>OV656868.1:93839922-95071827 GCA_927399465.1 Sarcophaga caerulescens
TTTGTGTCTTTCCTACCATCCAATAGTACTAACCTTGATGCAAATTTCATCCAAATCGGGAGACATCGATTTTAAAAATTGGGTCACTTGACACGAAATTGCCCATATGTATTTGCCGTTTTAAAATTTTTAAATATTGAATTGAATTTAAATTTAGACATTATCGTGCTCTCTGTATAATGGCCATAATACTGTTATTTATATGCAAAAAAAAAAAATACAAATACAAATAAAAGAAAAAAATGTAATGAAATGTAATGAAATGAAATGTGATGTGGTGTGGTGTGCTGTGGCGGTTAAAATATTTTCCGTAATGCTATAATAAACGTGGGATATTATTTTTTTATGATTTATTTCGCTCTATTGAGATGTAAATTTCTAAGGGAATGATGATATAAATTTCATATGTTTTCTAAATTATAAACACAAATTTACGCTGTTTTACTTACACACAAACACATACACATACACACAAATAAATAAGACATCGAGGTCGGGGTCGTTGTTAGCGACTGTTGAAAGGTTGTAATAAATATCGTGTCATTAAAAAAGGCTCACAGAGCAGCTTAAGAGCCAATATTAAACGGCATATGCTGCTGTGAATGCCAATGAATACGTACAAATGCATGAATAGGGTTAATAGGTGGGAAATTATTGATGTTCATTTGTTAAGAGAGCAGCACAGAGAATAAAAAGTGAAGGTTTTTTTTTTTTAAATGTTTGTTGTTGGTGAATATGCTTGAGGGAAAATCACTTTCATGTCTGACTGAGAAAAACATAATTTTTAATGCTTTCAGTTTTATAAAGCTTTATAAGGCTTTATGCACGTAATATACAAAGGTATGCCTTTTAAAAAAACCCGCTTTGGTTTATGTACTCTTAATGCACTGGAATTCAATAAAATTTTACCTGTGATCAGAGTTAATAAAAATAAAATTAAAAACTGAAGATTTATAGAGAAATTTTACGGTTTTAGACAAGGTGAATGGGTTTTAGGCGACGATAAAGATGAAACTGCAAAACCTGTTCAAATACTCAGAGATCCGGAGAATGGCATGCATAATCAATCTGATGCTGACGGCAGACGATCGAAAATGTAATTGAAGTAATGCTGCTGCCAAGCAGTACTGTGACATGAAACATTGGAGGAAGCTCTTTGGTATGTATTTTTTTTTTTTTTTTATGAAACCAGCACTCAGGGGATGGCCCCTACTCATGCAGTGCATTGTGCAGGTTATTTAGGAAAGGTGGAAAGGGGGAAGATTCGAACGGCAAGGAAACGAGTTGCTGCTAGGTGACTATAAAATGGCCAGTGCTATACCTTCACCATTAGACAGTCTACAGGCAATCGTCCCCAAGAAGCCCGCAGTTTCTCACACCACTTATGTTGTGTGTGTTAATTTTATACACAATTGGCGGGACCTACAGTTTAAAGTCGACTCCGAACGACAGATTTTTTGAGAAACTGAGAAGAAATCGCCGAAAAAATACTTTTTGTATTTTTAATTTTTTATTTTTTGATGTCTGGCCTGAGACTCGAACCCTGGCTTTTGCGTCTAATAAGCCAGCACACTAACTACTAGACCACGGCTAACTCATAAGGTTATTATAATATAGCTGCGTCTTCCAGGAGGTCCTAAACGCTCTTGTGTGCATTTTCTTCATAAGAAATCTTATTGAGTATCAGTATGCTGGGATTGATAATGTGGTATCAGATTGGGCAAAAATCGTGGTCATTGCTTGATTAGAGGCACATAGAATTTCCGTTCAAACTACATAGAAGAATGTTCAATGCTTTGTCAAAGCCACTACTCGATATTGCGTTCTAGGCATTCATGCGTGGCCGTCTAGACGATGACTTTTGCTAAAACCGAAGAACCGATGAGAAAGAGGAGACTCTTTTAGGAAAGTCGAGTCAGTCGTGAATCTAGTTCAAGAACTGATGGTAACGTTGAAGAAGTTGAAAAATTACATACATACATACATAATTGGTCATTACAACCCTTCAGTCAGGATTATTGACCTAGTTTCTCACACCACTTATGTTGTGTGCGTTAATTTTATACATAAGTGGCGGGACCTACAGTTTAAAGTCGACTCCGAACGACAGTTTTTTCGAGAAACTTTTCATGGCAATTTTATTTACTCTCAGAGTTTTTGCCAGAAATCTGCTGAGAGGCAGTCGCCTACAGTTTAAAGTCGACTCCGAACGACAGTTTTTTTGAGAAACTTTTCATGGCAATTTTATTTACTCTCAGAGTTTTTGCCAGAAATCTGCTGAGAGGCAGTCGCCGAAGAAATATTTTTTTCATATTTCGCTTTGATGTCTGACCTGGGATACGAACCCGGGCTTTACGTCTAATAAGCCAACACACTACCTACTAGACTACGGCGACTTCAAGTAGAAAAATTACTGAGGGAAAATTGTCGAGTCATCAAAAGGTATAGCAGTTTACATCATACGATACAAGTTTTATCAGAAAATAGACGCTTGAGCATGGATTAGAATACTGATGTTCGTATTCTAAAGCCCTATAACTAGTGCATCAATGCCTCAGTTGTCTTATTGTATGTGTCAGTAGTTCTATACAGAATTTTTTACTGTGGTAACATGGAGCTAAAAGATATTTTTTTTCCAATTACTTTTCGTAGATTAACGTCGATTTTATTGAGTAAAATTTAATTAAGAATTTCATTTCCGTTTATTTAAAAGGTTATTTGAAATTGAAAGCTTTTGATGTTTGTGTCACCGGCATTAATTTCTTAAGCGGATATTTACCCCCCACCCCACCGTTGTAAAAAGCCATCATCCAACCCTATTTAAAAACGTTTTTTGTTACAAATTTAATGCTTTTCACAAACCCCACCCACACCCCAAATTTGTCCCTTCTTTTATTTGTACATATTTTGTATAGAGTTGCCATTTCTCCGGATCATTTTTTAAGTATCTAAACTGTGAGTTTTACTCAACTAACCAAACAACAATTTTTTTTATTTTGTTTTTTGTGTCGTACAGTGTAATTTGTTAAACGATAACGGCTTTTATTTTTTCTCCATTTGGGAGGGAAGGGTGTAGTTCAAAGTAAAAATCAATCTTTAATGAAGAATTTTTTTTCGTTTTTTTTTCCCCTTTTTTGGTTGATAATGGCATCTTTAAGTGATTAGTGGATTTCTAATTTCATAAACACACAGAGAGAGAGAGAGGGAGAGAGAGAGCGACAGAGAGTGTTACTTACTCGAGTATTTCATTGCTTCGTCAAACACTTGCGTTTTTAATCAATTATCAAACCAAGTGTTTCTTTTTTTTTTGCTTCTTCTTGTTGTTGTTGTTATTTGTTTTTGTAAACATCCCTTTTTCCCTTCCCCCTTTTTGTCCCGTTATGCCATTGTTGCTCTCAAGTGAATCTTTTCCCCAGGATTTGGTTTTCTTTTTGTTTTTCCTGTTGATATTTGATTTTTGCTATGCACTTTACACTTCATTATACGCAAGTGTTGTTGCTTGTAGTTGTTGTTGTAGTTGTTATTGGTTTTTGCCTTTCATTTCGTCCTTCGTTTGCCCGGCATGTTTAAACAGCAAAATCAAACAGACGATGAACGCGAGGCGAAGACGACGTTATAAGAGAAGATGAAAACTTTTCCTTAAAAACAATATTATTGCTGTTGTTGTTGTTGTTGTTTGGTATGCCATTAAGGGGGGGGGGGCAACAGTTGCTTAAGATGAATTTGATATTGTTTGTTTCTGCTGTTGTTGTTATTTAGTTTATATTGTTGCTGTGATATGTTACTGATGCTGTCCCCCATGCTGAAGATTATGATGTGTGTATGTGTGTGTGCCCTATATTACACACAGTATTTGTTGCTTTTGCTTGTTATTGGTGGCAGCCATTGGATCTTTACGTCGCACAGAGGGGCGTTTTGCCTGAAAAACTGGCCAAAAAGGCAAAAATGAATTTAAAGAAATTTGAGAAACTGAGTATGCAGTTCGATAGCCAACAAAATTCTGCATTATATAGTGAATTTTCACGATTTTAAGTTGAGATTTGTAGATTTGAGACGATGTCAAAGTCAGGAAATTGAAGAAAATTAAATGCGTTTTTGGTGTTTTTTTGAAATTTTAATAGGTTTATATGATATTTTTTTGTGGCTAAACGAATAAAGGTTTTATATTGATTTTTTTTTATTGAAAGGTATGAGCAACTGCTACTTTCAGTTTTTTTTATATATATATCGCATGTATTAATGTTAAAATTATTCGTTCAAAATTTAAAAATAATAAAAATTTCGCATTTTTTTACCCTCCCTAAAAAACGATAAGAATTTTAAAGGTGAAAGTAGTTTTTAGTAGTTTAATGTTAAATACCACAAGAAAATATGAACTCTCTACATTCAGGAACAAAAAGAAAAGTTTGCGCAAATTTGCGCAATTATTTTTGGCGATTTTTTGAAAATTTTACTTTTTTTTGAAAAATTCAAAAAAATTAGACTCAGTGTAATAAAGCCATAGGCAATAAAGCCATATGGCCTTATTTCTCAATAGAATGAGACCCAAGTGCAATAACGCCATACATACATAACATACATAATTGGTCATTACAACCAACCCTTCAGTCAGGATTACGACCTAGCTTCTCACACCACTTATGTTGTGTGCGTTAATTTTTATACATGAGTGGCGGGACCTACAGTTTAAAGTCGACTCCGAACGACAGTTTTTTTGAGAAGCTTTTCATGGCAATTTTATTTACTCTCAGAGTTTTTGCCAGAAATCTGCTGAGAGGAAGTCGCCGAAGAAATATTTAAATATTTTCGTTTTGATGTCTGACCTGGGATTCGAACTCGGACCTTCAGTCTAATAAGCCAACACACTACCTACTAGACTACGGCGACTTCAATAACGCCATAATCGTGTGGAAATATCGCCATAACAGTGTAATGTTGAGCTCGGTTGATAGGTTACTTTTAAGCAGTGATCCTTTTATAAGCTGCAGTACACAAAAATCGCGAAGGAATAGAAAAGCATTGTCATCAGATACTACTAAATTACTCCTTCCTGACATTGATGATGAAAATTATAACGATTTTAACGATTGTATTTAGTTTCACTTTTTAAGTATTTTTAAGTTAAGTATTAAATAATGTAAAATAAATATTAATTATCAGAGAACATTAAAAACTTAATTCGACTATTATATCAATATGAGATGTATGTTTGATTTTTCTTAATGTACCGTATGTGGTACCTAGGGCCACTTATAATCCGATCATAATAAAATCAGGTAGAATGATTCGCATTCATATTAAACATGTTCATGTCGAATTTCATCGAGGTAATAAAATGTTTAAGCTAATTATAATTGCTAAACATATTTTATTAAGGGGCCATATTTTGGACCTAGGGGCAATTACGGACCGACCATAACAAAATATGGTAATATGATTAAGATTTACAAAATACACGTTCATACCGAATTTCATCACGATACCGATGTTTTTAAGCCGTTTATAAGCGTAAACGTTAATTTCTAAAGGGGACTTTATATGGGGACTAAGGTCAAATGTGATCCGATTTTCACCAAACTTTACACCATGATTTCCTAGTATACAGAACTGATCCATGCTAAATTTTATCTTGATTGTTGTATAATTACCATAATTATGTGTAAATAAATGCAATTTCGAGGGGAATTTGTATGGGGGCTAGGCGAAATCAATGACCGATTTGAACCAAAATCAGTTGGGTTTATCCTTGAGCCTAATTATCACTAACACTATCAAAAAATTCCAGCCATTAACTCATAAAACACTTTTATTAATTTTGGCCAGGTTTTCAGGCAAAATGCCCCTCTGTGCGTCATAAGAAAACAATACAAAAAAAAAAAAAAACAAAACTAAACAAGATATCCTGATACTATTGACATATTCTTGTAAAATTAGGTTAAGTTTGTTGTGTAGTATTTTTCTTTCATAGTCTTAGTCTAAGAAAAAGGAATATCAAGAGAATAAGAAAAAAATTAGAAACAGTCCATTGAACTGTGTTAAGAAATGAAATGTTTTTGAAAATTTTATTAAAAAACAGAAAACAAAAATAACAACTCACTGCGGGATATAGAAATTGTTTCAAACACTTTTTTGAATCAGTTTGGCACAGAGAGAGAGCTCTCGTTTCAAATTAAATATTATCAGGGACATGAAAAGTAAAACAATGATCGAACAACAGCAACAACATGGAATTATGTACTGTAGACTATGCTTTGTGGAAGACAATAATTAAGTCAAGGAATAAAACGGGAACGAACAAACCCATTATGGTCGAGATTAGGTCGCTGACAAGGATCTGGAACAACTCCCAGCCAGGCTATTGCAGGGTATGTTGCGATGAGGAGGAGTTGAAGACTATCGAACACCTATTCTGTAACTGTCCAGCCCTTAGTAGGTTGAGGTTGAAGACCCTTGGCAGGGGCTTCTTTGAGGGTTTGAATTCTGTATCGAGAGCCGACATAAAGGCTCTCCATAGATTCATTATTAGTTTAAGCTGGTTGAGAAGGGCTAGGGCTCAAAAGAATAGTCGTGCTCTCTTGTGTATTTTGTTAGTCTGTGTAATTCTTCTGCTTCCTTATTCTTCCCTTCCCACTTCCTCTCCTTTTTCTCTATCCCCCTATTATACTCTCTTCTTTAGGACGTTGTACAATGTATCAACTGGACCTTCGGCTACTGCACTTGTCTCATTTGACAAGTACACGTCCTCTAACCTAAACCTAAGTCCATTATGTTGTGATTTTTGAATTTATAAAATAAAGAGGCTTCAATTTCCTACAATTAATCCATCTAGGAAGTCCACTAATCGCTGTTTTCAGATCGAAGAAAACATTAACAGCGAACCACCTATAACAACCACCAATTGACAGAGTATAGTATATAGTATATAGACGGACCTGCTATCAACCATAGATGGGCACTTTGCAGTACCAGTAAAATTTCAGTAAAAATTGATTTTTACTGATTACTGAAAAAAATTCCAGTTACAAAAATGAAATCTAAATTTCATTACCAGTAAACATTTACTGAATACTGAAAAGCTTAATGCATTAGAATTATAATGCAGTATGCCCATGTATGCTATCAACCTAATGACAATAGACCATTCACATGCTTAATTTGCTTTAAATTTGTTAATAAAGTGAGATAGGAACACAAATTTTCCTATTCGTGAGCTATTTTGTTTCTTTTCTTCACATTTTCTTTGGATTGTAAATACTTAAATTAAATTTGACATTTCAAAAAATTTTTTCTTTTTTTTTAAATTTTTAATGCCTTAATTTGTGTTGCATCATTAGAACTAATTCGGTTTTTGAAAATTTTATGTCCCTCTTTAATCAGTAGCATTTTCTTTCTTTTTTTCTGTTGCTGTTGTTAGGCCTTCATTGTTTGCCATAAAATTTAATTTTATTTTTTATTTTTTTATAATTTTTTGTAGTTCTAATCCCTACCGAAATAGAGCTTAAAAAATTTATAAAGATTTACACAGAAAATAGCAAAAAGGAGGACAAAACAGGAAAAAAAAGAAGGAAAGAAAAAAAAACCATCGTCATAATATTATCATCTCATTATAAACAGGGCCGGCTTGTTTTTTTTTTATTATTTTTCCCCCTTACGCTCTGATTCTCTCTCGTTGTCTCCATCTCTCTCTTTGGACTTATTTAAGTAGTGTTTTGTAGTAGTTTTGCCCGCTTTTTCTGCTCGTACTTATAGTACTCACATACCACTGCCACTAGCAGCAGGAGAAGCAAGCAATTGAATCAGGATCTGTTTAAATGTTTCACATTTTCTCTCTACTTTTTATTGCACACAGAGTCTCAACACACAATTTAATCCCATTCAAGGCAAATCATTTAAAATGCACTCAAATTTTAAAAGAGAGAAAGAGAGAGAGAGAAAAAGAAATCACTGCTTTGCTCTACTCCGTAAAAGTAAAAACCGGATTGCTTGTATAACAAAACAAACAAAAAGTTACTACAAGTTTATTTTATACAGCAACAGCAACAACAACTACAACAGCAAGAACAATTGCAATCGTCAGTTTAACACAAGCACAAACACTCTCACACAGACACACTTGCACACATAGTAGCAGTATCAGTATCAGTATGAGTATGAGTATCACTTTCTTCTTCAACCATTGACCCATAAAATTTAGACGTAAATTGAGGCAAAAATGATGATTTTGGACTACTTAGAGAGCACCGAGTGAGTGAGTGAAAAGAAGATGTGTGGACTTAAACAAAACAAACATAATAATGACAGCTTAGGCAGATGCTCTGTATATGTTTTAAGGATTCGTTCGTTGCTTTTTTTTTTTTTGGTTTACTTTCACTTGTACTTGGAAAACATATTAACACATACATACAGACATACATCATACTCAGTGTTGCCAGAAAATGAATTTCAAAATATGCTAAAACATGAAAAACATAATGCTAAAATGTTCTATGGAATAAAAAAAAATGCAAAATTTTTTAAATGTAACAAAACTATTGCATATACATATATGTTTTTGTTTTATTCCGAAATTAAAACTTATTTACATCAGTATATTACATTTGAGTTAACAATATGTTCATAAAATTATTGTTCTTTTTTAATCAATTACAATTTATATATTAATTCATAAAAATTTCTGAAAATGAATGGAAAATAAAAAGTTGTAAATTATTTCAAAAAATATAGTTTGAAAGATTTTTTTTAATATTCATACATATATGAATATTACTGTATATATACATATTGTACATATTACATTTTAAATTTTTTTTTTTTAAATTTAAATATTTAATTTGTTAAATAAGTTTTTCATTTCAATAAATAAATAGAAGAAAATTTTTTAAAAAATTATTCGAAATACTTTTTACTAAAATACTGATTATTCAAAATGATTAATAGACTCTAATATTTCTGACATATCTTCATATTTATCATCATCTTTATCTTCATTTTAATATTTTTCAGATGATCTAATTTTGTTAGCAATTTCGTTTGGTATTTTGTAAGTGTAACAGCACGCATTTTCGAATTTTAATCCTTCTCGAATTTGTATTATTGAACATAATAACTCAGGTTTAATTCGATTTCGAATTTTATTTTAAATTAAAGCCATTAAACTTAAAAGCCTCTCAACTTCGGCGTTAGAAAATGGTAAAACGAGTAATGACAATACAAAAATGGACAATTATTTAAATGTATTTTCACCGACTGAATTTTAAAAATTATATACCTGAATCAAAAAAAAAAAAAAATTGTATCAAACTTTTCAGTCCAATGTTGCTTAGTAATATAAGACCACTGATTTTGAATAATATTTATATCAGATGAATTATACTTAAGCTCTCTAAAATATGTGTAATTGGACTCCTTAAATGACTTAGAGTATTGTGTATAGAAAACATAGAAATATTTTTTAATATATATATTAATATTTTTAGGCCAACGAGTTCTTAATTGTTTAAAAAGTTCCTTTAGAAACAAAATACATATATTTATATTATATATACTTTTGAACTTTTCTTTTGCTTTATTAAATTTTCAAATTCGTATCCTAAATACGGATTTGGAAGTAAAAATTCATGTCATTGAAAATAACATCATTTACTGAAAGAAATTAGCTTCAAATGTTCATAAAAGTTTTTTTTTGTAATAGTAATGAAATATAACCAAAACATTACCTTGAGTAAAAAAAAATTTTTTGGAGTAAAAAAAACTTTTTTGGAGTACAAACAAATTTTTTTTTATCAAGCAAATTATGCTAAAAAGCATTAAGCATAATTTTCAAAAAAATAAATGCATTTTCACGAAACATAATGCTAAATCTAGCACTGAAAGTGCTAAAATGGCAACACTGATCATACTCTTACATTCTTGTATTCGCATTTATAATATATTTAAGTATGAAAGTATGTGTGTGAGTGTTATCTCTTTTTATATTCCAACTGCCATATTTTATGCAAGTGTGTTGGCTGATTTAAACAATTTCGATGCCTGTTATATGTACATACATGCATGCATGTGTGTGAGTGTATTTTTTTGCAAGTTTATTTTGTTGTAATGTGAGTATGATGATGAATCCTAGCATATGAAATTTTCAAATGAAGGGAGTAGAAAAAAAAGAATGAAAACGAAAACGAGAACGAAAACTTTAATTCATAATATTTGCTTGTGTCATTTGCTTCATTATTCCTTCTTTTTTTTGTTTGGTTTTTGAATGAAAATACTTTTAATGACGTTGTTCAGGCTCAGCATGATTATCATGATCAAGACGTCGTTGTTGTTGTTGCTGCTGCTTGTGTTGAATGTTAAATTTTCTAAAAATTTTATAATATTATCTCGTATTCATATTCATATTCATAGTTTCTGTTGTTCTGTGTGTTGGTTGTAGTTTCTGAGAGTGCATATGTTAGGAATTATGCTTCATGTTTCAACGAGAGTGCGTCTGCATGTGTTTCCTGCATAAATCTTTAAATTTTTTGATTTAAAAACGAAATTCATAGAAGCTTTCGTGTAAAACATTATTTTTCTAAAGCAGAACTTGTCTCATTTAAATTTTCATTTAAAATATACAGTAGCGAGAAAAAAAAAATGCAACGCTTATGTTGTATGATATTCAATCGAGGCTCGAAACTTATAACGTTATCCAATTCCACTCCACTTTTGTTTTTTTTATTCATTGATTTCTAAATTTTAATAAATTAAATTTTAATAAATAAATTTAATAAAAGGTATCAAAAGGTATCAGCAAACAACGCTTTGCTTCTCTTTCTACTTAATTTTTTTCAATTTATAAAAAAAGTGAAAAAATGTGGTAAAGGTAAAAGGAGATCAACTAGAGGAATTAAAATAAAAGTTTAATGAAAACTTTCCAAATTGTGAATTTTAAAATAGAAACAGCTGTCAGCAGATAGCAAATTTGCCATTGTAAGGTCTTTGGCAAAAAGAGGCAAATCAATGAATGAAGTTGCTCATCAATTTAATATCAACAAATCAATGGTTTGTCCGATTTCATCGCGATATCGTCAAACAAATATCGTGGAAAGAAAGAGGAAGTGATCGATCTCGTAAATCTACTGTCCGCCTAGACCGTCAAACGGTAAAAATAGTAAAAGTTGGCCATCGGAAAACGGTAGTAGATGTCACTAATTATGCAAAAGACCAAAGTTTTGTGGAGCGAAGAATCAAAGTTTAACTTATTTGGCTCTGATGGGTTAAATTACATTCGTTGGCCCCTAAAACAAAGATATTCACAAAATTCTGTAAATAAACAACATTCTGTACCATCAGAGTCAAATAAGTTAAACTTTGATTCTTCGCTCCACAAAACTTTGGGCCACTGCTCTTTTGACCAATGCAGACGCCGTCTAGCAAAGTCAAGCCGTTTTTTTCTTATTAACTTTACTTATAAGTGACTTCTTGGTTGGTCTTCTAGCTAATAAATTTTCCTCTCTTAATCGGTTTCTGGCTGTGTGGACGCCAATAGAAACCCCTAATTGCCTAATTGGTCGTTTGCATAATTAGTGACATCTACTACCGTTTTCCGATGGTCAACTTTTACTATTTTAATTCCTCCAGTTGATCTCCTTTTACCTTTACCACATTGCGTTGCATTTTTTTTTTCGCTAAGTTTTTTCACTTTTTTTATAAATCGAAAAAAATTAAGTAGAAAGAGAAGCAAACAATGCTTAATGATACCTTTTATTAAAATTTAGAAATCAATGAATAAAAAAAACAAAAGTGGAGTGGAATCGGATAACGTTATAAGTTTCGAGCCTCGATTAAATATCATACAACATAGCATTGCATTTTTTTTCTCGCTACTGTAGAAAAATTAAGTTTTTGAATATAAAATATCATTCACAGTTGTATAAGGAGTGCGCAAGAATAAATATGCTCATCATACTTTTCTTTATAAACAATTAAATTCAATGGCAAAGTAATTTTAATTTTTATTTATATTAAAGATAATATTGTTTAAGTATATATCAAATATTTCTTTTATAGATTGATTGTAGCAATGTTCTCCTTTTCCTAGTGCTCAATATCTCTCAAAGTGTTTTTTTTTTTTTTTTTTTGTGAAACCAGCACTCAGGGGATGGCCCCTACTCATGCAGTGCATTGTGCAGGTTTTTATGAAAATGGGTTATAGGAAGGTGGAAGAGAGGGAGTAGTGTTTGTGGACATCTCAAGATGCGAACGGCAAGGAAACGAGTTGCTGCTAGGTGACTATAAAGTGGCCAGTGCTATACCTTCACTATTAGACAGTCTACAGCAATCGTCCCCAAGAAGCCCGCACTCTTCAGTCCTAGCTTCTCACACCACTCATGTTGTGCGTGTTAATTTTATACATGAGTGGCCAAAATGATGTTTTACAAATAATACTACTACCTTATTCGTTCAGTTGCATTTGCGTTACAGAGGCAAGTGAAAAAATCTGGCCAGAAAATTTAGGACTCTTTAAGGTTATTAACAAATTTTAACATTCTTTTTAACAGACATTCATTAACATAAATACCAGTCTGAACATAAACCTTGCCTTCACTACATGTGCAAAGTGCTTGCCGTAAGGAATTCTTTGTTCGATATTTACTTTTGACTTTGCAACGTAGAATTATTGTCCAGAAAACTGTGATTAATCAGCTCACATATGTGGGTTATTACAGTAACAGGTACCTTCAAAATTATTCACATTTTCAGCGGTCCAACTTCCATTGTTGCTCTTTAAATTTAATTTTTCTTTATTTTGAATTTCTTGTAAAATTAAATTTATTAAAATTCCGTTAAAAAAAATATTGAAAGAGAAATTAATTTCCCTTTCAATACAAACAACCAAACAAACAAATTTAAATGCATTCAATGGGAATGGAAGAACTTGAAGAGAAAAAGAGAAACAAATTTCAATGAATTTTACTTCAAGAACTTTATGTAACTGAAGAAGTATACCGTAAGTATATATGTGTTGTTGTTGGTTGTCGATTGTTGGTTGTATGACTAGAGGCAGGCAATTTAATTTCCATTTAATCAAACAGTAAATCAATGTCTACTCATATATGCATGAGAGTACAAGAGCACATATGTATGTATACAGTACAAGGAGAGTGTAGACTAGCTATGTAGTGTAGTATATGTGTATGGAGAGTAGGTTTGTATAACTGTTTAATGAGGTACAGTTACATACATGTACGTTTAAGTGTGTTTGTATTTGTAAATGTAAAAAACAAAAAAACACTTCAGACTCGAGTTTAACCATTCAAACAGACGTCAAAGGCATTTTCTGCTGCTGCTGTTGATACTGAAACTGAATGCAAAACCAAACCACTTTTGCTTTTACGCTGAAACCAGCCTTTAAATTTTATTTTAAAAGACTGTTGTGCAGACACTACAAGACCAGACAAGTGTGTGTGGCTGTTTGTCTAGGAAATTTAATTGAAAAAAAAAATTAAAAATATTCCGTTTAACAGCACATTTCCTTTAAATAAATCGAAAGCGTAAATAAATATTAAAAGAAACATAATTAAAGGCAAAGAGAGCACAAGGAAATCTTAAATGATAGCCAGTGTCTGGGTATACGTATGTATATGTATTTTGCAATATGGGTTACCTTTGTCTGGGCCTTTGCATAAATTATGCGCTTAAGCATTGTATCAATATTTGCTTAGATAGACAGAGCTTTACAAGCTGTTTTCTTTTTTCTGTTTTTGTTAAGAATTATGAGGTGGTGGTTGTCGTTTAATGTTTTTATGATAATTTTCTAGTTCCTCTGTCTGTCTATTTGCTGTTGTTGTTATTATTATTTTTGTTTTGGAAATTTGTCAAAAACAAAATAAAAAAAGAAAAAAAAATTAAAACAATAACAAAAATTGTAGGTGGTGACACATAACAGAAAACACAAAATTTATGCTTAACTAAACGAGTCATAAATCTTAAAAGAAAAATCTGTTTCCATCGACATCGAATTGACAAACATAAATAGACAGATAGACACAGAACGACCGAGAGGTAAACCAGACAAGTCTACCCTACATTCGTACAAGTGAGTAATTCAAATCCAAATGATTAACGGCACCACATTGTTGTTATTATTTTAAAATTAAAGAAAAAAAAAATTAATAAAAAAATATTGACTTAACATATAAATACCCAGTAGAACTCGAATAAACGAATAAAATAATATGGGGCCTAGAAGAATATTACGAGTTTCATTATTTCAATGACAATGATTTATTTTATTCTGTTCCGCTATAGTTTTTTAATTTTCAAAATAATTTTTCGTCAGTAGTTAAATGAAGAAATTTTTCCAAGTAATTTCCAAATTCATGAAAATATCGTCAAGATTTCTCTTCTAGTTAATGTAATAAGAAATGCATTCGAAGAAAAAAAGTATTGTTCTGCACTCTTCATTGATGTCTCTCAAGCTTTTGATAAAGTGTGGCATGATGGTCTTATACTCAAATTGAAGCAAATATTCCCTGAAAATATATATGAAATACTGAAGAGTTACTTAAGTGATAGGAAATTTGTAATTAAACAAGGTAATTATTTAAGTTCCCCTCAAAAAAGTAACTCCGGTGTTCCTCAGGGTAGCATACTAGGTCCTGTTTTATACCTGATATTTACAGCTGATATGCCAATAAGTGAAAACATACATACTTCCACATTTGCTGACGACACTGCATTTTTAGGCGTACATATGAACCCAAAGATTGCATCGCAGTCCTTACAGGAACAAGTATCCCTGCTGGAGAAATGGTTGAAGAAATGGAGACGATTGCCTGTAGACTGTCTAATGGTGAAGGTATAGCATTGGCAATTTTATAGTCACCTAGCAGCAACTCGTTTCCTTGCAGTTCGCATCTTCCCCCTTTCCACCTTTCCTAAAAACCTGCACAATGCACTGCATGAGTAGGGGCCATCCCCTGAGTGCTGGTATAATAAAAAAAAAAAAAAAGTTAACGAACAAAAATGCACCCACGTAACCTTTACATTGCAAAGAGAGACCTGCCCTGCTATATGCATTAATAATCAGACAATACCACAAAGCACTCATGTAAAGTACTTGGGTATACACCTTGATCGTCGTTTAACGTGGAAATTGCATATTGAGTCAAAACTGGCGCAAATAACTATGAAAACTGCCCAAATAAATTGGTTAATTGGTCGAAATTCATCACTTAAGTTAGATTGTAAACTCCTAATATACAAATCAATATTAAAACCCATTTGGTGTTATGGAGTACAACTATGGGGTACTGCCTCAGCTTCAAACGTAGAGAAAATTCAGAGGCGACAAAATAAAATTTTACGAATGATCACTGCCGCCCCTTGGTATATCAAAAACTCGAATATTCACAAAGATCTAGATGTCCCGCTGGTTAAAATGGAAATTGTAAGACACGCTGAAAAATACTTAGATAACCTAGATGACCACACAAATCCATTAGTCCGTGGTATTTTACGTCACACTGGCCATATTCGATTAAAAAGTAAGGATACTCTTGCACTCGGCCGAAGATGAGAGAGATGAATGAGGACCAATGCTACTTTACTTTATTTTATTTTTACTTTATTTTATACTTTGAATACTTTATTTTATTTGGCAATGGCTAAATAAATATATAAATTTTTAGTTTTAAGATTTGAATAATTATTGTTAGTTCATTTTTAATGAAGATTCAATAAATAATAAATGAGAAAAAAAAAAGATTTCTCATATAAATTAAGATTCACATTTCAAATATTTACCTTGCTCAGAGGCTATTAAGCTTGTTGTAACTTTATTTTCGGCAGTAGATGTGGAAATATTCTTTGAATCTAATGAAGTGCTTGTGTAAAAGGGACTCAAAACAATTAAAATTATTGACGAAATGAAAAATCATTGATGAGATCTGGATTGTAACATGCCATGCAACAGTTACGTGACAGAACTGATTAATTTTAACTGTTGAGATGTATTTTCTGTTGCTATTTGTCGTAAAAAGCAGTATATTCTGGCGATATTTATTATTTTGATTTTGATATTCTTGTATGACGTTAGCAATGAATTTTATTTGCTGTACAAGGTTATGGCTCAAAATATTGATCCTGCCGCACATTATGTTCACAACATAGCTAGCAAGGCCCACTTGCCTCATAGAAACTTCTTCAACACTGAATTACTCTCTAAACAGCACGATATTTTGTCAATATTCCGTAACTTTGTTGAGGGCTGTTGGCATTGTTTTAGATTGCACAAATTGTTAGTAATCTGTAGCCGCTGACAATTAGTCCAAATGGTTTTTGGCGAGAAAATAATAATGAAGTTCATATGTTAAGTGATCTGAATGGGATGATAATATTTATACGTCTTATGCAAGGCCAGGGTCATGTCCAGCTTTAAAATACTTATTAAAGTTTAAAATGCCCTGAGACTCTCTTGCGAATTTTTATAACTTAAGCTGAAAGCGTTCGAAATGGACACAAGTTTAACACTATGATCATGAATGGGCAGCACTACAATATTAAAATATAGGAAAATCGATTCAAGGATGTCACATCTTTACAACAAGTAAAGCTTGCTACTAATTTTTGTCCCACGTTTAATGTTGGTTGTGTTAATGTTATCCATGAGTAGAGTGACCTACAGTTTAAAGTTGACTTTTTCATTGCAATTTTTTTTTACTCTCACAGAGTTTTTACCAGAAATCTGTATTAGATTGTGTCTGATCTAGGGTATGAACCCTGGCCTCACGTCTAACAAGGCAAAACACTACCCGATAATTGAGTGAAATCCAAGGAAGTAGCCCAAAACAGTTAGACAAGCAATTTTCAACGTGTGCTTATGCCATACTATAGTCGTTTTGTCTAATTATAGTTTATTGACTTTACTTTTTATTTTTGTAACACAATGTCAACAGCAAATGTTGTGCAACATAAAAATCAAAAAAAAAAAAAAAAAAAAAAAAAAAACTCTTAATGAACACAATAAAATAAAAGACAAGAAAAAAAAAAAACAAAAGAAATGAACTTAAAAAAAATATGCCGCCGCCAAAACAGCGACAACTGAAAGGGAATCAAATACACTAACATACACACACGTTTATACTTACATACGATATCCAGAAGAATAAGAAAAAAAACACAGAAAATGAACTGAAGCAGCTAAAATTAACTCTAATTTACACAGCCCGGCCCAGCCCAGCCTAGTATTTGGAGCAGTGGCAACAGCCGTGCTGCTGCTCTTGTTGTTGTTGTTGTCGTTCATGCAACATTTCAAAACAAAAACATCTTGTGTGTATGTACTTTCAACACTGAATTCAAAAATACAACAACAAGAACAAAAACAACAAATAAAAACTAATTTAGAAAATAAAAATAAATTTGTTAAGGGTGTTCATCTTCATCTTCTTCTTCTTTAGTTTGTTTTTATTGGAATTTTAGTTGTGCTCCACTTCATTTATTTCGACAGACACACACATATGTACGTACCACAGCAACAGCAACTGATAATATTTGTGCCTCTGCAGAGCAATGCGACGCGAGTAGTTCTACTCATTGGAATCTTCATTAGCAGCACTATTGTATCACAGCGATAACCCGGCTGGCCTGGTCTGTTGTTTGTTGTTTGTCTATCTGGTTATAGTCTCTGGATAGATGGCTGGCTGGCTGGCAGGTTGGCTGGCTGACTAGTGGTTGTTGGCTGGTCCTTTCATACGTTCGCTTCCATTTGGAGAAAAGTGTTGAGAGTTTTGAAATGAAACGACAGAACGAAATGTACAGAGTACATGGCAACTTTTGCTTGCATTTTTTTTTTTTTTTTTTTTTGATTTTTGTTTTGTTTTGCAGTGAAATCACGTTTTGGTTATCAAGAACAGCCGGTGGCTGTGGAAGATGAACAATAAAGACAAAAAAAAAATGGCAAAATGTGCTATGCCATGGTATACCATCTATGACAACAAGAACAATAATAATAGCAAGAAGCACGGATACAATAAAAACAAACGTAAAGTAAAAAACTAAGAAAATGACACCAAAATATGTGTGACACTTAAGAAGAGTTTTGTTAGAAGACATGCATGTGCATGCATACACAGTATATTCTACTCTTTGTATGTGTGCAAGTGTTTGTGTATTTTACAAACATAATATTTAGTTTTCTAACACTAATAATACCTACTTTTCTATTTTCTACATATTATTGTTGTTTCCTTTTTCTCTCTCTCTCTCTCTGTTTCTCTTTCACTATCTCTATCTCTATTTAACTGTACTTCAAGACATAGAAAGTATTACAACAAGTTAATCACACAAACAATAAGTAGGATAATGACAGGTAATCTAAAAGGAGTTGGACGGAGTTTGTTGGCTAAAGTTCATGACGCTGAAGATGACGGCAACGACGGCGACATGTGAAACTTATTAAGCAGCAACAGCGACACTAGCTACACCAACAACAATAAAAACTTTAAAGCAATCTAAGGCGGCACATTAATAAAATAAAGCGATAATAGTGCTTTATTTTTGAAATTTTCCAATAAAAACCCCAACAAGAATTTAAGAAATCATGTCCATTCCAATCGTTTAAAATCCAAAGAGAGTGAGAGAGAGAGAGATATTTTGAAAATGATCGAAGAGTAAATGCAAGACATGGGATTTCCTCCTTAATATGAAGTGCATGGCCGCCTAAGTCGTATCTAGAGAGCTTTTTCTAATTCACCAATAATCTTAACAGTGGAACAAATGAGAATTATAAACTATAATGGATCTTCCTCTGCTTACTTACGAAGTATCTAATGCCATAATTTCCTTACAGTCCTATCATAACTCATCGGCATTAGTCAGACATTGATCAGTTGATACTCTATTTTCTATATTTTCCCCAACATATCGAAGTAAAAAAAAGGAAAAGTTCTGAAACAGAAAAAAAACTGTTTTTTTTCGTATTTTTTTTTTTAATAACACTATGCGACAAAATAAAAAAAATTAAATACACCCGGCTAATGACATAGTGTAGGTTGTGAGTAGTGTTGAGTATATCTCAAAATTTTTTTTTTTATATTTCTCGAACCTTCTAAACTTTTTTTATTTGACAAAAACTGTTTTTTCTGGCTTTACGCACAAATTTCTGAATAACTCAAACATTTCTTACCCGATTTCAAAACATTTAAATCTTGTTGGAAAGGGGAGAGATGGACCTTTAAAACGGTATACATATCTTTATTATTTGGCTTAATATGCTATGAAATTAAATGAGGTAAACTTGGAAAATGCGAATTTATTTCATATTTTTTCAAGTTTGTCCATTCATAGTAGCTAACTTTAATAAGAAAATATAGGATAAGTGATAATATTCTTAAAGCCTGTTCTCTTGTGAAGAGATTGAGTCATCATTTGATCAAATCGGGCAAAAATTACTGTAGTTAATATTTAAAGAGTCTAACAGTCGAGTGATATATTTTTTATATATGTCATCTTATCAAAAGAACTTTTAGTTCAAAAATTTTCAGAATTTTTGATGGATCTTGATTGTTTATTACAAAATGTGTCAATTTCACGTTTGCACGACTTCCAGAAGTCGGCTAATATTTGTGTTTTTTGCAAATATTATTATTTCTCTTTGCGCAAACATTGGCCAACTTCTGGTAGTCGCTCAAACGTGAAATTGACACATTTTGTAATAAACAATCAAAATCCATCAAAAATTCTGAAAATTTTTGAACTAAAAGTTCATTTGATGAGATGACATACATATATAAAAAATATTACACGACTGTTATACTATTTATATAATAACTACGGTAATTTTTGTCCGATTTGATCAAACGAAATGCTAATCTCTTCACAAGATAAGGCACTTTTAGAATGTAATCACTTATTTCATATTTTTTAAGTAAAGTTTGCTACTATGAACGGACAAACTTGAAAAAATATGAAAAAAATTCGCATTTTCCAAGTTTACCTCATCAAAACTCATAGCATATTAAGTCAAATAATAAATATATGTATACTGTTTTAAAGGTCCATCTCTCCCCTTTCCAACAAGGTTTAAATTTTGGAAATCGGGTCGAAAATGTTTAAGTAATCCAGAAGTTTGTGCGTGAAGTCAAAAAAAAAAAAAAAAAAAACAGTTTTTGTCAAATAAAAAAAGTTTGGAGGGTTCGAGAAATATAAAAAAATAGTTTTGAGATCTACTCAACAAAACTCACAATCTACACTAAGTCATTAGCCGGGTGTATTTAATTTTTTTTATTTTGTCGCATAGTGCAATTAATCAAATCTTTAGATTTTATTTTTGTCGTATAATTTAATATGCCAGTACCATT
This sequence comes from Sarcophaga caerulescens, assembly GCA_927399465.1. NCBI lineage: Eukaryota > Metazoa > Arthropoda > Insecta > Diptera > Sarcophagidae > Sarcophaga > Sarcophaga caerulescens. The sequence continues at coordinate 93,860,256 of OV656868.1, forward strand.
TATAATAAGATGTGAGGCGAAAAAAATCTCAAAAGAACATACTGATTTGACACATTTCCTATACATATATACACACAAACACACACGCACTCATACACATGCGTTATATAATATTGTATTGAATAATTACAAAAAAAAAGAAACAACAACAAAGTGAAACGTCAAACGTCAAATGTCTCTAATCCCATATACACAAGTACTGAGTCAAATAATGGCAGGCACACACGCACATTGTTACTTAACGGCATAGTGCCATTATTACAACTTGCCGTTAAACTTGGGTTTAGTTAAAGGTACCTTTAGCTAATGGGAACTGTAAAGTTACCTTTAACTGATTTTCGTTATTACAACTTACAGATAAAATAAAATTAAAATATGGCAGTGCCGGAGCAAAGTCGATAAAACTGCTCAATGAAACAAGTTTTTTTTTTAACGCAGTAGTAACAGCGGACTTCGTTTTTTTGTTGTATATGATCATTTTGTTTAAACTTGAAGTTGCCATACTGAAAATAGTATATGATATGGCAAGTTCAAACATAAAGTGACCTTTAAATGTTAAAGGTAGGATGATCTTCCCTTTAGCTTAACGATCACTTCTATCTTATTGGGTACTCATAATATTGAAAAACAATTTATCTGCCCGTTAACGGCTAGTTGTAATAATGGCCCATAGTCTGTTAGTCTTTAAATTTTTTTTCTCTCTCTGTTTTTCTGCTTGTGTTTCGCTCTCCTTGCCTTAATTACTACAAATCAATCAACAGCATTTCTAAAAGAGATTTGTTTTTTTTTGTTGGTTTTTGCTTCAAGAATAATTATGTTTAATGCTTATTCAGTTGTTGTTGTTGTTGTTAATTTTTTTCCATATTTCTTAACAGTTTCTTGGGTACTTAAATTTCCTGTCACTTCCTGTCATTATTTCATGTAAAAGAAATTGAAGCAAATAAGGAAATAAGGAGACTCTTTTAAAATTGCTCATTAGTCTTTTAGGTTTTTTACTTTTCTTTTCTTTTTTTTCTTTTTTTTTTTCTTTTTTTCAGGAGAATGTTAGTGTGATTGTATGTGTACACACATATGAGAATGAGAACATTTGAAAATAAACCCACCAGCACCTCTATTCAACAAAATGGATATGCTAGTGTATGTAAATATTAGTGTGATAGTATAAGTGATTTGAGATAATCGGGCTGGTAGGAGTAAGAACAAGTAACAACGAGTGTGTGTGTGACCCAAATAATTAACGGGTAAGTGCTTGGCGTAATGGTTATTGTTTAATAATTTCAACAAATTTAAGCGAAATGTTAAATATTTAATAGAATTGAAGGGTATTATTATAGTCATTATAATTTGAGAATTATGGGTTTAGGTTTCTTCATAAGGATCTTTTTCAAGTTTTTTTTTCCACAAAACATAAATTTATTTAAACAAATCAAATGTTATATGTTTTAAAGGCATTTGATTGTTAATAAACTTTTTATTTTTTGCACTTGTGGTGCTAAGTTCGAGCTAAAACTATTCGTCTTAGTAACATTGTCTTAAAATTTCAGCGAAATAGGCCAAGTAGTTGACTATCGCCGTAGTCTAGTAGGTAGTGTGTTGGCTTATTAGACGTAAAGCCAGGGTTCGAGCTCCAGGCCAGACATCAAAGTAAAATACAAAAAGTATTTCTTCGGCGGTTTCCTTTCAGCAGATTTCTGGCAAAATCTCTGAGAGTAAATAAAATTGCCATGAAAAGTTTCTCAAAAAAAAAATCTGTCGTTCGGAGTCGACTTTAAACTGTAGGTCCAGCCACTTATGTTTAAAATTAACACACACAACATAAGTGGTGTGAGAAACTAGGTCAATAATCCTGACTGAAGGGTTGTAATGACCAATTATGTATGTAGGTCAAGTAGTTTTTGTTTTTCTCCTTCTTTTCGTATCGCTAATGATCGGATTGATGTTCTTTGATTTTAAACACTGTATGCGTCACTTTAGTTTTTGAATAAGAAAACAAAAGTTTTTAATTTTTTTTTTATTTATTCAGTTGATGTTTTAATTTTTAACAAAAAAAAAAAACGGCCTTCCCTGTATGTTATCTACGTTTAAAATTGTTCTTTTCGTTTAAAAATTAAAATATTTTTTTTATTTTATTAGTGGGCGTCACATGATGTGTTTTAAGGGCTAAAAATGTATTTTTTTGTTGTTTATTTTTGACTTCTAAAGAACTACGGCGAGTATCAGAGTTGTTTGATAAAAATGCTTATTGCTGCTGACAGATGTGAGCAATTTTTGTTTTTGTTTGACAAAATTTATTACAAAATAAATGCCAATTAATTAGGAAAATAAATAAAATATGAAATTTATTATATGTTCCCTTGTGTAGCTTTTTGTTTGGGTGGCATTTGCTTTTAATTTGCCAAATAGTTTTTATTACTCATACATACACCATCATCATCCACATAAATTATGGGATTTATCTTTACACGTAACGTTTACTTTGCGTCGTGGAAACAGTTCACGTGTATCCATTAACAACAATGATTTTCCGCAATCGGACACAGTCAAATATTTAGGCCTACACATCGATCGCAGGCTTAAGGTATAAACACATAGACGACAGACAACAGACAACAGAAAACTGCCAAGTTTAGAATACACTCGTTTATATGAAAACGATTATATTGAAGGCAGGACAGACAAAGTCAAGACAAAAACCTAAGCAGGTGCTGCCCAAATTAAACTATTTTCTATTTTTGTGATCAGCTAAAAGCAAATTAGTGATGCCAATACAACATAAAATCATAATAAAAAAAAAACAGCTAAAAATATTTACTATGAAGAGAAATAACAATTTTAAATTGTTAATAGATAAAATAGAATTATAGATTGAATTTTGTATCTGAATTCATTTGATAAATGTTTTGTGTGTGCGGTTTTTTCATAAGTGAGTTTATTTTTGCGTACAAAAAACCTGATAGTGTCAACACTGAAAAATATATTTACATTAAAATTTGAAAATTATTGACAATCATTTTTTTCTGTTCTGCTTTCAAAAAATTTAAGCAGTCGGCATACGGCAGACAAAATAGTTGGCAGAATTTTCTGTTGAACTGCCAAGCTGTTGTCTGTCGTCTATGTGTTTATACCTTTACATGGAAAAACCACATTAAAGCTAAGAAACAGCATCTTAACTTGAAATTCAAGCGCCTATTTTGGTTACTAGGTCTCAAATCCAAACTAAGTAAGTCTCGAGAATAAGGTAATTTTGTACAAAGTAATATTAAAACCTGTGTGGATCTACGGTATACAGCTGTGGAGAACGGCCAGCAATTCTAACATTGAAATTCTACAGAGGTTTCAGTCAAAAACATTGAGGTCCTTAGTTAATGCTCCATGGTTTGTATCAAAGAAAACAATTCATGATGACTTATCAATTCCGATGGTTAAAGAAGAAGCTAGAAAACATAGCGAAAATTACTTGGAGAGACTGAGTAATCATTGTAACACATTGGCAATAATGCTACTACATGACACAAATGAAGTAAGAAGACTGAAAAAGAAGCACATATTGGACTTGCCGTTTCGTACCTAATTAATTATACATTAATTAAATTCTATGTACATATGTATACAGTGAGCGTCAAAAGAAAGTGTACACTATTGATAAAATTCTAACAATCTCAACTCAAGTTTCCCACTTAAGGAGAGTGCCCGAAAAAATTTTACAATATTTCCAAATTTTTTCTAATTCTTTTCTTCTTGTTTCAATTTTAAAAACTGGCAATAAAATAATTAGAAAAAAAAATTAACGGTAATTTATTAATGTATATTTTTTTGAATTGTACACTTTCTTTTGACGCTCACAGTATGTAAATATTAATATAGATAAAACTTTAGAATTTTTGTATATAATGTATATGTTATAAATTTTTTAAATAATTTTAACAATTTTTGTTTTTGTATATTGTTGTTCTCACTGGAATTCAACAATGAATGTTATTCTTTATTTTATAAAATTTACTTAATATCCTTGGATAGATTGTAAATAAAACGAATAAAAAAAAAATTATGGAATTTGAAAATTTTGATATAAAATTTATTTTAAAATTTTTGATCAGAAAAGTTTTCGAATTGAATCGAAAGTTATCATATCAATTAAAATAATTCATATTATTTTGTATCGTGTTTCTTTCGCATCTGGTCTCCTTTATTTCATTATGTTTTAAGTTTTGTTCGAATTTTCAAGTTTTTATGTTCGAAATAAAGTCAGTCCTGCGCTTTAACACATGTGTGCTCGCTCTCTCTGTCTCTCTGGTATTTGTTGTTGAGTATAAATAGTGGGTAATTTTTTGTTGTTTATTAATGTTGTTGTGTTGTTGCTGTTGTTTCTGTTGTTTCACCTGACCATATATAACATAAAACTGTTGTAACATATCAAGACTGTAACAACTTTGTTTCATTTTTTTTCAAAATTTATTAAACAAGCATTTGAACTAAAGGCCAGGACCTGTAAACTTAAGTTTGCAGGGATTTTTGAAATTATTTCCTGTACTTTTGCTTGTACAACTTCTTAATTGCTAGAGCAGAAAAAAAAATTAGGCCGATTGTAATGAAAATAAATTGAATGTTTAGTTTTAAATTTCTCGCAATTCGTTGGATTATTGCTATTAACAAGCCTCATATCGACGCCTCCGTTCTATAACATTCTAAGTCGAAAAAATGTGTTTTGAGTTATGAGCTCTGAAAGTTTTCACGCGATATCTCGTAAACTATATAAGATACGCCATTGATTCTTTCACTGTTTTTAGTAAAATTTGAGTAGAATTTTTACAGCAGTTTCTGAATTTACAAGTTTTAATTGGATCCTAGCTAAAAATGACATAGAATGTTTTAGCACAGAGAAAATATTGACGATTGGTCGTCTAAGTGCACTTAGCATGTTTTTGATAGGTCTAATTGTCTTTTTTTCCAAACTAAAACATACTTTGTACACTTACACGCACAAAATTCTTTTTTTAATTTTGGGAAGAACCTTTTAACTACACTTACAGACACTGAAAAAAGCACACTAAACACACCAAGTACACATAGAAAACATAACGTTAAGAAATGTCCCTTCCATAACATTCTAAGTGTACTTACTGCATTTTAGAATGGCAAATTTTTTCGACTATATGTGTATTCTAAGTAGATTTTTCCCTATAACTTCGGAACGGATCGACGCATTTTAACCAAATTTTGACAGTGTTTAAATTAGACAACGTAGAATTTAAAAATGCAAGAACATTACAGAATGGAGGCGTCGATATATGAACTTGGGTAGTTGCTTGAAAAAGACTAATTTATTTGGATTCCTGGTATTTATTGGTTACTGGTATTTGAATGAAGAAAGGAGCCCTGCTTTCATGTAGAAAAAACTCAATAAAATGTTTAGAATAATTAAACTGAATTTGATTTTTGTTTTTCAATTGAAGACTTATATTTCCATGGTATACCCTTTCAAATATCTGATCATCCATGCATACATGCGACACTCAAAGTGCTTGAGTAAAATAAATATTCACAGCCCATGCAAACTGCCATAATCTTTTCATAAGGCAAAAAGAGATCAAAGGAATTCTTCAAGTATAAAACAGAGAGGGGGAGAGAATAGTTTCAAAGATGCTTTAAGACTTAATAAGAATTTTTTGCTCTGCTCTACGCATACGTATTTGGCTAGGACTGCATAGAACTGATGATATGTTGATCAAAAACATCGCTGTATTCATGTGTAAATATAGTCTTAGCTATCTATCATTGAGGGTATTGGGAATTTATTTTATTTTATTTTATTTATTCATTCAGACGTAAATAAAGTACAACAAGATATCATCTTATTTAATAGTACTGCTAAGGATATAGGCATAACAAAATATAAGAAAATACAAAATAATAACTTTAAAAATAAATTAACATAACAAATGTTATTAAAAACAAAATTTATAATTATATTAAAAAAATATGATTGATTAATTACGTACATATATGCATTATGTTCATTCAAAAATTTAATTATTGCAGTCTTGAAATGCTTAGCATTGCTTAGTAATTGTATGTTGTTTGGGTGTTCATTCCAGAGACGAATTGCATTGATGTAAAAGTGTCTCTCAGATATCTGCCTGCGGTATCTAACGCTATTAATTCTCAAGCCTCTATAAGATCTTGAAAAAACTAATCTATCAAACAAATAATGGGGTTTCCTAATATAGATGATTTTATGTAGGTACACCAGAGTACGGCATTTCAACAAATTCTCAAAAGATGTGTTATAGATTCGATATGAGAACTCAGATATTCTACTGTACCTTGTACGACCAAAAACATATCGAGCAATACATACTGTTATAAGTGACCTTGAGCCTGTTCCAACTTACTGAGTCGCAACTAGAAAACAGTTCACATCCGTACAGCAGAGTGGGGATGAGATATGTTTTCGCGAACAGCATACGAATATCAAACGGAGTAAAATATTGCGTTAGCCAAAGACTTCGCAACATGGCAGCCGTTTTACCACAGATAGAATTCACATGGTTGGACCAGTTAAGGCTGCTATTAAAGATAACTCCTAGGTTCTTAACAATATGTACAGTCACAATGGTAGTATCATTAATCTGTAATGGTGTAAGCTGTGCCGTATAGTTTACCTTGCCTATTATTAAAGCTTTTGATTTGAGGCAAAGACCATTAATCGACGCCCATTGAAACACATTATGCAGATCACAATTTATTTTCCCTATACGATTTGTAATATCAGATGGCAAGCAACTAATGTACAACTGAACATCATCTGCGTACATTTGTACCTTGCAAAACTTCAACTTAGTTGGCAGATCATTAGAATAAATCGAATATAAAAGTGGACCAAGAATCGAGCCCTGTGGTACAACTCTAGATATTACCATCATGATACACAAATTGACTTCTATTACGTAGATACGACGAGATTAGCTTGACAGCAGTATTCGAAAAATGGCACATGAGTTCCAACTTTTGGCAGAGAATAGTATGATTAAAGGTGTCAAAAGCCTTAGAATGATCAAGTAAAACCAAAAATGATGTCATATTGTCATCCGCACTTAATCGCAACTCTTCCGAAACATCAATAAGCGCAAAAATGCAGCTGTGATTAAGTCTGAAACCAGACTGCCTCTCAGAAAGCACGCCATTGCCATATAAGTATCGGGTCATCTGCTTATAAATTAATTTCTCGAAAATTTTCGATAAGTATGACAATATTGCGATTGGTCGGTAAGTTTTATCTTGATTCGGCACAGGTACTATCTTGGCACTTTTCCACATTGCAGGTAGAATGCACGGTAGAACATATGGCAAAATTAATTTCACAAATTTGGGATCAATTCCATCACTTCCTATGGAGTTAGACTTAACGGCCAGAATGCTCTCAATAACGTCATACTGTGTCACGTTACTAAATTCAAAATTTGGTTGAATCAAGTGATTAGTAGTGGGGAAGGCATCAGATGCGTTGTAATATTCCAAATCGGCATCAATCAATTTAACACTTGATTACATTAATTTAGCAATAAAGCGACAAATGATTTAAAGCGACATGTGAATTGTCAAGATTCTAATGTCATGGATCTTGATTTACTTCGACTTTTCAAGCACACACTCAATACCGCTTATGAAAGTTTAAAACATAAATTTATTTGTTAAAACTTGATTTATTCTGTTAATGAAAGTCTATTTCTTTTTTAAATTTATTTTGATTTGTATTCGTATATTCTTTTTTGTTATTTGAATTTATCATGTCCTTATGTACATATGTATGTATGTATGTGCAATATCTGTGTACAGTATCTAGTTGGTATTTCATAATTAATCTATTTCTCATTAATTTTCAATTTTTGTTCAATTTCAACAAAAAACTTTGATCGTTTGTTCAAATTAATTATTTTGTTCATTTATTTAATAATTATATAAACATTTTACATTGTATTTATCTGTGTATGTCTGTACATATGTATGCATTTATGAATGTATCAATGACTATATATTCCAATAATACATCCACACACAAAGACAAACGTATGGGGCTTTGCGACAACAGAACAACATATAGAACCTCTCTGTTAGGTTAGGTTAGGTTAAAGGACGTGTACTTGTCAAATGTGACAAGTACAATACCCGGTGGTCGAATTGACCCATTGTACAACGTCTTAGCTTCTCACACCACTCATGTTGTGTGCGTTAATTTTATACGTGAGTGGCGGCGGGACCTACAATTTAACGTCGACTCCGAACGACAAATTTTTGAGAAACTTTTTCATGGCAAATTTTATTTACTCTCAGAGTTTTTTTTTTTTTTTTGCCAAAAATCTGCTGAGAGGAAATCGCTGAAGAAATATTTTTTTTTCCATATTTCGTTTTGATGCCTGACCTGGGATACGAACCCTAGCTTTACGTCTAATAAGCCAACACACTACCTACTAGACTACGGCTACTTCTAACCTCTCTGTTTGTTAACATATGATTTCGATAAAGCTTTTACTTCGTTAGAATGCTTGAACCTTGCCATTGTGTACGAATTGTAATATCACTTATACTACTGAATATGGAATTCGTGGATTTTTTGAACATTTAGGGCGGCATCAAGGCGATTGCTTGACGAATATAAGTTTTTAATGTAGAAAACTGTAGAAAAAAAGTTCCCAAATTGTCTTGTAAATGTAAAATTACTCTTTCTGGCAATTTCTCTTGCAATAAAGCAAAAACTGATCGTAGCACCATTTTCTAGAAATTGTATACGTTGCAGTCCAGTCCGTAATCTACAATTGCAGTTCAAAAATATTGTTACGTTTTTACATTTTATTAAAAACGTTAAAAATATGAGTTCGTAGATTGCAAATAAAATAAAAATAAATTTCTGTTCAGTTTTAAATCAATTCTTTATTATTCGCACAATTCCGTGTGCCACCTTTGGAAATTGATTCACACAATAACAATTTAATTGTCATTCTTCTTTTACTGGCTTGAACAATAACAATTTACTTTGTTATTCTTTTTTACACACTCGTTCGTTAGAACTTCCAAACCACGATTCTCTTCCGCGTACGCAATAACAATTGTTCGTTATTCTCTCTCTGCTTACAACCTTTTTATAAGCACTTACGGAAATCTTCAAATCACAATTATTCTTCATACGCAACGCAACGTGTCGTCTTCACACACGACTGATTGAATTCCAACTGAATCCTTACGTCTCTGTCTTGCCTTTTATATCCCAAGGGTCAGCAGTCTGATGAGAATGCGCTTGAAGAAGAATGTCTTCGAGAAATATCCAAAAATGTAAACAACTTGTTGTTTGTGTCTCTTGTTTATATTTGTCCAGCAGAGTTTTATTTGTCTATTCGTTATATTTTTTTATACACTGACGTTGTTGCTATATTTTTGTTTATTCATCGATCTTGTAAACAAGTCCGTTGTTTTTGTTGCTATATGTTTACTTACTCGTTGATCACGTGAACAACTGCATTATTTTGTTTTTGGTGCATTTGTTTATGATTTTATACATGATCAAGTCCATTGTGTTGTTTTTGGAGCTTTTGTTTATTATTTTAATAACACCATTTCCATTTTCGTAAAAATATGTTGAGATTGCCATAAGATCAATAAATTCGGATTGTTTGCTACATTTTCACTAACCATAACGTTTCTATTTTTTTCGTTACAACGTACATTGCGAAGACACATCTGTAATGCTTTCAGTTTCTTTTAATTTCTTTATAGCCTCGACAATTTCTTGCAATTCTTTGTACACCATAAGTTTTCTAAAGTGGCCATAATTAAATTTCCAGTTTTGCGACATGTCTTAACATTTTCAAGCATTTTTAGGCTTTTTTTTTTTTTTTTGGTGAAGCCAGCACTCAGGGGATGGCCCCTACTCATGAAGTGCATTGTGCAGGTTTTAGGAAAATGGGTTATAGGAAGGTGGAAGAGAGGGAGTAGTGTTTGTGGACATCTCAAGATGCGAACGGCAAGGAAACGAGTTGCTGCTAGGTGACTATAAAATGGCCAGTGCTATACCTTCACCATTAGACAGTCTACAGCAATCGTCCCCAAGAAGCCCGCACCCTTCAGTCCTAGCTTCTCACACTACTCATGTTGTGTGTGTTAATTTTATACATGAGTGGCGGGACTTACAGTTTAAAGTCGACTCCGAACGACAAATTTTATTGAGAAGCTTTTCATGGCAATTTTATTTACTCTCAGAGTTTTTGCCAGAAATCTGCTGAGAGGAAGTCGCCGAAGAAATATTTTCGTTTTGATGTCTGACCTGGGATTCGAACTCGGGCCTTCAGTCTAATAAGCCAACACACTACCTACTAGACCCCGGCGACATTAAACGAACCATACTCGTATACTACTGATAACTTTGTCAAATTGATTGATCTTTCTCTGTTTTATCGATTTCCATTGCTTTTGTTTTTTATGTTGCATGATGATGGAATGGCCCATATATTGTTGTTGATTTCTTCTTTTTTTTTTCTTGTATTGACATTATAAATACTAATTTGTTTTATAAATTTATATTGACACATACATGTGTAACAGTCTCTCTCTATCGCACTCTTGGTTTTTTTTTCTTGTTAGCTTGATATTCTAATATATACACACACACACACTTACACATATGTACGTACATAAATACTTATGCAAATAAATATTAAATTTTATTGTTGACAAAGAGAAAAGGTTCGAAGAATTACAAATACCAACACAAAATACAAATCGACGACGACGAATAAATAGAGAAATATTATGTCGTATACATATATGCATAGAGAGAGAGAGAGTGAAAGAGAGAGATGGACATAATTTCTAATAAATAAATAATTATAATCTCCATATACATACGAGTACATACATATGTATGTACATTATTATATATATTATATTGAATGTAACAATTGTTGTTTATTATTTTATTAAATTGTAAACAAATAACTGGTAATCTATTATTATTTATTTATTATTCTTGTCCATGTGAATGGCTCGTTGTAAGTGTTTTTATGAAAACTATGTGTGTGTGTGTGTGTGTGTGTAAAACATTTAATATCCAACTAAAATTCGATTTAAAATTGTAATTTTACAAATACTTTCATACATTAATACACACACACATATGTACATACAGGTTGTCATAGGTTAAATGCTACAAATATTCAAGCGTCCAAAATAATGCCTATAAACACAATAAACGCAACATAGCTAGCATTGCAATCTCTTAAAAATAGAATACATAAATGGGTGTATATGGAAGTGATTATTTTAAAGGCAACGCAACGACCACCGTCAACGCTATTGCTTCGCATTTAGGTAGGCTAATTACTGTATTTAACAGCAAAAAGAAAAAAATTATGCTGAAAGTGCGTGGATTTGTGCTGTCAATACAATAACATGCATAAAATAGAGGTTTTAAAAACGCAATGTATGTAATATTATATGAAAAAACGTTTTTGAGGCACCATTGATAAACTGAACTATTTACTTTTATTATTTGGTTTACTTATGCGGCATGCAGCTTACCAAAGGCTGCAACATTGTTATGCTAGCCGTGTTGCGTCTATTGTATTTACAGCATAATGTTTAATTTTTTATTTTTCTTCTCTCTTTCTAATATTCATTCAAGTGTTTTGTTGTTATTGCTGTTGTTGTATTTTTGATCAAAATTCAAATTGTAAATATAATTTATTTATTTATGTTTTTATATGCTTACTTACATATTTGTGTTTTTTTTTTTTTTCTTGAGCCGGAGGTGGTAATCTTCGAAAGATACTTCTGTTCCGACAAAAGCATGCACGATTCACCATCACTGGTGCCTACGTACTAAACCCACCCCCTACACACTTCAACCACTCTCCCCCGGCGGGACTGCCGTAAGGTATTAATTCGCAGAGGGCTGGTTAGCTCGAAAGCTTTATCACGTTATCTCAAATTTCGCCTTCGTTCCTCCAACCTTCGGAGTATCATCATTACTTCGGCCATTTTCTGGCAGTATTGGCTCCATAGCGTCCTAGAATTCAGCAGCTCCTCCATGAGCCGGTTTGGTTCTAATCTAGTTTCTCCGGGCCATCTAAATCTGGGGCAGCATGTTAGAATATGCTCCGCATCTTCCTCTTCATCTACACAGTTTGGGCATATAGGGGAAGTATCATGTCCAAATCTGTGCAGGTACTTCCTAAAACATCCATGACCAGTTAGGAACTGGGTCACGTAGTAATTCAGCTCGCAATGTTTGTTCTCCATCCAAGGGGTTACAGAAGGGACAAGGTGAAATGTCCATCTTCCCTTGAAACTGCTCTCCCATCGTGACTGCCATTTGTGCATGGAAGTCCTTCTTTCCTCCGCTTTTATATCCGCTGTCCGTCCTGGATACTCGAGACGGCGAAAGTATATCCGCCTCATCTCATCCGCCAATATGTCTATTGGTATTGCCTTTGCCAATACCAATACCGCTTCATCAGACACTGTCCTGAAGCCACTTATTCGTTTAATCGCGCTTAGACGATACACCGAGGACAGTATTCTCCTTGTCGTCCCCACGGAGAGTGCCTCCGACCATATGGGCCAAGCATACAGCATTATCGACGTTACTACCGCTGAAATTATCCTCCTCTTGAATGGACCTAGTCCTCCAATATTTGGCATCATCTTCGCCAGTGCTCCCTGGGTTACAGATGCCTTTTCGCCGATGTACTTTACGTGCTCCTTGAAATTCAACCTGTCGTCGATAATCACTCCCAGGTATTTCATATTTATATTTCTGTGTGTGTGTGTGTATGTGTGCGTTTAAATGATGTCAATAATTTTGTTTTTAAAAATGTTTGATTTTAATTTCAATATTTATTCTTAAACACACTCTCTTGGTATGTGCATACAAAGCAACATGAATCTCTACATCCTTAGCTACAAAAGTAATTGTTTTCAATAATAATTGTGGTTAAAATTTTGGTTGCAACTGTCAATCTATGCAATACAGTATTTATTGTGTCATTTATTCGATTAAAGAAAACAAATAAAATGACAAAGAAAACACTTTCTTGAGTGAAGGAAAATAAAGAATACACAAGGACTTGTTTTATCAGTAAGAATGCAACATATTTCCTTGTAAAATGTTCAAATGTTTGTAGCTGCAAATTAACATCTACGCCACCATTGGCAATGAAAGAATATTGGTCCTCTCTAACACATATTTAACATTTGAAGCTGAGGGTTGATTTGGAGGGCAGCCTCAATAAAAGTTTTTCAAATTAAGGAATAAGAAATATAATACGTTCTTTATTATTCAGAGAAAAGCAATGAAAATTCATATTTTTCAAATATTGTGGCAGAATTAATACGAATTCATTGAAAATCCGGCCATAATTGATTTTAGCTGTTGATTAAATCTTTGACGATTGTAGAATACACCTTAGGTTCGTCTGAACCTTAATTCTGAATAATGACAGTTAAACTGAGTTGCGCTCAGTCACTACAATGAATTTGAATAGTCCATTATTGTCATCAGTTGATCGTATAAGGAACATAATATTCCTCAAAGTATATTCTATTAGTACGCTTCTATTGTATTCGGATATACACTGAGCGCCAAAAGTGAGTAAACACCACTGAAATAATTCATTTTCTTAGGATATGGAGAAAAATAAATGAGAATAAGCGAATAAATTTCCAAAAATACAAAACGTTTATTTATTACTTATAAAATGTTAAAACAGAAACAACAATTCCATTATTGTTGTGTTACAAGTATATTTTTTTATAATAGAAAATTTAAAATTATAGTGGGTGTTGACTCACTTATGGCACTCAGTGTATGTACATAATTGACTGTAAGTCTCTCTGATTTGTTTTAAAAACTCTAATAGTTATGCTGTGAACACAACAGATGGCCGTTTAACTCTGTAGTAGAAGTGTGTTTCACTGGCTGACTGATCGACTGACAATTTAAGCATTTAAGTTAATGACTTATTGAATTAAAGTACCGTTTTTTTTATTTATTTTTTTTTTCTACTTTCTTGCTTTCATGTGCTCATAAGTTTATTTTTTTTGTTTCGTTTTTGTATGTGTATGTAAGTGTTTACAACACACACTATTAATAAGCAGAGTAAGCAAGTACTCTTTATATTTCCTTATACTCTCTCTTTCACTCTTTCTCTCTCTCTCTCTTTCGATTAAGTTTTTGTGTTGTTTAATGAGCTTCATGAGTGTGTGTCGGAGTTTATATGCTTGCTTGCTTGTATGCATGCATGTGTGTTTGTTTGTTCATGGTGGGTGTCATTGATGAGACATTATTTTGTAATTGAATTGTAATTATTTCGTTAGAAACCATGGAAAATCATTTAATCGATAATTGTTCCTATTGTTAAAAGATTAAATTGAAAATAGAAATGGAAGCAATTATTTAAACGATGTTGCTTTAAACAAAAAAGATATGTATGTATGTGATATACAATGGTTTATAAAAACACATACGAGAGCTGTTTCATTGTAAACTAAGTATTTTCAAAAATAATTTGTGTTCAAATCTGGTCACCTCATTCTTAATGTTAAAAATCTAAAATGAATCCTTTTTTATAAAGAAAAAAACAAAAACAAAACGAACTGTCCTAAAATCTAGAAAATGTTTTCTTTTTTATTTTATTTCTAAACAAATAAACGAAACTAAAAACTCTCAAAAATGTTCAAAGCAAAGCAAAGCTAAGCGAAGCAAAGAACTGCATTTATGTGTTGAAATGCCATGAAATATTTTTGACCCAAATTTCCGTATACAAATGAAATGAAGAGACAAAGCAACATGAATCTCTACATCCTTAGCTACAAAAGTAATTGTTTTCAATAATAATTGTGGTTAAAATTTTGGTTGCAACTGTCAATCTATGCAATACAGTATTTATTGTGTCATTTATTCGATTAAAGAAAACAAATAAAATGACAAAGAAAACACTTTCTTGAGTGAAGGAAAATAAAGAATACACAAGGACTTGTTTTATCAGTAAGAATGCAACATATTTCCTTGTAAAATGTTCAAATGTTTGTAGCTGCAAATTAACATCTACGCCACCATTGGCAATGAAAGAATATTGGTCCTCTCTAACACATATTTAACATTTGAAGCTGAGGGTTGATTTGGAGGGCAGCCTCAATAAAAGTTTTTCAAATTAAGGAATAAGAAATATAATACGTTCTTTATTATTCAGAGAAAAGCAATGAAAATTCATATTTTTCAAATATTGTGGCAGAATTAATACGAATTCATTGAAAATCCGGCCATAATTGATTTTAGCTGTTGATTAAATCTTTGACGATTGTAGAATACACCTTAGGTTCGTCTGAACCTTAATTCTGAATAATGACAGTTAAACTGAGTTGCGCTCAGTCACTACAATGAATTTGAATAGTCCATTATTGTCATCAGTTGATCGTATAAAGAACATAATATTCCTCAAAGTATATTCTATTAGTACGCTTCTATTGTATTCGGATATACACTGAGCGCCAAAAGTGAGTAAACACCACTGAAATAATTCATTTTCTTAGGATATGGAGAAAAATAAATGAGAATAAGCGAATAAATTTCCAAAAATACAAAACGTTTATTTATTACTTATAAAATGTTAAAACAGAAACAACAATTCCATTATTGTTGTGTTACAAGTATATTTTTTTATAATAGAAAATTTAAAATTATAGTGGGTGTTGACTCACTTATGGCACTCAGTGTATGTACATAATTGACTGTAAGTCTCTCTGATTTGTTTTAAAAACTCTAATAGTTATGCTGTGAACACAACAGATGGCCGTTTAACTCTGTAGTAGAAGTGTGTTTCACTGGCTGACTGATCGACTGACAATTTAAGCATTTAAGTTAATGACTTATTGAATTAAAGTACCGTTTTTTTTATTTATTTTTTTTTTCTACTTTCTTGCTTTCATGTGCTCATAAGTTTATTTTTTTTGTTTCGTTTTTGTATGTGTATGTAAGTGTTTACAACACACACTATTAATAAGCAGAGTAAGCAAGTACTCTTTATATTTCCTTATACTCTCTCTTTCACTCTTTCTCTCTCTCTCTCTTTCGATTAAGTTTTTGTGTTGTTTAATGAGCTTCATGAGTGTGTGTCGGAGTTTATATGCTTGCTTGCTTGTATGCATGCATGTGTGTTTGTTTGTTCATGGTGGGTGTCATTGATGAGACATTATTTTGTAATTGAATTGTAATTATTTCGTTAGAAACCATGGAAAATCATTTAATCGATAATTGTTCCTATTGTTAAAAGATTAAATTGAAAATAGAAATGGAAGCAATTATTTAAACGATGTTGCTTTAAACAAAAAAGATATGTATGTATGTGATATACAATGGTTTATAAAAACACATACGAGAGCTGTTTCATTGTAAACTAAGTATTTTCAAAAATAATTTGTGTTCAAATCTGGTCACCTCATTCTTAATGTTAAAAATCTAAAATGAATCCTTTTTTATAAAGAAAAAAACAAAAACAAAACGAACTGTCCTAAAATCTAGAAAATGTTTTCTTTTTTATTTTATTTCTAAACAAATAAACGAAACTAAAAACTCTCAAAAATGTTCAAAGCAAAGCAAAGCTAAGCGAAGCAAAGAACTGCATTTATGTGTTGAAATGCCATGAAATATTTTTGACCCAAATTTCCGTATACAAATGAAATGAAGAGACTCCAATTTATAATATTTTCTTTCGTTATACCGTTACGATTTGTTTTGTTTATTTTGTTATTCATAAGAGAGGAAAGAGCATGAAAAAAAGTAGAAGAAGAGCTCAACTAATCGTAAGGTAATGATGACAGTTTGTAAAATATTAAATTAAATATTCACAATGTAATTACCCTCATTTTTTTTTTCTCTTCATGTCCTCATATTGTTGTTGTTATTATTGTTGTCGTTGTTGTTGCTTTTATGTAAAATAAAAATAAGGCAACAGGCGACTTACTGTTATGCATATGCAAACATACTACCTTTGTTTCTCTCTCTCTCTCTCTCTCTCTCTGTGTGTGTGTCTTACTGTAGGAAAATAACGGTATTATATTTCCCTTTGCAAGCAATGGGAAATTTATTAAAACTTAGAATATTAGAGTAGAGCACAGAGAGAGAGAGAGAGAGAGAGAGCTAGAATGAGCGAAAGTGAGAGTTTGTTTGGGAGAGTCTTTATAAATAATATTCGAATTTCCGTTAGTTTATGTAAAGGCAACAAGCAGATGGAAACTTAAAAATCAACATGATTTTCAGTATCAAACGAAACATTGACGGATGCAGACGGCCTAAACGGTTTGGATAAAAACGACTTTTTAAAAAAAATTTTCTAAGAAAAATAAAATAAATTTTGGAAAAAAGCGAAACAAAATTTATAGAAAAAGAAAAAAAAAAAAAACAAAAATTTAAAATAAATTATTAAATAAAACAAAACAAATCTCATTTTTAAGTTTATTTATGTTTTCTTTTTTTCGGGAATTTTTCCAAGAGTGGCTAAGTGGGTTTTTAGTGTGCGCGTATGTTTGTGCATCCAGAGTATTAATAAAAATATCAAATCAAATAAAAACCCTGCACGTTAAATACATTACGTTTTACGTTTTAACGCTTGTTTAGACAGCAACAACACACACGTTTTCTGTTGTTGCTTTTATTGTTGTCGTTTTTTTTGGCTTTGGGGTCCATTAAACTGATGTCGTTCTCCCTAAAGCGTGGGGAAATTGGTGGCATTAAAATTTTATAGTGCGAACAGAAGAAAAAGGTGACATTTGAAATAAAATGTAAAACGTCCAACCAAAAAACAACAACAATAATACAATGAAATAAAAATAAAAGAGCGAACGGAAAAGAAAAGAAGAAAAAAAAAAAATACTCAGCGTATAAAAATAAAAATAATTTTGAAATTGAAGTGCAAAAAATATTGGCCTGGTAAATAAAATTTAAAAACAAAAAAAAACCGGAAAATCAAATAAACCAGTAACGGAAAAGGATACTTTTGTTTCCTTTGATACCCGCCATACCCGCCTTTATAGCTTTAAATACGTCAGCATTAGAATGGCAAAACCACCTGCAAATATGTTTTTTCACGTGCTGCTTACGTATTCTATTCTATTGGTGCCCTGTATAAGGTCTTTGCCATCACCCTCTCCCTTACAGAGTGATGCTGCTTCATTTTATGGCTCCTCGAGTTTTATATCAAGTCCTTCCATTTACTCGTACACCATTGAGAATCAATTGCCCTCGAATCAAACGACCACCATTTATCAAACCCAATCGCATTCACAAAAGTATAGACCCGAACCTATAAGATTCGGTGCGACAAATCGTGATTTGTATTTTACCAGTTCGAATACGAATTTAAATACAAACACTAATGGCAACAGCAGAAGAGTTTCAGCCATAACATCTACCACAACCTCTTCGAGTTCTTCGGTGGCAGCTGCGGCTACCATGGAAGCTACTCCACCGGCACCTATTAGTGATTGTACTTTGGATCGTTTGGCCGTTTACAAGGTAGTGTTGCACACCTACTGGACTAGGGAGTTATTTCCCAAACATTATCCAGATTGGAGGCCTACTGCACAATGGACTAAAACTTTGGGTAAGTTTTTCTAAAGAATTCTTTAATATTTTATAAAAATTTTTATTACAACACTATACTGCGACCAGAGATTTAATTACGTTTTCCCCAAACAATTAGTCTCCTCTCTGTTTTGTATTTTGAAGATAAAAATTTCAGAAATTTTCAATTTTTGTTTTACGGCAGATGGACAATTGAATTTCATCAAGAAGTGGTGGCAGTTTCGATTAATTTAGTAAATCGATGGAATTATCTTTTGCTTAACATGATGTGTGTATAGTTTGGACTCTTAGGCAGTTAGAATCTTTGGGTTTTTTACTGTTCCGGAGCCAATTAGAGCTATTATGTCGATTCTGATCAAGACTTACAAAGCGTCAGATCGTTACAGGTATAAGGTTTGTTGAAAACCTATTTTTGCTTTGCGAAATATTTTTATTACTCGGCAACATGTCTTTTCTTCCCCCAAAAGACATCCCTTCCTCTTCAAGAACATCAACAAATTAGTTTTTTTTTTTTTTTTTGTATAAATCATTATAACTTTCATCAAACTTTCGTTGAGTTTGAGTTTAGCTTGTAAGACTGTAATGTCTTGAGTAAAATATACTCAAATTTGCCACCAGTTATGATTCTCTGTGTGTATTATCACTGATATCGGGGGTTAAAAATAATCAATTTTATAATGAATTTTGCTGATATGCACTGGACATGCCGGTGAGAGTGAGTTGGAGATTTTTCATCATGATTTCATTCATTTTGTTTTCTTTTGGAACTTCCACTTGTATTTTTCAGAATGTTTCTGTATGTTACACTTACAGAATTTGTTTGAATGAAGGAAGATACCAGAGGGGCTTTATGAATGGTAAATGATACTCGTTTAAATACCATTCAATAGAACTTCAACTGTGCTATGGCAAGATATGTTATTATAAGGAAAATAGATTTAGATTAGTTACTCTTATCAGTGCAATAGAGCACAGCAATACATGTGCATGTGTCCTCACGTTACCACCAAATAATCTATGCCTTGTCTGCACCTCAGACCTGGCCAGTTCAATAGCAATGCAATTTCTGAAGATATTCCAATGTTTTGATGTCTTCATATGAGAGTTACCTTTGAATGATCGAAAATTTCCTTAAGAAATGACCAACTTTCATGGATAAGAATGGACGTCTAGATGACGTTTATTAGGGACCTTATCGTCTGAGTAAATTTAGAGATTTTCAGGGTAAATTCCATATCCCACACTTTTAAGTGGTAGCGAAATCCGTCTATAAAACACTGCAGTGGATAGGGCACTTAAACGAAAGTCCGATTTCAGAATCCTTCGTATATACTTATTTCACCACCTGCTCTATTGTATTTTGTGGCCATCGAAATATTTGTAAACTTTATCAATTTATAGTATTACTACATTAGTCCTCCTTTTTGAAGGAATAGGCCAGCATAACGGTGGACGTTGAAGTAAAATAACTCGATGGGGTTTTTTGGTACAATGCATCGCAAATATGTTATCTGTACATCAATTGATTTTCCTAAAAAAATGAAGGAAAAGAAAACAGAATTGATGCGTAGAGGTATTGGGTTACAGCGATCAGACAATTTATTGTACTGCCCTCAACCTATATAGGGTATCCTTGTAATGTTTCCCACAATCCTGTTGTCCTGGCAAATTTCAAGAAGCTGTTCTTCTCAATAGTCGTGCGCATTACTCAAATCGCTTCGCATTGTAATTCTCAACTCAACCGAAGCCTTTTGACTTCAGAACTCGTTGTGAAGCATTTTCCAAAATCATCGAGTTCACTAAGACTGTCCAGCAGTCAGTTAATGAGGGAACTCGCAACCAATAGATTTGCCAGGTAACAATGCTTTCTGATGAATCCACGTTAGACTTTGCTCCCATTAACCGAAACACAATCGTAATGACTCTTTTCCTCTCTACTGCATGCAGCAGGATTAAATCTAACAGAGCCTGCAACGCTTTTATAGAATTGGTTTTCATTGATGACATTTCTTATCTTATGGTATGATTATATGTATAACATATTGTATTTGCATAAGTATACACATTGTTACGAAAATTAAAAATCTAGATACTGGTGTTTTGCTTTTACAATCGCTTAACATTAAAATTATAAACAAAAGTTGTAAAACCAAAACAATGCAGTAAACAAAACTGTTTACAAATTATCGTGCTGCTTGATATAACAACAAACACCAGACTATTTACCCTGCCATATAAAAGGCAAGGCAAAGCAAGGCGAGTTAGATAATGAAGTTCAGTCAGTCTTGTGTGAAGACGCAGTGTGTTTGGACAGAGTAATCGTGGTTGAACATCTGTCGAATAATCGTCTAGTAAATGTTATTGTTTATGCAGAGGAATAACAAAAGAAAGCAATTGTTGTTGTTTAGATCAAGTTGTGAACAGTGGCACACAGAATTGTGCGAATAATGAAGAATTTTAATTAAAACTAAATACAAATTTAATTTTATTTTATTTCCAATCTACGAGCTCATATTTTAAACGTTTTTAAAAGGTACAAAATGTTACAATATGTACTAAGTTGTTAATTTCGATGTATTGATAACTACGAATTGTTTCAATGTATCGATGAGTTACATCGAGTGTTTTGAAAATATTGACATGAGGCCCGTATATGACAAAGGAAACCTCTCTCTACTGGATTTTTCAAAGGCCTTTGACAGGGTTGATCATTTAATTTTGTGTCGAAAACTGGGGCACTATTTTGAATTTACAAATACCGCTTTATCTCTTATGGAGAACTACTTGTATGGGCAAGCCCAAAGGGTAATTATTGGAAATAGGCAGTCGGGGCTGAGGCGTATAACATTTGGTGTTCCACAGGGGTCCGTGTTAGGAACCCTGCTATTTAGTATGTTCGTCAATGATTTATTGTCAGTATGCAGGTATACTAAGGTACATGCATACGCAGACGATATTCAGCTGTACATCTCAAACCGTATTGGTCTGATAGAGGATACAAGTTACAAACTTAATTATGATTTGAGGTCTATTTTAAAATGGGCTGAGGATAATAACCTTATGCTCAATCCTGGAAAATCTTACATTCTACCAATCAGTAGATGGGAATATGATTTGAGTTATTTTTCGACCATTTACTTGGGGAACACATCTCTTGTGTACGTTAGTAAGATTAAATACTTAGGATTTTGGATCAATTCAACCTTGTCATGCACTGACCATATTAATCATGTTGTGCGTAACGTATACCTCTTGCTTCGTAATTTTCGAATGTCGTCTAACTTCACACCAGTTGAAGTTAAGAGGAAACTTATAATTCAATTAATACTTACACTGATTAATTATTTTGCAGAGGTTTACAGTAAATTGGACTCTCTGTCACTACATAATGCTACGCGGTATGTGTATGGTTTAACTAGGTTTAGCAGTGTATCGTCCTGGAGGAAAATGATCTTGGGCTATGACTTGATCGACTACCTTCGGATGCGAAATATTATATTCTTACATAATCTTCTTTATCGTTAGAAACCACCCTATCTCTTTGAGAAGCTTGTATTTGGTAGATCCACTAGATATACAACTCTAATTATACCTAGATACACTTACATCAATACTAGCAGATTGTTTTTCGTCAACGCAATTAATTTGTGGAATTCCTTACCAATGACTATTAAAAACATTTCGAGAAAGAGCAGTTTTAAGAAGTCACTGTTTGACCATATATGTCCTCAAATAATTAAAAAAAAAAGCCTTTATACTACTTTTATTTTTTTTTTTAATTTTATTTTAGAAATTTTGTGAGAAATAAAATTATTGCCTTTTTGTGTATTAGTTATATACGTTATAAAACAATTGCACTATAATTTAGGGAATACTAATGACCAATGTAATTTGTGTATATCCTACTGAGCTATAAAAGAATAACATTCTTAAAGCTCTTGTAAGCAAATAAATAAATAAATAAATATTGTCCACCATTAGTTTTAATATTTTTCATTAGTTTATGAAAAATTATTTCATCCAGTGCATAACTGCACAATCGTTGTTGCATCATTAATGGTTATTTCATTTGTATAATTGAAATCCGTTCCATTTGTCCTCTTATCCCATCCCATCAAACCATCCTCAATTTAATATTCATATTTTCATTCAATGATTGATATTCATTCGTTTATTTATTTAAAATAATATTTTGCTTGTTGTTGTTGTTGTTGTCCTTGAATACATTTAAGATGTAAGATGATGAAAATAGATTTCCTTTGGCATTCTTTTAGTTTTTCCTCTTCTTTCTTCATATACAGAGAGATAGATTAAAAATACAGAGAGATTGTGTTCCGTAACGATCATTATCGTGTTTCACTTTAAATTCAAGCACAATTAGCCTCCATGTCTATTAAAGTCAGAAACTCCTTTCAGATGCAACAATGACAAGAAAAGGAGAAGAAGAAGAAGAAAAAAGCATGCAACGTATGTATGTGTTGTGTGTACGTACGACTAACTATAAATCCAATTACCAGCGCACACCACAATCAACATTAAAAATTGAATTTTTTATTTTCCCTCTTCCTCATTTGCTTCCCGTTGTTGGCATGTATGTATGTATATATATTTACATACATATATATATACAGTAGCGAGAAAAAAAAATGCAACTATGAATATGAATGCGACTCAAAATATTTATTCCAACTAATTTAAAATTTAATATATAATTTAGGTTATAGCTAATATTTTGTGGAGTAGCCATGATTTGCTATTACTGCCCTCAATCTCGATGGCATGGAATCGACCAGGGATATTAAAGGATTAGGGGAAACATTTTCCCACTCTGTTTTTATAATTTCTTGCAATTGGTTCAAATTTGCTGGCTTCTTTTTCTTAACTTCGCGATCTACAAGCTCCCATAGATTTTCTATGGGGTTAAGATCGGGAGATTGTGAAGGCCACTTCAAAACTTGCACATCATGGTCGCTTAGAAACTTGGGAGCTAAGCGACTTGTGTGCTTCGGATCATTATCCTGCTGAAAAATTCTACCAGGTGCCATTTTTTCATGAAAATGGGGAAGCATGTACCTTTACAAAATTTCGCAGTACATATTTAAAAGCGTTCATAGTCCCCTCAATTTTGGTTATGGGACCAGTACCGTCACGAGAGAAAGCGGCTATAGAAACACAAGAAAAATGATTTTTCTAACAAAAATATATTATTTCTTACCCCACACCATAATTGAACCCCCACCATGTTTAACAGTTGGCAACTAATATTTGGATGAATATCTTTGTTTTGGGGGCCGACGAATGTAATTTAACCCATCTGAGCCAAATAAGTTAAACTTTGATTCGTCGCTCCACAAAACTTTGGCCCACTGCTCTTTTGACCAATGCAGACACCGTCTAGCAAAGTCAAGCCGTTTCTTCTTATTAACCTTACCTATAAGTGGCTTCTTGGCTGGTCTTCTAGCTAATAAATTTGCTTCTCTTAATCGGTTTCTGGCTGTGTGGACGCCAATAGAAACCCCTAAGTGCTCGTTAGCATAATTAGTAATATCTACTGCCGTTTTCCGAGGGTCAACTTTTACTATTTTTACCATTTGACGGTCTTGACGGGCAGTAGTTTTACGGGGTCGACCACTTCCTGGCTTTCTTTCCACGTTATTCATTTGACGATATCGCTTTTTTACCTTTATCACATTGCGTTCCTTTTTTTTTTATCGCTAAATTTTTGCACTTTTTTTTATAAATCTAAAAAAATTACGTAGATAGAGAAGCAAAGAACGCTTAATGATGCTTTTTATTAAAATTTAGAAATCAATGAATAAAAAAAACAAAAGTGGAGTGGAATTGGATAACGTTATAAGTTTCGAGCCTCGATTGAATATCATACAACGTAGCGTTGCATTTTTTTTTCTCGCTACTGTATGTATATTGGTATATGTATGGGCATACAGTGTGTATGGGTATACAGTTATCCAAAATAGAAAAAAAAATTCAAAGAAAAGGAAGCTGAATCAGAAGATGAGAAGAGAGGAGAGGATAGTGAGTGCAGAAAAAATGCAATAAGACAACACAATGCATTTTTATTCAATGTCAGCAGTTTATTCTTTTCGTGTTTTTGTTTTCGTTTTTCTTTCCTTTTCTGTTTTTTTTTTGCTACTTTTTGTATTTCATTTGAATTCATATTTCTTTTTGAATTTCATTTTTTTTCATTTTTTTTTCTCATAAGAATTCATCTTGAGAAAATCTTAAAAACTGAATTTCAAGAAAAAGATAAACAACTTGAATGTGAAGGCAAAAGATTTGAGAGTGAAAAAAAACAAAAATCTTGCGCACAGAAAATAATAAACAAGCAGAACAGACAGACAGACGAATCGAAGGAACGGACAGACAGACACAACAAACTAAAGCAAGAAGATGAAAAATGATATTTTAAAGAAGGACGTACACAACACACACACACACATACATTTATACACATACATTAGCTTACACAGTTAAACCAAAGAACAAAACAAAAAAAAAGAAAAGAATGTAGCAAGAGAGACAAGCTGAAACTCGAAAGGATAAAAAATTTGATATTTTGCTTGTACAACAAAAAGCTTAATTCAGTTTCTGTGTGTTTATATGTGTATCTGTATGTGTATGTTTCTTATGCTGTCTCCATCTTTCTTTTTGAAAATTTATGACAAACAAAACAACAACAACAACAACGAGAAAAGAAACGGGATATAAATGAATATTATTTGTTGTTTTATTAGTTTGAGAGACTAAAATTCCCAACAGCCAACAGGAAAAGGAAAAAAGGAAAATCTGTCAAAACTAACAAAAAGAAAATAAACACACACAGTCTCCTACGCTCTCCCATTACTTTTCTACAGAAACATATACACACCCACAAATATATACAAATTCAGCCACTCATTATAAAACCATTGATAAAATGATGAGATGTGTTTGGCTTGTTTAGACCAACAAAACAAACAGAATATAAAGTAGTAAACCGCCAACAGAAAGACAGAGAGAGAGAGATAGAGAGAGAGAGAGAGGGAGAAAGTAGATGAGAGAGAGCTAGATTGGAGATATGAAAATAGAAACTTCTTTTGGCTGCCTTAATGAATTACACATATAAACGTAATAAAATAAATATTATGGGAAGGAGAAAGAAAACAAATTTTAAAGGAAAATCAAAATTTCTTTAAATATAGGGTGATTTTTTAAAAGCTACAGTATTCCCTCGATTTACGTCGTAGAATGTTCCGAAAAAAGGCGACGTAAATCGAAACGACGTAAATCGAATTTCATATTCCTCATACTACAAAGTAGTATGTTTTTAACAAGGAACTTAAAAAAGTTACAGTAATCTTTCGAGTGTGAGAAGCTAGGTCAATAATCCTGACAGAAGGGTTGTAATGACCAATTGTGTATGTAATCTTTCGATTTACGTCACAGTTGGTTCAAAAAAAAAAGCGACGTAAATCGAATGACAACGCAAATCGAAGTTGAAGGGAACAACATTTTTGACGACGTTAATCGAAACAACGTAAATCGAGTCGACGTAAATCGAGGGAATACTGTATAGGAAAATTTTTCAAAAAAAAAACACATAAAATTCAGAAAAATGCATGAAATCTTTATTTGAATCGATAGTACGGTCCATATAATTTAATGTTTGAAGATTATTTCATGCAAATGTTGACCGCGATTGCGCCTCAAATGGTCTATCCGCTTAGTCCAATTTTGGCATACTCTTTCCAACATTTCGGCCGGTATCTCATGAATAAAGGCTTCAATGTTGTTTTCCAATGCGTCAATTGAAGCGGGCTTGTCTGTATAGACATGAGCTTTAACATAGCCCCACAAAAAATAGTCTAAAGGCGTTACGATTCGCAGCATCTTTGAAGAAGTACGGTCCAATGATGCTACCAGCCCATAAACCGCACCAAACTGTGACTTTTTCTGGATGCATTGGTAGCTTTTGCAATGCTTCTGGCTGATCTTCACTCCAAAATCGACAATTCTGCATATTTACGTATCCATTGAGCCGTATCAAGTGAGCTTCGTCGCTGAAAACAATTTTTCGATAAAGAAGTGGATTTTCGGCCAACTTTCCAAGAGCACGCATTTTAATAATAAAATTCAATGATTTGCAAGCGTTGTTCGTTTGTAAGACGATTCATGGTTAAATTATAGACCAAACTGAAGATGTTTGACAGTGAAACAAAACACGAAACGTGCGTGAGCTGTTTAAACCAGTGTTGCTAAAAAGATAATAGCTAAAAAATCACCCATTACAACATGAAATAATTTTCTAAGGCTACCAACAACAATTACTGTCTTAACTGATACTTCTACCACTGATGCTGTACGTACATACATATGTATGTATGTTATTAGCTATGAGAACAAGTTAATTCGTTGTATAGAAATAAAAAGGAATTTATGTAAATGTTTTAGTTTCACAAAAAGTATAAAATCAGTTGACAATATTCAATTTTAGGCATACCTTGATGGTCTTTAAAGCATTTTATTCGGAGTCTACAAATATTGCTCATTCATTAAGACATTCGGATCAGTGCAGCTTCTTTCAGACGCAAGTGTGGGCTATGCCTGTTGCAATGTTGATTATTAAGGATGAAAATATTTCTGGGAATGATATTATCATACTTTTCTGAAAGCTAGGGGACTGTCAGGGTACTATGTTTCAACCTAACATCTAGGAAGGTCAAGCTTTGCCGGGAGATTCTTTACGAGATGATAGAGCGGCACAGTTTCAGAACATACGGCTACTGGAACTACAGAAAGAATAATGGTGGTCAGATATGATACAATCATTGTCATTTTGAATGAGTTCTGTTCATTGAGAAAGCCCATTTAGAACATGCAAATTCAGAATCGATAATCCTAATATATATTATAAATCTTTCTGTAAGTCTGTTTTTTTGTTTGTTTGTTGGTTTGTTTGTTAGTCAATCACGTCTAAACGCCTGGACCGATTTTCTTGAAATTTGGGATAGAGATCGAGCTTTTGTCGGTGCAGGTTATAGGCTATAAATCTTTTCAAATTTTTGACCAAAAGGGGACAAAAAATGGGTCAAAGGGGGAAAAAATGGGCAAAAATTAGTACTTTTATGCATAAATGCTTTATTTTATCTGTTTTATAGGTAATTTTTTAAGATTTAGCTTGGTTAAGTTTCTCAAATAGCTATTGGAGGTGTTCCGTTACTAAAGTTGAACCAAAAGGGGTCCAAAAAGGGGGAAAGGGGCCAAAACCGGGCAAATTGAGCGCATTTATAGTTATGACTTAGAGTATTCA
Organism: Sarcophaga caerulescens; assembly: GCA_927399465.1. Taxonomy (NCBI): domain Eukaryota; kingdom Metazoa; phylum Arthropoda; class Insecta; order Diptera; family Sarcophagidae; genus Sarcophaga; species Sarcophaga caerulescens. The sequence continues at coordinate 93,888,194 of OV656868.1, forward strand.
AAAAACTGGGTTGTTTGTTAAACCGGTTTCCGAATAATTTGAAAAATTCCATTTTTTAAGAAACCGGTTTCAAACCCGGTTTTGAAACCGATGAACCGGTTTTTTATTTATTGTTATTTTTAATGCAAAAATGACCCAATAATAATTTTTTTTTTAATTTAAAGAAAACTTTATACAATAGGGTGTCCCATGGCCACCTTTTTTGTAGAAATACATCCCAAACGATGCCTGTTAATGCACTGATTACGGGAAAAAATATTATATATCACTGTTTTTTTAATTTAAAAACATTTTTCATTTTTTAAACTAATCCAAACTACATAACCCGCGCAACGCCGAGTACAATCTGCTAGTTTGGTAATAAATTTGGCGTGAGTGAGTTGGAATTCGGTGAAGACAACGATAGATTTGACGAATTTGACTCCAAAGAATCATGCCTATGTAGTTGTACTACGTACTACGTACTATGTACGTACTTTTTCGTACGACTTTTCCATTGTTTGTCATAATAAGGCATGTTTGGTGTTATGTGGGTCAAAAGTAAAGGAAAAGCCTTCATTTCCTAACAATACACTGAAAATTGCTTTGATTCAATAGCCTGGAATGATATTTACATACATAATTGGTTATTACAACCCTTCAGTCAGGATTACGACCTAGTTTCTTACACCACTCATGTCGTGTGTGTTAATTTTATACATGAGCGGCGGGACCTACAGTTTAAAGTCGAAGAACAGATTTTTTTTTTTGAGGAATTTTTCATGGCACTTTCATTTACTCTCACAGTTTTTGATAGAAATCTGCTGAGAGGAAGTCGCCGAAGAAATATTTTTCTTTCATATTTTCGTTTTGATGTCTTACCTGGGGGTTTTGAATCCGGGCCTTACTTATAATAAGCCAACACACTACCTAATAAACTACGACGACTTCAATCATGATATTTAGTTGAACAAAATCACTATGGGACAGTAATTGCTGCATTTCAAAAACAAACATTCTAATTTAAAAAGCCTTTGGCCATCGTTTGGTTTCGAGGCATAAAAGTTTTTCGAAATTAGTTCTTCTCTTGCCCAAAACATGCTTAAACTGGCATTAAACTGATATGATAACAACGACTACGACAACAAATTACAAAAAATCATAACAAATTTATCATTTCGTAGGACAACAGCAACAACAACAATAAGAATAACAATAATGACAACAAAAGGACAAAATTAGAAAGAGAACAGAAGAGAACAAGAGTACAAGAGAATATACAAATATGGATCTGTAGATTCTATTATTTGTTTGTTTTTTGTTGTTTATGTTGCTGTTGTTGTTGCTTTTTTTATGAATAAATAAAACTAATGATGGACAAGAACCAAAAAATATCTCATGTTAAAGAAAAGCTGACAAGATAAACAGACACGCTAAAGATTTGTCTTGTTGTTGTTCTTATTGTGGCAGTTATTGTTATTGTTTGTTGTTGTTAGAGTATATAAAATACAAATAAATGATAATGATAAACAGGAAATATACCCAAAAAGGAATTTAACATTTCCTTTTCTTTTTTATTTGTATGAATAATTTTTTATTATTATTATCGTTGTTGTTGTGGTTGTTGTTGCTGTTGCCATTTACGATTCTTAAAAAGTTTTCCTTTTAAAAAATTTAAATTTGATTTTCTCTTTAAATGGTCATTAATGCATAAGTATTGTTTGTTAAAGGATATTCACATATATAATATGTATGCTTACATCCCAGCTAGCATTTTTGCAGATTTTTTAACAAATTCGAGTGTTTTTTGATTCTTTTGCGAGATTAAAAAGCTAGAATATGCGCTCATTTTCTGATCATAAAAGATATTTTTGTTGGGAGAAAAATATGACTACTCGCGACTCTTCTTTAAAAGTCATTTTCTATATTAGTTTAGAGTAATTTTCGATCCTTTTTCTAGTAGTTTTATGATCATTTTCGTATCGCTTTCTGATCATTTATTAGTCTTATTTACCTTCGTTTATGATTCTTTTTCGAGTCGTCTTTCAGTCATTGTTTAATCGCATACGAGTCTTTTATGAGTAATTTATCAGTACATATGTTTAGTAGTCCTTTTATTGTCATTTATCAGTCATGTTTGTATTAGTTTGAACTCCTTTTTAGGTTATTTATGATTATAATTTGAGTCATTTATTAGTCGTATTTCTAATTGTAAAGGGTGATTTTTTAGCTATTATCTTTTTGGCAACACTGGTTTAAACAGCTCACGCACGTTTCACGTGTTTTGTTTCACTGTCAAACATCTTCAGTTTGGTCTATAATTTAACCATGAATCGTCTTACAAACGAACAACGCTTGCAAATCATTGAATTTTATTATCAAAATGCGTGCTCTTGGAAAGTTGGCCGAAGATCCACTTCTTTATCGAAAAATTGTTTTCAGCGACGAAGCTCACTTGATACGGCTCAATGGATACGTAAATAAGCAGAATTGCCGATTTTGGAGTGAAGATCAGCCAGAAGCATTGCAAAAGCTACCAATGCATCCAGAAAAAGTCACAGTTTGGTGCGGTTAATGGGCTGGTAGCATCATTGGACCGTACTTCTTCAAAGATGCTGCGAATCGTAAAGCCTTTAGACTATTTTTTGTGGGGCTATGTTAAAGCTCATGTCTATACAGACAAGCCCGCTTCAATTGACGCATTGGAAGACAACATTGAAGCATTTATTCTTGAGATACCAGCCGAAATGTTGGAAAGAGTATGCCAAAATTGGACTAAGCGGATGGACCATTTGAGGCGCAGTCGCGGTCAACATTTGCATGAAATAATCTTCAGACATTAAATTATATGGACCGTACTATCGATTCAAATAAAGATTTCATGAATTTTTCTGAATATTATGTGTTTTTTTTTTGAAAATTTTTCCTATAGCTCTTAAAAAATCACCCTATATTTTACTCTCTTGTCTCAAGTGTTTTTTAGTCGGCTTTCTGAGTCCTACGTTTACACTGCCACAATTTCAAAAATCACGTTCGTATGAACGTTAAGTAACAATGAAATAATATTAAGTTTATATTCGTCATTTATGTACATCAGACATCAAAAGTTTATTTAAAAAAAATATTTTTTTTTTCGTTAAAAAACAAAGACAAATTTTCTTAAAAAAAATTTTACTTTATTTCATAGCCATCTTTTACATAAATGAAAATTTATACAGAGAGGGTGTAAAAAAAGCAGTGTTTTATCTGCTCAAAATATTATCATAAAATACGGAATTACAATCACTTTTCAAACACTTGCATGATCTTTTTTTGATTAAGCGTTTTTCAATCTTCAGTATAAGTGGAATATAATAATAAAAAACGGAAATAATAGTCAAATTTTAAACGTCTGGATGATTAATTTCCGATTGCTATACAATTTTTTATTGTATTTTAAATCGAACTCATTTTACACATTGGAGCGAATCATTTTTGAGTCCTCTTTCAATCGTGTAACTGACTAATAAGTGTTTGATCACCAGCAAGGTGATTTTTTTCAAAACAATCTTCCAAATGCTAGCTGGGATGTAGGGAAGTATGTGTGCATGTGTGTGTGTGACTGGGGGAGGGAGAATTTATAAAATTTTCTTAATATTTCATCATGTTTTCAATCTCTCTCTCTCTCTCGCTCTCTCTCTCTGCTCTCTTTATGCATATTTATGCTCCATTTATAGACTGTATTCATGTGCTTTTACCTTGAAAGCATAGTACATTCTCTACATACACATGCATATTAATAAAAAAAATTTTGTGTTAGTGTATGAGTGTATAAGTACAGTGAGAGAGGCTTAAACTGGAAGATGTGTAAATGTTTCCTAAAAAGATAAAATCTTTTATTTTTTCTTTTTTTTTTCATACACTCTCAGCCTCTCAGTGGGCTCTGTTCTGTTTTATTTTTATTTCTATTTTCTTAGAAAATGTTGTTCTTGTTAATGTTGCTATAGCAGAGAAAAAAAAAACGGAAAATAAGAGGAGACCTTTAGTATTATAATGTGATTTGTACGTGTTTAACCCAGTTTTGTGTTATTTTTCTACAACTCTTCTTCTTTTTCTTCTTCGTTTAATACAATCTATATTAATGTCTTATCCCTAGAACATGTTCAGAGACTAGACTTTTGTTTTTGTTTCTGGTTTTTTTTTAAGGAAACATACAAGGATTTAAAATAAGAAAATAGCAACATAAGGCCACTTGAGTTTTTAAATGGCAAAACACATATGCCACACAGCAGCTATTCAAATATGCACTTTAGACACTCACTTAGTCAGTCAGTCTCAGTCATTGACACACAGTATTTCTTTTTTATTTCTCTGTTTCTTCCGTTTATGTAAGTATTCAGTAATTCAAGAAAAAACGAAAAATAAAATTCGTAAAACTTGTAATGGAATTTAACTTAAACTTTAATCCGTTTTGTCTCTCAATACAAATGAAAGAAATTTAAATAAAAATCAAATTTTTGTTTTTTGGTTTTCAAATTTAACAAAATAGGATCACTTAAGTAACAAATTGTAACAAATTTCTCTTTCGAATCAATTGTGTGTTTGCATTAACCAAAAAAAAAAATCCTTAAATTCTATTCTGATTGTTTTCAAAGGATTTTCATTTTGAAATCCAATTTATTTTCGCATTTCGATTTGAATCAGTTTCACCGAATTTACATTTTCTTGTCATTGTCAAAGAGAGAGAGAGAGAGAGAGAGTAAGACAGAATGTCTACAGAAAATTTAAATTCAAATGTAAATTCAAACATCTAAATATGTGTGCGTTTTGTGTGCATTTTAAATATTTAAACATTATTAAGTAAATAAATTCTACTCATTTAATGCTCTACACTCTACACTCAAGTGCTCTTAATTGTACTGAGTTTCTCGTTTTTTTTCGAAGAAACAGTAAAAATCTTCTCTCACTCCCTCTCTCTCTCTCTCTCGGTCTCATTTGAATGCAGCAAAACCAAATAAGGGATTGTTTTAGAACATACATACATATGTATATACATGCACACACACCCAAACACTTTAATTTTAATTCAACACATGTTTATAAATAATTTTACAAAGCTTTTCAAAATAACACTGAGGAGCACGAACAAAAAAAAAAACGAATTTCTTAATATTATTACAGAAAAAATTGGTGTTAGTAACTGGCGAATAATTTACTTCTGAAATTAGGCCATTACAGGACCTTGAAATCAAGCCTTGTAGTCCTTAACGGCTTTATATAATAACTTACCAGTCGTCTTAAGTCCCAAAACAAATTTGATTGCAAAATTTATGATGTTAATGAGGATAACAAATGGCATATTGCCCTCAGAGTAGCCTGTGCGGAGGATTTAAACCAGGGATGCCCAAAGCTAAAACTGTAGTAGTAGTGGTGAGCGAGAGAGAACTGCACTGAAAGAAAAGTTGTGTAAACTGAAATAAAATGTACGGAAAAAATCCAAAGCACTTTTAAAGCTACATACATATATGATTAATACATTTTTCAAAATTTAAGTGAAAAAAGTGAGATCTTTCACTCGTGGAACTTCATTTACGTGTTTACAAAATTTTATTCAATCAGTGACTTTGGAAAAAGAATAGAAAAACAAAAAAAGTACAATTTTTTTAATTTTTCTACAATGTCGGCTTCTAAAGATGCCCCCCTACTGCGTGACAATGGAAGATTTTCGATAAGCTTAAAATTAAGTTTTTGAAAACATTTATTTAAATTTTTTTTAATGAACTCCCCATCAGAAAATGGTCTACCATGCCTAACAATATCCATGCTTATTAAGCTTGATAACTCCATTTTTAACATTTTAGTTTCTGAGGTTTTTTGCATTGTTTTCTTCTTCAAGTAACCACTCTTTCAATTTTTCCAAATAAATTTTTTTATTTTTACAAAATAAATCTTTTTTTCCCCATCATTAAAATCATCCATAACACTATGATAAGAACAATAGTGCCTTCTAAAAGCATATTCTCTACATTCTTTCAATATTTTATAACATAAAATGCATTAAGCATCACCAAACGCATTTTTTTTATCATAAAATATGTTTCGTAAGTCATCGTAAATTTTTTTCAGTGCTTTAAGCAAAAAATATTACAAAAAAATCGTACACCCGCTACGCACGTGCATTCGTCGTTGTCTGAGTGACGACTAACCAAAGAGAATAAGAATATGTGTGTTTTTAGTTTGCGCAAAAGCACTATGAAATGGGCATCATTGATTTAAACATTTCACTCCTAGCAATACAGACTAGTTTTTTTTATACCGATCGATAATACATCTTATCTACTGCAGTCCACCAAACCAGTTCTCCCACACAAACAACTACAGATAAGTGCAGTGTAGGATAATGACGATGATAGCCTTCTACCTAATTTATAACAAATAATGCTCTTTTATACAAAAAGGCTTTAAATGCATTTTATATTCAATTTTTGTCGATCAATTCTCTTCCACATGGGCTTTTAAACCAAACTTGACATCCTGATACTTTATCTTGGTCAAAATATTTTAAGTGTAACGCCATTAAGCCTCAGTTTTCCAACTAATGGAATTTTGTATTTCTGTATCCCGTCACATTTAAGGAGTATGCAGCACAATAACTTTGTTAGATTACTTACAGTAGAGAGAATTTTGGTTTTTATAAGAATATCAACGAATATCGCTCTTATTATTCCATCTGAATACATCACATTCAGACCAAAACGTATTCAAATTCAAAGCCTTAAATGCAATGTCCTTATATTTTGTGATTGGATATTGAAGCAAAATGTGTGTCACTTACGTAAATCCAACTGTAGTGGGGAGGATGTTTAATTGAATTGACAGACACGATTTCTAATTTCCCCTCTCTTTATTTAAAGAAAAAAAATTTAATTAAGAAACGCAAACATCATTGAGAAAACAGATCTTGTTGCCAATGTATTTGCAGCAGTATTCATTTTATTTTGTTAATAATGGGGGCCACCCTAATGGTAAATTTAATTTGAAATACTTTCTCGCAATTTAATAGCACACAGCATATTGACACATATCTGTGTGAATGTGCAAAGCACTCTTTATTTTCCCCCCTCTAAGTTTACCTTTAACAGAGACAGAAGAGAGTGAGAGTGAGAGAGAGAGAGAGAATTGTATTAAATTTCTCATATTGTACGATAACCATATGTAGGCAAACATACATAAGTACGTACATATTCGCATACATACTTAGATTTTGTCATGTGGAAACAAAAACTCTTTAAAACTTTACAAGTGCATTTTGAATTAATTTCTCCCCTTCTACTACCGTTGGTCGTTGTTGGTGTTGTTGTCGCCGCCACATTAATATACCAACACAGCAACCATGTTCATACTAAGTGGGAGAAATAAATTTGAAAAAAAAAGAGTCGTCTCTCTCTCTCTCTCTCTCTCTCTCTCTCTCACTCATAGCTCTTAAAAAGTCAATTGAATAAGTTTTTTTTTTATTCCCTCTCCAGTTTGTTTTCTCTTTTTGTTGTTATTGTTGTTGTTGTTTTTGTATGTAATTTAAAGGAAGTTTTGTCATTTTGGCTTAATTTAATGTTCCTCTATTGGTTGTACATACGTTTGCCTTTAATGGCTATAAATTAAAGGAAATCGTTTAGCAGTGTTTAAAAAGAAGATTGTAAGGGGTCTGGGGGGGACGTATGGTTTGATTTGACAATATTTAACAAAACAATACGCACCAACACCACCCGAAAACTAATTCGTTTTGGTGTCTGCTTTTTTCTTTTTTGTTTGCAACACTTTTAAAACAAACACAGAAGGGTGGCAGTAATAAGGAGTGGGTGGAGGGATGGGTGGGAGAGAAGGTTGTGAGAGAATTGTGTTGAGAAACTAACCAAGTTAAATATTTGTAGCCCGCATCTAATTTTGATAAACACACCAAAAGCATCACTGCTGTTGTAGAACCAAATAGTGCATAACCCAATAGGCCAAAAGGCATACATATCAAATAATTTTTTTTGGTAAAACCAGCACTCAGGGGATGGCCCCTACTCATGCAGTGCATTGTGCAGGTTTAGGAAAATAGGTTATAGGAAGGTGGAAAGAGGGAGTAGTGTTTGTGGACATTTGATTTAAACTTACCAATATCGTAACTGACGGGAAAAACTTCCGCAGGAAGATCATTCCACAAGCGAGCAGTGCGGGCAATAAATGAATTTTCCCTTTAATGCATTGTGCGGTTCACTGGACAATCAACCACAAAAGGATGTGCTCTGCGGGAAGTACGAGTAGAATTAATTTTACAAATCAAGACAAATGCAGTCCAGAAAATAGGTTTTCGGGTGTGGTAGCCACCTGCATGGCATTTTAAGTTCATGTTTCATTTATAAAAGCAAACTAAAATCATATTTTAAATGGAAATGTCTCGTGTTTTTTTAAGGTTTACTAATGAAAACTGAATTTATGCGTGTTATTGGATACCAATTCGTTATAATTATTCGAAGAAAAAGTGGCATTATTCCTTAATGTTTAACTTTAAGGTATCTTTACGTCTTCTTTCATTCTAATATAAAGGCTTGACAAGAAAAGTCTTGGAAATACAGGGTGGGCCAAAAGTCACGAAGGGGTTTAATCGTTTAATCGTTCTTGGGAATCTCGTGGCTTTAGTTCTTGCACTAACTGCAGCTTGTATGGGAGAAGATGTAAATTTCCCTTTAATATTCTGCGTAAAGACCGCCGAGACATTTGCAGCTCAGCAGAGCGCCTTCGAGTTGATGTTTCAGGATTCTCCTCAACACTCTCCAGAACGCGTTGTATATTTGCTTCATTAATTACAGAATGTGGTCTTCCGCTTCGTGGAAGATCCCTTAGTGAGCCTTGTTCCTGAAAACGTGTCACTAATTGATTCGGATGGTGAATTCCGCACATTAAAATGACGACGATAGGCTCGTTGAGTTTGAATTATTGATCGATGATGTTCAAAATAAAGTTCTATGATTTTGGTTCGCTGGATAACGTTGTAACCTTCCAAAATTAATCTCCCAGATTTATTTTACAAGTCCTAAAAAGAAAAATAAAAAAAAAATTAAACTAGAAAAGTTAATAATTTTTCAAATCCCTTCGTGACTTTTGGCCCACCCTGTAGTATAAACGTTTAAATAAAAGCCGAAAACGTTAAAAATTTTATTGAAGTTCCTATGTTTGAGTAGAGTTTTCGAGGCAATAAGGGCCACCTGGTGTTCAACAATCACTACCACTGCCTGCCATTGTCAAATTTGCAATATATTCGTTGTTGTTTTTTCTTTTCCTCTACATTTTTTTTTTTTTGATATATGCTTGTTTTTCTGCAATTTTTTTTGTTATTGTTGTTGTCGTTTTCATTGGTGTCGGTCATTATTTTATTTGTTCGGTTTTTATTGTCCAATTCAAAATGTTTATTGGCCTACAAAAACCTCAATTGACATCTACATTCTACATTTAACACAGACAAAAACAAAATGGACACACACATGCACACACATACATGCACTCACACTTACATAAAACTACTAACCCAAATATCTAAAATGTGGAATTCAATGTGGATTTAAAAAATCCTTTAGAAAATTTATTGCCTTTATTTTCTCTTTCTATTGCTGCATACAAACACACTTGCATACATACATACATAGCTACATCAGTGGTTTATACATATAAACGTGAGTGTGTGTATGCTGTAGTGTAGTCCTGTCCACATGTGTATCTTTAGTTTGTTCAAGTTTTCGTTCATTTTGTGTCCCCCTCCCCCAATAGAAGTGACAAAAAAAAAAACGTTGAAGGTTTCATTTGTTATATTTGCTTGGTTTCTGTTTTCTTTCTATCGTTTTGTTGTTGTTTTTAATGGTTTTGTTTGCAAGTGTTGGTTAAAGAGGATGACAAAGAAAGAGTATGGGGCGGTTTAAATTATAACCTGCGATCACTATTTTTTTTTTGTCATCGATTTTATGGCTAGTAAAACTAGTTCATATTTTTGTTTGTTTGCTTGTTTGTTTGTTCGTGTTTAATACTTGGATTTATTGATTGGAATGCTTTAAAAAGTTAATAAATTTTTGAGTATCACTGGAGTGAGGAAGAGTTGCCCTCAGGCTGCTCTTGATACTATGCTCTGTCTGACTCCGCTTGACTTATATGTCAAGAGGTGTGCAGCGCGTAGTGCCATACGCCTGAGGGAATCGGGTTGCTGGAAGCAGCGCTCGATAGGTCACTCCAGAGTTCTGAGTATCGTCTTTCCTGACGGAAGGTATGGACTTTCGGAAAAAGCCACTGATTACATTGTGCCCGAGGCTATATTCCTACCTGGTTTAAGGACACTTATACCGGATAGGGCACAATGGAATGGTGGGGTACTCCGGGGGCAGAGTGGTATACCCATTTTCACAGATGGGTCTAAGTTAGGTGGATGTACAGGTGCTGGGGTTTTCTGTAGGGAACTCGGCCTTGAACTCCACTTCAGGTTGAATGATGACAGCAGCGTTTTTCAGGCGGAGATTTTCGCAATACTGAAGGCTATTGAGGCCATAGCTGGTGGCCCATCTTCGGATTCGGAATCTTACATGATCTTCGTTGACAGTCAGGCTGCCCTTAAGGCCATTGCGTCGGTCTGGTGCAAATCACGACTGGTTCGCGAGTGCAAAGAGTCGTTGAGGTCTTTTGGACCGGACCGTATCCGTCTATGCTGGGTTCCGGGTCATAGCGGAATACTGGGCAATGAGACGGCGGATGCCCTCGCTAGGTTAGGTTCGCTTTCGGGGGGCGATTTAATAGTTGGTCCAGTCTGCCACCTCTATGGCCTCATCGATGGATGGGTCAGGGAGGAAGAGCAGAGGCGTTGGAGGAACGGATCAGGTTGTTCTGTCTCTAGACGGACAGTAAGAGAACAGATTGGCTGCTGGGCTTGGTTAAGGCCAGCGTAAGGTTGGTTGTCGGTTTTATCACAGGGCACTGCGAGATTAGGTCGCTGACGGGGATCTGGAACAGATCTCAGCCGGACTATTGCAGGGTATGTTGCGATGAGGAGGAGTTAGAGACTATCGAACACCTCCTCTGTAACTGCCCAGCCCTTGGTAGGTTGAGGTTGAGGACCCTTGGCAGAGCCTTCTTTGAGAGCTTGAGTTCTGTGTCGAGAGCCGACATCAAGGCTCTCCACAGATTCATTAGCAGTTTGAGCTGGTTGAGAGGTGCTAGGGCTTCATAAGTGTAGTCGCGCGCTCAACCCTTGTTTGTGTCTGTTTCTTTCTGTGTGATTCCCATCCTTCCCTTACCCTTATGCCCTCCTTTCATCCTATTCCCTCTATTTCCTTCCCTCTCCAAGGACGTTGTACAATGGGTCAATTTCGACCTCCGGTATTGTGCTTGTCTTAACGGACAGGTACACGTCCTCTAACCTAACTTAACCTAACCTAATAAATTTGTAACCAAAATATCAAAGAAAACTTCTCTTGCATTTAATGCAAATTTAAATTGTCTTTCATTCCAAAATAAATTCATTTCTTTTCAATTGGACTTTTGGTATACAAGAGAACACAGTTTTTCAATTTAATTGTTTGTTATTGTCTTGTACATTTGATTAATTTTGATTTCTAGAATATCCATTTATATTCAAAGTGTATCTAAGTGTAGTATTCCAGCAGTGCTGTCCATATAATATTTTAATATTCGTTTAGACGACATGCATTCGATTTTATTTTCATCATTTCAAATGTTCATGTCGTGTCATATTCATTTTATTGGGTGTCTAAAATATGTCTTTTTTAGTACAGCAAATGTAAAACATTGAAATGCTTTTAGTTTTGAAAGGAAACTCTGTATCTTAAAATGTGATGTGATAAATTCTGAACACATCTTTAGTTGTGATAGCCAAATGTCATTAGGCAAGTGTAGGCTACTCTCTACTGTGAGTATGAGTTTCTTTTTCTATATATTTTAGAAAATAAAAATTCAGCATACAACCATAAAATATTAATGAATTTATTTTACGAATTAGGCTGTTAAACCGTCTAAAGTTCAGTTGTTGTTGCAACATAAACAAGCGACTTAAACAACTCAATCAATGCATTGACGGGCAACTGGATATGCAGTTATGTAGTCTAGTTTTAGTTCAGAGTATAACGGTAACTTACCTCAATGTGATACATAGATCTGCATATGCAGACCTGAGATAGAAGATCCGGTATTCATATCTTATACGCAACGGAGACAAAAAAGTATTCGAGAAAACTGCAGAGCGAATAAACTGATCAGATGTGACACAGTCATCGAACTCCAATGGAAATCTGGGAGCTTATACTTAACCGTTGATCGAGCTTTGTATTAAGAATGATACATTTCAATTTTTGAAATTATATAACTTTAATTCAGAAAACGTTAGATGCCTGATATTTTTAGAATTCGTAGGAATTGTTATCGTCATTATTTTAAACCAAATAAAAAAAGAAAATTTCAAACAGGGATGAAAAAATTCAAAAACTTCATAATTTTAGCTTATGTATCATTTTTGATACATACGACTTTCCTAGCGATTCTTTAGTGTTGTATTTGAAATTATTATAGGTTTTCAAAGATTTTGTGAAGTTTTATCGTAAATAATACATTATTTTTGGTATTTGAGAAGGAATTGAGAGTTAAGTGTTGGATGAAAGTGAAAAGGTTGAATTTTCTGTTCATGATATATTCTTGATATTGACTGCAGTAGTCGTAGTCTAGTATGTTGCGTGTTAGCTTATTAGATGTCAGATCATGGTTCAAACCTCAGGACAGTTATTTCCAATTTACAACGGAACGTTGAATGACCGATTATATATGTATTTATGTAATATTCCTGCTGCTGAAGACTCTAAAGAAGAAGAAAACAGAAGCTCATCTTATGAACTGACGAAAGTATTGGCAGCAACAATAGGATGTTTATCGCAAAAGATGGTACTACTTGGAACAGAGAATCGCATTCCTTTAGCAGTTAGGGAAGAGAAAATATTACCAATTTTCACGCAGATTGCTAGCAGCTGTTTCCTGAAATGTTGCAGAGTCTTTCTTACTGCTCTTGTCATATTTATATCACGTGACAGACAAACATTAGCAAAAAAATTTTCGTCCTATGTTTTATTTCATAGATATTACGGAAGGATAATATTTCGGTCAACTATGAACGTATGCGATAACGGAATCATTCGCTTTGATAATGTGTCTTTCAGCTTTTAATAATCCCAATAATTTTGTCGCTCTAGATTAATAACAAATTGAATTTTATGGTCGTTATAAATTTCGTGGTCCACCGAAATCGAATTGGCAGTTTTAGATTCAAGTACATGCTACATGTGTAGCAAGTACTTACAGCTGTACTTGGGAAACCTGTAACCGGAAAATCAGAAAGGACTAAAAGGGAGAGCATTGTTATTGACTGTTCACATGAGTGAACAAACACACATTCCCAACCCTGAAATCCAATCTCTAACGACACAAACAACTCTAACAAATAATAACAATGACATCACCAACACACATCAACATTCACAACACACATCACATACACATCCATCAACACATTCAACATAGTTATTCACATCCTTTGTAGATCAGTTCATTATCGACCTTGAACTACGCATAAACACCCAGTAAGCTCTACGCGAGTGCATCATAGCTAATATTTTATTTTAAATACAACATATAATTGTGAATTTTAATTATGAGCAGAAACTAATATAAAACAAAGAGTTAACAAGATTATTGAATATTTTTGAATTACATAATATTGAAATTTGAATTCTGCACAAATAATAAAATTTACAGTGTGACCATTGACAAACTTAGACCAAATTGTGAAATAATAAATTGTGAGAAATTAAAATATAAATTAAAATAACAAATACAAATAAAATACGCTTTATAACGTTTCAAATAAAAAACATTTACACATATTATATGCAAACAAAACAACAATTAATATTTATTATGCACACATATATACAAAATAATATCAAAAGTTTTGTACACCTTAACCCTACCCCATCTTACCCATACTAACCCTACCCTATATTGAGAGCCCTCAATTGAGAGTGTTACTGATGTGAGTGACAATAAGCTGCCCCATCTAAACAATTGGAAAGTTATAAATCGCCGCAAAGCAATGGTGCTAGATGTCAAATTATTGCCATTTATAAAAAAAAAACCAAGCTGGCATGAAGTGTTTGATTTTTACGTAAAAAACCATGCTGCAACGTACATCATGTCAAAAATTTTGGCGTAAATTTCATAAAAGTTATAATAAAATGTAATAATATAAAATAGTTCTATTAAAATGAATTAAAATAAAACAAAATAATAAATTTTTTTAACAAAATCTAACAATAATTGCGAAAATTTTATGTACTACAAGTATGTATGAAAAGTGATACATAAGCTAGAATTATGAAGTTTTTTTAAGGCTTGCTCTCTGATAAAAAGCAACTGTATAACGGTAATACATACATACATATATACATAATTTGAGAAACTTTTCATGGTAATTTTATTTACTCTCGGTATAACGGCAATAGTCTTAAAAAAATACACAAAATGCAAATGGCAACATAAATTAACACAATCTTATCTGGTAATCACAACAGTTTTAAAAACAAAGAAGCCAGAAACTTTGAAACTGTAAATGATTGTATTTCTTTTGCATTGTGACTGTAAACAACAACAACAAAAATTTGTGCATCATTACAGAAACGATAGCAATAAAATGAAAACATCAACATGGAAAGCAAGATGTGGTTTGTAAAATGGAAAGGGGAATCAAATACCCCCGTTCTTTAGCTCAAAAAATTAACAACAACAAGTAAAACCAGAACACCACAGTTTACATACACTGAGCGCCATAAGTGAGTCAACACCCACTATAATTTTAAATTTTCTATTATAAAAAATATACTTGTAGCACAATAATAATTGAATTGTTGTTTTTGTTTTTTGTTTATTTAAGTAATAAATAAACGTTATGTATTTTTGGAAATTTATTCGACTATTCTCATTTACTCTTCTCGCTATCCTAAGAAAATGAATTATTTCAGTGGTGTTTACTCACTTTTGGCGCTCAGTGTATATCAAATAATGAAAAAAATGCACAAATAACAAGAATTATAACGGTTTATGCATGTGATATGCTCAATTAGTAACACAGTCCATTAATAAACATTTCCCCAACATGCTCCCTTTATAAGTAAGGAGAGTGAGTGCATTACTCTGTTTAAATACAAGAGCGTGCCTAAAAAACACATAAACACCAGCAACAACAACAATAACATTATTTGTTAGCAAATATCCTTAAAAGACCACGACTTGTTATTACAAAGAGCATAACAAATACTAAATGAAAATCAAAACAAAGAGGATAAAAACAAGAGCACAAGAGCACAAGAGTTAAAACTTCAAAAGCATATACAATAGACAGAAATAGAAAATAAGAAGAAATTTGGTTTTTATTTTTAAGAATTTCCCTTTTTTATGGAGCCAGGCAGTGGAACAAAGAATAAAGCAGTAATGCGGTGAGGGGGGGGGGGGGGGTTTAAATATCAAGCAGATTATAACGTTGGCCTATTATGTATGCTATTAAAAAAAAACAAAAACAATAAATGTATATGCTTGTATGCTTCTGAAGGATAATGATATTGCAACGAAAAAAGAAAAACGTCTAACAACATAAACAACCAAAATATTTATGAACCCTTAACTGAAACCAGAAAAAAAAATAAATAAAATACAACAACAACATGCACAGTTACTATTTACCATGGTATAAGAAATATAGAAGGTAGTTTCATTCTCTCTTTATTTTTTAAAATAAGGTTTTTTGAAGTTTTATTTTCTCACAAACTACATATATAGCGTTGCCACATTTATAATTTTGTTGTATATTCCCAATAAATTATTTCTAACAAATGTGTAATTTGGGCTAGTATTTAAAGAATTTCAATTAATTTTTAAAAAAATTGAGTTTAAATGTTCCAAAAGTTTCAAAAAATCGGTATTAGGCTTATGTAATCAAAATATTTTTCAATTGAATTGAATTTATTATTTTCATGTGACTTCAAAGAAAATGTGGGAAATTTAAAATTAATATGGTAGCATTATTTTAACGAAAACGTCATAATCCTTAAGCATGTCAGATAGTGAATTTTAAAAAATAAAGAGAGAATGAAACTACCTCTATATTTCTTATACCATGCTATTTACCTAGTTTGAAAAGTAAAGTCTAAGAGAGAGAGAGAGAGTAAATTGGTACTTTTTTTTTAAGTTTATTTTTGTTCTCATTATCCCTCTAGAAAGGGCAGAAAAGTGTAGGAAATTTTTGTTGTATATTAAGAAGGATATTTTTTTTTGTGAATTTAAAATTAATCCACTCCAGCCTAAAAAGGAGACTTTAATGAAAAAACTGAATTCAATAAAGTTTGTTTTGTGTTTAATAACACGGTGCGACAGTGAAAATACACCCGAGCATCTACATGGTCTAAGTTATTCACTAAGTTGAGTAGAACTCAAAAATATTTTTTTGATTTTTCTCGAACCCTCCAAACTTGTTTTATTTAACAAAAACGGTTTTTTTGATATTTGCACACAAAATTATTGACTACCCAAATATGTTTAAACCTATTTTAAAAATCCAAAGTTTTTTAGAAAGGCGAGAGATTAGCCTTTAAAATGGTATACATAAACGTTTTATCCAAACTTATATGTTATGTGTTTTGATGGGGTAAACTTGGAAAATATAATTTTTTCTTGTTTTTTTTCAAGTTTAGCTATCATTAAATGAAAAATTTAATTAAAAAATATCAAATAAGTGATAACATTCTGAAAGTACATTATCTTGTGAAGAAATTGACACTTGGTTTGATCAAATCGGATAAAAATTACCGTAGTTGTTAGTTAAATAGTATAACAGTCGTGTTATAATTTTATATATGTGATCTTATCAAAAAAGCTTTCAGTTCAAAAATTTTCAAAAGTTTTGATGTATTTTGATTGTTTATCGCACCATGTGTCAATTTCACGTTTGCACGACTTCCAGAAGTCGGATAATATTTGTGTTCTTTGCAAATATTATTATTTCTTTTTGCGCAATCATTGGCCAACTTCTGGTGGTGGCTCAAACGTGAAATTGACACATTTTGTGATAAACAATCAAGATCCATCAAAAATTTTGAAAATTTATGAACTAAAAGTTCATTTGATGACATGACATATGTAAAAAATATAACACGACTGTTATACTATTTAACTAACAACTACGGTAATTTTTGTCCGATTTGATCAAACGAAGTGCCAATCTCTTCACAAGATAATACACTTTCAGAATGTTATCACTTATTTCATATTGTTTAAGTAAAGTTTGCTACTATGAACGGACAAACTTGAAAAATATGAAAAAAATTCGCATTTTCCAAGTTTACCTGATCAAATCTCATAGCATATTAAGCCGAATAATAGATATATGTATACCGTTTTAAAGGTCCATCTCTCCCCTTTCCAACAAGATTTGGAAATTGGAAATCAGGTTGGAAATGTTTGAGTAATTTAGAAATTTGTGCGTAAAGGCAGAAAAAACAGTTTTTGTCAAATAAAAAAGTTTGGAGGGTTCGAGAAATATAAAAAAAATATTTTTGAGATCTACTCAACAAAACTCACAACCTACACTATGTCATTAGCAGGGTGAATTTAATTTTTTTTTATTTTGTTGCATAGTGTAATTATACAATTTATAAAGAACTGACTGAGGTCAGTTTTTGTGTAAAAAATAGTCTATTGCAGTTTGAGAACAGTTTTTTTTTCGCTTTCCTATGTTATGTTTTTACCAATAAAATCTCATGGTAGGGTTTTAAGTGTTATTCTCCTTTTATTCTAGGCAGTTTGAGAGACGTAAGGGAATAAGAATACCCAGAGACCATAGCTGAACATTGTATTCAAGTATTAGGGGAAGTAAAAAGAAAGTGTGTGTCTATTCAGTAGTTGAACCATGCTCCGTCATGGAGGATACGCTAGATAACATTGCCATCATCTGAGCAACGAATTAATTTTCGACAGGAAAATGACAGTAAATGCTTCAAGAATGTTCAGGTCTTCTTCATGTTTTCATGTCTTTTTTTTTTTTTTTGAATTTTTAAAATTAAGAGGCTTCAATTCTCTCTTAGCAATAAATTCTATCATTTAGAATCATTTAAACTGTGTTAAACCACTTTCCAATTCAAAAAAGTTTTAAGTTTTAATTGAAAACAAAGAAAATTTTGAAAATTTTTCGTCACTACCACACAGCAATTTTCTTTTTAAATACAAGCCAGGGAATTATATTGAAATCTCTACTGTTTAAGTGTTTGTAGTTAAAATAATTAAGAAATTATTAAAAATTTATTGAAATATTTAAACACACACCACAATATGGAGAATGGAGTGGGTATGAGGAAATGGATTTTCTTTTACGTTCTTTTCAATAATTTTGTAAGCCAGAGAATTCAAATTCCAAATATTAAGGAAAACTTTTACTTTATAAATATCCATTATATGACAGATTAAAATACCAACAAAAACAACAATAACAACAACAACAACAACAATAATGGCGGGTAAAAGTTTATCAATATTACCGAAAATCGATATTAAAGGCCAAAAGGGAATATTTTGGCACGAAGAATGCAGGAACCCTGACTATGAAAACCAGTCAGCCAGTTAGCCAGTCCGCCAGTTAACTTCTTTAATTTGTCCAACAAAAGTTTGATTTCTTTTAACTTGTTTTGCTTTGTTGTTGTTGCTGCTTTTACTTCAGTTAAGTAACATAAGAAGAAAGGAAGGAAGGGAAGGAAGGAAGGCAGACGAAGGCTTAAAATATTATGTTTAGATAGCACTTAGATAGATGGCGGTAAATACGTTAGAAAACACAGAAAACTGTTGCTTAAAGTCCAAGTAGAAGTTTTAGTCCAAAAAGGTATTTTGTTGTTGTTGTTGTTGCTGCTGTCGTTGTTGTGTTGTTAGTAAATGACACAGCTTATCATTTAGAAAGTTTTACTGTGTGATACTGTGGCGCGCTCTGCCGGTGTGTGTTACTTTCATTTCAATTTCATCGTCAACAACAAATTAGTTGCCATTAACTTGGACTACATAAATAAGTTATGAGTCCCCGTCTTACCCTCCCTTCGCCGCTTTACTTGCCATCGTAAGAGAGTTAGTTGGGAACTTTTCTTTTTTCTTTTTACGCTAAGCAGTTCGCCACCAATACAGAGGCAAAATGAAAATTTTCTTTTCACTTTAATAATGTCACGTAGAAATTGCACTTTTCATTTCTATCCGCACAATCCCTCTCATTTTGGTCACCATTAAACTTTTTCTAGGATTTTCTACATCATAATGTAGAAAGAAAAATAAAAACAACAAGAAATACAAAAAGATTTTAAAGTTTCTTTTCTTTACTTTGCTTTTGTTGTTGTTGTTGTTGTTTTCTTTTAAGTATTTTTATTACATTTTAAGACCCTTTTTATGTAAGAGTTTTGAAAACTCCGGCCACTGTGCTACAATCTAAGACATCATCCATCCATTTAGTAGAGCAACTAACAGTGGC
This sequence comes from Sarcophaga caerulescens, assembly GCA_927399465.1. Lineage (NCBI taxonomy): Eukaryota > Metazoa > Arthropoda > Insecta > Diptera > Sarcophagidae > Sarcophaga > Sarcophaga caerulescens. Next base: position 93,907,782 of record OV656868.1, read on the forward strand.
AGTGGTAGTGGCATAACAAAAGAAACTAAAACTATGCAACAACAGTGGCAACAACAAATGGTACCAGGCAACAACATAAAACTAGTCAACACATATCAAAACTAATGTCTTCAACTTTGTATCGCACTTTGTATCGTAACCAAAGTAAAATGGAAACAAGTTTCCTTTTTATTTTCTTTTTTTTTTTAACAATAACACTATGCGACAAAATAAAAAAAATTAAATACACCCGGCCAATGACATAGTGTAGGTTGTGAGTTTGGTTGAGTAGATCTCAAAAAGATTTTTTTTATATTTCTCGAACCCTCCAAACTTTTTTTATTTGACAAAAACAGTTTTTTTTTTGGCTTTACTCACAAATTTTTCGATTACTCAAACATTTCTTACCCGATATCCAAAATTTAAATCTTGTTGGAAAGGGAAGAGATGTACCTTTAAAATGGTATACATATATCTATTATTCGGCTTAATATACTATGATATTTGATGAGGTAAACTTGGAAAATTCGATTTTTTTTTCATATTTTTTCAAGTTTGTCCATTCATAGTAGCAAACTTTAATAAAAAAAAATATAGGATAAATGATAATATCCTTAAAGTCTGTTAACTTGTGAAGATATTGAGTCATCATTTGATCAAATCGGTCAAAAATTAACATAGTTATTATTTGAAGAGTCTAACAGTCGAGTGATGTGTTTTATATATGAATGAACTTTTAATTCAAAAATTTTCAGAATTTTTGATGCATCTTGATGGTTTATCACAAAATGTGTCAATTTCAGGTTTGCACGACTTCCAGAAGTCGGTTAATATTTGTGTCTTTTCCAAATGTTATTATTATGTTATTAAACAATCAAGATCCATCTAAAATTCAGAAAATTTTTGAACTAAAAGTTCATTTGATGAGATGACATACTATATAAAAAATATCACTCGACTGTTAGACTCTTTAAATAATAACTACGGTAATTTTTGTCCGATTTGATCAAATTATGACTCAATATCTTCACAAGTTAACAGACTTTAAGAATATTATCACTTATCAATTATTTTTTTATTAAAGTTTTGCTACTATGAATCGACAAGCTTGAAAAAATATGATAAATTTCGAATTTTCCAAGTTTACCTCACCAAATCTCATAGCATTTTTAGTCGAATAATAGATATATGTATACCGTTTTAAAGGTCCATCTCTGCCCTTTCTAACAAGATTTAAACTTTGGAAAATGGGGCAGAAATGTTTGAGTAATCCAAAAATTTGTGAGTAAAGTAAAAAAAAAAAACGGTTTTTGTCAAATAAAACAAGTTTGGAGGGTTCGAGAAATATAAAAAAGGTATTTTTGAATTCTACTCAACTAACTAAACAACGTGGACTATGTAGTTACTCAGGTGTATTTTCACTGTCGCACCGTGTAAATTGAAGAAAAAAATAAAATTAAATTTAACGGCAATACAGCCTAGAAATTGAGCTATAAATACATGGAATTAATAACTTAACTAACTAATGCCTAACTGCTGAGGCGTAATGAATAAAATTCTATTTTTCTATGCTCATTTCAAATTATCTGTGTGCATCATAATCATAAAATTGTTCCAAAAATTGTCGCAAATTCCTTGACACACTTTTCCAGGCATCCATGCATTCATCCATCTATCCATCACTATGAAAGAAATTGAAAAAGGAAAAAACTTTTTCCCGTTTAAAGGCAAAAATAGTTGAAAAAATTTTGTTGTTACAAATCCCTGTACAATTACGTTTAGTTTCTGTTGCGAAAATTACAATCAAATTTTTTAAAAACTTTTACAAAATTTCTCTTCCCTCTACGCTGTGTACTCTCTTTTTCTAAACGAAACGAAACGAAAGAAAGAAAGAAAAACTGAAAGTATTTGAGGCGTTTTAAAAGAAAATAAAAGCAAGTCTTAATAAATCTTAACACTTTCCTTCTTTATTTCTTTTTTAACAATTTTCGGACGTTCTCCCACTGCCTCTGCCTCTCCGTCACTGTTCATTTGCTGCAGCAACGAATTAATAAAACAGTTGCCAGCAACACTTTGCAAATTTGTGTAAATGGCTGACTGGCTGGATGGCTGGCATTAAAACGAACAGACGGTGTTTATAAAAACAGAACAGAATAGAACAGCACAGCACAGAATTGAGGCTTTTAACTACAGCAAGTGGTTTAAGTCGCATAAAGAACCATAAAAAAAGAAATTCAACAAAACTTTCTTACTTTCATGCTTCTGTTCCAATTTTTCTCATTTTTTTACTTTCTCTCTCCGCTCTCTCTCTTTCCCTTGCTTTTAATTTGCTTTTCTGTATAATTTTTAGTGCGATGCGGTCGGTTAACGCGACAATAAAATGTGGCTGCGATTCTTTTTACTATCACGTCCGCCCCTCAAACCCACCTTTACTGTACAAATGCTTCTAACAGAGAACAAAAAAGTTTTTTTTTTTTATTTTTTTGTTTATTATTGTTGCTGTTGCTGCTGCTGTTGTTATTGTTAAGTGTTGTTTATTACTGTCCTCCATTAGAGGCGTTTTATCAAGGAAAAGGACATTGACATGGTTGAGTGAATAAAACTGTTATTGTTGTTTTACTTTGTAATGGAGCAAATAAAAAAAAAAAAAAAAAAAAAAAAAAAAAAAACAGAGAAGCAGAGAAAGAGAAGATAGACTTACACTCACTCTGTATGTGTATATTTGCATGTATTTGTGCAATGTATGTATGTATTTAAGTAGTTGATAAACAAAGTATTTATAAAATAACCATTCAACCATTCATTCATTTCATTCCGTTCCATTCCATGCCATGCCATTATTCGTCTTCTTCTTTTTTTTCCCCTTCATTCATGCATTCATTTCTCCTTTTATTCCCATTTTATTTTTATTTAAAAACGAAAATGAAAATAAAAAAAAAAAAAATTCAAATTTAAATCTAATATATAAAATTCTCGTGTCACGGTGTTAGTGGTTAAACTCCTCCGAAATGGATTGACCGATTTTCATGAAATTTTGTGTGCATATCGGGTAGGTCTGAGAATCGGACAACATCTATTTTTCATATCCCTAAATGTTAAGAGGGCGTGGCAAATCGTTAAAATTGAATATTTAAGTATATATTGATCGTAGACGAATAAAATTTGGTGGGTAAGTTCGTAGAGTCGATATCGACAATCCCACCAAAATGGGCATGACAACCCTCCCCCTTCATGTGATACCTATAACTCTTAAACTACGGAACCGATTTTAACCATTTTTTTTGTTCGAAAGCTTATCAGGTTTAGATGGTTTGAAAAAAATTCGATATAGCAAAAAGTAGGCGTGGCAAACGTTTAAAATTGAATATTTAGGTACATATTGATCGTAGACGAATGCAATGCGGTGGGTAAGTTCGTAGAGTCGATGTCGAGGGCATGGCAACCCTCCCCATTTAAAAGATACCTATAAGTCGGCTAATTCGATGGTTTATAACTACATATGTACATATATAACATGTATGTCTGTTAGTTTTTGTTTTGGAGCGAGTACAACAACTACAACTTCGTCAGCGCTACCCATGATTCGGGCCTCTTATTGTTATTCTTTGTATGCCTCACCTAAATAACGTACCGACTTCGATTAAATTTTGAACTAGATATATAGATCCACACACTTATAGTAAGTTAGTTATTTTTATATATAGTAACTGTTTTCTGCAGCGTATTACAATAAATATATAATGTGACCTGTTTTGGGCAATAAAAAAAATTTTGGGCGGGACGAAGTTCGCAGGGTCAGCTAGTCTTTTATAAAAAGAGAATACAAGAGTGTACAGGAAATAACAATTGAAACTTTTCTTCTCTTGATTTGAAACAAATAAAATTCAATTTTTGTATCATGATGTGGAAAAGTTTTAATAGAACAAGATTTCAATTTTATGAAAAAAAAAGAAATTAATTCAAGGAGTTTTCGAATACTACCCCGCGGTTTTGCTTCTATCCATGGGCTACCCATTTGGTGGTTTCAAAACTGCCGACATGTTAAGGCTATCAGCTGTTAAGGATCTTTTATTTCAATAATAATCAGATTAGTTTTTAGTGAACGAATGTGAATCACATTTAACAACGGAAGAAGTCCATGAACGACCTTTTGTGCACGATAATTATAGAGAAATTTAGGAAGACGATGGTCACGCCAGTGCATTATCTCAGTCCATGCACTGCTGAAAATATTGCTTCCGTTAGAGTACGGCGGATAATCTGTATTTTGGTCGATTTCATGGAGTTCTCCGCATTTAGGAGTATCGAATGGAATCCTAATGCGTTCAACGGACGCAATAATATGCGGCTGCCAATTCACAATGCTGTAGATATTCAGATTGCAAGCTAGAGCAACAGGCATTTAAAAAAAAATTCTTCAGCGATGAAGCTCCTTTCTCACTAGGTTAGGTTATTATCGTCAATTCACAAAATTATCGCCTCTGTCGCTCATAGAAACCAGAAGTGATTTGGGCAAAGCCATTGCACGCAGAAACAGTCAGTATTCGGTGCATATTATGTAAACAGTAAGAATGAAAGAACCAATGCGGCCGTGTGATAATCAAATTCTTTTTCTTCTTTGAATTGAAGATTATGGTTTGGACAGTAACTGGTATTAACAAGACGGTGCCAAGGGTCAAGCAGACAAAAAATATGTAAATTTTTTGCACTTTTATTACTTTCCTTAATACACATTTCTTTAGCAGAATATCTAAACAGATTTCAAAAGATATCATGGGAATAAATCTAGAATTTCTTGTTGCGACAACGAATTTATTTCACTCGGTGCGACTAGGTAAAATTTTTTTGGTTTCATTGCAGAATGGAAAATAAATTGTAAATTTCAATTTTATTTTGATTTATTAAAGCAATAACTACCAATTGTTTTAATATTGGCCCCAAGGCTTTAGATTTACTTACACTTCCCCAATACCTGCTTTTTTTCAAGTTAAATCAACGGGGGATAGGTTTTTTTGTTCTAAATGTAGAAACAAATATATTTTATGGATTTCTATTCACGATTCTATTTACGAAGAAATCTAATTTTCATAAAACTTGTCATTTTTCTTTACTTTTCCTTAAATGTTACATTCATGAACACAATATGAAATGAAAAACAAAAAACAGCAAATCCCTCGACAAACAATGTGTAGCTACTTTCATAACTACGATAACAATTTTTCAATTGAAATATATTTTTCAGTTTTTTTCTTTTCGTTTCATTTATTTTTCTGAATCCGTCTGTCTGTCTGTCTGACTTGTCTCAAAGCCAATATTAAAAAAAATAAAAACAATAACACACGTTTAGACACACTTTTTGTATAACAATCCCACTTAAAAAGTGAAGAAAAACAGAAAAACAAAAAGGAAAATATACGGCGGACATAAAGGAAAACTTCAAAAGAACACAAAATGTTGAGACCAAACAATAACAAGAAAAAAAAAAGAAAAAGAAAAAAATTCTTCAACTTTTTCTTTTTTTTTCTAATTTTTTTCCTTTTTTATAAGGAATTTGGCGCCACAGTTTAAATAAAACGCGCGACGCCTTTTCGTTTTTTGTCTTCCTATGCTAATGTTACAAAACAAAAGAGCTCGTCGTGGATTTATAAATGAAAAATGAGTTTCCGGTGAAAAATAGGCAGACATACACCCACTCTTACACACCCATACATACACTCACAAACAAACATTACACACACACACACACAGTTATTTGCTGGGTCATACAACGGTATACGGTTTGATATGTTTTAAACAAAGAAAACAAAAAACGGTTAATTTTGAAATCTTGCTCCTAAAGCTGTCATACAGAGTCAGACAGAGTCTTTAAAATTTTCAGAGTTTTCATGGATATGAAAGAGATTGAAAGAAACTGATTTCATCATAAAATTACGGCTTGAATATGCGTGATTTTCTTGAAATAGAGTTGAAATACAACTACACATAGACACATATTTTAGCACTAAGTTCGTTTAGATTAGTTTGAATTGGGAGACGGCGTTAATTAATCATCATGTGAAAATAATTCATTTCATATGTTAGATTAGGTTTAACTGGCAGCCGACTCAATGAGCCCAGCCTACTTGGGTCCTATAAGGCCTGATTGTAACATCGATATTACATCTTTCAAACATCCCGAGAGAAATATGAAGGTGTGGATTTTTCTCAAATCACTTTTGGCTAGAAACGTTCCGGCGACTCATACTTAAGGAAATATTTGGACGTATAAGTAATATTAATGGAATTAAATATTAGGTATACGCATAGTTTCTCGTATTTATGTATGTATACACTCAGGTCTCGTTTTTTGCTATAGATGCGTTCCAAAAAAAATCGCATAAATTGAATTCGCATAAAACGATACTCTAGCTTCATATAAAAATTAATGATTCGTTCCAAAATCCTGGAAAATCGCATAAATTCAAATTTTAATTGAAAAATCAAAGCAAAATCGCATAAAAAAGTCAACAGAAGTATATTTATTTCATTTTCTTAAACAATAAAAAAAACTTCTAAAAAAATAAACAAAAATAATATATTAACTCATTATTTACAGAAAAAAAAAAAAAAAACAAAATGATCCAAAAAATAATACATAAATAATAAACTGTTAATAATTATGAATGTACGATCAATCATTCTGCATCGTTTTGGAATTGGTTCGACGTCACTTTATAATTCCTTTTATTATTTCTTATACCTATCAGGTAGTGCATACATATGTAGGGGACTAGTTCAACGAATTTTTAGAAAGTTTAATTGTTTCTTTTATTGCAGGACATGTAGTCAATTATTAAACTTTGTGATTTTGAGTTTTTAAGTTGCCTATTCAACTCATGATATCCGTAAAACAGATCAGTCAATCCGCTTTGAATCTTCAGTGCTCTTTCGGTATCTTGGTCCATACTAAGAATAAAATTTTGTAAATCATTAACTTTGTTGAGGATATCACCAATTTGTTTTGAATTGAATTGTACAAGACTTTCTTCGGAATTATTCTTCACTATCCACTTTTTTCCCATTGTCGGTGCCTAAACTAATGACGTTGATATCAGTTAATGGTTCGTCAGCTAACAGTTCTTCTACATCATCCTGCTTCAGCGAGTCAAATCCATCTACTCCAATTTGATGACCTAAATCATTTGTTTCACTGGTCAGTGTCGACAAAATGAAACACACCATAATGATTATATCAGTGGTGCAAACTTAGTTTAAATGAATGCAATGATGCAAAAGTTTAAAAAGTATCATAACATTTTAAAATCTATAAAAAATGTAAAAAAAAAATTTTCATTTAAAATCGCATAAATTCGAAGTCGCATAAAAAAATCCGCATAAAACGAGACCCGAGTGTACTTCAGTTTAGAATTTAATATGATGTGGAACAGAGATCAGCAATGAATCGTTTTTTCGCTACTCATAAGCACTTATGAAATTTTAAATATAAGTGAGTCAACAATATTGAAATTTAACTATGTACTCTGATCCAATCGTACTCACTACAACATTGATTTATAAGTACAGGGGTTGGAATGAGTATGCGTACAACGTTGACATCAAACTCATACCATTCGAAATATATTTGATTCATAAGCCTACTCATTTAGATTCATTACTTTAGAAAAATACTTATAATATGTAATATGCTTCGAGTCACTCGAATCATTCAACAAAATTTACAGTCTTAGTTGTTGTTGCATTTACAAAACTGAGCAGCAAGCAGAGTAAACACACAACCTTCTAGTAAGTATTTTAGTGTTCGTACGCGATTCGCACTTATTTTGTGTTGCGTGTATATGTTGAGTTATGGTGAGTCGAAATCAACATTAACATCATATGTGTTGTAAAGTATGATTATGATGAGTACTTCAAACTTTGAATATGAGTAGAAGAGGTTCCATGATATTAAAATAAGTATGAATGCGTATAAGTATCAGAAATTATGAGTATGATTCGATTTTACTCATCTTTTTGAATACTCATTGCTGGCGGTCTGGATATCTATTGGGAAAAGGTTGTTGGTAAACACAAACCTTAATTGTGTGTGTCTACAACGGATGCTCTCGCGTTACAAACGAAACTCGACTGGTTAGATTTTTCACGGTTTAAAAAAAAAAACTTGATTACAAAAGAAGCAAAATAAAGTTTACAAAAAATAATTGTGATTGTTCGTTGTGGAAATATATGTGATCTTTGGTAGTTATACAACTTTTAATAATTTCAATTATCAATAATTTTTTGTGTGTTACCCTGTATTGTTTGGACGGCCAATCAAGTCCCTTTCAATGGGAATTATTTTTTTTCTTTGATTCCCTAAAAATATCCTTTTTTTTATAACGATTTCAATGCGTTTGTTTTTTTATTATAATTTTTGCCTTTTTTTGGCTTTAAAAGAGAGAAAAATTATGGAAAAAAAGCAAATTATTGGTTATTAATAACTTGTTTATTGGACTATATTTCGAAATGGCCAATAATTTCATTTTGAAATCTCTCTCTCTCTCTCTCCTTCCTTTATACAAGATTTTTTTTTGTTTTTTTTTGTTTCTTTTTTAATAATAAAAATTGTTTAAAACGCGCCTTCAAAGTTATCAGTTATCATTATGGTTTCAATGTGGCCATTATTATCGCCATCATATCATCATCATCATTATTATCGTTCGTTATTATCGTTATGGCCGCTGTCATCAATAACTTCATCACATCACTGTTATTTGTGAACGTTTGCCAATCGTGTGTTATCGAGATGATATTGTTGTTGTTGTTGTTTTATATTATATGTATTTTATTATGTGTATTATTATTGAAATATTAACGCTTTAATGATTTTCTGTAGACTTAAAATCGTTGAAATAACATTAACAGAGTACAGCATAGCGTTTATCTTCCCCTATTGATTTTGAGGAAATTTTTTTCTCTTATTTTTTGGGTGAAACCGTCCCCCCCCATACCTAGTGAACGCTTTCATCTTCTTTTCTAAAAATATTTGTTCGCTTATGTATGTATGTGGGAGGGGGTACGATGGTATGTGTTTCATATTTATTTTTGCGTGTATTGATAATAAAATAAAATTTGTTGTTGTTGTTATTGTTGTTGTTTCATAATAGAAGAAGAAGAAGAAAAAAACTCTGTGATATTATTAAACCATTTTAAAGGGGAGGAGTTTTGAATTTTTCTAAAAATATACTCCAGTTTGGAAAAGTTATTTTTTTTATTGTTATTGTTGCGTAAAGCCTCAAGGGAGTTTAAAGAAAATTTTGTTAAAGACAGGAATTTTATTTTCCTTTTGCTTACCTTGTTTCTGTACATTTTCGTGGAATGGTAAGGTGAGGTGTGTAGAGGAGACATGTTTACAGTATTTTTCTAAAATACTGAGATTTTTCAAGGGTTTTTCTTAAAGTTTTTGAATATCTTTCAAAAAATAATAAAAAAAACAACAACAACAACAAACTAAGACATGTAGACGGAGATGAAATAGTTGGGAAAAAATTCAGATTAAAATGTTGACAAAAGGAAAACTTGAGAATTGAATTCATCCCTTTAAACCTTTTATAGGTCTAAGTGTGTGTGGTTGGACGATAGTAATTTAGGATTTTCAATTTTATAATGTTGTTTAAATTTAATTCATTGGAAAATCGGTTACATTTTGAACATATGAAAAGAAAAATATCACACTTAAATGCGGATATAATGCTTCATAAATAACATTAAAGTCTGATTTTTTTTTTTTTTTTTGTGAAACCAGCACTCAGGGGATGGCCCCTACTCATGCAGTGACTTGCTGCTAAGTGACTATAACAAATAAGGTTTTATTAGGTATCAGGTGTAATTAGAATTGGATTATCTGTTATGACTTTCAACACAATGATGAAAAGTTCAATTGTCATCCATCACAACACATCTTTTATGCTTAGCTACTGGTGTTAATTTCGTTGTAAAAACTTAAACAAGTTTTTCGCCACTACATGATATTTGGGGGACGTTCAAAAATTGCAAAGTAAAATTCAAAAATTTTCAAAAAAAAAAAAAATAAAGACGCGAATACATTTCCTTTGACCCAAACTTGCTAATAAATTCTATTTTTAAGAATTGTAAAATGACACACCGCTCACTTAGCTTTCATTAAACATTAGAAAGATTAAAAAAAACTTTCTAAGAAATCTCTTCAATTTCCTATTAAATCCACAATTTAATTTCATTTCTTTTTTCTTGTAAAGAGAGTGAAAAAAGGGGAAAAACAAATTTCCAGCACACACACACATTTATTATCTGCTCTCCATTATTTTTACCCTTTATAGGAGCACATTTACAATTTGCTGAGAATAAAAGGTTTTTGTTTAGCTGTTGTTGTTGTTATTAATAATGCCATAAATATGCACTTGAATGCGTTCAGCAGCCAACTGAGAAGGAAAATACACCAAAAAAAGTTCCTTTTTTTATACAACCATTCTGCCATTCTCACTCTGTTGCTGTGTAAAAAATAAAAAGTTCATTCGCTGTACGTTTTATATGAAAGTATGTGTGTGTGTGTGTGTGTGCGGTTGAGTATAACAAAAATGATAACAATGTGTTGATATTCAAAGTGTTTATTTATTTCTCTATCTCTCTCGCTCTCTCTTTCTCTCTATCTCGCTATCTACTTATAGCAAAAGAGACATGGGCTGTGTGTGTTTAATTCCTATAAATAAAAGTGTTTAAATGACTCTGTATGTGTGTAGTGCATGTGTAAATACAAGAGTATTTGTTGTCGCTCTATGAACGGGTTTATTTCAATGTTTTTTGTTTTGTTTCTTCATTGTTCATCTGTTAAAAAGCTTAACTATTCATCTCATGCTTATGTGTGAGTGTGTGTGAGTCTATTTCAACAATTTCATTGAAATGATAATAATTGGATTAGCGGTTCTTTCGTTATGTTATTTATTTTCATAATGAATAAACACCACACACTCTGCAACAGCAACAATACATAACTACCACAAGAGCATGGCGTAATATTAGCACAAAAAAGAGAAGAGAATTTATAGAAGAGTTTCCTTTTTTTGTTGTTGTTAACACAAAATTAAATAAAATAAAAAAACAAAAACAAAATAAAATGTTGTTCAACGAATTAGTTTAAAATGTTATTAAAAGTTTTTATTATTGTTTGATTAAATTTTCGTTAATATTTTCACAAATTCAGAAAGAATTTCGTTTGAAATTTTGTTGAAAACATGAAATAAAAAATTTATTTTTAATTAAACTTTTAATTAAAATACAATTATTAGTTTAAACACTTAAATGTATCTTCAAAAAAATTTTTTTCATTTTTTTTAAAATTAATTAATAATAACAACAACCAGCAATAAAAATAATTTGTTTTTAAATGAAATCTAAACATTTATTAAAAATATGACACAAACATACAGACATACATATGTACATATAAATATAATTACCCCTGCATGCATTTTTGTTGTTGTTGAACAAATAAATTATCAAAAACAATTTAAATTTTTAATCAAATTGCCGTAAACACTCTCTTTTCTGATTCTATTTTATGGTTATGCCTGTAAGGACCGCAAATAAACAAACTGCTGCTCTAAAAATACATAACAGGCAATTAAAAAACTGTGTTTAATATTTAGTGTGCTAAACACAACTATTTAGAAATAGAAATTTTAATTATATTTTGCATTATTTTTTTATTTAATAAAAACGAAAAATACAAAATTTTAAACGAATCTTCAATAATTCAAATTTCATTTAAAGTTAACGAATAAAAGAATAAAAAACAAGAAAAAAAAAATTAAAATGTTTACAAAAATATTCATGTTTAGTTGATATTTTTTTAAATTTTTTTTTTTGTTAAAAAAAACTTCATAAAAAATTGATGAGTTTTTAATACCTTTAACAGCACAAAACAACCTAACGCAGCTTAACAGACAGCAGCAGGAGATGAGTGCCTGGCATTTATAGCCATGGGGTAGTATGTGTTTATAAATAATTTTTATTTATTTACCTATACTCGTATGTGTATGTATGTACATATGTATGTATGCATGTGTGTATAAGTGTATTAAAATTGTGAAAATATTATGTGTGGTGAATTATTAATGAAATCTACACAATAAAATTTGAAAAGAAGGCGATAGAGAGAGAGAGAGAGACAGATTTTATTTTGTAGCATAAAGTGTGTTTGTGTAATGAACTTTTAAAAGTCGAAAGTAATTTTTTATTTCAATTTAAAATGCTAAAATCAAGTTAAGTTTTCAATTAAAATTTTGGGTGAAATAAATTTAAAATTAAAGTGAAATTTTTAAAAGAGATCTACAATAAAAAATTTTGAGTAGTTGTTTGCTTAAACAATATCAGTCGTTATATTGTGACTTTACTTTACCTACCTAGCCAAGGTTAGGTTAGGTTAGAGGACGTGTACTTGTCAACTGTGAAAAGTACAGTACCCGGAGTTCGAATTGACCCATTGTACAACGTCCTTGCTCTTCACACCACTCATGTTGTGTGCGTTAATTTTATACGTGAGTGGCGGGACCTGCAGTTTAACGTCGATTCCGAACGACAGATTTTAAAGAAACTTTTTTATGGCAAATTTTATTTATTCTCAGAAATCTGCTGAGTGGAAATTGCCGAAGAAATATTTTTCTTTCATATTTCGTTTTGATGCCTGACCGGGGATACGAACCCGAACTTTACGTTTAATAAGCCAACACACTACCTACTAGGCTACGGCGACTTCCCAGGCTTTAGAATCCTGGAATTGACAAGATAGTTAACGATGAACAGATGGAGCTGCGCCATTTTCGCTCATGAGAAAAATAAAAACGATGACAGAATTACTGATCAAGAAAAGCCTGAAGTTAAAGATAAACTTTATCACCACCTAGTTTGGTGGGAATCCCTTGATAAGAAAACTAATTCGAAAATAATACAGCGACTGCAGAGATCCGCCTGTATTATCATTAGTGGTGCCTTGCGCAGTACACCTACGTCGGCACTGGAGATAATTTTGGGCCTCTTTCCACTTGACCTTTTCTGTAGGGGAGTGGCTGCTAAAATAAGTAAACGTCTCTGGGCGACTGGACAGTGGCATGACTCGAACATCGGCCACGCAAAAATCCTGAGGGAAGTTGGAGATGTCGAAAGGAGTGACTAAATGACAACGCGGTACGACTTCACGAGGAGGTTCAAGACATCGGTTCCGGACAACGAAGTCTGGAAGGGTGGTGTGACCCACCTGTTAAGGGACTCCGTACAAATCTACACCGACGGTTCGAAGCTGAATGGAGCTGTTGGCAGTGGAATCGGCTGGAATAGCCCAGTCTATAGGACTGCCAGACCACTGTAGTGTCTTTCAGGCGGAGGTGGTGGCAATACAGGCTGCGGCGAGAATTATTGGGGATGGAAGGGTCTCCAAGCGGAACGTGACAATATTTTCGGATAGCCAGGCGGCTATCAAGGCTCTAAGTTCTAACGTAATGAACTCCAAGACGGTGTACGGCTGTCGCAGATATCTCGACAAAATAGCGGAACAATATGATATGCATATCGTATGGGTACCGGGCCACAGTGGTATTCCTGGTAACTGCAAAGCTGATGAACTTGCCTGGCGGGGCACGACCATCGAACTCTCCGATGAGTTTTCGAATTTGGGCATCCCTATGAGGACCTGCAAGCTCATAATTGATAATGCGATCGTCGATTCCGTCAACGACAGGTGGGCGGCCTCGGACACGGGTAGAACGGCTCGTAAAATCTGGCCAAGGCTGGATGATGGGCGCACATTAAGTCTACTTAAACTCCAAAGAGGCGCGCTCAGTTTAGTTGTCGGTGTCATTACAGGGCATTGCATTATGGGTACGCATGCGAGGCGCCTTGGTCTTGGACACCTTGCTAACGACTTCTGCAGAAGCTGCAGAGATGAGGAACAAGAGGAGACAGTCATTCACCTGCTGGGTACATGCCCGGCTCTTTGCCAAAGAAGAAGAAAGTACTTGGATACTTACTACATGGATGATATGGAGGAACTGTCAAGGATTGACATTGGCAGCCTGAATCGCTGCATCAGGAGCTCCGAGTGGTTTCGAGACTAGGGTAACTGTGGTAGCACAATGGGCCCATTGCGTCTAAAATTTCTTTTCTAGGATGGGCAGCCACCTCTACCTACCTACCTACCATCACGATAGAATGAATACAATTGAATGTTTTAGCAATGCATCGAATACATATTATTACTCTATTGATGTGTAGAATTAATGACAGTTTCTAATTGGATTACAAACCCCCCCTCTAAGGTTCATAGATAGCATGGAAGTCTCAACTACAAACCTGAACTGTACTATAGACTCCCAGAAAATGTACTTAAAAGAAGACGTGAAATGATAGACCAGAGATGAGATGTAGAAATACATTTTTGTTGGCTTAGAACATTGAAAGCTACAGCACTCCATGTCAGTGATGTCAGACGATAATTTTAAAATTCCCTATGTTTCTGAAAAAAAATCCCTTCTTTTCCCCCATGTCCAAATTTTTTTTCCTACTTTAAATTTCACTTTCCCTTCGCTATAAATTTAATGATGTTAATAAAGAAAACACTATTTTTTAAGAAAAGTAAATTTTATTTACATTAACAATGGTTTGTACATTAATTAATTAAGGTACAATACAAAAATATATACATATATATTTTTTAATTTCATTAAAAAAAAAATATCACAAAAATAAAGCATAAAGTAAAAAAGTTATTTTTTGAAAATAATTATAGAGTTCCTTAGAGATCATTCTTTTAAAATGACTAGCTATGCACTTAAAGCTAATGCAGTTCATTGTATTAGACTGTAAATGAGATCTAATTATACGAATTGAGTTTAATTTATTGTGACTTAATTTGTTTCTTTTCTTTGTTCTTACATCTGTAACCACAGAAAATATTCTCTCGGCATCCGCATTGGCGTGTGGCTTTACCACAATATGTTTACCAATTTTGCGAAGTTTGGAAATACCAAAAGATCACTAAAGTCTTTTGATTTGCACAGATGAGACCAAAATTTCTCTACGTCTAGTTTAGATAAGCTCTGCTTTTCATGCTCGGAGAAATTGTATTCTATTGTCAACCACTCTTGTGTAAGACTGTTTATATCAATATTAACCCTTATCCTGGTTGTCGTCGTCGTCGTTACCAAAAATGATGTCGATAAAATCAGAGTCGACAAAATCAGAGTCGACACAACACAATATCGACGGCGTATTGACTCACAGAATACCAAATGTGTGTCGACAGTCATCTATAACTGTCAATAACGACAAACAGAATACCAATTTTAAAGTGTCGACGCAAGACGACGTCGACGAAGACAACCAGAATATGGGTGATTAAATTTTTGGCACACTAATTTAAATTGAAAAACATGTTTATTGATGCCACCAATGGCTACTTCTGGGCTTAAAAATTCCATTTCTTTAAAAATTGTATAATTTTTTAAAGGTAGTCTTCTTTGGGTTTCCTCTAAGGCAGTTATGTAAAATTGGAGACAGTCGGATTTTATTTGATAGGCACTTTGCTGTGGAAAACCTTTTAATAATTCTTCGCACTCACTTCCAACGTAAATTTCCTCAATTTTCAACGAAACATGTGGCGATCGTACAACGCAATCAAACCTCAATTCAGACTTTTTAATGAAATTTTGACCGACCTTAAAAAAAGTTTTAATGACTCAAAATGGAGTACATGAGCTAATGGTTTTTTTGATTGAAAAAGTGCGTACATCGAATTATTTGGGAATGTTGAATGTTATTAATTTTTTTTTTTTGATTAATGTGTTAAAAAAAAGACAATTTTAAAAATTCCCTACATATCGCTTAAAATAAAAAATTTCTTCCTTTTTCCCTAAGTTTTAAAATTTTTGAAAATATCCCTACAAAAAGGGAAAATTCCCTACATCTGACATCACTGCTCCATGTAATAAATTTAGGGGTGAATTTTTATCAAATTTTTTAGTAATGAATTTTTGTAACATACATGCTTTTTTCTTAATCTCTCATTTATAAAAAATTATGAAATTCTTTGCACTTTGAACCCAAAATAGAAAATAATCATATCAAGCGTTTATTTCGTTAAGCTATTCCAAGTAGCAGTAACAGTTGTTTAATAAAATAGAAAATGAATATACACGATATTTGCAAAGAGTCGCTGATATAACCCAGTCGACAATTTAATATTGTAAGACGTGCAATTTTCTCTTTGAAAGCTCATTATTAGGTTTACTGGGTTATTGGAAGACGAAAACATTCGAAATGTATGTCGTAATGAATATACGTATATGAATATACACATATAAGTGCGTGTGTGTATGTGTCGACATGAAATTTATGGTCATACAGGGAGTTGTTTTATTAATTTTGTAACGAAAAATATTCAATATTTGATGCCTGACTGCGAATGCCTCTACTCTGTCTTTTCGCATGTTCCGTTCTCCTTAGCAGTGCTGCTTTGCTGTGTTGTTTTTTCTTAAAAATTTATGGTTGATCTTAGATAACCTAGGGAATTAGTGTTGTTGCTGTATTTTATGTTACTCGTGTTCGTAAAAATCAATCGTTAAGTTATACTACTCCACTACACAACAACAATTTAAAGAACAAATTTCTTGCTTTTCCTAATGGTTTTAGACATTCAAATATGGCTGTTGGTGTGTGTGTGTGTGTTCGTTTTTAAGGATGTATATATGAGTGTATGTGTATATTGAAATGCATAACCAAACCAGTATATGCATGTATATTTGTAGGTGGATTGCTGTTTGAGTTTTATGGATTTATGATTTAATTGAGTTGTTCCCTCACAAACATTTACTTTCCTTGACGAGGGTGTATTGAAACCAAGACAAATTTGTTGAAAATTAAGACGCAGACACTATGAACGGACAGACAGACAGACAAACGTACAGACAAACGAATAAAACTGGTTATTTGCGTTGATGTTGATATAAAACAAATGAAGCTTAAGTCAATACATTCAACGAAATATTGTCGACGCATTATTAGATTTCCGTTTTATTACAATATTATGATGATGATAACGATGATGATGATGCCGTTGATGATAATGACGATTATTAAGGGTGGTTTCGTACAAATTTTCATTAATTCGTATTCGTTTGTTCTTTGGCGTAACGTTCTGTTCCTTATTTTGGTTTTTCTTGTTGTTCTTTTGTATTTTATTTTGTGCAAATAAAAATACCCATTAAGGTGGTAGTAATTGTATATAAATTGAAATATTATTAATAATTCGTCGATTATGTATGTGTGTGGGGGGGCAAAAAAAAAAATATAAAAAATAAATTGAACTCCATTCATACAGTCATACATATTAATAAGGATTTAACGTCCATATGTATGTATGTATGTATGTATGTCGTATGTATATGTCTGTAGAGTATAATAAATTTTATGCATAATATTGGTTTTAGTTGTTGTTTTTGCTTCATATTGTTTCATATTGATTTTGTAATGAAATGTTGCTTTCCTTCCCCATTCATACATTTGCGGTTGACAGGTTTTCATAATTTTTTCTTTTTCTTTCATTTTGTGAAAAATTAATTTCCATTTCATTTTCATTTTCGTTGGAAAATTGTTGATTTAATAACAATATTTTCCTCATATTTTTTGATGTTTTTTTTCTCTCGTATTTTTTTAGAGAATAAAATTTCACAGGAATTATTTTACAGAGTTGAGGAGGAAATGGGATTTTTGAAATTAAAAAATTTTTAGAAATGAAAAGAAAAATATTTTCGACTAACGCCAATATCTGATATTAACGTCGTTAATTATTTTTTTTTTTTTTTTGGATAAGCATCTACCATTTGAAATTGTGCGCTGAGTTATCCGGAACAATTCGGTGTTAGACTAGATTGATTACGCCTCGTCTATTAAGCGTTAAAGAGTGCATTTCAACATATTTAAAATTTTTCTTATTTTTAGGGCGGAACATTCTGGCCTTGGAAGCACTGAACGTATCAACATTCAGTAGTTTGTGCAGTTACACCGGGATTAAAGGGCAACGGGCAAAGACAACAACATTAAAGTACAATGTGCCAAATATTTGATATTAGTTTCTAACCATTCTTACCTTTAAACTACGCAAGTACATGCTCTATATAACCAGAAAGCAATGCAATAATAATTCCTGGTTATCAATTGTTGATTTTGTTTTAGGAAATCATACTGGTAACTAGAGTTTCTATATTAATAGTCGGGTATATGGTATATTTGCCTCTATCAAATCACATGTTATGCTTTTATAGCCTTTTTTTTGTGGAGGATCATCGAATGTTGGTGCAACTAGTTTACTCACGATGATCAGCGCTTCCTTTTCAGGGCTAAATTTGGATATTTTGACAAATTTTCTTTGCTATGAAGCATTCCATTTACGATACATTGACCAATTTTTTTCTGTATTCTACTGTTTTGACTCCATTACAGCAAAGGACACAGATATCTGCAGTATCTATATATATAAAAATGAATGTGTGTTTATTTGTTTGTGGGTTTGTTTATAGACGGCTAAACGGCTGGACCGATTTTCTTCCTGTATGTCTGGAAGGAACTATATGCTATTTTTTTTTTTTTTTAAATTTCAAGTAGGCGAGGTGCCCAATAAGTATTTAATGTCGCATATCTCATAAACTGCAACTGCTAGAGTCCTCAAATTTTGTATGAACGACTTTGACGTATATATGAACAAAATAGGCGGATTGGCTATAGTGGGCGTGTTACCTCCCATAGTCTATATCTATATATATAAAAGTGGATGTGTGTATGTACGTAACGTATGGACTCCAAAACGGCTGGGCCGATTTTGATAAAATTTTCAGGGAATCTTCAGAATATTCAGGCGGGTAACACTGTGAAGTCTGATTTTTTATTTCCGGTCTGTGGGCGGAGGGGCGTGGCAAAATCCAATTTGTTTGTTTGTATGTACCTTATAGAATCGTAAACTATGCATTTGATCATGTAATGATCTTTAGCAAAGTTGTTGCGCATGAGCCGGGGAAGGCTTCTAAGTTGGTATGACCAATATCCGATAGGTGGCGCCACTGAAAATTACTCAAAATGAATTAAATCGTAAACTGTGCATTCTTTAACAAAGTTGTTGCGTATGAGTCGACGGAGGTTGGTGCGATTAATTTCCAATGGATGGCGTCACTGAAAATTATTCAAAATGAATGACAAGCAACTGGTCGCTCTACACGACCTCAGAATCAGACGAGCATTGAGACTGGAAAATCTTCTAATATATAAACAACGAAAAGTGAGATTAGAAACTGATCGAATGCGTACTACTCAAGCCCGTTCATCTGAATCATAAGGACAACGGGAAACAAAATCAATAAAATGATTCAAAATTAATTGGACATTCGTTTAATGTCTCTCCTTCAAATTTATTTTAGTAGGTGGCGCAGCAACACGCGCAGGGTACAGCTAGTAAGGACATATAATATGCTGAAAATAATAAACTTTTATGTCCATAACATTATTTGTATTGATTTTCAAAATGGAAAGGATTTTTGGCGGATTGTCATCAAAGAGACTAAATGTTATGTGCCCTTAGTCTGTCTTTTTTTGTGGCATTGTAGCATTACGAAAGAAAATTTATTCGTAATTTTTTTATAATTATTCCAAATTAAATCGTTTTGTTCGGTGAAACCTGTCTAAATATGTAGTTACGAACATATATAAATACACTACAGTACGTATACGTAATATTTGGAAACAAAAAGTAAAAATCATACGCCTAAGTGTTGCTGAAATATTAGGTACAAACACTACTTTTATTTAAAGCACATTAATTAATTATAATTATTAGTGCCGTGTATTTAATGGCTTAAAAAAAGAAGAAAGAAAAAAAAAGAAGTTTTGATTAAAACTCTTATGAGGGGTGTTGATTTTTTTTCATTTAAATTAAAATCGTTTAATTTGAAAAAAACACCGCCTCTACCATTATTTTGTTGAATTCCTTTTTGTTTTTTTCTGGTATTTCTTTATAAAACTAATTCCCTAAATCCTTTGGATATTTATTACAAGAGCTTTGGCCATTTGAATATTTGAGATGCCAGTGTAAATCTGTTTTATGTCCTTAGATGGTTGCCAACAAAATATTTTTGCCATTAAACCCAGTGTGTTGATTATTCAAGAGACCAAAAGAGAAAGAGAGAGAGAGAGAGAATTACACAACAGAAGTGCACACAAAGAGACACACTTGATAGTTTATGTAAATAAGTAGACTAGAGTGAGAGAAAGGGGCAGAGAGAGAGAGAGAGAGAAAGGAAAGGAACGAGAGAGAAAATGTTTGTATATATGAAAACAAATAGAGACATACGACATAAAAAACTTTGCTTTGCCTTGCTGTCTTTTTTTTCGCTTCATTATATTGTTTTTGTATTCCTTTTTTTTATTATTTGTGGAATGGAAAGAGAAGAGCATGAATACAAAAACAATTCATAAAGATAAAGAAAATTTATGTGGAGACCACAATAAAAATTAGGTTAACGATTTGAATGTTTTCTCATTCCCCTGGTTTGTCTTTTTATTTTTTGTTTTCTTCCAAAGGCTGTGTTATTTGTTTAGAAAGCTAGAAAAGCCGAAACAAAACAAAAAAGAAATCAAAATAGAAGAATGTAGAGAAGAGAAAAAGGGAAAAAATAGAAAATTATGTTTTTCTAAAGCTATTTACCCTGCTACACAAAGACAAATCACTCCACTTACCAACACAGCTACTTTAAACCTCAGACATAAATTTGTAAATAAATAAAGACGAGATAAAAATCCTTAAAAAAGCGGGGAAAAAAAGGAATTCCAATGAAAAAAACAGAGAGAGAGAGAGATAGAGGAGAGAGACAGAGAGAGAGAGAGAGAAAGAGGAAAAGTAAAAAATGGTTAATTTACTAAAATACTTGCACACACACACACACACACACACAGAGAACCAAAAAAATAAAATAAAGAACCGCTCAAATGAAAATAAATGTATTTAAAATAGGCAAGAGATAATTAATCTTAAAAAAAAAAAAAACGAAACGAAAGAGAAAGAGAAAAGAGGAAAAAAAGGGAAAAATAAAAAGAATCAAAAGCTGAGACCCTTCTATGCCGAGCCGATGAATATCTTCAACTGGCAAATGCTAAACAACAAAAGCAAATACTTGTTATTTCTGTGCACTCACTGTAGCATTCACAAACACTGTTTATCGCAAATCCCAGATCTTTTTTAAAAACATTCATTCACATTTACAAACCGGCTGGCTGTAGTGGTCACTTTAAAACTAATTTTTTTTTCTGTACTTTTTGCCTTGAAATGGCTTTTCAGAGACAACAAATTTTTTTTTCATTTCATTTCAGATATGTTTAGCCTGTAAAAAAAACAAATAAAAAAGAAATAAAAATAAAAATAAAAATGGAAATGAATATTGAAATGAAAACTTGGCTTTGAGCTGGTTTTGTGATAAAATTAAAGAGAAATTCTTCTTTGAATGTTTCTTTATTAAACGCCTTTCAGTGTACTTTCCCAACTCGAAAATGTATTTACTTTTGATTTGTAGCCTCCTGTCTTTTCATTTTCATGAATTGTATCGCAATTTATGATGATGACATCTGTACAAGGCA
This sequence comes from Sarcophaga caerulescens, assembly GCA_927399465.1. Lineage (NCBI taxonomy): Eukaryota > Metazoa > Arthropoda > Insecta > Diptera > Sarcophagidae > Sarcophaga > Sarcophaga caerulescens. The sequence goes on from OV656868.1 coordinate 93,929,442, forward strand.
TAGAGAGACACAGAGAGAGCGGAAAGATACGAACAAGAACTATAAGAGCTCTTTAGTTATTGCGAAAGAGAAATAATTATAATGAAAATAATTATGAGAATGACATTTACAAAATGAATGAAAGAGATAACAAAACTCAAGTGTATTAAATGAATTATCGTTTCATTTTGTTTCGTTTTTTTTTTTATCGTATCATTTAATTAAAGAAGAAACATACAAGGGCGAAAAGAAATAATCACAAAAAAAAAAAGAATATGAAAAGAAAAAGAAACTAAACATCAGTCGGTGGAAAGATAGTTTGTGTGTTCAGAAGAAGAGATGATTTGGATATTTTGAAATTTATAAAATGGAAAAAACAAAATAATTTTAATAAATTTTGTGGTTTACAAGATCTTTACAGCTAGAGATTCATTTTCAAATGCAGGATTAGATTTTTAAAACTAAATATTCGCAGATCCTTTTCTCCTTCACAGCGGAATATTTCCTGGGAAATTCCCAATCACCCAATAAACTCTGTCCAGCATTTTGGGGGACGTTTCAGCTTATACGTAAAATGAATTACAGAAACTTCCGGATCTTCGCAACAGAATTTGTTAATTAATATCGCTCCTAACCTATCTGCTGTTCTCCAGTATTTCAGCATGTCCGTAATCAAAATTGTGTCAGGATACTTTTTCTTGTATTGTTATTGTTCGAGTATTGTTCACGTTGAATAATTGAAAATATTGAAATAGTTTTTTCAATGAATTCTTTAATGATTTTAATATTAACTTATGAACGGAGCAGCACATAAATAGAATGCAGCTTTTATAACTTCTTTGAGTCGTGTTACTCAGATTTGTTTGGTTTTGTTTTGTTTATGTTAACTGCAGTTAAAATCCTGAAATTTAGTTTTAGATTCTAACTTTTTTTTTTAGATTTTAATTATTTTTCTACTATCTCATACTTCAGAAAGAACACTAACTATTGGACGTATAAGTAATATAAATTGAATTAAATATTACGTATACGCATAGTTTCCACATACTTATATTTCAGTTTATATTATGATGCGGAATACATACATAATACTGAAATTGAATTAAAGGAATATGAAATGGATTCAATGTTTTTTGATGATCCACATCAGAGAACAGAAAGAGACCATTCACATTTGCTGACCATTTGCAAATTCATTGCTTTTGCATTGCTTTTACTCGACAATAATAAAAATGTGCATTGCTGTTTGTTTATTCACTCCTTATTACTGCTTGCTATTTTACATTCTCTTTTTTTTTGTTATGTCGTCATACATCAAGCAACGAAATAATTCAATGCCACATGAAAAAACTGAAAACATTCACATAGGGTTGCCAGATTCCGATTCGCAAAAAGCTGGACATTGGGTTTTAAAAAGCTGGACAAAACAAAAAAAGCTGGACATAAAAAAATACAATTTTTGTCTCTGTTGGGACTACAAAATTCGAAATAGATTATAATGTCTGTTTGGCATAATTTACACTCTGCCGTGTAATTATCTTTTTTTCTTATCCAATTAGCATATTTTGCAAACTCTTTCCATCTATCACAGAAAGTTGTGAGTAGTCTTTTTGATGGATCAGCTTCTTCATCAATATCCATTTCAAGATTTTCTGCAAATTATTTTTATTATAATCATGTACAAAAAAATAAAAGCTGTATGTAAAGAAATTGACTAACGCTCGCAATAATATTTATTATGACATCAGCTGTTCAAGTGTTGAGACATGTTGTCAGTGATGATAGAAGAGGGAAATCATAACTTAGTTGTATAACAAATGTACAATCAGTGTTGGCTAACATGATTTGAAAAAGATAACATGAAAATTATTGCCCAAGTTATTGCAGTGAAACTGGACAAGCATCAAAAAAGCTGGACAATCCAGCCAAGTCCAGCCAGGCTGGCAACTCTACATTCACACCATTCGTCCAGTATTCGTTGCTTTGAGTGTATGAAAACAGAAAGGAAAAGCAAACACAATACAAAACCTAATGAGAACATATATTTTTTTGGTTGTTGCTTTATGTGCGATTTGTTGACAGTAAACTTTATTAAAAGTTTGATATTTTGGCCAAGAAAAATATAAAAAATGTTCTCCGATCAAATTTTAGAAAAAATTAATTGTGGCATTGAAACCATTCATACCAATCGTTAACTATTCGTAACAATCGTTAAGTATTCGTTGCTTTTGGGAGTATTTGTTTATCATTTTACGTTTGTTTGTTTTTCATTTCCGACTATACACAAATTGTAGCCTAAGGTGTCCCTAATAAAACGCAGTAAGTCCTATCTTCCAAATAATTTTGGAACTTGAGATATTGGGCTTCAAATATTGCCTATGTTAACAGAGTCTGGTTGGGATGAGGGATGATGGATGAAGGTTGATGGATATTGTGGAAAAATGGGACTTGCTGCACATATCCGACTATACACAAATTGTAGCCTAAGGTGTCCCTAATAAAACGCAGTAAGTCCTATCTTCCAAATAATTTTGGAACTTGAGATATCGGGCTTCAAATATTGCCTATGTTAACAGAGTCTGGTTGGGATGAGGGATGATGGATGAAGGTTGATGGATATTGTGGAAAAATGGGACTTGCTGCACATATCCGACTATACACAAATTGTAGCCTAAGGTGTCCCTAATAAAACGCATTTGTTTATCACATTTTTCGTTACACTCCGTTTTGTGAATGATGACATGTATTGCTTCACGGAATTGATGCATATTGTCAACATGAGGTTCGTTTTTTGTGATTGTAATCAAAATCTAAAATTAACCACTCAAACCGTTCTCTGATCCACATTAAAATGCAATTCTTGATTAAACACAAATAAATAAAGAAATAAAGAGAGCTGAGAGCAAATGAAACAATATTTAATGCACATTTCCACTGTTAACGAGTTTTCCTATAAACACGCAACACAGCAAACACAACAATTTTATTATTGCAGCCTCAGGTAAGCTGCATGCACTTTAATCGCAATAAATGTGACAGCGGCAAAGCATAAGTAAAACAAAAAAAAAAAAATAAACGGTAGGTAGTAGTTAAATTGTACATAACATATGTAAATATATGTCTTTAAAATTCCTATTTCATGCATATTATTGTATTGACAGCACTAATACTCTCTTTTGTTCAGAACTAATTCTTCCATTGCTGCCTATTAATATCGAAATTAGACTAATTAGCCACCTACAAACCATGTGGCGTTGCCTTTTAAACAATGATATCCATGTACACCCATGTATTTTATTTTTGACAGACTGTTTTGCCTGCTGAGTTGCGTCTTATGTGTTAGCATAGCATTAAAGTGCTATTAACACAATAATTTATTCATTTATACTGTTTTTGTAAGACTGGTTTTACTATAAAATATAATCTCCTCTTTACTCTCTTTTCAACTCTCCACCAATTTCATTTATTTGCTGTTTATAGTCCTCATATGACATCAAGATGATGTTGTCATTATGAAATTATTGTACGATGAAATTTGTTGTTTCATTTATTGATTGTGTGCCATTAAATAAAATGATTTCAATAATATTTTAATATTGATTGATCTAGTGTTTGTACACAACATCATAATAACACATGATTTCTCCTTCATTTGTACAATCAATCAATAAAATTCATAAAATTGTTGAAATTTATTTCACTGTTCTCAGCGTTGTTGGTAAATGAAGGACAATGATGTTGTGTACAAACACTAGAGCATACAATCTGGTGTACTTCTCTAAATCGATATGGGTTTCCAATTCTGTTGCCCTAACAACTTTCAGCTGTTGTTGGGTTGTTACCTTCTGGAATGGATTAACGCCATTGATATTCGAATTATGTATTCTGATGGCTCATGCTCTTTGTCACGGAATCTACACATTGAGCTTGAGGAGATCCCTATTCTAAATAAATATTCGTTGAGGCTACAGTCCTCGATCAAACAATTGTTAACTGTCCTCAGTCTACTCTTGCATAGTTAGATGCATGGCTCAAGTCTCTTCTCATTGAATTTACACGAATTAAGTGGCCATGAAATCATTTGTCTTCAAATTCCGCTCCTTTCCATATCTCTTTGGACGTCTACATCCTTCTATTTGTACTTCACAGAAAAGTTGTTATCCTATCAGCAACGACAATAGAGCGTCCATTAGAATCCTAGGAATAATTTTTAATTTGATTTTCAAAATTTCGACGCAAGTCCAGAAAATATTTTAATTTTGATTACAAAATTATACGTTACATACAACACATATGTATACGAAGCCTTAATGAAATGAAACACTGTAAATATCTAACTGATATACATCTAACTGTATAACACATGTATACACATACAAACATACATACATACATATATGTATACGTAAGTACATACATATATGCATAATCAAAAAGTATAAGTATTGTATTCATAAATAAGAGCACATTAACCTCAAAATGCAGGCAAACAAATAACATTACATATGCATATACATAGTATATGTATGTATGTATATATGCATAGACTCAGATGTAAAAACATTGATAATGTTTTCAATATTACCAGCATATTTAAATTACTTAGTAAATATAGAACACACATATACATAAAGGGTGTTTTTTTTATAGAGGTATATAACTTTAAGTTGGCATTATTTTTCAAAATGGCGAACGATTTAACAGCTGTCAAGTGATTTATTCTCAGTTTGGTTTGGCAATTCATCATGAATAGACTCACGCCTGAACAACGCTTGCAAATAGTGCAATTTTATTTCGAAAATAATGGTTCTGTGCGGGAAACGTATCGCGCACTACGTCCGTTTTTTCGTCGATAAAATCGTCCATCAGAGCAGTTAATTCGATTAACCATGGAACGTTTTCGAACCACGTTTACTCTTATTGATAACTCGCATCCCCAGAGACGCCGTACGGTGCGTACAGAAGAAGCTATTGCTGCTGTAGAGCGTAGCATTGAGGAAGACCCGAATGAGTGCATCCGCCATCGAGCACAGAAATTGGATCTGTGTCCATCCACTTTATGGAAGATTTTGCGGAAGGATCTTGGTTTGCGTGCTTACAAAATCCAATTCGTGCAAGAATTGAAGCCAAACGATCATCAAGTAAGGCGTAGATTCGTCGAATGGGCCCAAAACGAGATTACCGTTGTTGCCGATTTTCATAAGCGAATTTTGTTTAGCGATGAAGCGCACTTCTGGCTACGTCAACAAACAAAACTGCCGCATTTGGAGTGAAGGTAATCCTCAAGTGTATGTGGAAACACCGTTACATCCAGAAAAACTGGTGCGCTTTATGGGCTGGTGGAATCATTGGTCCGTACTTTTTCAAAAACGATGGCGGCCAGAACGTTACAGTCAATGGTGATCGGTATAGAGCCATGATTACTAACTTTTTCATTCCTGAATTGAATACCCATGATGTCCAGGAGATGTGGTTTCAACAAGACGGCGCAACATGTCACACAGCCCGTGCCACAATAGATTTATTGAAAGACACGTTTGGTGACCGCCTAATTTCACGTTTTGGACCTGTGAATTGGCCTCCAAGATCTTGTGATTTAACACCGCTAGACTACTTTCTGTGGGGCTATGTAAAGTCATTGGTCTATGCGGTAAAGCCACAAACGCTTGACCATTTGGAAGACAACATTCGCCGTGTTATTGCCGATATACGGCCACAAATGTTGGGAAAAGTCATCGAAAATTGGACGTCCAGATTGGACTACATCCGCGCCAGCCGTGGCGGTCATATGCCAGAAATCATATTTAAAATGTAATGCCACAAGATTATCTTTCGGATAAATAAAATTCATGTCAATCGAATAATCCATCGTTGTTTTATTGCAACTTAAAGTTCTATACCTCCATAAAAAAACACCCTATACATACATATGGAGTAAATGAAAAAGAAAAACACTCAACATTTGCAAACACATTGAAATAGAGAGACAGGGGAAGACATTACAATACGAAAAAAGAGTACAAAACAAAAACACATTCATAAATACATATGCAAATTGAAACGTTATGGATTTGGATTTTAAAACAACAACTACAACAATCACTACCACACTGTTCACTGTTCAAAACTAAAAGGCAAGTTATTATACAGAGGGAGAGAGAGAGAGAGAGAGGTTTTCGAATTGATTAAAGGTTAAACGCTTAACATTAGCGACTGACAAGTTCACTGGAATTGCAAAAACATTAGAAACGCATAAAAAGAACAAGTTTTTTTCTCTCATAAGCTCACATTTTTGGTGAAGAATAAGGACTTTAAGAGCAGACCTGTATTGAAAAAGAGACGCGGAAAGAAGAGTTTTTGTTTTTTTTTGTTTTAAAATGTTTCAGTTTCATTGCTAATCTAGAGCAGCAAAAAAATGTACACAGATCTATGGATGCGAGACATGGACGATAGCATTGAGTTAGAGGCACTGAAGGTTTTCATAAAGAGGAGTCTGCAAAGAATCATAACTATTTTCCGATCTAATGTGCTACTAAGTGCAGTGTTAGCTGCACATAAGCTAGCCTACAAATACCATTCAAGACATAGCGGCCACGAAATTCTGGTCTAGTTTTATCAGCAAGTAGGATAATATCCCTTTTTAGAAAGGATCCCTTGATCGTTAGACCGAAGATATATCCCAAAGAAGTTCTAATTCACCGTTCGATTGTCAGTGAATCTGTACCCTCAATCCCCCCCACACATCCCAATGTCCAGGAATTCAACTCAGTACCAACCTGATCAGCAGCTTCGTGCTTCGTGCAGACTTCAACAAATCTCATGCAAAACCTAGGATGCAGTTCCTGTCTTCAAAGCAGTGTTTCTGCGCCGCCAATTGTTGTCACTCTATTGCCTATATATCAGATGCTATCGAGGTATTCGACTGGTTGGTCTTGTGGCATGATGTTGTCGCTGCTTACGTTGTTATTCTCATGTCTTTGGTTTTCTTGATATTTATCTCAAGTCCAACATTGTGCGCTTGCCTTTCAAAGCCTTCTAGCATTGCTTACCTGTTGGAGACTTTGTACGAGAGTAGCGGATATCATCCGCGTAATATAAATCAATTTTCTGCTCAACATATGATTGAGATTGAGACTTTGGCTTGAAAAGCAATTAAAATTTATTTTAGGAGGCCATAAAACATTTGAAATTTAATATAAATAGCATCACTAACTACTTACGCATGTACAGATGTGCGTATGTGTATCGGGATGTGATTGTTTATTCGATTCGATTTATTTCGCGATTTATTCGAATAAATTTCCATTATTTTGTTCAATTTATTGTTTATTTTTGTATTTTTTTTTTAACAGGTTATATAAATAATTTATTTCTACAAAAACACACACACACAAACACATATGGGAGTGAATTTGTTTCTTACATTTGAATTGTTTTTTTAAAAAATAGTTGTGCGAGCAGAAAAATACTGCACACGCAAACAAATCGTAAAAATATTGTGTTTTTTTTGTTATTTTTTATTATTTTTTTTTGCTATCATATTTTATGCATAAAAAAACCCAACAGAATTTTAAAAACATAAATACAAGCACATACACACACACACTCGTATACACATGCATACTTTCTGTGCAAAATATGTCAATATTATGACAGTGTTGACACAGTTCTCTTGTTCTTGTTCTTCTTATATGCTGTTGTCTCTTGTTCTTCTTCTGCTGCTTTTATACTCATTGCAATTGAATGGATTTGATTCTCTTGTTTTTCTTTTCGCATTTTTCTTTCTTTTTTCTCTTTTCAGTGTGGTGGAAAAATTATTACAAAAAAAAAAAAACAGAAAAAAACAGAAAAAAACAAAACAGAACACAAAACTTTTTTAAATTATTTTTATTTCTTTTATTTTTTTTTATGAGTGTGTGTAAAATTTGTTGTTGTTGCTTTGGTCTTATATTCTCCAACCGAAAAGAGTGATTCCCACTTCGGGATGTGTATGACGCTCTGTTGTTTGTAAAAGCAATACGAAACGAAACATTCCATGTGCAATTCCATGTGTTTCTTTAAGCGACAAATTCTGCCGCTGCTGCTGTTGCTGTAGCTGCTCTTTTCCAGAAGAATTTTTGCAGATGAATTGTTTTTTTTTTGCCATGATTGTCGTATTTTAATAAAATTGATTATTTTTCTTAAAAAAAAAAAGAAAAAATGAAAAGAGAGAAAGTTGATACGACAGATTTATAATTAGAAAAACAACTTTTATATCAGAAGGGGTTTTTTGTTTGTTTGTTTTGCTGGTTACAGTGTTCATTGCTTGGAATATCTTAGAAGGCTATATTCATTGACAGTAACGTAAAGACAATAAAAATGTTAGAATAAATAATAAAAGGTTCTTACGAGCGTAAATACTGATACAAAACACAGTGCGGCTTCAGACCTGGTAAGTTCTCCATCGACCAGATCTTCACATTACGCCAAGTCCTAGAGATGGCCCTGTGAAGCTGATAAGACGTTAAGCAACTCATGTAGCTCCGTCAAGGTAGGAATGGGGCTTTACGAATCTTTTGATACTGTGCGAGGTTTCATTTAAGACGATTCCTTATCATGTGACCTCTTTAACTTCGTCTTGGAGAGTGTTCTGAGAAAGGCGGGAGCGCATCACAATGACGTACCAAGCAAGATGTTACTGTTGCTTTTACAGCTATTGAACTTGAGTCTTATAAGATGGGTTTGGTAGTAAACGAGGGAAAAATAAGGCATATGTTGTAGATATGTAGGGACATGTGGCGTATTGGATTCCAGATTATGGCCGATTACTATATTTTCGATGTTGCCGGAGGCTCGGCCGTTATAAACAAAAATTATGTCAGTCTGGAGGTCAAGTGTAGAATCACTTTTGCCAATGGGTGCTGTTATGGACTCAATAAGCAATCGAAAAATCTTTCTCTCTCTCTCGTACGACGAAACCCATACTTTATTAAACATTTCTTTATGGCGCAGAAGCATGGAAACTATTAATCACGGATAAAGTGCGAGTTGGCGGTGATTTCCGCAACCAATCCAACAATGAGCTATACGAGCTTCCCAATGACATAACTGTTGTTGTGCTGTGCTAGATCGATCATGTCGTTCGTATGGATGACGATGTTCCGGCGAGATGAATATTTAATGCGGGGATTATTGGAAGTCGACGAAGAAGGCGATCTTGTCTGCGATACATACATACATAATTGGTCATTACAACCCTTCAAGTCAGGATTACGACCTAGCTTCTCACACCACTGATGTTGTGTGCTTTAATTTTATACATGAGTGGCGGGACCTACAGTTTAAAGTCGACTCCGAACGACAGATTTTTGAGAAGCTTTTCATGGCAATTTTATTTACTCTCAGAGTTTTTGCCAGAAATCTGCTGAGAGGAAGTCGCTGAAGAAATATTTTCATATTTCAGTCTAAAAAGCCAACACACTACCTACTAGACTACGGCGACTCCTTGTCTGCGATGCAAAGAAGACCAAATCGAGGAAGCTCTGTCATCATTTGGTGTGACCAAGAAGTAGAGTCGCCTGGAAGTTAGGCTAAAATCCGTTAATCGGGTTTTTAATAGCTAATTAAGTATGTAAATAAGTAATAAGAAATATTGAAGAAAACTTTTTCAGCTTATCGGAAAAACAAGAAACCAAAATAGAAACTCATAAATTCAAAATAAATGTGAGTAAAAGTAAAAGAGTGTTTCGAAGGTTGATAACATTCTGTATAGTACACATGGTTAATTGCTTAATATTGTCAATAAACACATGCTGTTCATTAAATCACAGACTGCAAGACCACAATTTCTTACATTTTATTACGATTCTTAAATAAAGAAAAAAAAAAAAAATTAAAAAAACAAGCAAAAAAACCACATGCTTTTTTCTAATTAAATGCACAAATACCACACGATTTAATAACTTTAACATGAGTCATTAAACTCATGTGTTTTCTACTATTTTTTTTTTTTTTTTTTTTTTTTTTGTGAAATACACAAGAAAAAAAAAGAAAATGGGAACAAAAATACTCATCGTATATCACCTTTGAATTTAGAAAAAAGCAAAAAAAAAATAGGAAAAAAATAGAAAAATAACACATCAGATACACGCGAATTTCTCATAATGATTGAAACAAACATTACCACTCGCCCCATTCCCCTCCTACACACATAGAGAATAAATAATATCGTAAAGATATATGGTTGACATTTGTATAATTGTACACTGTGCTGCTGTTTAGCAATTTAACTCACAAAATAAATGTGTGGCATAAAAATGTTTTAAAAATTTCAAATATGTCTTCTTGTCGCTTTTTCAATGAAAAACGCAAAAATTAATCATCAGCCATGTGGGCAATATGCCAAAAAATTTTGAATGACACTCTAAAACACACACACACAGAATAAAAAAATTATTGAAAAAAATTAAAAAAAAGAGACAAAACTCGAAATAATTATTTAAAAAAAAATGGCATGTCAATGTGAAAAATGAAAATGGAAAAGTAAAATATTAATGCGTACACACACACAAAAATACACACAGCAAATGCATACTCTGGAGCTGAACGCTTTCGGGCAGAGCTCAAGGATTCTGAGATCTCCAGTGCGGAATCGGGAAATGAACCCATTCGGCCACAGTACGAGGACTCCGAGATCCCCAGTGAATGGAGAATCTTCAGGATTGGCGGCATCGGAGTCGGAACCAACGCGAAGCAACCCGACGGCTTCGACCAGCGGGGTTTTTGGTCAACTCGGGGACCAAATTAGAAGTTTAATTGATATGATGGAGGATGGAAAAAGGAGATCAATCCACCAGCCGATGAGGGATGCGATCGATTCCATTAAGACCCTATACGACCTGTACGCAGGTGAGCTAAGGGGGCAGACAACCAATGAGAAGAGTAGCAGCAGCTCTGCTACACAAACTTCGCCTTGGATGAGAAATCAGGAGGGGAAGAGGAGACAGGAGGAGGCTGTTGAGATTCCCCAAGCAAAGAGGAGAACTCCAAATCCTCCACCAAAAGTTTTGCCGAGGAGGACTACTGAGACGACTCTGAGTAGGCAGGTGAACGCGGAGGAGTTAACTGGAGAACCAGGGTGGCAAAAAGTCACTAAAAAGAAAAGAAGGAGCAAGAAACCTAAGGAGAGGAAAGCAAAGCCCGACGCAATCATGATAGCAACGAAGGATGACACATCGTATGCTGACATTTTGAGGAGGGTTAAAACGGACCCTAAACTTTGTAAATTAGGGGAAAACGTGACGAAAATTCGGAGGACCGTCAAAGGCGAGCTATTACTTCAGCTCGGCAAAAACGGTGAGCGAACGGAGGACTTTAGAGGGGCCATTGGAGAGCTCCTAGGTGAATGCGCGTCTGTCCGCACTCTAAAGGAGAGGAGGACAATTGAGATAAAGGACATTGATGAGATCACGGAGAAGGAGGACGTATATAACGCAATTATGAACGTTCCAGGTCTTGAGGGCTTCGGTCAGACCGACATAGTTGGTCTCAGGAAGGCATATGGTGGGACGCAAACTGCCATAGTAAGCCTTAACGCAGACGCTGCAACGATTCTCCTGAAGGAAGGTAGAATTAGGATCGGCTGGGTCATATGCAGGATTCGCGAGAGGAACACTCCGACAAAATGCTTCCGATGCTTGGAGTTTGGGCATATGGCCCGTCAGTGCACGAGCAAGGTTGACCGCTCGCGAACTTGCCGTAAGTGCGGACAGGAGGGGCATATTGCGAGGAATTGCGAAGGCGAACCTCTTTGCATGTTCTGCAAAGTGGGCGACCCGAAATCTGCCAACCATATCGCGGGGAGCGGAAGGTGTCAAAATTTTTGAGCGCTCTTAAATCACGTTCTAGGAGATGAGGTTAATACAAATTAATCTGAACCATTGCGAAGCAGCCCAGGACCTATTGGTCCAGAGGGTAAAGGAGGAGAATATTGATGTCGCCATCATAAGCGAACCTTATAGGGTACCGAAGAATAGTACTTGGATCACGGACGGATCTAGTACTGCGGCTATATGGATCTGTGGTTCATTACCCTTCCAGCAAACCTATGCGCGGGACATTGGTTTCGTTATGGCCAGGATAAAGGGAGTTTTCGTCTACAGCTGTTACGCCCCCCCGAGATGGTCAATGGATGAGTTCCAACATATGCTGGAGAGGCTGGCGTCACACGTGCGCCTGAATACCCCCGTCATTATTGGAGGAGACTTTAATGCTTGGGCGACCGAATGGGGTAGTAGATATACTAACGCCAGGGGTCGCTGCCTCCTGGAAACGTTCGCTTCCCTTCCTGTGGCGCTGATGAATGATGGAAGAGGAAGCACATTTAGGAGAGCTGGATCGAGCTCGATAATAGATTTGTCGTTTGTGAGCGATAGCCTTGTTTCGCGGACCGCGTGGAAGCTAACTGAGGACTTCACGAATAGTGACCATCAGGCAATCGTAATGACGGTTACTGGGCGCAACACGAGAGGAGATGGATTGCCGAAGTTTACGGGACCTAAATGGAAGGACTCCCGCTTTGATGAGGAGACGTATAGATTGCTGTTGTCGTCTTTTCATACGACTGGCAGCACGGCCGAGGAATTAGTGAGCGACGTATGCGAAATGCTCAACACTGCATGTGATGCTGCTATGCCTAGGAGAACTGTGTGTAGGGGACGTTCCCCCTGCTACTGGTGGAATGACGAGATTCGAAATCTGCGGTCGGCTTGCTTTGGGGCGAGAAGAAGGGCCCAGCGCACGAGAGGAAGACCGACATGGGAAGCCGAACGGGCTTCATATGAGGATCTAAGGCATCAACTTAGAAGAGCCATTAAGAGGAGCAAGAAACTATCCTTTCAGCGGATATGCCAAGAAGCTGACGTCAATCCTTTTGGGACGGCTTATAGAGTCGTCTGCAAGAGAATCGGTGCTCGGGAACAGCCTAAACTAGGCTGTCCAGTTTTGCTACGGGGGATTATTAGTACATTATTCCCACGGGGCCAGCCCTACACTTTCATAAGTAGGGATCCGGAAGCTACCCATACCATACCCGAGGTAACAGGAGAGGAGGTACTCGCAGCATGCAATGGAATAGGAGATAGGATAACACCGGGGCCGGATGGAATCCCGAATAGGGCACTTAAGGCGGCTATCCGGTTCAGACCAGATATGTTCGCTAAGGTGTTCCACAAGTGCTTCGTCGAGGGTGTTTTTCCACGTAGATGGAAGAAGCAGAAATTGGTTCTCATTCCAAAACCTGGTAAACCACCAGGGGAACCATCGTCATATCGGCCCATTTGTCTACTCGACACAATGGGAAAAATACTGGAGAGGATAATATACAATCGACTACTGACGCGTGCCGAGGCAGGAGGAGCTCTCTCGGACCTGCAATACGGATTTAGGAAAGGACGGTCCACTGTTGACGCGATAAGGAGGGTAGTCGACATTGCAAGAGATGCAATAGAGGGCGAAAGATGGAGATTTGGCACTAAGGAATACTGCGCGGTTGTCACACTTGACGTTAGAAACGCGTTCAACTCAGCGAATTGGGGGCGGATTATGAGAGCCCTCTTTAACATGGCTACGCCGCCATACTTAATGGAGATTCTGAATAATTACTTTCAGGACAGGAAGGTAATATACCTAACGGATGAAGGAGAGCAGGAATACGTAGTGACGGCGGGTGTCCCGCAGGGCTCTGTTCTTGGCCCACTACTATGGAACATTATGTACGATGGAGTACTTCGACTGCAATTGCCAAACGGGACTACAATTGTGGGCTTTGCAGATGACATTGCCATAGTCTCGGTAGCTAAGACGGTAAAGGAAATAGAGGAGAAAACTAACACAGCGATTCGAAATGTTGGAGCATGGCTGGATGAGGCAGGTTTGACACTTGCTGCACATAAAACGGAAGCCGTCTTGATAAGCGGCCGGAAGATAGTGGAGAAGATGAAAGTCACCGTTGGAGGCACACAGATCGAATCAAAGAGGGCGATAAAATACCTGGGAGTGATTATCGACGACAGGTTGAATTTCAAGGAGCACGTAAAGTACATCGGCGAAAAGGCATGTGTAACGCAGGGAGCACTGGCGAGGATGATGCCAAATATTGGAGGACCAGGTCCATTCAAGAGGAGGATAATTTCAGCGGTAGTAACGTCGATAATGCTGTATGCTTGCCCCATATGGTCGGAGGCACTCTCCGTGGGGACGACAAGGAGAATACTGTCCTCGGTGTATCGTCTAAGCGCGATTAGACGGATAAGTGGCTTCAGGACAGTGTCTGATGAAGCGGTATTGGTATTGGCAAAGGCAATACCAATAGACATATTGGCGGATGAGATGAGGCGGATATACTTTTGGCCTCTCGAGTATCCAGAACGGACAGCGGATATAAAAGCGGAGGAAAGAAGGACTTCCATGCACAAATGGCAGTCACGATGGGAGAGCAGCTTAAAGGGAAGATGGACATTTCACCTTGTCCCTTCTATAACCCTTTGGATGGAGAACAAGCATTGCGAGCTGAATTACTACGTGACCCAGTTTCTAACTGGTCATGGATGTTTTAGGAAGTACCTGCACAGATTTGGACATGATACTTCCCCTATATGCCCAAACTGTGTAAATGAAGAGGAAGATGCGGGGCATATTCTAACATGCTGCCCCAGATTTAGATGGCCCGGAGAAAATAGATTAGGACCAAACCAGCTCATGGAGGAGCTGTTGAATTCTAGGACGCTATGGAGCCAATACAGCCAGAAAATGGCCGAAGTAATGATGATACTCCGAAGATTGGAGGAACGAAGGCGAAATTTAGGATAACGTGATAAAGCTTTCGAGCTAACCAGCCCTCCGCGAAGTAATACCTTACGGCAGTCCCGCGGGGGGAGAGTGGTTGAAGTGTGTAGGGGGTGGGTTTAGTACGTAGGCACCAGTGATGGTGAATCGTGCATGCTTTTGTCGGTACAGAAGTATCTTTCGAAGATTACCACCTCCGGCTCAAGGCAAAAAAAAAAAAAAAAAAAAAAAACACAGCAAATGCATTAATAAGAAAAAAACTGAAAAGAAAAATACAAAAAATTTAAACAGAATTTCTGTTCCACATGCACAAACGCATGTCTCTGATGCCGATCAGCAAATTCAAAAAGATGAGTAGAATCGAATCATACTCAGAATTTCTGGTACTTATACGCATCATGGAACCCCTACTCATATTCAAAGTTTGAAGTACTCATCAGATTCATACTTAACAACACGTATGACGTTATTGATTTCGACTCTCCATAACTCAACTCAACGTATACACGAATCACAAAATAAGTATGATTCGCGTACGAACACTAAAATACTCACTAGAAGGTTGTGTGTTTGCTCTGCTGGCTGCTTTGTCTTCTTTTGTTGTAAATCCCTAACAACTAAGACTGTAAATTTTGATGAATGATTCGAGTCACTGGAATTATTTATAAGTATCGGGTTATCCATTTCGTGGTTTTAAAAGTAAACGTAAATAAAACACATATAAAATATTTTTTTCATGATATTTCTTTTTTATTGTAAAGTTTGAACGTTGACATTATGTCGACGCCTCCGTTCTATAACATTCTAAGTCGAAAAAGTGTGTTTTGAGTTATGAGCTCTCAAAGTTTTCACGCTACATAAGACTATATGTGTATTCTAAGTAGATTTTTCCCTATAACTTCGGAACGGATCGGCGGATCATAACCAAATTTTGACAGTATTTAAGTTAGAGAACGTAGAATTTAAAAATGAACATTAAAAACGTTCTAAGTACACTTAGAACGTTATAGAATGGAGGCGTCGATGTGTGAAACACTACATCATTTAAATGACCTCCACGCGAAGTGTTGCAAGCATTGATTCTTTTGAGGTAATTTTCGACCATTTTTTGACACATATTGGGCAGTATCTCAGCCATAACTTGACGAATATTGGTTTTTAAGTGCTCAAGAGTTGAAGGTTTATCTGCATAAACACGGTCTCCTAAAGCCCCACAAAAAAAGTCTAATGTTGTCAAAGCGCATGATCTTGGTGGCCAGTTAATATCGCCACGACGAGAAATTACGCGGCCAGGAAATGTCTCTTGCAATAAAGCCATATTCGCTCGAGTTGTGTAGCATGGGGGCTGTCTTGTTGAAACCACATATTCTCCAAGTCGTATTCTTCAATAGCAGGCAAAAAAAAGTCGGTTATCATATGACCATAACGCGCCGAATTGACGGTGACAGTCGTTCCATCGTCGTTTTCGAAGAAGTAAGGTCCAATCACACCTTCGGACCAAAGAGCGCACCAAACAGTGAATTTTTCTGGATGTAATGGCCTCTCTTCAATTACTTGAGGATTCTCAGAACCCCAAATACGACAATTTTGTTTATTAACAACGCTGAAGAAAATTTTGTTCGATACGTAGCTGTGGCAGAATCGCCATTTTTGTAGTAGGTTTTGGATAATTTTTATGCGTTGTGTGATAGTTAAGCGATCCATTTTGGTCAATGTCAGACTTTCAACTGAAAAGAAAAAAATTGGTTTCACAACTTTGTTTGACAGATGTCGAATTCCAGTTCCATACTTTTGAAACCACGAAATGTATAGCCCTTTATTACAAGAGTATTTTTCTAAAGTTATGAATCTAAATGAGTAGGCTTATGAATCAAATACAGTTCGAATGGTATGAGTTTGATGTCAATGTTGTACGTTGTACTCATTGCAACCTGTACTTAAATATAAATCAACGTTGTAGTGAGTATGAATGAATGGATCAGAGTACATAGTTAAATTTCAATATTGTTGACTCACTTATGTATATTCAAAATTTCATGAGTGCGTTTGAGTATCGAAATAACTCATTACTGATCTCTGATGCACACACACACATACATACACACAGCAAATGCAAATGCCGCTAACAGGAGATCTGCCCTCCGAGTAATTTCTGTCTTCCGTACAGTATCTACGGATGCAGCCTTGGTGATTGCCGGGATGATGCCGCTTCGATTATTAGTAGATGTAGAGAAGAAAAATCATTTGACAAGTAGGAGAACGTTACTAGTGCGCCCTGATCGGGTGGATGTTGATGCGATGTATAAGTGGCAGCGCGATTGGACTTCTTCCACAAAGGGAAGATGGTCTTACCGGTTGATACCAAACATAGAAGAATGGACTAGAAGCAGACATGGCCAGGTAAATTTTTACCTCACTCAGTTCTTGACGGGCCACGGATGCTATAGGTCATACCTCTACAAGTATGGGGACGATGTGGATGAAGCGTGTCCATCATGTCATAACATGAGCGCAACAGCGGAGCATGTATTCTTTACGTGCCCGCGCTACGTATACCAACGAAATTTCTTGGAGAGGACGATTGAATCCCAGGTGACCCCCGATAACGTGGTTAACCTGATGCTAACATCTAACGAAAACTGGAACGCGGTATGTTTCTTCGCGAAGGAAGTTCTGATACAACAGAGAATATTAGAGAGAGCAAGAACAGCAGAAATGGATAGCAGCACTCGCTGAATCTTTACCTCCCCCGATGTAATACTTGATTGTGGTCCCGGGGTGGGGGGGGGAGGGGGCGACTTAATGGAAGTGTAACGAACTTGGTTGGGTTTAGTACGTATGCGTTTAGCAAGCCGAGAGTAAGTCTTGCGGCGAATCGTGCACATTGGTAGACCGGGCTACCTTTCGAAGATTCCCAACCTTTAGCTCGTAAAGCTAGGCAGCAAATGCATTAAAAAAAAAAAAAAACTGAAACATAAAATACAAATAATTTAAACAGAATTTCTGTTCCAAATGCACAAACGCATGTCGGTATCACTTTGTGTAGGCAAATCAAATAAAAAAAAAATTAATTTTCAGATCTGGATCAACAGATCACAATGAATGATGAACGAACAATTCCATTTCGTTTATAAGAAGATTTCAACAGAAGAAAAGTGCTGAAAAGGGGTTGTATTTTTAATTAAATTCTCTTAAGAACCGCAGCCGAATCTACTAAACTGACGCCATTTTTAACGCCATCATTGCTGCGTTAATAATTTTTACGTTCAACGGATTGCTGGAGGTCTTTCTTGGACTGTTTTTTTTTTTTTTTCTAAAGATAAATTAATTTAAGCAAATGAATCTTTTCATATGATGATAGAGAGGAAATTTAATTGATTCTGAAAGTTTTTTTTTTTGTTGATTTCGAGAACAACGCGTGTAAGTTGCACGTGCCTAGACGTATTGTATTGTTTTAAGGTTTTCTGCTTCTTTCGTATTGTTTGAGGGAAAAGTAGTTTTCTATCTTAATTTTATGGCTCTACAGTCAGTTAAACCATGAAAAAGAATTCGATTTTTTGAAAACTGGCGGTATTGTACTAACCCCTTAATAAAAATACAAAAAAAAACGAAACAAATTAATTTTGTTCTGAGCCAATTAAAAAGAAATTTCGTTTAAAACAAAACAAAATAACAATAAATCAGTGTGTGCAATAGATTCGCGTTAGAAAGCATTTTTTTTTTTTGTATTTAATTCCTCGAAAATTTATGAAACTTTTTAATATTTTGTTAATAGGCCTGTGCCTGTTGTTTATGCCTGACATGTATTTATTTTAATATTTATAGTATTGCGTAGGATGTATGAGAAGTTTAACAAAAAAAAAAAAAAAAAAACACATTTCAATGTTAAATTAAAATTGTAGAACTATGTGGTAAAATATAAATTTAAAATATTTTTTTAATTGCTAACACTTCGTTAAATTTGTCTTTAAATACAAAATTATATTTCTAAAGCATTAAGAGCTTAACGGAGAATTGATGTCCTGTCCAGTATACCTAGAAATACTTCATATTATTCCATCTATTCTCCCGTACGCCAACTGCACGCTACTAATAGTCTCCCGTAAGTTTGGCTAGATTCACTTCTCTTTTAATGCGTTAAGGATTAAGAGTGTAGTGTAATAAAAATAAGGCCCTTTCAGCTTATTTTCTCCATTTTGTTGCTTCGTTCTTTGCCAGAACAATTAAAAGAAGTTAAAAAGCTTAGTTTTTAAGATGAAGCGAGTGGCCTATTGTGAATATGATGATACTTTACAAGTACATAGCAAGATAACTTCAAAGTCCACATTGCTGACTATGATTAGTAGAAAAGATTTGCTGGTATTAATCAGTCAAGAACCCAATTTTTTTTGTTAATGTTAAAACAATAACCAACAGGGCCGTTATCTGATTAATTTGCTCCAATTTGGTGAAATTCATTGTATGTTGAGCTTACCCAGCTGGCAGCTGATCGAATTCAATATACTGAGACATCAAGATTCATTGTCATGAGATTCCAACCAGAGAGATCAGCAATGAATCGTTTTTTCGCTACTCATAAGCACTCATGAAATTTTGAATATAAATGAGTCAACAATATTGAAATTTAACTATGTTCTCTGATTCATTCGTACTCACGCTACAACGTTGATTTATAACTACAGGGGTTGCAATGAGTAAGCGTACAACGTTGACATCAAACTCATACCATTCGAACTGTATTTGATTCATAAGCCTACTCATTTAGATTTATACTCATAGAAAAATACTCTTATAATACGTATAAATGATTCGAGTGACTCGAAAAAGACAAAGCAGCAAGCAGAGCAAACACACAACCTTCTAGTGAGTATTTAAGTATTCATACGCAAATCATACTTATTTTGTGATTCGTGTATACGTTGAGTTGAGTTATGGAGAGTCGAAATCAACAACATCATACGTATTGTAAAGTATGAATATGATGAGTACTTCAAACTTTGAATATGTTATTAAAATAAGTATGAATGCGTATAAGTATCATGAGTATGATGAGTATGATTCGATTTTACCCATCTTTTTGAATATTCATTGCTGATCTTTGATGTTCACGTGCTCCGTCTTGCATTGGCTCCGACTGGTTGACGTTGTAGCAGGATGTTGTCGGCATAGCTGCCAGATAAATGAAACATCAAATCGTCAAATATTTGAGAAAAAATCGTCAAAATCGTCAAAGACGTTCATTGAAATCGTAAAAAAATCGTTAGGAAAAATAAATAAATAAATTGAAAGGTTTTTAAAAACAAAAACATATAAAGTCAATGTTAAGCAGCAATAATATTGCATCATCTATACCCATGTGTGGTGTAAATATTAGGGAGTCAGAAGATCTCGATGTTATGGGCATGAAAATTCAGTGCGACACAAATGTGACTGACACATTTTTCAGTGCCTTGGTTTCTTAAGACGGTGCAATAAATACTTCACTTCATATGATCTACTTATCATTTACACCATTTATAACCGACCGAGAATGGAATACAACTCTCATGTATGGGTTGGCCCTTAACGTGTATTTTGAGGCTTCTCGACCGTTTACAGGGGAGGCCGTAGTAGCTCATTAATCACGATAGTGTGTCCAACTCCATTGATTAATTGGAGCATCGTTGCAACGTGGCTTGTGTTTCACTGTTCTATCGCTACTACAACGGATATTGCTCGAGCGAAATAAGGGAACTTGTTTATGAAAATCATGTATTCCTTCGTAACACTCGTCTTGCTCGGCCAGTACATCCATATGTGGTGGATTGGCCAGTGTATCGTACATTGCATTACAGACAAAGTTCGTATGTTAGACGGACTATTCGTATGTGGAACTTTCTTCCTGCAGAGATCTTTCCTGTTACTTATGGTATTAAAATGTTATACAAATATTCAAAGCTAGTGTCCAAAAACACTGCTCCCTCTTTCCTCCTTCTTATAATATATTTTTCTAGTTCCAAACACAATGCCATTCCTTGAGTGTTGGTCGTATGAAAAAAATAATGGCACTTGCCTTTGTTCTTCCGATGGTGATATTAGAAGCTATTCGAAAATATCTTAATAATATAATACTTTACTCCTTGTTATTACTAGCATAAATTTCCAATAGTAACAATTGCAAAGGAAATACAAAGCTTAAGGAGGTTTTTAATGTACTAAAGTAAAGAAAATGATGAAAATTTGTAATTGCTAAAAATCGTTAAAATATGGACATAAATCGTCACGTCGTCAAAATGATATTTTCGGTGTACAAAATCGTCAAAATGACGATAAATCGCCAAATCTGGCAGCTATGGTTGTCGGTGCTTACGTTGTTAATTCTCATGGCCTTGGTTTTCTTGATATTTATCTCAAGTCCAACATTGTCTGCTTGCCTCTCTAATTCTTCTAACTTTGTTTGCATGCAAAACATCTCGGCGAATACATAGGCCTTTAAAAATAATTCTCATTTCAGTGTTTCCTATAAAACTTATTTAATGTTTTCATTGCTTAATTTTATTAAAATTTCATTTATTCGATTTCATGGCATTTAAATTAATCGCAAAAAAATAGTTTTTATTGCCAAACGTTTTACGCATTTTTTTTTTTTTGGTACAAATTATTTCAGAATTAAAAATGTTTTCAATATTTTCAATAATTTTTTCTTTCAAAACTTAAACGGATTAAAAAAAAAAAAAAATTATTGCAGCTGCTGCTCCTGTTGACACACTGCTATGAAAAAATGTGTGTTTAAATGACAAAAACAACAACATTTTTCTGTTGCTGATTTCAAACTGATAATGACAGTTGTTGTTTAATTTTTTCTGTTTTTGTATAAATAAAATGTTTAATGTTGTTTCTTTTCTGTTCTTTTTTTTATTATTGTTGTTTGTTTGTTTGTTTGTTTTGTTGTTGATAATCAAAATATGTTTGTTTGGGGTTATCTTGTATGGTCATTATGTGACATGAACAACAATTTTTATTTTATTTTACGGCTGCAATATATTGTCATAACGTACACTGAACCAAAAATTTCCGTAAATACTGTAAAAAGGGGTGTAGAATTGAAGAAATTTCGTTATATATCAGCTAACAAAAATGTGTATTCATATCTACGTCTTTTTTTTTTTTAGTAAAAATTCACAACTTTAGTAAATTATTCCTATCGTAATTAGTAATTATTCATACTGCAGAAATTTCTTCATTTCTGCATATTAAAGAAATTTCTTCAATATGAATAAAATGCCTTCGTTATTTTGCGGGATGTACAGGGTGGCTGATATGTATTGCAACCAACTTCAGGTTGTTATCATTTGTAAACCGCTCGTCTGACAGCTGACAGATTTATTCCAGTGACAGTTCATTTTATTATTTACAAGCTTACAAAACCATTTTGTTCTATTGCAATCAGAAAAAAAGTTATTCGTGATGGAATTCAAGCGTGATAGTGTGATTGCTTTATATTTGGCTGGAAAACCACAGGTGGCTATCGTTTGAGCCCTCCAGCATTTAAATGTGAATAAATCTTTTGTTTCTCGTACCATTGCTCGTTACCGTGATACTGGCAGTGTTGCATCGCGTCCAAAAAGTGGACGAAAAAAAACGGTAACAACACCAGAAAAGATCCGAAAAGTGAAGGCCAGATTTGATCGAAATCCACGCGAGAACGGATGCAACACATATTGAAAAATGATTTTGGACTAAAGCCATTGAAGTTCCAAAAAGTGCAAGAGCTCACCGATGGACAAAAAAAAAGTTAGACTGGAAAGAGTCAAGGAGTTACTTCGCTTGCACGAAAGTGGCCAGTTACCGAATTTGGTTTTCGCCGATTAAAAGCCAATCCAAATTGAACAGTTTGTGAACAAACAAAATGATCGGGTTTACTTGCCAAAGAGGTCAGCTGAAAATTTACACCTGCGATTGGCCATCAGAACTCAAGCGCCGCCGATGGTAATGGTGTGGGCCGCCGTAACGGTCGATGGTCGTTCCCCGCTCGTATTCATCTACCGTGGGATCAAAATAAATGCCAAATATTATCGGGAAAATGTCTTAAAGACAGTATTGAAGCCCTGGGCAGACAAATATTTCGGCCACAGACCATGGACATTCCAACAGGACTCAGCACCACCGCACTCAGCACGCGTCAATCAAGAATGGCTTAAAAAGGAGGTTCCTCGCTTCATTTCTACCGCACAATGGCCACCAAAATCTCCGGATCTCAATCCGTTGGACTTTTGCACCTGGGGCATTTTGGAGAGTAAGGTTCTCACTAAAAAATACCAAAGTGTCGATCATCTCAAGACGGCGCTTCGCCGGGAATGGACCAAAATACCGCAGAGCCACTTTCGTGCAGCCTGTGATGGCTTTGTCGTCCGTTTGAAGGCCATAATTCGTACCAAAGGTGGCCAATTCGAACAAATCTAAACTGATTCTAAAATTTGATGTTATTTCCAACATTTTTTGCTTTTGAACAATAAAATTAAAAAAAAAAATTAAAAAAATATAGCGCTTTACATTGTTGCATTATATATAAGCCACCCTGTAAATGTGACGAAATTTTGTTAAATTCGATAAAGAAAATAATATGTTTAACTAATTATTTTTAGTAAATTATTATTAAATAAATAAATTATATTACTATAGTAACAAAAACAAACAAACAGTGGGGCAAATTGGGATGGTACACTGAACGTCAAAACAGTTACTTCAGAACTACAACGCAGTATAATTTGAAAGCGATTATCACTTTCAACCGCGCCAACAATGTTTTTCTCTTGTGCTATGCTGAACAATACTGACTTTTTCAGTCTTATCAATGAGATGTCAGGCTTTAGCAGGTCGAAGTCCGGTCCTAGTTAGTGCTGCAATGGTTATCTTGTTACAAAATGTGTATGATCAGCTTAAAAGATGGAGGAGGAGCAATTAAAATTAATTTTTAATGTAAATCAAAGCGCTGAATTGGTTACAATGGGCGCTGTCAATTATAATTCACATGCAATCTAAAAGGGATATTAGAGGAACTATTATGACTCTAAATAGAATAGATCTTAACTGAAATTATGCGGCAATAAATTCCATCGTACAAATATGAAATTCTTTAAAAATATTGCTAAGTAATCCAAAGGGTCATAACAGGGCATTGTATTATTTGCAAGCATGCGAGGCGCATTGCTCTGAAGCACCTTGCAAATGATTTCTGTAGAATAGCAGAGATGAGGAAATAGATGAAACTTTTCTTGATCTACTGGGAACATGCCTGGCATTATCTTAAAGGCAAAAAGGCGTCTTGGTGCTTACTACATGTATTGTCGACTTGATGAACTGTCAAGCATTGGCATTAGCAGTCTAATTCGCTTAATCGAAAGTTCCGCTATCACAATCATCCCCATGTGGTCTAAGTGTGTCCATCCGAATTCCTTGGATGAACATCCTACTCTACTTACTTACCTAAAGAAATGTACCAATACACGCTGTTTTTTATACAGCTCACAAGGCAAGCAGGCGTAGGCAACATGGAGATGTTACACAGTCCTTTAAGAAATAAATTCGACATTGGGCTGCCTAGATAAAATCTTCAAGAATATTGCACAACTGATGGATGCACTGATAATATCACGTGGAGATGGATGGTTGCAACTAACTGGTGATCTTTGTCCTCTATGGTGAGACGTTAAGCTAGGTATCCGTATATTTTCGAATGATGTTTTTTAAGATAGCTGTAGCTTATTTTATATAAAACTATTGTAAATATTTGAAAAAAGAAAAAAAACAACAACACAGTATTAACACTATTTCTACCACGATTTTGTATATTCCTATTTCGAGCAAAAGATGTCTTTTGACATCTTTGCGTTTGGATGCAAATAATTATGGAAATAATTATTAAAACATATCCCTTTCCTATTCCTATTGTTCCCAAAAAACAATCGAATACACAAATTATAACGGGGAATTCAGTGTACCGAAAATTTCTGGCATTTTCGAAAACTTGCTGAACAGAATTTCACAGAATTTATATGGCACGGCATTTCGCAGAATTTCCAATTTCCCAGAATTTCCATGGCTTGGTATAATAATACGAAGTGGAAAAAACTAAAAACAAATTATAGTTCAGTCCAAATGTATGTATGTTAGTGTAGTTTCTTTATATTTTTTATTTCTTGCTGTAAGAAAAATCGTAAAGGTGTCAAAAGACACCTCATGGTAGAAATAGGTATATCATGTACGCACATACTGATCCAGAATGAGTTGGAGGAAAATGATAACGCTAAATAAATTTAACAATTATTATACTGTTACGAAAATGGAAATGGTGTTATTAAAATAATAAGCAAAAGCTCCAAAAACAACACAATGGACTGGATCACACATAAAATGATAAACAAAAGCTCCAAAAAACAAAACAATGCAGTTGTTCACGTGATCAACGAATTAGTAAACATATAGCAACAAAAACAACAGGCTTGTTTACAAGATCGATGAATAAACAAAAATATAGCAACAACGACCGTCTATAAAAAAATATAGCAGAAAGACAAACAAACAAAACTACAACAACTCTGCCTGGACGAAAGTAAACAAGATACACGATTGATTGGATTGTTCCTGAAGGCCGTCACCATCCTTCAAGGGCATTCATCACACTGTTGATCCAGTGATATAAAAGGCAAGATAAAGCGAGCAACGGGGATTCGGTTAGAATTCAGTAAGTCGTGTATGAAGACACGTGATTCTCGGAGTTCGAGTTAAGTTAGTCGTGTGACGACGTCGCGTTGAATTGAGTGAGAATTCAACCAGTGGTGTGTGAAGATACGAGATCGAGTTATAATTCAGACAGACTTGTGTGCAGACAAGTTGCGTGAAGAAAACAGTTGTTAGTGTTGTGCTTACAAAAAGGTTGTGAGCAAAGAAGAATAACTAACAAGTGTTGTTGTTGCTTACAAAAAGGTTGTAAGCAGATAAATATCACGAATAAGCACATATTGTGAAAGTTATCATTGTATACGTGGAATAAGTTCGAACAGTGGCACAAAAGTTGTGCAGATAATAAAGAATTGATTGAAAAATAAACACATATTTATTTTTATTTTATTTGCAATCTACGAACTCATATTTTTAACGTTTTTAAAAAGGTAAATACGTAACAATACGAATTGTCAAAACATTAACTGAGAAAAAATTATTAAACTTTGAAATAAATTTCAAGTTATATTTTTTTTTTTTTATTTAATATAATGAATGTTTTTCTAATGCAACAAGATCAATTATCTTATAAATTACAGCATTAAAATCAGATAAGTTACATGCCGTTTATAAAATTTTATGAATTTCTGTAATAACTACTTAACAAGTTTTTGAATCGCGTTGCGTTGCTAGTAAGTTGAATATTTAGGAGGGAAATGGTTCCAGAGATAAATGGTATATATATAAAACTGGTGAAAAGAAGCACTCTTTCGGTATTTGACTGTTCGAATATTATTGTTCCTCGCAGACGATGTGAATACCAATTTGTCATAAAGATAGTCAGGCTTTTTTGTAGTTATTATTTTATGCAAAAAAATAAAATTTTTAAGCTTCATGTAGTCATCGAGGTGCATGCCAAGGACATGTATTAAATACGGTGATATGTGATCAAATCTCTTCAAAGCAAAAACATATCGAACAATATTATTAAACGCTATGTTGAGCTTTCGTTTCAAAGTCATATTGCATCCAGCAAAAATTTCAGAGGCATATAAAAGAGAAGGAATTAAATATGTTTTGGCAATCATCATCCTTATCCTTATGGGTGTAAAGTGTTGAGTCTGCCATAGGGTTCTAATCTTCCCATAAATTATGCCACATGCTTGATTATGTGATCCGACCATGTCAGCGAGCTATTAAAAGTAACACCCAAATTTTTGGCTATATTTACCAATTGAATTTTAGTCCCATTAAGAGAAATATACAAATTCCCTCTTAGTACCGCCGGAATTTTGCCAATTGTTAAAAATTTAGACTTAATAGAATTAAGAAGTAGTCCATTAGCAGATGCCCCTTGATAAATTCGATCTAGATCAAAATTTATTTCATTAATTGTAGAATTTATAGCTGTTTTTGAACAACTTAAATATAGCTGTACGTCATCAGCATACATTTGAATTTTAGAGTATCTGATCTGCAAAGGAAGGTCATTTGCATACATGGAGTACAAAAGTGAGCCAAGTATGGACCCCTGCGGAACACCTCGGCTTGTAAATAAGGGTGAAGAAACAATACCACCATTGACAACTATCTGTGATCTACCAGTTAAATACGAAGATATTAATTTGTTGCGGTTAGAAAATTTAATGTAATCGCCGTAGTCTAGTAGGTAGCGTGTTGGCTTATTAGACGTAAAGCCAGGCCAGACATCAAAACAGAATACAAAAAGTATTTCTTCGGCGATTTCCTCTCAGCAGATTTCTGGCAAAAGCTCTGAGAGTAAAATAAAAAATTGCCATGAAAAGTTTCTCAAAAAATTTGTGGTTCGGAGTCGACTTTAAACTGTAGGTCCCGCCACTCATGTATAAAATTAACGCACACAACATAAGTGGTGTGAGAAACTAGGTAAATAATCCTGACTGAAGGGTTGTAATGAACAATTATGTATGTATGTATGTAGAAAATTTAAACATATTGCCAAGCTTCAATAACAACATTTGATGGTCCACAGTGTCAAATGCCTTGGAGTGATAAAGTAAGACCAAAAATGTTTACTTATTCTCATCTAGATTTCCACGGATGTTCTCAACCACCTCGGTTAATGTCGTAGTGCAGCTGTGTTGAGGTCTAAAACCAGACTGCCGGTCTGTTAGTAAATTATTGTCGAGTATGTGTTTATAAATTTGTTTATGAAGAATTCTCTCGAAAACTTTTGATATGTAGGGAAGGATAGATATTGGTCGGTAGTCACCATCACTTTTAGGCACTGGAATAATAATTATAAAAAGTGTTTTTTGACACCTTTAGTAGAAATAGTGTTAAAGTGAATAAGTCCAACATATTAATGACCTACAATCCAATCCTATTTGTTTTTCTCTAAAACTATTGGAATTTATTGACAAAAAAAGTCATAATAGTTTAAATGTTTAACATTTTCACGTTGAATTTAATGATTTTATAATTTAAATAATATGTACACAGAATTTGTATTTAAAAATACTTTTAATTTTTTTGTTCGTATTAAACACAATTTATATGTCAATTGTTATCGCTTATCGTAGTATGTGTAGGTATGTGTGTGTTTGAAAAAGGATTTAAAAGAATTTAATCGGTCATCAGAGTGGCTGTTCATAGAATTCAAGAATTTAAAAAAAAAAATACAAAACAAATATTAACGTTGTGTTGTTTTTATTTGTAGATATTCTTTCAATTTAAATTTTGTTAAAAATTAATGTGAATAATTTCCCGTGTTTTAATTTGTTTTTTGTTTTTTTATTTGTTTTGCAGGTCGTACCCATGATTCATCGTTTGCTTTGTATCATATTGGCAAGCAGGCAACAGCTGGTGTTAAACAATTTGCTGAGACGGGTAAAAGTGATATTTTAGATTCGTTACAAGGTGAACAACAACAATTAAAGCAACAAATCACAACAAACAATCAAAATCCAGCACGCAATGTAAATAACAAAAGCAATAGCAACAGCAACAGTAACAGTAACATGCCTGAACGCAGTGTCTTTGATGAGTTCAATTTGCCAGCAATATTAACGGGTGCCGGTCGTACGGAGGCGAAATTCTTTGTCGATAGCAACCACAGTTTAGTGTCACTAATGACACGCATTGTACCATCACCAGATTGGTTTATAGGGGTTGATTCCTTTCAGGTATGTAACACACCTTCACTCGTTTCAGTGAAACGTTTTTTTTTTTTGTTTTTAAATTTCTCTTTGTATTGTGTTGCTAAAAACCATGGGATTTAAAAATGTCTCTCTGTCTCTCGGTCTAAACCCTCTGTCCTTTGTATAATTTGTATTCTCTTATTGATTTTAAGCACATGTCAGCAGAAATATTTTTCAGCAAAGCTTTAACCACAGATTACTTAAGGTCGCCTGGTATTTTCCGTTTCGTTTTTTTCTTTCATTTGCATTCGTTTTGCAATTGAACTGAAGAAATTAAAACAGA
The DNA here is from genome assembly GCA_927399465.1 of Sarcophaga caerulescens. Lineage (NCBI taxonomy): Eukaryota > Metazoa > Arthropoda > Insecta > Diptera > Sarcophagidae > Sarcophaga > Sarcophaga caerulescens. The sequence goes on from OV656868.1 coordinate 93,958,407, forward strand.
AAATATTTTCGTTGAATGAGCACATAATCAAAGAGAAAATCTATGTATTTTCTGTTGCAAACTGCCACCCAAGTGTATAATGATGGCTTAGCCAGGCCAGGGATGTAGTTAATAAAGACTCTAAGAGTTCTTTATTTGAAATCTGAAAGTGTTTTAAAAATGCTGACAATTATTCGTTCGTAATGAAGCCTTTATGTAAAGTTTTTTCTATAAAATTTTTCTCGAACATTTAATATTAAAGGCCCTTAATATGGTGGTACTATGGCATCCCTAAGCCATTGATGAAATATTTGTTCTTCAGTTTAATACAGTGATTCTTGATTAAACTCATTTAAGAAGAAAAAAAAAATTGAAAAAAATGATAGAGTCTCTGCCACAAAATCAGGATATTGTCATCAAAAATTTTTTGAATTCTGTGTTGCAACAACGACAACCCCCATACAATAACGTTTGCAACAATGGCTTCATTAAAACAGCAGCAATTGAAGTTACAATGACAGGAACGTCATTAACTTTAGTCTTGTCATGAACATTGTCATCGCCGAATATGTTCATGTCACAAAATCACAAAACCAAAACCACTAAAACCCCAACATCACTGACAGAATGTATCATCGACTGGAATACAGCAGCAACAATAAACAAAAAAGAAAACAGAAACGGAAACAAAAAAATCTAAACTGGCACTAAATAATGACAATATTAGACAGAGAGTGGGAGAGAGAGAGGAAGAGAGTGAGCGAGAGACAGATAGAGAGGGTTAGTAAAAGAGTGTGGAAAAAATGATTGAAAGTATCGGGTTGAAATTTTGCAAAACAATGTTTGTGCTTAAAAAGCTATCAAACTGAAGTGGTGGTTAGAAATTGTTTTTCGGAATTTTTTGTTTTCGAACTTTACAGTTGAATTTCTCTTTTTGTTTGCCTTTAAGCACATGATGATGCAACAGGATTATTATTATATCTCCTCTCTTGGTTTAAATAAATTTTCTTTATTTTTTTTTTAACAATTTCTCTTTTGTTTTCTGTTTTTTTTTTTTTATTTTTTAGTTATGCGTGGGTGGCTCTTGGATCGATACTGTAACAGTGGAAATGGATCCCTTAGATGCGGGCTCAGATAATGGTTTCACCTTTACAGCACCAAATTGGCCAACATCACCGCAAGGCGTTATTTACCGCATAACATCGCGTTATCCGGCTCATCCGGCTGGCAGTTTCTTTTATCCGAAAAGTAAACGTTTGCCGCCAATAGCAACATTTCAATTCATAAAGGTAAGTTACATACACTCTCTTCTTTCACTTACATAGGCACATGCATGCATTTGCACAACTACAACCTTAACCTCAAAACATTGCTTACATATGATGTATGTGTAAAGGAGTTCATGTTCTCGTAATTCGTAATTGTGCTACACATATTAAGTATTGAATTCCCATCATCATTATAATTTTTATAATGATCATCGTATACACAATAATTTTCAACATCACCATCAACAACAACAAAGACAACTTAATTGGCTAGAAATTAGCTTTAGTTCCGATTCGTTTCATTTTGTACGGTTTCGTTTATTTTTTTATTTTCTCTTTCGTTGATTTTCATCTACAAAAGCACAAGGAGCAGAAAACGAGTGTGTGAACGTTGTATGAGTTTAAATGGGTAAATTTGCGTGCTTCTAAGTATGCGTGTCCATGTGATGTGTTTGTGTCGTTTGTAAGCAACGAGTGTGTTTAAGTGTTACTCGGAAAATTAACAACATCATTAAAAACCGAAATACTAATGATTCATTAACACGAAATCGTTTTCCCTTTCTCTTTCTCTTCTTCTATCGTTTTGTTAATAAACCGAGTTGGTAGGATTTCAAAATAAAAAATGAAGTTGTAACACACTGTGCGTTATTGAGTATGTGTTGAGTACAAGAAAGCGTAAAAATATATTAAAATGGAAGGATAGCGTCAAGGAAACATTTTAAGACGACACAAAAGAAAAAAAAACAATTAAATTTTTTTGTTTCAACATTTGTGAGCATAGATGAATGATTTCAAGACTTTTTATAAAGAGAAAAATCATTCCATTTGTGATATACATATAGTCTTCTCTGATTTTATTATACCAATACAATGGTAATGACCGAATATACGCCATTGATGTGCAATCATTTCACTACCGAAATAAAAAGTTTGAATTGAATTCCAATGAATTGAAGTCCATAACTTCAATAAAATAATGAAATTTAATTTTCTCCACAAATTTTCCAGACTTGCGTTATAGCAAATCATTCCAATGCACCACATTGGTTTAAAATTCATTTTTTTGGCCAAAATGTAATTTTTTAATTGTAAATTTTTTAATACAGCATGATAGACAACACTTCAAGTTATCAGAAAATAAATTTTGTTTTTCTAAACCGGTATTTACCGTTACTCTACAGAGCGACAAACATAGAACTTTGTACTATTGTTGAATAATCAAGTGCAAGTAAGGAGTGCGCACAAAAAAAAAAATGAGCCTACTTTTAAGCTTATAACTTCTATCATAATTAAAAAAAATTAATACCGTTACATTGTTTTTGTTAGTCATCTGTTTCAAAATCCACGTGCTAAATGTCATTGCAATAGCAAAATTAGTTTTTTGAAAATGGGCACCCAACAAGAATGTCGTAAAAAAATAAATGAAATTTTCAATGAAAAACCGCGCCGCTTACAAAAAACGATTGCTAGGCTCGCAGGTGTTAACCAAAAAACAGTTTCTAAGGTAAGAATAAAACAATATAAGGAATCTTTAAGTATTGAGAGAAAGCGTGGAAGTGGAAGAAAAAAAGGATTTGCCGACCAAAACAAAGCAAGTAAAATAATACGTATTTTTCAAAAAACACCCTAACATGTCTGGAAGAAAAGTGGCTCAAAAAGTTGGATGCTCTGAGGCCTTTGTCAGAAAAAAATTTTATACACAAAAGAATTCAAATATTATTTACTTTAATTGAAATATAAAACGAAAAAAATTCGCCACTTAGTTTTATTTCTATAACGAAAATTGTAAGTCCAGTTTTTTTCGTGCGCACTCCTTAGTTTAATTTAAGTAGTTGGTCAAATAGTGTTTTTGAATAAAATTAAAAAGTTAAAAAAAATATTTTTAATGGATAATAAAGTTTATGGTATGTATTAACTAATTGTAAAATAAAAAGTTAAAAAAAATAAATAGACATAGAAATAACGTGTGTTGTTTACATGCATATTCGCGCATTCAATTATTATTTTGTTTTTCCATAAAATTAAACTTTTAAAAAAATGTCCAACTTTGTCCAGTGAAAAAACGAAATTCGAAAATAGCATGTGGTCTTGTGCAACACATTCTAAAGTTTTTTCCTGCAATAACTTGCAATAACATAAGATATTTGCTTTTTACTAGACTACCTTGGCTTCAGAAATGAAGAGCTCTTCTTCTTCTTATGCAGAACACAATATTACCAGTTGGATGCTTTGGTGAGGATGCGGCAGAGTGCAGAAATAAAATGTACAAACACGACAAATTGTTTCATGCTCGGAGAAATAGTCGTATCAATGATCTGACAGATGTATTTAATAATGCATTAGACTCATCAGATCCTCTTATTTCGTCACTACAACAAAACACACGCATACATCAAAGAAAACGTCAACAATTTCCCCCCGAAGTTATTAATCTTTTAGCCTGTGAAGAGCCCTATAATCCAGCAATATTTGTAGATAATACAGATACTGATGAAACCACGGATGAAGAAGACTTTGAAGAAGAATTTGAGAACGAATTTTTAGAAAATATAATATTAGAAAACGAATTAGACGTAATTAACAATTAATTTGTAATAAGAGTTTTTTAAACTAACAATACTATTCCTTTTTGAAATATAATTGTTTATCTTTTCTTTATAAATAAAACTAGTATTTAGAAATATTTGAAATATGTCGTTTTTAATTAATATGTGTAGAGAGAAAACACAATTTTTAATTAAATTTCACAGAATTGACAAAATATGATATTAATAATTAATAATAATTCAAATATTAACAAAAAAAACTATTATATTCTCGCCGTAAGTAATTTTCGGCCAAAAAAAAAATCGATTTTAAACCAATGTGCAATGTAGGGTATTTAGTAACCCGCATACATTTTAATTAATATGTACGAATATTCCTTACTTTTCCTCTCTCTCTCCACATTCCATATTAATTTCCATGTGTTCTTTTGCTTAATGACGTGACTGTAATTGTGGGTGTCTGCCTGCCTGCTTGCCTTACCGTCAGCCTGCTTTTCAGTAGCCTTTCTGTCGAGAAAAAATTATGAACTAAGTATTCATATAAATTAGATTTTGTTGTTGTTGTTGTAGCAGTTATTTTTGTTATTTTTTTTTTTTTTTGTAAATCACAGAAACACAAATCATGTTTTTGTTTCCTGTTTACGCATTAAAAACAAAATCAAAATTAATGGGTATTTAGGCGCTGATGAACAAAAAAAAGGTGTACGGATTGCCAAGTTCCTTGTCAATGTATTGTAAAACAAGGGAAATTAAATAAAATTAAACATTTTTAGTTTGAAAGGAAAAATAACTGTATATTTAGAAAAGATTGTGGATAAATAAAAACTACTGGAGTTGCGTTATTGACTCAGTCACTGATTCATCAGCCAACAACCAACCCAGTGAGGTGGAGTTGAAGACAACTCCTCATTCGGGCATTTGTAATGCTTGGTGGAAGGGACGTGTACTTTTTATACCTAATCCTATTAAGTTAGCGTAGGCAATACCGTTTAACCTAAATTCACTCTTACTCTTGACGATATCATACGTGATTGGGATTCTATTTAAAAGCCTACAGCATAGGATGATCACTGAAAACGGTACTACATAAAGCCACATTCTATACATTAAGAACGTTACTGTACTAACCGATGACACCATCCAAAAATTTAACACGTTTTGATATTTAAACTGACAGATAATTTGCGAGTTACATCGCACACACATACATATGTACATAGTGCCTAAAGGATATTAAGCGCTGAAATGGTCTGTTAACTGGACGATGCACAGAGCTGCATTTTGCCTAAAAACCTGGCCAAAATTAATAGAAGTGTTTTATGAGTTAATGGCTGGAGTTTTTTAATAGTGTTAGTGATAGTTAGGCCCAAGGTTGAACGCAACTGATTTTAGTTCAAATCGGTCCATGATTCCGCATATTCCCCATACAAATTCCCCTCGAAATTGCACTTATTTACATATAATTATGGTAATTATGAAACAATCATGATAAAATTTAGCATGGATCAGTTCTGTGTACTAAAAAATCATGGTGTAAAGTTTGGTGAAAATCGAATCACATTTGACCCTAGTCCTCATATAAAGTCCCCTTTAGAAATTAACGTTTACGCTTATAAACAGCTTAAAAACATCGGTATCGTGATGAAATTCGGTATGAACATGTATTTTGTAAATCTTAATCATATTACCAAATTTTGTTATGGTCGGTCCATAATTGCCCCTAGGTCCAAAATAGGGCCCCTTAAGAAAATATGTTTGGCAATTATAATTAGCTTAAACATTTTATTACCTCGATGAAATTCGACATGAACATGTTTAATATGAATGCGAATCATTCTATCTGATTTTATTATGATCGGATTATAAGTGGCCCTAGGTACCACATACGGTCCATTAAGAAAAATCAAACATACATCTCATATTGTTATAATAGTCGAATTAAGTTTTTAATGTTCTATGATAATTAATATTTATTTTACATTATTTAATACTTAACTTAAAAATACTTGAAAAGTGAAACTAAATACAATCGTTAAAATCGTTATCATTTTCATCATCAATGTCAGGAAGGAGTAATTTAATAGTATCTGATGACAATGCTTTTCTATTCCTTGCTTAAAAGTAACCTATCAACCGAGCTCAACATTACACTGTTATGGTGTTATTTCCACACGATTATGGCGTTATTGCACTTGGGTCTCATTCTATTGAGAAATAAGGCCATATGGCTTTATTGCCTATGACTTTATTACACTGCGTCTAATTTTTTTTTAATTTTTCAAAAAAAAAAGTAAAATTTTCAAAAAATCGTCAAAAATAATTGCGCAAATTTGCGCAAACTTTTTTTTTTTTGTTCCTGAATGTAGAGAGTTCATATTTTCTTGTGGTATTTAACATTAAACTACTAAAAACTACTTTCACCTTTAAAATCCTTATCTTTTTTTAGGGAGGGTAAAAAAATGCGAAATTTTTATTATTTTTAAATTTTGAACGAATAATTTTAACATTAATATATGAGATATACATATTTATAAAAAAAGCTGAAAGTAGCAGTTGCTCATACCTTTCAAATAAAAAAAAACCAATATAAAACCTGTATTCGTTTAGCCACAAAAAAATATCATATAAACCTATTAAAATTTCAAAAAAACACCAAAAACGCATTTAACTTTCTTCACTTTCCTGACTTTGACAACGTCTCAAATCTACAAATCTCAACTTAAAGTGTTGAAAATTCACTATATAATGCAGAATTTTGTTGTCTATCGAACTGCATACTCAGTTAAATTTCTTTAAATTCATTTTTGCCTTTTTGGCCAGTTTTTCAGGCAAAATGCCCCTCTGTGCGATGTTGCAATACTTCTGAGAGCAAAGAACCTGAAATAATTAAGTATAATTCTTTGAATGTAGTTCTGAACTGGGCGTGTGCGATAAGTTTTAATGTAAACTTTCATAAAACGGATATCTGCTTGCCTATATGGAGAACATAAAAAGCATTTTAAAATGAGCGGAGAAGTAGAAGATAAATAAGTATTGTTATCATGTTTAAAAGAAGTACAGGTTCTAAGTGGGACGAACTCAATTCGAAAGCGATACATTGGCTTGGCTTAACAGGAGTGCAGTTAGAAACTGGCTTGTAATAAACAGTTATGTGATAAGTTGAAGTCGCAGTAGTCTAGTAGGTAGTGTGTTGGCTTATTAGACTAAAGGCCCGGGTTCGTATCCCAGGTCAGGCATCAAACGAAAATATGAAAATATTTCTTCGGCGATTTCCTCTCAGCAGATTTCTGGCAAAAACTCTGAGAGTAAATAAAATTGCCATGAAAAGCTTCTCAAAAATCTGTCGTTCGGAGTCGACTTTAAATTGTAAGTCCCGCCACTCATGTACAAAAATTAACGAACACAACATAAGTGGTGTGAGAAGCTAGGTTGTAATCCTGACTGAAGGGTTGTAATGTATGTATGTAGATAAGTTAGTAATTCGATTAAAATTTTATTTTTGGTACGTTTTCATTAATTTCCCTTTCTTTGTATGTTTTTCTTCATTTAAGAATTAAATTTTTTTAAATGATTTTCAAAAGGATCACAAGCAAAACATACTTTTGTTTACATATGCTAATCGCATGTTAAATTACAATTCTCCCCCAATTATTGGGAGATTATTACTTGCCGTTTTAGGAATTAATCGGTGGTTGTCCTTTTAGCGTACATACATACATATGTATGTGTGTACATAAGTTGTAAACCAACAAATAATAAATGTTTCCAGTTCTTTTTCTGTTTCTGTTTATCCTAATGGCATAATGAAGCAGTGCACTGTTTAAGCTTCGTTGAGTTGTGGTTTTCTAGGTCTAGGGGGTGAAGAGAAATGTGGCGCTGCTGTAAATGTATGGGTGGGTATAATCATTTATAAGAGGAAATAAAAAAGGAAATTCACATATAAATACAATAGGAAATTATATATTAAAATGAAAACAATAAAACAATAATATTTCTCACTCCCTCTCTCTCATACTTTCATAATGTATACACTACAGATGTCTGTATGAGCGTATTGTAGGACCTAAAAAAAAAACAACAAAAAATTGTGGCAAAATTTTGTTTTTTTATTTTTTATTTTTACATTGAATTTAATAGAGCAGAATGGTAAAGGCATTCAAATAGAAGTTGTGTACAACAATAAAAAAAAGAAAAATAATAATAAAAAAAAATAGAGAAACAAGTAGAAAGAATTGAAAAACAATAAAATAATATGTACCATGTAATATGTACCATCAAATAAGTTATTAAGTGGAAATCTATAAGAATTTTTAATAATAAAAAAGTTTACTTTCCATTCTTTTATTTTCACCGAAAAAAAAAAACAAAAAGTAGAGGAAGAATTTTCATATTTTCACAGACAATAAAATATCAAATAAAAGACAAACATTTTCATTTGAACCATAAAAATAAAATGAAAAATGCCAAAAAAAAACGAAAGAATTGAAGAGAAATACCTTCCATGATTGCAAGATTTCCTTGGAGTATAAAAACCGCTTGAAATCGAAACAAATCCGTTCAATTTACAAGATTTTCTTGTTCTGTTTTCTCTTTTTCCTTTCCTTTTTATGTTTTTTTTTTTTTTTTTTTTGTTGATAAAAACAACAATAAGTTTTACGCTTCGTAGCAAACTGATGATTATAAAAAAACTTGGTAAAAAAAATCAATGGAATGTGCCACTAAGTGTGTACGAAAGTATATAGGAAGGAGGTCGTGTGTGTTAATGGGATTATGATTTTTGAATGCCTTTTTCACAATACATATGTTAAAGCGCATAACGACTGTTCTCGGAATGTGAACAGTGAAACATGTAAAAAGGAACGCATTCCGCATTGCTTTGATTCCAAACAAAAGAAATTAATAATGGCCTGAAATTCTTTGTCGTCTAGAATAGCAGTGTGTAGTAAAATTAGTGGCGGTGTCTTTTGAAGCGTTGGTTGGTTGGTATGCCATGGTAAAAAACGATGTAAATTATGGTTAAAATTTTAAAACACAAAAGAAAATATTAAATTACACCGTATGTATGGTTTGTGGTGAGACAGAAGGTTATAAAATATTTAAAGAAATATTTTTGTACAAGATTAAGTTTAAAAAGAAGACAACAGCAGTCATTTATTGGCCATTGCCATTGAATACCTTATGGCGGCGAAAGTTATTCGAAGTTTAAGCGGTGTAACCGTGCAATGAAATGGAAAAATAACGAAGGTCTAGGCTATAAGGGGAGATTACTTGGATTATATGCAGCCAAATACATAAATACTGTATTCACTGTACAATGTTACGTTTTTAGGTTTAAAATATCTGCTCGTAGATTGCAAATAAAATAAAAATAAATTTTGTGTTTAGTTTAAATTAAAACTCTTTATTATTCGCACAATTCTGTGTGCCACTGTTCACAACTTTATGTAAACAACAACAATTGCTTTACACTAGAGCCCCGACATGCGTCGTTAATGGGGACCGGAGAATTGCGACGCAAATCAAAACGACGCAAATCGAATCAACTTTTTCTATACAAATGCATTGAAATTTAATTTATTGGGACCAAGAATTCAAAGGAAAGCAAAATGAATGAATAATGAAAACATTTTTCATTATTTTATTTAGTTCAACATTTGTTTTTTATTATTATAAAGAAATAACAAAACAATAAACAGAAGTTGCAAGAATTTTAAAATACAAAAAAAATTCTAAATATGTTTCACAATACAAATACTAAAATTGTAGTACTCAATGCTGCAAGAAAAAAATTAAACGTATGTAGCGTCACAAATCGAAATTTAAACGACGCAAGTTGGGATTCAAACGACGCAAATCGAATCGACGCCAATCGGGGACGAAACGACGCAAATTTAATCGACGCGAGTTGAAATTGCAACAACGCAAGCTGAGTTTTGTCAATTTTTAAAAAGCGACGCAAAACGAAACGACGCAAATCGGATCGACGCATGTCGGGGCTCTAGTGTACTTTGTTATTCCTCTGTTTATACCAGAGATCAGCAATGAATCGTATTTTCGCTACTCATAAGTACTCATGAAATTTTGACTATGAGTGAGTCAAGAGTATTGAAATTCAACTACTCTGATTCATTCGTACTCGCTACAACATTGATTTATAAGTATAGGTTGCAATGAGTATGAGTACAACGTTGACATCAAACTCACAACATTCAATTCATTGTTTGATTCATACGCCTACTCATTCAGATTTATAAATTTAGAAAAATACTTATAATACTCATGAATGATTCGAATCACTCGAATCATTCATCAAAATTTACAGTAGTAGTTATTGTTGCATTTACAAAAGAAGAGAAAAGAAAAGACAAAGACAGCAAGCAAAGCACACACACAACCTTCTAGCGAGTATTGTGGTGTTCGTACTCGAATCATACTTATTTTGTGCTTCGTGTATACGTTGAATCATGGACAGTCGAAATCAACAACATCATGCGTATTGTTAAGTATGAGTACGATGAGTATTTCTAACTTTGAATATGAGTATGATATTAAAATAAGTATGAATGCGTATAAGTATCAGAAATTATAAGTATGACTCGAATCTACTCATCGTTTTGAATACTCGTTGCTGATCTCTGGTTTACACCCTTTGCATAAACAATAACAATTACTAGAAAATTATTCGACAGATCTTTGTAACGGAGATCTTCAAACCACGATTACTCTCTTCAGACACACCGCGTCTTCACACAAGATTGACTGAACTTCACTAACTCACTCGCCTTCTTTGTTTTGTCTTTTATATGGCAGAGTAAACAGTCTGATGAATGTTCTAGAATCTCTATAAATGTAAACATCGTTGTTTACATTTATTAGCGTAGTTTGTTTGTAGATTTTTGTTTACTTGTTTTCCATTTTTTTATGCTGGTGTTTGTTGTTATATTAAGTAAGGAGTGCGCACAAAAAAAAATGGGCCTACCTTTAAGCTTATAACTTTTATCATAATTGAAAGAAATGAATACCGTTACATTGTTTTTGTTAGTCATCTGTTTCAAAATCCACGTGCTAAATGTCATTGCAATAGCAAAATTAGTTTTTTGAAAATGGGCACCCAACAAGAATGTCGTAAAAAATAATTGAAATTTTCAATGAAAAACCGCGCCGCTTACAAAAAACGATTGCTAGGCTTACAGTCTTTAAGTATTGAGAGAAAACGTGGAAGTGGAAGAAAAAAAGGATTTGCCGACCAAAACATAGCAAGTAAAATAGTACGTATTTTTCAAAAAACACCCTAACATGTCTGGAAGAAAAGTGGCTCAAAAAGTTGGATGCTCTGTGACCTTTGTCAGAAAAAAATTTTATAAACAAAAGAATTCAAATATTATTTACTTTAATTGAAATATAAAACGAAAAAAATCCGCCACTTAGTTTTATTTCTATAACGAAAAGTGTAAGTCCATTTTTTTTTTCGTGCGCACTCCTTAGTTAGACAATTTGTAAACAGGTTTGTTTACTGCACTGTTTTATTTTTGTAGCTTTTGTTTATAATTTTAATGTTAAGCGATGTAAAAGCAAAACACCAGTTTCTAGATATTTTATTTTCGTAACAATATTTTAAATTGCAGTTTCATTTGTATTCGTTTAAGAAATTGCATAAAATCAAGTTTATGGGTTTTATATCCCTAAAAAGGTAATTACAAGAAAATCTATACGCGCTCTAACACTGGTCTTTAGTCCAAAAAGTTGCCTTAGTTGTGAGATAGTGTCTCAGTGAGTGAGACAAGTGTTTTATATGGATTGTATGTATGCCAGTATACAAATATCTAAAAAACCATTCATTTTCACTAAAAATTCCTTTTCTATTTTATCCATCTTGTGAAATAGTCCTTCAATTGTTAATTTTTTTCTGTTAATTTCCTTGTATTTTGTTGTTATAAAATTTTTAATTTTTTTTTTGTTCTCTCATTGCAGCTAAAAGAGTATGAATTGAGTGAAGTCTTTAATTTTGCTGAAGACGATCGAAAATATGAGACAGTGCAGACACAAACCCATTTGGAAATGGAACACAATCATGTGGAAATGAATAACGAATTGTCGGCGAGCATAGAACGGGAGCGACAGAATGAGATAACGCCTCAACCCACTACAGTAACCGAAAGAGATCGCATACGTTCGAAATTATTGGAGAAAATGAATCCAATGTGAGTAGATAAGCAAATGCAATGCAAAGCAAATAGCAAAAGAACACATTACAACATTTTACGATAAAAGTTATGAAAGATAAGAGCCAAACAGTAGCAGGGAAAGTACCTTTGGCTAGAGTTATTAAAACCCGGACTTAAATGATAAGATAAAAACTTGCTATGCATACAATATATTTTATCATTTCAAAACCTTTTTAGCGTGTTTCTACTCTAGCATACATAATTATCAATTGATTGATTTGTAATATTTTTCCTGATTTTTTGTTTTTCTTTTCTTTTAATTTTCTTTCTTTCTTTTTCTTTTTTTTTTTGGTTTGGTTTGTTATCGTGTTATCAAATATGCAAAGACACAAAAATCCGCATAATTTTTTGATAAAATATTTTAGAAATGCTTGGTAATGAACAGCAATTAGTGTTTGCGAAGCGGTCAAAGTTAAAAGTTGTTCTGTTTACTTGGAATAGAGGGAAGGAATTTAATTTTTTCCTATTTTTTTTTTAAATTAATTGGAATTTCAATACGAAGATGTCTCGCCAGGGACGTGTGGGTTTTGGTGGACCGCCTCCACCTTATGGTAGGGGACCTGGACCGGCTTGGGGACCTCCCAGACCTGGACCAGCTTGGGGACCTCCACCGCCCAGACCGGGTCCTTCTGTGGGTGTAGGCGTTAATATTAATGTGAATAGGCCACCACCACCTGTAGGTGGCGTAGTAGTAGTAGGAGGCTTTGCACCACCACCACCTGCACTAATAATAGGAGCTGCAGCACCACCGCCGCCACAAACAACAGTTGTTGTAGGATCTCAACCTGCCGGTCAATCATCGGTTGTCATAAGTGCTCCTCCACCGCCCAGACCTCAGGCGGTCGTCTATACCAGCGGTGGTTGTTGTACAATTTTATAAAAAAAAAAAAAAAACGAAAAACCGAAAACATATTCAAATATTTAAAAATTATGTAGTTTTTAATTAATAATTTAAATTTTAATCATAGAATATTAATTAATTAGCCAAGAATATATGTAATTTAGTTTTGCTTTAAGGTATACATTAGGGTGGGTCGAAAAAAAAAGTTGAGCCAGTCACCCACTAGAATTAAAGATATGTTAATAACGTTCCCAAAATAATAAAAAAAAATTTTTTGCCACGCCTAGAAATACCGCCCTTTTTGTTTTTTATATACTACGTCGCCATTTTAGGTCCGATCCTAACATATTAGATATCAGTGTTTGTGGCTTGACGGCAGCTACATTGCACTCTAAGACGATTTTTTAATTCGACGTCATATTCTATGCGCGGCTTCTGATATCTCGGATCCTTCCCCAAAATCAGTAATTATGGCTGTGCAGGAATAAAGAGCATTTAATTATATAAAATATATCCTTTTAAAATGCTCACTTTTATGCATTAACAGCTATTTTACAGATATTTTAAAATGTTCAAATATTCATTCACAACCTTTCTCGCAACAAACAAAAAATGCATTACAATGTATCGAAAACATCATTAAATAAATTTCTAAAAAAAAAATATATGTTATGTATTTATTTTTCTGTTACAAGCGAAATTGGATCTTCGGATTCTTAAGTCCCATTATCAAAAACAAGAAAGGCCATTTTATTCAGAAGTAGTTGTTAATAAGTAAGAAAAATTTTATTAATAAATACTTAAAAATAATACAGTTATAAAGAAATTACCAATTCATTTTTTAATTATTACATGAACTACATTTAAAGTAAGTAACTAAAAGAAAAGTAAATTTATCGAAATAAAAATTTAGCAAATTTATAATTTTATTAAAGTATTTAAACAAACTTAAAATATGCGTTGTAGATTTTAACGACATTCGAACTGTTGGTATTGCTCACGAATTAAAATAAAACTTCTTAAATATGAGACATTAAAAATATAAATAATTTTGAAATAAATTTTTGAACGGTTGTGAATGAATATTTGAACATTTTAAAATATCTGTAAAATTGCTGTTAATGCATAAAAGTGAGCATTTTAAAAGCGAATATTTTATATAATTAAATGCTCTTTATTGCTGCATAGCCACAATTACTGATTTTGGGGAAGGATCCGAGATATCAGAAGTCGCGCATAGAATATGACGTCGAATTAAAAAATCGTCTTAGAGTGCAATGTAGCTGCCGTCAAGCCACAAACACTGATATATGATATGTTACGATCGGACCTAAAATGGCGACGTAGTATATAAAAAACAAAAAGGGCGGTATTTCTAGGCGTGGCAAAAAAATAATTTTTATATTTCTGGAAATGTTATTAATATATCTTTAATCCTAGGGGGTGACTGACTCAACTTTTTTTTTGTCCATAGGGAGCGACCCGCTCTAGTATACATAATATAAGCAATTTAAATTAAGTACCTTGAATGTATGTATCAATGTATTATAGTCAATAGAAAATATTTAAACAACATAATTACATAATATATGCATGTACATATGTATGAGTAGGGAAATAATAGGGAAACATAGGTAGAGATCAGCAATCATTATTCAAAAAGATGAGTAGAATCGAATCATACTCATAATTTCTGATACTTACACGCATTCATACTTATTTTAATATCATTGGAACCTCTACTCACAATTCAAAGTTTGAAGTACTCATCATAAGTATTCATACATAACAACACGTATGATGTTGTTGATTTCCACTCTCCATATCTCAACATATATGTACACGATGCACAAAATAAGTATGATTCGCGTACGAACACTAAAATACTCACTAGAAGGTTGTGTGTTTGCTCTGCTTGCTGCTCTGTCTTATGCTATGCTTATGTGTCCTTTTTCTTTTATTGATGAAAGATTCGAGTCACTCGAATCATTTATTGAATATCTTTCTAAGTTATAAATCTAAATGAATAGGCTTATGAATCAAACATATTTCGAATGGTATGAGTTTGATGTCAACGTTGTACGTATACCTATTGCAACTCCTGTACTTACAAATCAAAGTTGTAGTGAGTATGAATGAATCAGAGTACATAGTTAAACTTCAATATTGTTGACTCACTTATATTCAAAATTTCATGAATGCCTATGAGTAGCGAATAAACGATTCATAGCTTATCGCTGTTGGAGACATAAGATATTGTTACGCATATCGAAACGACCTAATATCGTTTAACATTAACGATAAACAAAAGCTACAAATACATACAAAGACCATGAGGCAATGCGTACACAATACACACGACACAAATACACACTAACACATATGTGCACCGAACCATACATAAAGCAACAATAACATCAGTATGTGTATGAGAGAGATCGATAACCCAAACGCAACATAAGCCAACAACAACAAGCAATGAGAACGAAGTACACAAACAACAATACAGTAGCTATAGAATTCTCGAGAATGCGAAACGCGAACCTTCCACTTCGAGAACCATCATCAGACTGAAGAGGTTCGCATATAAAAGGGCAAGACAAGGCAGGCAACCAGTCAGTTGTAATTGAGTCAGTCTTGAGCAGCGTTGCCGTTTTGGGCTTTTCCTACCAAATTTGGTAGGATTTTTTTAATTTGGTAGGATGGTAGGTAAAATTGATTTTTGGTAGGTTGGATCAAAAAATATTTTTTTAGTTTAAAAATGTTATTGGGAATGAATTTTATAAATTATTTTTGTTATATTGTTGTGTTTTGTTGCTTATTAATACATGTAATACTTTTTTAATAAAATAGTCATACTTTTTCTCCAAAATATATATATATTTACATTATTTAAAAAACTGGTAGGTTTTCAACGATTTTGGTAGGTTTTGACAAAAATTTGGTAGGATTAAAATTTGTTCAGTGGCAACGCTGGTCTTGAGTGAAGTTGCGTGTCGTGTTTGAAGATATCGGTTGCGAGCAATAGTTGTGTGTGAATAATAGCAAGTAATTATTGTTGTATCGGTTAAGTGTGAACAGTGGCATATAAGAAAGTGTGGACAATAAAGAGAGTTTAATTAAAATAAAACACTTATTTGTTTTTACTTGGTTTGCAATTAACGAACTCATATTTAAACGTTTTTAAAAAGGTAAAAACGTAACAATTGGTGTCAGAAGTGGGATTGCAAAATCCAAAAGTGAAAATAAATTAAAAAAAAATTAATAAAAAGAAACAAATAAAATGAAACTCTCCGAACTAAGAGTGGATCGGCTTAAACGAGAGTTGGGTAAACTCGAGCTGCCAACAACAGGTACGAAGAATGAACTGCAAAGGCGGTTAAGGGAACAACTGCAGCTTCAGGGCATTGACATCGAATCGTACGAGTTCGAGGATGAAGAGGAACGAGAGGTACAGGCCCCTGCAACCCCTAGCGGTGTTGACATAAATTCGTTGCTAGCCGCTATGATGGAGAAAATGCAAGTAGCCAATCAGATACAATGTGAACAAATGGTTGAGAGGATGGAAGCAGCAAACCAAAAGCGATTTGAAGCTTCTAAAGCCGAAAATCAGAAAATGGAAGAAGCGAACAAAAATCTATTTGCTGAGGTAAAACTTCTGGCCGAAGTACAAGAAGCTTCTAGAAACGAAAATCAGAAACTTCTGGCGGAGTCGCGAAAAGATAGTGAACAAATGATGAAAAAAATGCAAGCAGCAATTTTGTCAAAAATTGAAAAAGAGCGCGAGCAACATCTGGAAAGCTGCAGGAAATCCATGAGTCGGTCAGCAAGAGAATCACTGGTGTCGAGGAAAGGGTGTCACACTTAGAAAGGACCGTTGGCACCAAAGTGAACGATTTGGAAAAGACCGTTGACACGAAAGTGAACGTTCTGGAAAAGACCTTTGACGAAAAACTCGTAATGATGGAGGAAAAGATCAACAACCTCCACAGCCAGAGACCGGAACCAGTGCGAGTTGTATCTGAAAGTACCAGCAGGATAAAAACACCTTGCTTTGATGGAAGCTTACCCCTATCCGTCTTCAAATTCCAATTTGAGACAGTAGCCAGCAGAAACGGATGGGACGATGGAGAGAAGGCCTTGGAACTAATTTTGGCGTTAAAAGGTGTAGCAGCCGAGATACTAGAGACCATGCCAGCCAGCAGTAGAAACAACTATAACGACTTAATGGTGGCCTTACAGCGGAAATTCGGCGATGAGCACAAGCGAGAGCTGTACCGCATGGAGTTGAGATGCCGGGCTCAAAAGGCAAACGAGTCATTACAAGCCTTTGCAATGGAGGTTGAGAGGTTGGTGCAGCTTACATACCCAGGAGAAAACCACCCGTTGATAGACAACTTTAAGACCGAGGCGTTTGTTAATGGAATACGCGACGCAGACATCAAATTAGCGGTATGTTCCACACAGAAGGCAACCTTTGCAGAGACCGTGGCCTTCGCACTAGCCCAGGAGACCGCACGCACCATTTCTAGACCACAAGTAAGCAAAGTGCGAAAAATGGAAGTAGTGGAGGAGGAAGAATGCAGTTTTAATAAATTTAAAGAGATGTTGAAGCAAGTTTTGGAAGAGAGTGGACAAAAGGCTAAACTTAAGTGCTTCAACTGTGGAAAGAGTGGTCATTTCCAAAGACACTGTAAAGCGCCTCGTAAAAGATCAAGATCCGCCTCACCATCAAGGAATAAGAAACGGGCGAACTACCAACCACCTTCACAAGAGTCCCCGTTAAACTAAAACGAGCTAGCACTGAGGGGCAAGTGCTGGCTCCCACAAGCGAGGGCCCCACAGTCTCAATATCAGTGATGCAGCAAAACAACAGCAACCTTACGGCGAGCGGGTACATAAATGGCAGACAACACATCTTCACTATAGATACCGGTGCGACGCAGTCTATCATCAGACCAGATGTAGTAAAGGGGAAATGTGAGGCACTTAGAAATGTAAGACTTCGGACAGCTACTGGAGAGTCTGCCACCGTCCACGGAAAAACAGAGGCGAAGGTGACGATAGCCAACATCAGCGTAAGCCACGTCTTTATTGTTGCCGATATTGTCGACGAGGTTATCATTGGTGCCGACTTTATGATAGCTCATGGTATCAATTTGAATATGGGGCAACAGATAATGAGTTGGCGAAATGTGGAGATACCTCTTGACGTCGGATATAAGCATCAAGTGCACGCCAGAAGGATAGTTGCAGTCGAACCACTCAAATTACCACCTCAGAGTGAGTCATTGATATGGGCGCGTATGGAGGGAGATTGTGAGGAAAACCGCTTGTGGGTTGTGGAACCAGCAGAAATACAGACGGATTTAATATCAGCAAAGGCCCTCGTCAAATCTACAGAGCAGAGAATAGTCCCGGTGAGAGTGCTAAATCTATCAGGTAATGAAAAAGTCATCTGTAAAAACTCAGAAGTCGGTCAATGTGTTCCAGTAGAGGCGGTAATAAACAGCGAACAATCGCCGCAAACTGCCGAAATGTCAGCCAAGGATCAAAAGGAGTTTGGAGAAAATGTGGAGAAATGGGTAGCAGGCTTAGCAGCTCCAGAGAGAAATAAAGCCAAAAAGCTGCTAAAGAGGTATGCTTTCGCTTTCGCCACGAACAATAGAAGACAAGGAAGAACAGCTATGGTCAAGCATGAAATTGATACGGGCGAAGCGAGACCAATAAAACAGGCACCCAGAAGCATACCGCTGGCGAAGCGTAATGAGGTTAAAGAGCTAGTCGACGAAATGAGGACGAGCGGTGTAATCGAACCATCATCGGGTCCGTGGAGCTCACCTGTAGTCTTAGTAAGGAAGAAAGATGGCAGTACAAGATTCTGCGTAGACTACAGGAAGCTGAATGATGTCACCAAAAAGGACAGTTACCCGCTACCGAGAATTGACGACACACTCGACACGCTAGCTGGAACGAAGTGGTTCTCCACATTGGATCTTCAAAGCGGATATTGGCAGGTGGAGATTGCAGACAAGGACAAAGAGAAAACTGCATTCAGTGCGAACGGCGGCTTATGGCAGTTTAAAGTTATGCCATTTGGACTCTGTAATGCTCCGGCCACATTCGAGCGGCTTATGGAACGTGTACTCAAGGGACTGCATTGGAAAACTTGCCTGGTGTACCTCGACGACATTATAGTGATGGGCAGAACTTTCGACGAACACCTCAACAACCTGGGAGAAGTTCTGCAACGCATAACAGCGGCTGGATTAAAATTAAGCGTAAAGAAATGTGCATTGTTCCAAAGACAGGTGAAATATTTGGGGCATCTTGTTACGGCAGATGGAATATCTACGGATGAAGATAAAATACGAGCAGTAAAGGACTGGCCTCGTCCCCAGAATCTTCATGAACTACGCAGCTTTTTGGGACTATGCACATACTACAGACGCTTTGTGCCTAACTTTGCTAGCGTGGCTACAAGCTTGCATGAACTCACCAAGAAATCGAAAGCGTATCAATGGGGTGAGTCACAAGAAAAGGCGTTCCAGACACTAAAAGATCTATTGTGTGCTGCACCAGTTTTGGCGTATCCAGTCCCAGGAGAAAAATTCATTTTGGACAGTGATGCTAGCGGATATGGTATTGGTGGTGTACTTTCCCAAGTGATCAATGGGACGGAGAAAGTAGTAGGCTACTATAGTCGCACACTGTCGAAGCCGGAACGGAATTATTGTGTGACCCGACGTGAACTACTTGCAGTGCTGGAGTGCATAAAACATTATCACAAGTACCTGTATGGCCAACATTTCCTGCTAAGGACTGACCATTCCGCACTGAGATGGCTGCTGCAATTCAAGAACCCTGAAGGACAGTTAGCACGTTGGATTGAGCGCCTCCAGACTTACGACTTCAACATTGAACACCGAAGAGGCATCAAACATGGGAATGCCGATGCTCTTTCACGCCGACCTTGTAATTTGGAGTGTAAGCATTGCGTGAAAGCTGAGAAAAAGGAATCCATCGTCGATATCCGGCTAACGCGGATTGAAGACAACGAAGACTGGTCCCAAGCACAAAGGAGTGACCCAATATTGGCGAAGATAATAGCAGCGAAAGAGGAGGATAAACGACCAACAAGAAATGAGATATCCGCAGAAGGTCCTCTTACAAAATCATATTGGGCACTATGGGACAGTTTAAAGATAATAAATGGGTGCCTATATCGACTTTGGGAAAGCGCTGATGGCAAGACCTCATCCAACTTATTGGTAGTGCCTTCCTCCAAAACGAGAGATGTGTTAAAGGAGTTCCATAATGGAGCCAGCGGAGGACATCTTGGAGTGACAAAGACGCTGGAAAAGCTAAAACAACGCTTTTATTGGGTTGGATGTCAGCAAGCAGTGGCGGACTGGATAGCAAACTGTACCCAGTGCATTGCAGCTAAAGGTCCAGTAAGAAGAAGTCGAGGTCAGATGCAACAGTATAACTCAGGCGCACCTTTCGAGCGGATAGCGATGGACGTAGCAGGCCCTTTTCTAGTCAGCAATGCCGGAAACCGATATGTTCTCGTGGTGATGGACTATTTCAGCAAATGGCCGGAAGTGTATGCCATACCCAATCAAGAGGCGAGCACAATAGTAAGCGTTTTTGTGAACAACTGGGTATGCCGCTACGGGGTTCCAATGGAGCTACATTCCGATCAAGGAAGAAATTTCGAGTCAACTGTATTCAAGGAAATGTGTGAAGTATACGGTATTAAGAAGACTCGAACGACGCCGCTTCACCCACAGTCTGACGGAATGGTAGAACGGTTTAATCGAACCCTGGAAGAGTACTTGCGGAAAGTAGTGAGCGAGCAACAGAAGGACTGGGACGAACACATTCCGAGGTTTCTACTGGCGTACCGATCTGCAGTCCATGATTCAACATCTAGATCGCCCGCAAAGGTAATTTTTGGAACTGAAATAAAACTGCCCGGTGACTTGGAGTTTGGAGTTAAGCCCGCCAGAGAGAGGGATGCCACTGGAAAAGAAGAAAGCCTAAATGAACTTCATCAATTTGTGCGAACCCGAATAAAAATGGTCAGCGATAGAATGAAAGCCAGGTATGATCGTGCAGCAAACACGGAGGGCTTCCATGAGGGACAACTGGTTCTACTTTACAACCCAAAGCGGAAGAAGGGACTATCTCCCAAGCTACAAACCAGCTGGGATGGACCGTACAAAATAATTAAACGGTTAAACGATGTCGTGTACAGGATACAGAAAGCTAACAGCCCCCGAACAAAAATGAAGGTCGTACACATAGAGCGACTGGCAAAATATGGGAGAAGAGATAATGAGCCTATTCGGGACGAACAGGCTTAAGTGGGCGGCAGTGTTACGCATATCGAAACGACCTAATATCGTTTAACATTAACGATAAACAAAAGCTACAAATACATACAAAGACCATGAGGCAATGCGTACACAATACACACGACACAAATACACACTAACACATATGTGCACCGAACCATACATAAAGCAACAATAACATCAGTATGTGTATGAGAGAGATCGATAACCCAAACGCAACATAAGCCAACAACAACAAGCAATGAGAACGAAGTACACAAACAACAATACAGTAGCTATAGAATTCTCGAGAATGCGAAACGCGAACCTTCCACTTCGAGAACCATCATCAGACTGAAGAGGTTCGCATATAAAAGGGCAAGACAAGGCAGGCAACCAGTCAGTTGTAATTGAGTCAGTCTTGAGTGAAGTTGCGTGTCGTGTTTGAAGATATCGGTTGCGAGCAATAGTTGTGTGTGAATAATAGCAAGTAATTATTGTTGTATCGGTTAAGTGTGAACAGTGGCATATAAGAAAGTGTGGACAATAAAGAGAGTTTAATTAAAATAAAACACTTATTTGTTTTTACTTGGTTTGCAATTAACGAACTCATATTTAAACGTTTTTAAAAAGGTAAAAACGTAACAATATATTCGCGTTATTATATTGTACATAGAGACGTAGAGACTGAAATGGCCAACTCAAAGAAACACTAATTAAATGAAAAACGCTAGAAGAAGTGCGATTTCTAAAGCATATCTATTGCTTCAAAATTATTTACTCCAGTAATGCCATGAGCGACGAAACCATGCCGTTGAGAAAAGAAAAAAAAATGAAATTGAACTGCATATGTATTCTATTTCAATTATTTATTTCTTTATTTATTTATTTATCATCGTGTAGAAAAACTAGAATAGAACAGAAATAGAATAGAAAAATAAAAATGTTTTTTATTCAGGCAGTAGTGTATGCCACAAAATAAAAATTAAGAAATTATACCTTGAGGCATCAAACAAAGTTGCAATGTTGCATGCAATTGGATTCGTTGACTTTCTATACCAATTTGTTGCTGTACATAGCTGAACACACATACACAGGGTGTGGCAAAAAAAAATTTGAATACTTAGAAATTTGAATCTAAAAAAATACAGCCATATTCAATACTATCCCCGCTATTATATGGCCATATGTGGCGTTATTTCAAAGCGGGATTTTTGCAGCTGGTGGTTTTTCTGTCACATACTCCTGCGTATACTCCTGCTAGAGGTAAGGACGTTACCGAAAGATATTTATTGATATTTCGTTTTGGTTTAGTGGATTCGTCTGGACTGGGGTATGAACCATGGCCACACGTCTAATAAGCCAACATACTATCTACTAGACTAGGTGAGGTGGTTTCTTTTAATATCCAGACAAATAATGTCACATTACTTGCGTATTGTCATTTCCATAGGCGTTTGATAGGGTCTGGCATGAGGCTCTGGTGGCGAAGTTAATTGCTTTTGGTGTCGGTAGTCACCTCTCTCGATTTATATCGAGCTTTCTCAAAGATCGCACTATTAGAGTGGTTATAGATGGCGTCTTTTCCGACGAGTTCAGGATAAATTCAGGGGTACCGCAGGGCTCTGTTCTTTCTCCTACTCTTTTTCTCATTTTTCTTAATGATCTTCTATCTATTACTTCGAATCCTATTTACTATTTTGCGGATGACAGCAACATTTGTCATTTATATTCATTTGATCGGAGGCCGAGCCTTTTGGAGATTGGGGCAAGGAGGTCGAACATGAATGACGCACTCACAAATGACCTGATAACAATCTCTGAGTGAGGCCGCGCGAACAGGGTCGATTTTAATGCGCGCAAGACCCAATGTTGTTTTTTGACACACCGGCGTGATGCTGGTACTGGTGTTCTGTCATCTGTATCTATGGGTAATGTAAATATTGAGTAGGCGGATGCTCTTGATGTTCTGGGCATGAGAATTAGTTGTGATGCTCGTTGGAACGATCACATTTTTCGAGTGTCGAAGGAAGCATTCAAGTGCCTTGGTTTTTTGAAACGGTGCAGAAAATACTTCACTCCATCCGACCTTCTTACTATTTACAGGACCTTTATCCGACCTAGGATGGAGTACAACTCTCATGTATGCACCGGTGCTTCAGAGACTATTTTGAAGCTTCTCGACCGCGTACAGGAGAGGGCGAAGGCGCTTATTAATGACAGTAGGGTATCCAACTCTATTGATTCGTTGGAGCATCGTCGCAATGTGGCGTGTGTTTCATTGTTCTATCGGTACTATAATGGGAGGTGTTCTCGAGAGATAAGGGGCTTGGTTCCCGATAATCACATATTTTTACGTGGTACTCGTACCTCTCGCAGAGCACATGCTTTTGTGGTTGTTTGTCCACTGAACCGCACAATGCATTACAGAGAAAATACATTTTTTGCACGCACTGCTCGCTTGTGGAATGATCTTCCTGCGGAAGTTTTTCCCGTCAGTTACGATATTGGTAAGTTTAAATCGAATGTCCACAAACACTACTCCCTCTTTCCACCTTCCTATAACCTATTTTCTTAAACCCGCACAATGCACTGCATGAGTAGGGGCCATCCCCTGAGTGCTGGTTTTATAAAAAAAAAAAAAAAAAAAAAGTGGCACATTACTTGCGTATTGCCATTTCCAGAATCTTACCAATTACACCACACCCCCCTAATCGTTTCAATGCCTCAGTGATTTCTTAAATGATGGTTTAATGATTGGCTTTTTTTTCAATAATAATTCCATTCACACGAAAGATTTTAACTGAACTCTTTCCTTAGAACTTCCTTAGAGCAAGGTGTCACGAATAGTTGTGTCGCACCCTGTTAGAGAAAGAGAGAGCGAACGAATATTAAAAAAACCAAAAAAAAAAGAAGGTAGAACTGCAAAATGAGAACATGTTCGTTCAATGATAAATTGCCACAACAACTAAAAGAAACACAGCCAAAGAGGAGGGGAAATACTCAAAAAGAGGACATCCTCTAACACATGCTCTAAGAAGCACACACACACACACACACACATACACATATAAAATAGACAAACGATGACATTTATAGCAACAACAACTGCTACACAGTATAGAAGAGCACATGTCAAAACAAAATTAACATGAATATGTACCAACAACAACAACAACAGCAACAACAAGAGCTCAAAAACGAAAAGTAAATTGAAAAATTGGAAAATTTGTTTTGATGTTCATAATGCCATACACACAAACATACATACAAACATATTTATTTACATAACAACATACATACAAACATACACTCACATATGTATGCGAATAAGAACCCAGCCAGGTTAAGGCTTTAGCTCTTGTGTTTTAGTGTGTATAGGTGAAAATAAACCCCAAAAATAGTAGTAGAAGGACATTGAAAAAATATTCAGAAAGAATTCAATTTTTTAATATTTTTTAAATATGAAAAACAAAAGAAAAAAAAAATTATTTGTTTGTATATTAAAAATGAATGAATGTTTCGTTTTTTATTTTTATTTAATCAATTGCAGAAACAATGCTTCAAAACTTTTCATGGAGGCCGGAGGTGGAGTTATTCCCAAAAACGATAAACAGGCTTTAATGCAAAGTATTGCCAAAACGTATCGTCGTTCCGAAATGTCATCATCATCATCTTTAACAGCATCATCATCATCATCATCATCGCCGTCTGCATCAACAACACTGTATGCGAATACAAATCGTAGACGTCGCACGAAACGTACGCGTGATTGTCGTGTCAGTCATTGGTCCGAATGGTCGGACTGTAGTAAGACTTGCGGCATTGGTGAGATGCATCGATATCGCAAAGTCATAAAGCATGGCAAAAGAGGTGGCCGACCATGTCCGCCTTTAAAAGAATCAAAATGGTGCGGCTCTGAAAAGGGCTGCCATAAACCAGAGACCTATTTTAATTGGTAAGTATGGGCATAAAAATTAGCATAAAAATTAACAGGGAAAAGTTCGGAAAGTTTGAGATAGATTTTTGTTTTCAAGATATTATTTGCTTAGTACATCGGTATGCCAACATTTTTCACTTGATTAGATAATAATTCTAAAAGCTCCCCATTTGTTGTAAAACTATTTCTAGGCAGAAATTTTTTTTTTTTTGATCGCTAAGGTTCGAACCAGCAGCTGAGCACTAATCTCTTACTCTACATTCTCCTCGTGTTCCATAGAAAAGTTCTAGGCGCGGTATCTGATAGATGCACTGTTAAGGTCATTTTAGTAAGTTAGTGAGTGTTTTATTTTCTGAAAATAATACTAAAATACTTTGAAATCAAATCTGTCGATCGGAATCGCTTGCAGCTCTTATTGGTAGTTGCCCTTGTCGAGGAGAAGTAACTTTAAAACAGTACTAGTCATAGCTGCTCAGTGGACTCTGTGTTACTATGCATATTATGTTGGTAAAATCAATCCACCTTGAAGCAAATGTGCAAGCACTAGCAGTGAAGGATCACAGCTTTTAGTTCGGAAAACGGCTAAGATTTCTCAGATTTCACTTAGAATTGTTTGTGTTAATTTTATACATGAGTTTGCCAGAAATCTGCTGAGAGAAGGTCGCCGAAGAAGTATATTTTCATATTTCGTTTTATGAGAAATGTCTGACCTGGTGTTTGAACCAAGGCCTCACGTCTTATAAGCCAACACACTATCTACTAGACTACGGCAACTACTACAGGATATATAGAACGCATGTTTTTTTTTTTTTTGATTTATTGAGTTATACTGAGCGCGTACTACAGCATACTTGGCAAAGTCAATGTTGGATCCAGACTTCTTATAGATCTTATATAGCTTGTTTTTCCTGTTTTTAATTATGGAGAGGTACTTTGAGTTCCACGGAGGGCCAGAACTTTTAAAGTCATACGTTTTAGGTATACATTCATTCATGCACATGAAAATTTGGTTATAAAATTTTCCAATAATACTATCAATATTTGCTCGAACAATAATATTTGCTCAATAAGGCTCGAACAGAAAAGTAAATTGTCCCAATCTGTAGTTTTTAGTAATTCAAAAAGGGTATTGAAATTTGTTTCTCTGAAGGCAAAAATCTTTTTCTTCATACTTAAAACTGGTTTTGTAGAAATGTATGTAGGAACGGATAAACAGACTTCAATAGTTGGATGATAGTCCAGAGGATTGGAACAGTAACAGGATCAAAACGATTAACAGAAATATCAACACATTCATTGACAAAAACCAGGTCAAGTAATCTCGAATTAACATTACAAATACCATTCAACTGATAAAGATTAAGGTCCAGCAAATTGTTTATGAAATCCATATGAAATGTATCTGTCTTTGGCATTATCGGAATGAAATAACCAACATCAGGCGAAAAATTCCATGAAATTAATGGAAGATTAAAGTCACCAATAACAAAAATAGAATCACCAAAATTCGCTGCACTAACAATATTTTTTATGGATTCAGAATGTTGTTGATAAACAGTATCGGGTGAATTTGGAGGAATATATGCTGAAGATATAAAAATTCTTTTGCGTTTCAATTTTACAACTACGCCAATAAATTCAATGTCCAAAGAGGCATCTATAATTAAAGCTTCAGACGAAAGATGACTAGAAACGGCAATTAATACACCACCGCCTTTAACATTACGACCACGATCATGTCTATGTACTTGGTAGTTTGCACATAAAATTTCAGAATTTAAGACATTATCAGTTAGTCAAGTTTCGGTAAAAACAATGACATCATGATTAAAGGCAAAACTTTGATTATATAATGAAGATAGTTTCGAATTCAAACCACGAACATTCTGATATATAATTGAGAAATAATCTCCATCACTATTTAGTTGTTTGAAATTTGTCATATGGAAACTGGTAAACGTACAGCGTTTATTCTTTTCTCACGAAAAACATATTCACGTACAAACGTACTTACAGGCCAAAAATTTGAATTAATTAACTTTTCAAAAACTGCATCAGGAACTGAAATTTTAAAAGATGCTATGGCTCTCGGTTGCGCCTAAGAAAATTTATAAATTGACGGATTACAATTCGGAAGCTTAGTTTTTATATAGTACGATGTCAGTGTCCTCTACCGTAGTCTCCGAAGCCAAGCGAGAGATAAGAATGCATTTTCTAGGTTAAATCATTTCTGATGTGGGCAGCATTTTTTAGCTGAAGAATTGTTGAAAAGAAGCCATTGCCTAAATCCTGAAGAAATTTTAAAGATTAGCCTGTCTTCTTATATGGAGAATATTGATTTCTAATATACAAACGGGTCTGGAGACTTCTGGTTGTATGAATCGATATACATTTCGTAGTGACTGCGACTCACACATGGGAAGGTTGGTGGTCTTCTGCAGAATTTAATCGTATCTCTACTGAACTGTGTTACCTATAGCAGAGATCCAGCCTTAAACTTTACTTTCAAGTGCAATTTTTTTTTATGTATACCGAACATAATAATAAATAATTGTCCGGTCAGTGTGATGCTTTTCGTTTTCTAAGGATTTGTTTCTAAGGATTCTCTTGAAATATTTAACATGTGTTTACAACGTTGCTTTACTCCATTGGCATACATTCTAACTTCACTATTAAACGTTCTGTCTAAATCAGATTTTTCAATTATAAAGTGTTGCTATCGCGTTATTGCGTTATGCTCCATACAAATTGTATGGGCATGATAAATTTTGACAACTAAAAAAACGCTTACAGCTCTTATTTAGTGTTGGCAGACTGATTTTAAACGTAGTAACTTTCCAAATTTCTCTTGTATTTGAATATTTTTTTAGTTTTGTAGAATTCCCCGAAATTTATTTCTTTTTCGTTTCATTTTATTGTTGTTTTGTTTTGTTTCTCTTTCAGGTCCAATACATGAATATACAAAATCAACCATAACAACCTCTAAAAGGCGTATTATTTTTTAAATTAAAATTTGCAAAAAAAAAACAAAAAAAAAATTCAAATAATTTATCAAAAACCAAATAATTCTGAACCAAATAAACCAAAATATAAATAAAAAAAAAACATAATAAAACAAAAGCAAAAAAAACGTATTAATTTATTAAAAATATATTTAAAAATGAAAACAAAAACAAAAAGAAACAAAAAAATTTATTACAAAAACGGATGCAAAAAAAGTGGACACTTAGTTTTTAGGCAGAACGACAGAAAGACAGACAGACAAACAATACAGACAGACAACCGTTAACATTTCAATTGAAAACTAAACTAAGTTTGAAAAATAAAATTAAAAATTTAATTTCATTTAAACAATTCATTCAGTCGACAACACCAAAAACATTACAACTTAAATTAAAAGAAAAAATTAAAAAAAAAAACGAAATTGTTTATCGACTCGAAAAAATCAACAAATCGAATTCA
This sequence comes from Sarcophaga caerulescens, assembly GCA_927399465.1. Taxonomy (NCBI): domain Eukaryota; kingdom Metazoa; phylum Arthropoda; class Insecta; order Diptera; family Sarcophagidae; genus Sarcophaga; species Sarcophaga caerulescens. Next base: position 93,987,007 of record OV656868.1, read on the forward strand.
ATTTAAAAACTATAAAAATTATTGAGATTTTTATTTCAATTACTCTTTGAATAAATTTTTTAATTTTATTTTTAATTTGTTTAACTTTTTTCGAATTCTACATACCCAGACCAGAGACACTATGGACAATATGAATACAAAAAAAAAAATAAAACTAAAACTGAAACACAGAAAAAATTAAAATCAGCACTTTAATGCCACTTAAAATTGGTTTGATTTTAATGGACAAGAAAACAAACAAAAAAAATAAATAAATTGCTATTCCAACATGATCCTATAAACACAATAGACGCAACACGCCAAAGCGCAGCAATCTCTCAAAAATAGAATACATATGTAACAAGTCAAGCATCGTTGCTGCTTCTTCACATTTAGCCTAAATTCTAATTTTATTAGCAGCAGTGAGAGAATTTGTGCTAGCAATGAGATGAAAGTGCTGTCAATACAGTAACACATATGAAATAGAGGTTTTAAAAACGCAATGTATGAAATATGAAACGCGTAATAAATTTTAGTGGCACTCATAAAATAAACTGAACTGTTTATTTTTTTATTTGTTTTACTTATGCTTTGCCGCTGCTGCCTTTATGTGCATTGCTGCTGTCGCCAGAAGTGTCGCCCTGTTGGATATTAAGAAAAATGTAAGTTTTATATGTTCATTGTATTCCTATGGGATTCTGGTAGAGATGATATGGATTAAGAGATGGTATTATGAGGTGTGTATGTTGTGTACGTTGGTGGTCGTCGTTAAGCAATTGGCAGTCCTAGGAAATCCGCTACTAGTGTTGGATTCAGCCACAAGTCTACTAGTCGAAGGGTTGTCGGTTTAGCAGGGCAACCAAAGAGGTGCGCCGTGTCGTGTGGTCCTTGGTTACATGATGGGTAGCGATCAATGATTCCACGGAATAATCCTCCCCTTATAGCTGATCTCAGCTGGGCCAGGATGGTTCTAGTTACACTAGGTAGTTGCCTTTCACTATCCGATATTGGCGGTGGGTGTTGATTTAGAACCCTGTTGTGACTGAGTTCATCCACTGCTGTCGTAACTGTCGATTGATGTAAGGACCGTTGTGCCTCCCTTACCGACTGGAGGTCCACTGTTATTGGTATTAGGTGCAAGATGTCCGTATTGAAACTTCTAAAGTCATGTCTTATGCGGCGAGGAGTAGGATCGTCCAAGACTAAGTGATGGTTGGAATAGAAGGGTAAATATCAGGTCACGAGATATTGTTTCGTCAAGAGTTCGTTGTGTTGTCTCACTGACAGTATTTGGAACTCTTCGTGAAGATGATCTACACTTGACATCTTCACATATCCCGTTGCGATACGTAATGCGTTGTTCCTCGTCGTTTGTAATGCGCGCCATTGTGTATCACTCAGGCATGAAATCCAGATTTGAGCAGCATAATTGAGGAGAGCGCTTCCAATAGCCTTGTAGGTGGTAATGATTGTTTCCTTGTCCATGCCTCATGTAGTTTCTGATAGCACCTTCAGGACCAGAGATCAGCAATGAATCGTATTTTCGCTACTCATAGGTACTTATGAAATTTTGAGTATGAGTGAGTCAAGAGTATTAAAATTCAACTTTTCTGATTCATTCGTACTCGCTACAGCATTGATTTATAAGTAGAGGTTGCAATGAGTATGAGTACAACGTTGACATTAAACTCACAACATTCGATTCATTGTTTGATTCATACGCCTACTCATTCAGATTCATAAATTTAGAAAAATACTTATAATACTCATGAATGATTCGAGTCACTCGAATCATTCATTAAAATTTACAGTAGTAGTTATTGTTGCATTTACAAAAGAAGAGAAAAGAAAAGACAAATACAGCAAGCAAAGCACACACACACAACCTTCTAGCGAGTATTGTGGTGTTCGTACTCGAATCATACTTATTTTGTGCTTCGTGTATATGTTGAATCATGGAGAGTCGAAATCAGCAACATCGTGCGTATTGTTAAGTATGAGTACAATGAGTATTTCTAACTTTGAATATGAGTAGTATGAGTATGATATTAAAATAAGTATGAATGCGTATAAGTAGCTGAAATTATAAGTATGACTCGAATCTACTCATCGTTTTGAATACTCGTTGCTGATCTCTGTTCAGAACTTTGTTTCTCATCCTCACTTTGCTGTTGATGTTGGTCGCATGGAAGAAGAAATGAATCTGTTTCAACCGGAAGCCTACCCTGTTGTGGTGTTTGCTGTGTTGCATCTTCTATTGTGTTTATTGCATGACTTAGCTAATAAAAGCATTTTTTTCTTTCATTTTTTTTTTAATGAATTAACAAAATTCAAACCAAAAGTAAGCAAAAATAGAGAGAAAAAAAGAAATAAATCAAATAAAAAGGAAATTTAAATGAAAAAAGAAATTAAAAAATTATTTAAAATTAAGTGTAAAAAAACAACAACAACTAGAGTTTAATTAAACAGAGAAATAAAATAAAATAAAATATTTTCATAAAATAAAAAAAAACAGAAAAAAAAATAAAAAAATAATAATTAATTAAGAAAACAACAAAAATGTATATTGAATTAATTAAATGAGGAAAAATAAAATATATTATGTATTATTTAAATGCGATTTATAGTTATAAAAAAAACAAAGAAAAAAATAAACTATACATATATGGTATTTGGAAAACTAAATACCGTTTAAATCGATTATTTTTTTTGGTTTTTTAATTTTTTTTTTTTTGAGTTTTTTTTAATTTGTATTTAAACTACGCAGAGTTTGCTGGTTCCATAGTGCTGATAAAGAACGATTCTCTCTCTGATATTTTTTAATTCTATTTATTGATCAATCGTCTAAGAATGAATCACGTGTACATTCAAGTTTAGTTTCGATAAGAGAGTAAAAGAAACAATTCTCTAATAAGGCTTTTATCAATCAGGGCCAGTGCAAATGGTTTTCGGTTTAATCTGTCCTCTGCCATATTAATTCTTAACACTTTAGTTTTTCTCTGTGAATTATTGCCTATCTTTACGGCAGATATTCATTTTGTTTTTTCTAATTACTCTTTCAGAGCGCTGAAATGGCTTTCAATTCAAGTTTTTATGAAATTCTTCTTAATTGTTTTAGATTATAAGATTTGTTTTATTTAATTTTTATTGTTTTTTTTTTTTGTTTTTTTTTTTATTGTTTTTTTTTGTGAATTTTTCTTCATCAAATCAAACAAGGTAAAATGTAATTTTAAGTACACATACATATAAACAAAACATTATTTATGTACATATATTATAAAGCATAAATAATGAAAGAAACAACAAAAAGAAACAAAAAAACTAAAACAAAGTTAATAAAATAGTTTTATTCTTAGAATTTAAGTAAATTAAGCCTTTAAATAAAAGCACTTGAAGCTGAAAAATGAAAAGAAGAATAAAGAAAAATCATAATACAACATTGAAATTGATAAACTCCCTCCTTCCCAAATAAAAACAATTAATAATCTATACAAAATAAATAAATAAATATATAATATACATACATACATACATACATACAAATAAAAAATCAATCAATCAATAAAAAAAAAAAAATAATACTAATCAACAACAACAACAACAATAACAATAATAATAGTATGTAATACCAAATGTAGATATTGTAACTTTATAAAATGAATTCTAAATACAAACAAATAGTGACAAAAGATATACATATATATAAACATATACTTTTTCCCCTACCCAATAAAATCGAAAAAACACACAGAAAAAAGAAAATCAAAAGATTTAATTATTTAAACTATAGAATAACAAGTTAAAAAATTTTTTAAATTATTCAAATTCAACATACACACACACACACAGAGTCACAGTCCAATCAAAAATAAAACTGACAACCAAATCATAAGTCCCAAATCTGGTTAAGAGCGAGAGAAACAATTGGAAGATAAATCTCTACGTACAAGACACAAGACACACTAACACAATCTCAATTGGTTATTTAAACCGTTATAATAACTTGTCATACACTTACAGCCATGGACATTAAATTAGCACAAAATTCATATATACATAGTTTGATTGTGAATTTTTTCTCATTTGTATCCTAATTAGGCCAATTGTTTCGGTCTGGAATGTTGCACGATGACATCTAGCTGTTGTTTAATAAAAAATATTACCGTTATCGTAAAAATTTTTTGTTTTGACTGCTAATTCGAGCCGGGCAGTAAATTAGCACAACGTGCATAGGTACAAGCTTTGTTCAAGTATTTTTATTCTTACGGTATATTCCTTTAATTTTATGGCATTTATAGTAATTTTTTTAAAAATGGGACGTTGAAAAGATTGCTGGCCAGAGGAGAAGCTCGTTATCGTTGACTTGTGGAATGATGGGAAAAACCGGGCTGAAATTGCCGAAATTTCGAATTGCTCGCGAAAAATGATTCATAACGTGATCATTTCCGTCAAAGCAAACATAATAATGTCGCAGAAAACAAAAAACGAAAGCCACGTGTCAAGGAAACAACCGAAGTCGTGGACCGTGGTATTGTCCGGAAGTCAAAGAAGGAGCCTTTCATGTCGTCACGCGATATTTTGAACGAAATTAACTCTCAATTTAGGTTAAATTTATCGGACAGGCTCATACGATGACGTTTTAATCACGGAAAGCTCTTTGGACGCTCTTGCCGAAAGAAACCACTTCTACCAAAAGAAAAATATAGTCAAGCGTTTAACGTTTGCTCGCACCCACAAGGGTACAGATCTCCCATTCTGCAAAAAATATTTTGGAGTGATGAAACAATGCTAAATCGTATGGGACCAGATGGTAGAGTGGTTGTTTAACGGACAGAATAAAATCAACGCTATACTCAAAGGATCATAACGCATGGTCGAGAAAGCACAATGACGTGGGGAGCATTTTCATGGCACGGTGTAGGTCCCATTGTGAAAATTAATGAAAAAATGGACCGTTATCAGTATTTGGACATTCTAGAGAACAAAATGGTACCATAAGCTTTTAATACATGCCAGTTTTATTCATATTTTTGCAAGATAGTGGCCCCAAACACACATCTAAGCTGGCTAAGGATTGATTTTATAAAGTGCACATTCCCGTTTTAGACTGGCCGTCGCAAAGTTCTGACTTAAACTCAATAGAAAACCTCTGAAACGATGCGAAATGTACTATTGCTCAACAAAAGTACAAAAATGTGGACGATTTGTGGATTGGAATACGGGACGCTTGGTACTCGATTTCCAAAAATCTTTTCCAAAGAACTTTGTCCCTTAGATGCCACGTGGTGCTTTAAAATAGAGGCTACTCTACTAAATATTGATCAAATAAACTGAAAACATTAATATTTTTACTATTTATTAAAATATATTATTTTTATTCCAGAAATTTTAATTTGTGCTATTTTACTGTCCAGCTAAAATATAGCGGCTGATATGTTACAGGTCTTAATGAGCAGACGATTGGCAATTTCGCCAAAATTTTTGTTTTTTTAAAGAAGAATATGCATCTTAAGTTTCTATGTTTAAATTTTTTTATGAATAGACCTAAAATACTATAAAAAATCTTATTGTTTTTATAATGACGTTTTGTGCTAATTTAAAGTCCATAGCTGTATGTACATGTGCTCTCTTTAGCTCTCTTATCTTAGACAAATACTTTCGACACACACTCTCTCAACGATATCTAATTTGATTTCAATTAAATGAAATGGAAATATTTTTTTAAAAACACATTAAAAATTTATTTAAATTATACTCTCTGAATAATTAAAAAGAAAAACTACTTATTCTAAAGTCAAAGAGTAAATAAACACAAACAAATAATATTACACACACACACACCTAAACACACACACACACAAATAAAAATACAAAAACAAATAGGCAAACATTGTGTACATTTATTTATAAATAAATTAATAAATAAATCAATAAATAAAGAAATAAATCAATAATTGAATTTTCCAAATAAATACAACAACAACAACAAGAAAAAGAGATAAATATAAAAGAAGAAACGTAAGTAAAGCGTCCGCCAAATAACTTTTTTTTTTGAAAATGCTTTAAAAAAAAAACTACTGAATATTTTCTCAAATTTCTTTTTTTTTTTATTTGAAAGTACAATCCTTCCGGTTAATAATGGAAAATAAATGATTATGCGTTTTCGCTTCGCTAAGTGGGCCTGCGATCGACTTACAGAAGATGCCGATTTTGGCAAAAAAATCATCTTTTCAGATGAAGCTCATTTTGATCTTGGCGGGTATGTAAACAATCAAAATTGTCGCATTTGGGGTACAGAAAACCCGCACGCATACATTGAAAAGCCGACGCACCCAAAACGAGTCACTGTTTGGTGCAGATTTTGATCCAGAGGAATAATTGGGCCACCTCGGAGCTGCGATTTGACACCATTGGGTAATTATTTGTGGGGTGCCGTCAAAGATATTCGTGAAGCCATTGGTGAAATACAGCTGCACACAATCGATAATGTGCTTAAAAATTGGACCGATCGTGTAGGCTACTGCTTGGCCAGCCGAGGCAGCCATTTGAATGAAATTATTTTCCATTATTAACCGGAAGGATTGTACTTTCAAATAAAAAAATAAATTTGAGAAAATATTCAGTAGTTTTTTTTTTAAAGCATTTTCAAAAAAAAAAAGTTATTTGGCGGACCCTTTATAACAATAAAAAACAAAAGAAGAGAAACAAGGAAACAGAAAGAAAACATTTAAGAAATTTAAAAAACAAAATAAAAAACAAAAAATACTCTTATAATTTATGTAATTAAATATGTATTATCGAAATAATGTTTTTGTATAAAATAATAATAAAAATAAAATTTACAAATAAAAAACAAAAAAAAAAAACAGAAAAAGAAATTAAAAATAAAACATAAAATTTAGATTAAAAGAAAACGAAGAACAGAGTTTCAAATTATTTAAAAATATCGTCATCAGGTACCAGGTACCATGATGGTAAGTACATACATACATAACATAATTTGGTCATTACAACCCTTTAGTCAGGATTGCGACCTAGCTTCTCACACCACTTATGTTGTGTGTGTTAATTTTTTTTATACATGAGTGGCGGGACCTACCGATTAAAGTCGACTCCGAACGACAGATTTTTGAGAAACTTTTCATGACACTTTTCATTTACTCTCACAGTTTTTGCAAGAAATCTGCTGAAAGGAAGTCGCCAAAGAAATATTATATTCATATTTCGTTCTGTTTGAGATGTCTGACCTGGAGTTTGAATCGTGGCCTCACGTCTAATAAGCCAACACACTACTTACTAGACCACGGCGACTACAATCAATCAATCATATGCAATTCAATGGCTGCCTTAACGGAATCTAGAGAACATAAACACAAATGCCCATTTATTCTATCCTACCCATCATAGGAGGCTTACATCATTATGCGTGGTAGACGTATTGTTTCCACCCGTGCTTAAAGCACTGATGGGTGTACCATAATGGCGATATTTATGTTAAGCCATGGACTAATGTCCCTGGTGGTGATGGTAAGTAAGTTGAGTTAAATAGAAAAATATTTTAAGTTCTTGTTAAACTCCGTTCACATGCAAAACTGACATCTACATAGTTCTTGAGAATTTGAGTATACTTGGTAAAACGTTAAGAGCCAATTGAAAGCATAATCAAAAAGAAATGAAAGAAACAGAACAATGTTATTAGATTAGCCAGAATCTTTTGGGGACATACATATGTGGCTCAATATGCTTTAAGGGTTGTCAATCACTGAATTGAGTAATTATATTTTGAATGCATTTATTGTGTCACAGATGTTGAACGTAAGGCGAGTTGAATTGTACAGATGGTAAAACGTGTTCTCTGAGTTCGATCATTTCAAATCCAGTTTGAGATTTTTCATGTCAGATTGAAAAATTTATATGCTGTATAAATACGGAACGATGTTAGTTGTGATTGCAACTTATTATTGCGAAAATCTAAATTTCTTTCATCGTATTCAGTAGCTAAGTAGGCCTTCTTATTAGTAGTTGTCCATGTCAGGGACAGTGTACTCTGTGTTATTATGCATATTATGTTAGCAGAATTCAATCCACATTGAATGAATTGTGGAAGACCTCCACACAGAGCGAAAACTGCCTAATAAAATCAAGAAGATTTTCTCTACGAAACGCTTTTGGAGTGAGGGGTATTACAGCAGAAAGAAACGAAGATTTTTTCGTAGAGATTTCTTATTATTTTTATGTGATAAATCTTTTTAATTTTTTCAAGAAGTAAAACACATACATTTAAGAAGAAAACTTATTATTTACAATTTTTTTTATTCAAATTCCATCATTTTTGCCACAAAAAATACAATCCATAGAGAAAAACTTAATGATTCTATTGTGTTTTCTTCAAAATTGTATAAAACAAGAATTTCTTATTCATTTCATTGGGCTACCTAATTAATTTTTTTTAAAAAGGTTTTCCTTTTAGATTTCATTAATTAGGCTACTTAATAATTTTTTCTAAGGAGTATTCCTTATTGATTTCATTAGTAAAGAAGTGGAAAAACTAATAAAAAAAGTAAATTTTTGTTTTAATTTCAACAAAAAAAAAGTGTTATAAAAAACAAATAAAATTTTGAGTAATGACCGATCAAAGGAGTTTAACAGAAAATGATGAAACGTGCAACATTCTTTTAAGTTTTGGAATTACATCAACAAACATATTAAAAAAATGGAAAAATCCAAAATGTTGAAAATTTATTCAAGAAGGTGGACCCAAAAAAATATACTGGGGAGTTGATTAAATTCAAAGCAGGCCTAAGGGAATGGAGAAGAAATATTGTTCGTAAACATGATTTTATGTGTATGAATTGCGTTTTAAATAACGAATTCTTTTAGCATGAATTCTATTTCGAAGAAGTGCAGAATATTGAACCAGTTAAGTGTATTCAATAAATTTTACCGATTCTCTTCTGTATAAGAGAACGAATAAAATAGTTTTTCGTGGAAAAACGTTTAAAGTCAATTATATATTCACTATAACTAAAGATGATGCCCTAAATATTTATGAAATAGTCGATTTTTTATACAAAGAAGACAATATAAAAATAGTTGGTAAGAAATTTGTAAAACTGAATTTTTCACAAAGATTTCAATCCTATTTGTTTGGCAATGTATCCGAAACATTTGACGTCATTGACTTGACCGATTTAGACGGACCGCCCATCCATTTTTACTTGCTGAACAATGGACTTAAAGTTATTCGAGTAAAAAAATACTGGAAATAATATTTACTTTTTACTATATTAAATTTCTTTCTAAGCAAATATATTTTATCATATTTTTAATACATTTTTACTTACTGAAATTAAGGCTAATTTTAATTTTTATTATTACAAATATTAAATTAGTTTCTAAGTAAATATATCAATAAAAAATCTATAATAATATCAAGCAAAATCAAGAAGTATTATTTAAAAAAAATAAACGGATAGTCTTATAAAATTAAGAAGAAAATCTTTTTGAAAAAAAAGAAAGCCTAATAAAATTAAGGAGAAAACCTTTTTAAAAAAATCAAGAAGACTATCTAGTAAAATCGCTAAGTTTTCTTCCTGATTTTTTCAAAAAGGTTTTCCTTATAAAAATAATAAGAATCTCTTCTTGAACAAAAAAAAAACCATAGAGAAATCTTATAAACTTTGTTCAAATTTACTATGTATTTATTAGGTTCAGTTTTCTCTGTGCAGCAGTAAAGAATCACAGCTTTTAGTTCGGAAAACAGCTAAGATTTCACAGATTTCACTTAGAATTGTTTGTGTTAATTTTATACATGAGTTTGCCAGAAATCTGCTGAGATAAAGTTGCCAAAGAAATATTTTTTATATTTCGTTTTGTGGGAAATGTCTGACCTGGTGTTTGAACCAAGGCCTTACGTCTTATAAGCCAACACACTACCTACTAGACTACGGCAACTACTACAGGATACATATAACGCATGTTAAATCATTTCTGATGTGGGCAGCATTTTTTAGCCGAAGAATTGTTGACAAGAAGCCATTGCCTAAATCCTGAACAAATTTTAAAGGCTAACCTGTCTTCTTATATGGAGAATGTTGACTTTTAATATACAAACGGGTCTGGAGACTTCTGGTTGTATGGATCGATGTACATTTCATAGTCACGGCCGCTGACACAGAGGAAGGTTGGTGGTCTTCTGCAGAATTTAATTGTATCTCTTCTTACCTGTTGCAGAGATGCAGTCTTAAACTTCTTTTTCAACAGCAATTTTTTTGTATGTACTATATACCGAACATAATAATAAATAATTGTCCGGTCAGTGTGATGCTTTTCGTTTTCTAAGGATTTGTTTCTATGGATTCTCTTCAGATGCTTCACCATGTGTTTACAACGTTGCTTTACTCCATTGGCATAGACTACCCTGTTCAGGTACTATTATCAGTCATTATTCAGAGAATTTTTTGCAACGATTTAAGAATAAAAACACTCGTATATCGTTACGCTTAATTCAAGTTCATAAAGAGACCCGGTCGTCGCTAGCAAGTCTAAGGATAAGAATGACTTAAGCATTGCAACTTGATTTGCATTTGAGTATTCATTTAAAACTTAATTTATTTGAATATTTAATTAAAGCAATTAAGTAATTAACCTAAATAAATATACAATAAAAGAAACAAACAACAAAATATGTACACTTTCTTGCATACGATTGTTTACTATGCCATGCCATCCCTGCCATGCCATGTCATATGTATGTACGTACCATTCATCCATTTTCTTGCATTATTTCATGGAAAAATTATTATTATTGTCGTGGTTTTTTTATGTCTATTTGTCGGACATCACCATCACCGTTGCCGTTGTTAAGACCTGTGGGTGTTTGGTCATCTGCTACATACTCGGGTTCTATTTGGGACGCTTAAGCAAGAAGGGCAACAACAACTTTAAGCCACCCGCTGCACAAATACAAATGCCCGCAAATATAAACGAGGCTGTGTAACTGCCGGTTAAATCGTTTAAGACTCCACCAGCTGTTGTACCAATGAAAACACCGAGACCCATAGCTAGAGCCGTTAAACCAAAGGCATTTGTTAACTTATCCAGACCCAAAGCACGCACATAGATAATCGCACGCAGTGTCGAATAGAAGGCTATTTATAAAAGTGAGAAAGAGAGAGAGAGAGAGAGGCAAGAGGCGAGAAAAAATATTAGAATTCGAATTACATAGTACATGCAGAGAAAAGGGTTGTAAGAAGGAAGGAGTTTATAAGCAACAGCAAACACAACAACAACAATGACAGAATGATGGAATGAGAAAATGTGGGGAAAGAAAAATTATTCATAAATAAACATAAAGAGGAATACAATTAAAATTGCATTCGTTTATTTAGTCTCATATGCATATGTAAACACAAATACAGACGACATACATACATACATATGTAAAGTAAACACACACATGCATATTTATAAACACACAAATACAAAGTTAGGTTAAGCTAAATAGAACTAATTGTGGGACACAGGATTATGTAATAAAACCCACTAAACTCATTCTAAGTAAAGAAAGAGAAGAAGAAACCAATCAATTGCTGTGGTCATAAATTTTCCTCTCATTTACTAGTAATTATAGAGAAATAAAGCCTCATCAGAGATGGGACTACAGCTGGTACAAGAACATGAAGTCAAATTTAGATTTGAACAGTTAAACTGATAGTTATTGGGGTTTTTTTTTAGCTAACAATCCTTGTACCTTTGAATTTTTGAACAGGCTTCGTTCGTGGCAACAGATTGTCATTGTGTGTGATTTGAAATGAAATCTTAAATATAAATTGGAGTACATTTGCAAATGAAATCTTTACTTGAATGTTGAATTCTAATTAGTTAGCCCTGGCTGTAGATCTCCATATGCGCATATACACACACAAACAGAGGCAAATATTCATGCTCAAACCATTATGAAGCAGCATAATTAATAGTGTTTGCCTTGTGGTCATTTATTCAATGACTCTGAGTACGGGTACGAGCCAGTATGTATATCTGTGTGAAGGCTTGTGTTTGGAATGCAGGTTGATATTGGCTGCCAATGCTGATGCAGATGAGGATTCTATATATAGTAACGAATGTATAAACATTACCATGAGCTTGTGTGTGTGACGGGCATACCCGTAACGTTGTAAAAACGTGCTTGATGAGTACATGTTAATGGCATGAGTATTTTCTCTCTGAGAATAAATTTTTTTTTTTTTTTTGGACGAAAATACAATCATTGTAGGGGAATGTTTAATGTATCCGTTTGTGTATGTTTGTGTGTGTGTATATGTATGAGAGTGTTAGTTAGTAGAGTAACAATATTTTACCTGGAGCCACGCCATAGCACATGGCATAGACAAACTGGAACCACACCACATTGAGGCCATAGAAGGCACTTATGAGTACAGCTAGACCACCGAAAAGCATGCCACCACCACAAATGTACGTCGTGTATTCACGAAATTGGAATGCAATAAAACCAGACGCAATACGAAAGGCAAAATTCGAAAAACCAATGGTGGGTGTAATTAGCTTCGCAAAAGATTGATCAATTTGTACACGCACTAAACGAAAAAAGAAAAAAACGAAACGAAAAAAATTAAGAACAACATAGTACGGGAAAAAAGCAAAAAAAATGGAAAAAATTGGAAATGAAAAAATACAAATTAAAACAGACAGAAACCATTACAAAAATGTTGTTGTTGTTGGGCTAAAATGAAGTGAAAAGTTTGCAGGAGACAGACATCCAACACTCTCTCCTCTCTTTGCAACAAGTATGAAAACAAAACATACATACATACATGCAGGCATACATACATGGATATCCGCACAAGATATGTACACAAAATATGAATGACATAATGGCCACCAAAAGAGGAGGCGAGTGGGATGGAGATTATTAAGAATTTTAATAGCCACTCTTGCAAAAACTGAACGTGTAACTAAGAAGATGACGGCTGGCTGGCTCGTTAGGGCAGTAAATGAAAATGATTTTGAAAATTTTCTTTCTTTCTTTAAAGCAAAACTGAATTTAAACTTTTGAATTTTGATAGGAGGAGATTTCATTAACTAACGTACCTGTAGAGTAAACGAAGGGTATGTTAAAACCCATGGGAAATAAAAATGCCGATAACAAGAGAATCCGAAATTCCATTATCGCCAGCAAACGAAAATCGAATAGTAGACTAAAAGCTCTACGAATTTTTGGATGAACAAGATTTTTCGGTGATAGAAAGGCACACAGGGGATATTTTTCAGTTTCTTTTAATTGAGCATAAGATTTTTGCACTTTCTTTAGCGAGTCTTCATCCCTTCTCATTTGCATGGTGGATAAGGCATTGATTACGGATTTCTTTTGATGTACGCTCTTGAACTCTTCCAGTGTAATTGTACGCCTCGCAGCATTTTCTTCTGATTCACTGATGCGTGATGCAGTTCTTTGCTTCAGTATTTGATCGACATATTCACTCTCTTTGTCATGATCTTTGGGGCCCATATAGAAAAGATCTTCACGATCTATTAGATCCTGTTTAATAATATATTTTTTGATGGACTCCTCTTCGGCTTGTTTCTCACGTCGCTTCTCTAACCAGCGTTGGTAGGCCGGACAACACTTGTCCAAGCATTTGATACACCGATTGGGTTCTTTCTTTGTAGTCGTAGAACGTCTTTCTAAAAAAAAGAGTGTGAGGTGTGGTGGACGCAGAAAATATAAAAAATAGAATGACTGTGTAACTGTGATTTAACTCATACCGTAAATAGGTACAAAATTCTCATCCAAGGGATACTCTTCATTATCGACCCCCAAAGAGAAACGTGTGTATTTGGTAAACTCAGTCGAAGAACCAGAAGATTCCGAATCAGATTCATCCAAAAACTAAAAATAAAAATGTTTCGTTTTTTAATTCGAATTTTCTGTTTTTATGTGCATTGGAAAATTACCTCTACAACCCGGCCAATTCTTGTGGGAGCCACCTCTATAAATGTGAAGGCCATGAGCAGAACTATCAGCAGAAAACCCACATGTACTCTCATCAAATTACGCCAACCCAGTTCGGGCACCAGAACACTATTCATGTATGAGAATATCATAATGCCGGCACCCGCTCCTGAGCATGACAAACCATTAGCTATGGGACGAAACTTGTCAAAATAATAGCCAATTATGAGCTGAGACGATACCCAAACCATGCTTAAACTGGGACCACCTAAACACATCAAACACAAACAACACATTAGTATCCATAAAGAAGAAAATATCATTACACAGGTTTTTGTTTTTGTTTTTGTTTTACCTAAAAAACTATAAAAGAATATCATCATGGGTAGATTTGTACTAAACGTGGCTATGCTTAGAACAGTTATGGCCAGCGAACAGCCAATCAAAGCCACGGGACGGAAACCATACTTATTTATAAAGGCACTGGACACAGTGCCAGAGAGAAAGTAAAATCCTGTTAAAAGAACAAACGTTCTGCTTTAGAATCACTGAACTTGAGAGAATCTCTGCAACGTTTAACATACCAATTTGCATGGATGCTACTAGGACTACTTGAGAGGCCGGTATATCCAAATCTGCGGCTATGTAGGGCAATACAATGCCAATGGTAAACATAATGCCGTCCACAACGACTTGGCATAAGAATGAAATGAGCATAATGAACCAGCCATAGCCACCATCAGGTGGCATTATCATATAAACCTTTTGAAAAGAAAACGAATATCATATCGTTAACAGACGTAGTCGTTTGCCCCAAAAGCCAACAACAATCTAACGTAACGGAATGTACGTTCGTTTTTAGCATACAAAAAGCAAAGAGAGTGATTTACGAACGTACGTTACCGTTACGTTATATGAACGTTTGGCTAATTGAGGCTTTAGACCGCTTACAAACACATGGCCGATTCGCAAATTCGTGCTATCTTCGGATGACTCATCTGTATCATCGTCCATATCATCGTCATCATCCATGAGGGAGCTTTTCTTCACATGATGTGACTTACTGGCTTTCAGCTTGTCTGTATCAAGATGTCAATCAACATTTCAATATAAAAATTGCTGCGTAAAACGTTGGTTGGAGAAAATAAAATTACCTTTACTATAACGGACATGACGACTTGGTTTGCCTTCGCCTAAATACAAAAATTTATAGAAAAGGGGGGAAAGGGCAATGTTATAGTTTTTGTTTTATTTTTTCCAATTAAAACTCATCTCGTTTCATACCTTCCGCGGCAGACTCATCTTCCATCTCTTCTGGAATTGTTTGAAATTGAATTTTTCCTGGGGCAACCTTTTTCTCCTTTGTAGACTTTGCTTGGGATTTGTCTTTTGCGGCAGTTGCCTTTTCTCTATGAGGAAGTTCCGTAGCTGACTCCGGTATGCTTCCACTGGACGAAGATGAAGACGTAGATGTCTCAGAAGATTCTAAAGATTTCGTAGTAAAGGTTTCAGCATCAACAGTTGTTGGCTTTTCTTTCTTTTCTTTTCGGTTTTCGTCCAAGTCCGTGTTGGAACCTGAATTCGTTGTGGACGCGGTTGATGAAGATAAGGGAATCTCTGAAAAATCTGAAGTTCCAATAGCCGTATCCTTTTTGCTTTAAATTTAAAGAGAATATTTAGAATAGAGAGAAATTGAGGAAGGAAGCCATCTATCTTACCTATTGCTGTCATCATTGTTCATTTTGTCTTCCTTTCTTCGAATCAAAAGAGTTGGAAAACAGAAATTGCCTTTAAAAAACGTAAATAATTCTAAAATTCTATTCTATTCTCTTTTATTTTATTTAATTTTTTTTTTCCTTTTTTGATGTTTTTCTAACATTTGCCACACAAACTGATATTCGGAGTAAAAACCAAGCAAACCGTTTATTCACACATCGTTATTCGTTACAATTTTAAATTCAATAGAAACTGTGTGGTGGCATTTGTTTGTTTTAGATCATTTGAATTGTTTGCGATTCCCCTTTTCGTTTTTCAACGGAAGACAGGCGGATAGTAAAACTTTAACGCACTTCTCAAATCCTCTAGGCAGGCATTGTTGTTCGCAGCAAATCCTGAGAATGTTATTTTTTTAACTCAAGCTTTAGGTGTTTGTCGACACTAAAGACGACATCCACTTTAACCAAGCAACAACCAACAGACTTCCGCTTCCATTCATAGATTACAACTGGAAAAACAAAAAACCAATGAAGGCAATATCTTTGCAGATAGATTAGCCATTGAGCAGGTAGTGCCCCACTTGATAATACACTACATATACACTAGGTATTGTCTCAGCACTGGTAGTATTGCACATGTACTCCTATTTCGCAACCGTATCAGCACTACGAATGCTGGCCAGTTGACATGGCGTCTCATGGTTATAATGGTTCAAAGTCTAGCATGTTATGGCACCAGCACCTTTGCTTATGTAATAAAGATGACAACCTGCGGGTATTTAACTACGTCGAACTCCATAGTTTCAGCTCTCTTGATGAAGCCATTAAATCTTCGGGAGGTCTTTCCACACGACAATACGGATTTCGACTCGGAAAATCTACAATAGGAGCTCTAAAGGAGGTAGTAAGCACAGTCGAAGCTGCCCAATCTGGGAATCTTTATTCGAGACCGGTCGTACTCTTAGCGACCTTTGATATAAAAAAGGAGCTCTAAAGGAGGTAGTAATTACAGTGGAAGCTGCCCAATCAGGGAATCTTTATTCGAGACCGGTCGTACTCTTAGCGACCTTAGATATAAAAAATGCCTTCAACACTTTGAGGTGGACGGACAATTTTTAATGTTCCAGCGTACCTAATGAAAGTTATTAGGGATTACCTAAAGAACAGAGAGCTGACGTATGATACTAGCCAAGGGCCAAGAAGAATGCAGGTCACTTCCGGAGCGGCAGAGGGATCCATATTGGGACCAGACCTCTGGAACGCAACTTATGACGAAATCCTGAGAATCGAAATGCCGGAGGATACTTTCCTAGTCGGATACGCAGACGACATTGCGGCAGTCATTAGAGGTAGAAATACAGAAGTAGTTCAACGCAGACTATGACAAGTCATGATGCGCACTAAGAACTAACTGGAATCTCACGGCCTGCAGTTGGCCATGCATAAAACGGAGCTGCTGTTACTAACAAGACGACATATTCCGACCGAGATCGAAATAAATATAGGCGACTTGGTCATTCCTACGAAGAGATCTATAAAATACCTTGGGATTAGACTGGACTCGAAACTGACCTACACAGAGCAGATAGAGTATGCAACAGCGAAAGCAGCTAGAATTACAATACAGCTGAGTAGACTGATGGCAAATATTGGAGGACCACTACCAAGAAGGAGGAAGTTACTCATGGAGGCTGGAAATAGTATACTCCTTTATGGCTCTGAAATCGGGGCTTCTACTCTGAATACTCAAACCAGAGCTAAAAAACTGCTATCTGCGCAGAGAACAGCAGCTTTACGGGTCACTTCCTCGTATCGCACGGTATCAACACAAGCCGCCTTAATAATAGCTGGAATGGTTCCCATAGACCTTCAATCAATTGAGCGCCAAATGATTTTCAACGCTATACAGAGCACGACTCAGTCGCAGAGCCTAGAAACGATACAGCACGAAGTCGTCTTAAAATGGCAACATCGCTGGGAAAATGAACGGTACGCTAGGTGGACGCACAAACTGATTCCAGAATTGCATGTGTGGAAAAACAGAAAAAACGGCGAAGTAGACTACTACATAACCCAGATGCTAACCGGTCATGTATACTTCAGAGAGTACCTGCATCGCATGGGGAAATGTCCCTCGCCATTCTGCATCTACGAGGAAGAGGAAATGTTAGACGATGCCCAATACACTTTCTTCGGCTGAAAGACGCTAGGCCGAAAGTCTTCAGGGTCTCGAGGCTGAAAGACGTCAGGGTCTCGAGGCATTATTAGTGCCACAAACGTCGTGCTGAAAATGATAAACAGCAGAGAAAACTGGAACGCAGTTAAAAAATTTGTGCACTATGTCCTGCGAAAGAAAAAATATGATCTAGACGCAGTAGAATAACAGAAGTGCGGAGCCTGGAAGCAGGCTGACAATGATGGAACTGGCACAGGTGCCAAAAGGGGTCCACCTCGAAGTAATGCAACCGTGGTTCCGAGGTGGAATGATATCCCGGTGAGGAGACAAGGCGGGTTTTTAATCGGTATACCCAGTGGGAGAGTCCGACATACCATGTATGGTGACGACCTTCATGAATGCATAAAGCATTTTCCCTCCTTCCCACAAAAAAAAAATTGTTTCATCTCTAATGGGTGGGATTCATTTATCAGCTAACACGGCCAATGCGATATTGGCAATTCCTATAAGCGCCATATACCAAGGGACTAGCTTGTACGCATACTCATTGCAATCTGTACTTATAAATCAACGTTGTAGTGAGTATGAATACTGAGTCAGAGTAGTTAAATTTCAATATTGTTCACTCAATTACATTCAAAATTTTATGAGTGCTTATAAGTAGCGAAAAATCAATTCATTGCTGATCTCTGGTGCCGACCACTGCCGACTGTAGAGCAACATTTATTGCTTGAATAAGCAAGTGTCTAGTGAATGAAGTTCACAATAATGACTGCCCAAGTGATTTCGAAATAAAATTTTCATTTTCTTTTAAATTTTTCATTTTAATTTATAAAAAAGAAAAGAAAATATTTTTAAATATTAAATAGTTTTTATAAGATTACATAGCAAAAATATGGCAATTGTTATTGCAATAGTTCAAGGGGCTGCTTATTGTTGCATGATAAACATGAAAATGATTTAAAAGCATAACTGCCTTCACTAAACAATAACAAATTAAAGAATTATGAACAAAACATATGAAAGAAAATAAAATAAAAAACAAGAAAGAAATTAAAATAATAAATAAAAATAGAAAATATTTAAATTAAAAAATAAAAAAATATGTATTCAACAATATATGTACAGTGGTGGTCTTATTATTAGCACACCCATACACCAAATAGTTTGTGTTGCATAAACAAAATATGAAAAAGAATTCACCTTTGGTCCTGATCCCCCAATCTGCCACCTCTACGGCCTCATCAATGGATGGGTCAGGGGGAAAGAACAGAGGCGTTGGGGGAATGGATCGGGTTGTTATGTTTCTAGCTGTCTATGGCTTGCTACAGACAGTGTAAGAAGAGGTTGGCTGTTGGGCTTGGATAAGGCTAGCTTAAGGTTATTTATTGGGCTTATTACGGAGGCACTGCGAGATTAAATCGCTGACAAGGATCTGGAACAGATCTCAGCCGGACTATTGTAGGGTATGTTGCGATGAGGAGGAGTTGTAGGCTATCAAACACCACCTCTGTAACTGTCGAGCCCTTAGTAGTAGAAGACCCTAGCCAGGGGCTTCTTTGAAGGTTTGAATTCTATATCAAGAGCCGATATAAAGGCTATCCATAGACTCATGAAGTCGCCGTAGTCTAGTAGGTAGTGTGTTGGCTTATTAGACTGAAGGCCCGAGTTCGAATCCCAGGTCAGACATCAAAACGAAAATATGAAAATATTTCTTCGGCGACTTCCTCTCAGCAGATTTCTGGCAAAAACTCTGAGAGTTAATAAAATTGCCATCTAAAGTTTCTCAATAAAATCTGTCGTTCGGAGTCGACTTCAAAATCGTAGGTCCCGCCACTCATGTATAAAATTAACGCACACAACATAAGTGGTGTGAGAAGCTAGGTCGTAATCCTGACTGAAGGGTTGTAATGACCAATTATGTATGTATAGACTCATTATTAGTTTGAGCTGGTTGAGAAATGCTAGGGCTTCAATAGAGTAGTCGTGCTCTCTTGTTTGTTTTGTTAGTCTATGTAATTCCTTTGCTTCATTATTCTCCCTTTCCTAATTCCTTTCCTTTTTCCCTATCTGCCCTATTATCCTCTCCCCTTTAGGACGTTGTACAATGGATCAACAAGTCCTCTGACCTAAACCTATACCATCTATTCACCTTTGTCAATCCTTAATGGGGGTGTGCTAATTTCGTGACCAAGGAATTTTTCAGAGTATTATTGTCAAATATAGGATACATACCCATAGCATACATAACTAAATTCAAACAAAAAAATTGTTCATCTTTGCTTGTAACTGGATGTGCTAATTATAACACCACCACTGTATGTATTGTCTTAATTGTTTTCATTTGAAACTTTAATGGATATTGTTTTTGTTTATTTTTTTCTTGTGTGTTATGTATTGTTATGTTTTGTTATGTTTGGTTTTATTGTTTTGAATGTAAAATAATTAAGAAAACCAAACAAAATGAAGAATTGAAATAAATTTTTGAGTTCATCACTTGAGACATAATAAATTTCTATTCATAATTTAATTGTTTTAAAACAAAAAAGAAAACAAATCAAATTTACTAAAATTAATAATTGACTTCTCTCTATGAACCCCAGCAGTTAAAATCAAATTTTTTTTTTATATTTTTCACAAAGTAATGAATTTGAATTTGAATTTTTACTGTTTAAGTTACTTTTTATTGAATTTTATTTTAATTTTTTTAATTCAATATTCATTTATATTTATTCATTGATTTTTATTTATCGATTTATTACCAAATACAGTGGCTCCCAGCTTATTTCAACCAGCACCTTTAAAAAAAATAAAGCTCGTATAATTTCGAAACGAAACAAGATATTAAAAAAATTTGAATAAGAGTTTATAGAATATGTTTAAAAATTAAGAAAAAAAGTTTTATTCAGTCTCAAATGTAAACTTACAAACTAAAAATCAAAAATATAGGAACCCAATTCGTCACAGCTTATTTCAATCACTTACTATAAACAAACAATTAAATGATTACTTAACTAATAGTTTTAATTTCAAAATTTATTATGACCTCCTATTTGCTTAATTACAGCTTTTTGCATTAATTCCACTTCCTAGTGGTTTGGAGAGCAAGTTTTGCCCATTCCTTTTTCAGAGCTGCTATAAGGTCATTCTTGTTCGAAATCTGGTGTTGGCGGACGTTTTGATCACAAATTGTCCATAAATTTGAGACTGAATAAAACTTTTTTGTTTAATTTTTAAACATATTCTATAAACTCTTATTAAATTTTGTTTTAAAGGTGCTGGTTGAAATAAGGTGGGAGCCACTGTGTATCGATATTTAACGTTAATCGATTAATAGGCTTACTTGTCCAACGGTTAACATACAAAACCAATGCACCTAATTGAGATAATTCTTAGTAAATGTCGAGGTACTTTTAAGCTATTTATACTCGACTAAGACTCGCCTCACAACGTGCGATATTGTAAGTACCGTAAAGAAAATATTGGATTTTAATAGAAAGCGTGAAAGACTGTGCCGCTTCAAAAAATGTAGAAGTAAGCACACGATCAGAAGTTTACGTATTAGAACGGCTTGGAAGGGTTTTTATATACTATGATGGTATGGTAAGCGACAAAAGTCGGAGGTATATCGCAGATGTAATTCATCGTCCACATGGCGTGATCAATAGTAGATTTTATAAATATTCTAGTAGATTTAGGACTGCTATTATGGAATATCATATATAGTGGCGTATATACACTTAAAGTACCCGTATAAGTAAAATTGTAGGCTTGGCAGATGTTATGCTACTGTAACATCTATTCGAAGCTCAAAACAAGTAGGATATGAAGTAAAGATCTATGCTTATAGCATCATGGGTTGGAATCATAGCTGCCAGATAAATGAAGCATCAAATCGTCAAATATTTGAGAAAAAATCGTCAAAGACGTTCATTGAAATCGTAAAAAAATCGTCAGTAATAATAAATAAATAAATTGAAAGGTTTTTAAAAACAAAAACATATAAAGTCAATGTTAAGCAGCAATAATATTGCATCATTTATACCCATGTGTGGTGTAAATATTAGGGACTTAGAAGATCTTGACGTTATGGGCATGAAAATTCAGTGTGATGTTCGCTAGAACTGACACATTTTTCATTGTCTTGGTTTCTTAAGACGGTGCAATAAATACTTCACTTCATCTGATCTACTTACCATTTACACCATTTATAACCGACCGATAATGGAATACAACTCTCATGTATGGTTGGTTCTTAACGTATATTTGGAGACTTCTCAACCGTTTACAGGAGAGGCCGTAGTAGCTTGTTAATAACGATTGTGTGTCCAACTCCATTGATTCATTGAAGCATCGTTGCAATTTGGCTTGTGTTTCACTGTTCTATCGCTACTACAACGGATATAGCTCGAGCGAAATAAGGGGACTTGTTTACGAAAATCATGTATTCCTTCGTAACACTCGCACACTGCATTACAGACAAAGTTCATTTGTTAGACGGACTATTTGTATGTGAAACTCCCTTCCTGCAAAGGTCTTTTCTGTTACTTATGGTATAAAAATATTCAAACCTAGTGTCCATAAACACTGCTACCTCTTTCCTCCTTCCTATAATATATTTTCCTAGTTCCAAACACAATGCCATCCCCTGAGTGTTAGTCGTGTTAAAAAAAATAATGGCACTTGTCTTCCTAAGGTAATATTAGAAGCTATAATCGAATTTTTAAAATTGTCTGCAACGGCAAATGATAACTCAATGATGCTCAACTACGATGTTATTTGGTAGTTGAAATTTTTTGGGTTTTAAGAGATTAAAAAGGCATAAATAAAGAAAAATCATCACAGGTATTCGAAAATAACTTAAAAATATAATACTTTACTTCTTATTATTACTAGCATAAATTTTCAACAGTAACAATTGCAAAACAAATACAAAGCTTAAGGAGGCTTTTAATGTCCTGAAGTAAAAAAAATGATGAAAATTTTTTATTTCTAAAAATCGTCAAAATAAGGGCATAAATCGTCACATCGTCAATATGATATTTTTGGAGCTCAAAATCGTCAAAATGACGATAAATCGTCAAATCTGGCAGCTATGGTTGGAATTTGTAAATTTGAAAGTGAAACTAAATATAATTTCAAAGATTGAAATTGAAATTGCTGTTTTAAGAAACAATTCTGCTATAAAAAAAACTTTATATTTATTAATGTTTCCGAAAAAGAAAATAAAAACAGAATCTGCCAGTAAGTAAGCAAATTCTTGATGATCTACATTATGAACTTCTGGGTATAAGTGAAGGAGTATAAATATCATATAAAGCTGCTGTATACTAACTAATTGTAATTAGCTTTAATAAAAAAGGAAAATTTCTTATTGTTACCTACAAATTGATTCATCACTTTTTATTTTAGTTTTTATTTCTTTTTTAATTCAAAATATTCTTTACTTGTTGCAGCATATTTCGTAAAGAAAATATTAAATTTTGTGTTATTAAATTCATGCTAAAAACGCACTTGTTTGCTAAACAAATGTAATAAGTTGTGTAATATTTCAGGAGAACTTAATGTATTTAAAAATTTCTGTTTTGCTCACAAGTAACAACTTTTCTAAACAACTACAACAACAATAACACATAAAAAAAATAAACAAATTTATAAGAAACTTAAAATAAAAGTGAATTAAAGTTTCTTCTTTAAGTTCTTTTACTTAAAATTTGCTCACTGTTAACGAATTTATTTGATATGAATTGAAATGAAAAATAAAACCAAAAACAAAAACAAAAATCTAAGAAAACTTATTTCGTAAACATTAAAAAGTTTTTCATTTCCTTTAAGGGTTATTCATTTACAAATAATCCTGTTACAAATGCAACAAGAATGCAAAAGAAAACAACAATAAAACAAAAAAATGCATTTATTTTCCTAAATTGCTGAAAAAAAGAAAAATAACAAAAACAATCTCCGAAGAAAAACACTTGACAATACAAAATAAATAATAAAACCGTACAGTTATGTGAGAATGAAATTAAAAATAAAACACAATCAAAAACATATTGAAAGTTTATTTATTTTTTGTTTTTAAACGAAATTCCTTCAATTTAATCAACAATTTTTAACCAGGATGCACAATCGATAACATCGATAATAGTGCAAGCAAAATTGCTTTTCTTCTTCTGTTACTTCGGCTACGTCTCCCTAAAGTTCAATCATCGATGCATAAGACGATTTTCCTTCATTTACGGTATCATGGACTAAAGTAGTAGAAAAACAACAGCAACAACAGAAATAACAGCAGAAGCAAAAATAATGTTAAACTTTAAATTACAATATCAGAGCGACAGACATCAGACACACACAGTGAGAGAGAGACACATACTAAGTTAACCAATCATGCACGCATTTATCTCCATACAATTGCATACGAAGAAACATTGTTGGCTGGCAACGGTATTATTAGAGAGCAAAGAAGAGACGGATGTTAGACACACTGACACTGCCTGAAACCAAGAACAAGAAGGAGAACAGAGTGAGAGAAAAAACAAAACAAAAAAAAAAACAACAATAACAAAACGTGTGCATGAACTGTCATAGTTGTGTTAAAGTAGTAGTAAAATAGTATGTAATTCTGATAATATGTTTCATTTTTGGATTTTCTAAATATAGCAGAGCACACTCACTCGCTCACGGAAACAGTGTGGAGTAAAACTAAAACAATATTAAAACCGTTGCATGTATGTATGTATACCGGTTAGATAGAAAATTTTTATGTTTCCATACTACGCTTAAAAGTGCCTAGTTTTGTTGAAAATTAAGCTTTTTTACCAAAGAATACCCCTTAAGTCTTAATCAGTTAATCAATGATCTGAAGGATATTTTATCAGAATGGAATCTTAAGAGTCATATGAAAACGATGGATTTCTTTTAATCTGTACTGGTTTATTTATTTATTTATTAATGAAATCATTGCCCAAATCCTGTACAACAAGATGAAAATGCTATATTTAAAGTACAGGAACGTAATATGTAAATAATAATTAACTTAATACAGTGAAAGCTCTAATAAACGGACACCTTCCGTCGGTGACTATTTTGTCCGCCAAGTGGAGATGTCCGCTTGTTGGAGAGAAATAAAAAAGAAAATATTTTAGTTTTATTTGATATTTATTGGCTTATGTTTTTTAAAAAAAACATTACATTTTACATGGTAGAAAAAAAATCCAGAATATTCTTTTGTTTTAACTTTACTTCATTTTCTTTCATAATTTGCATTTCCCCATTAGCATTCTAAATACTTTAAGTGTTCATATGCTGTGTAGTCTTCCTCTGAAAACTTCTTTAAACATCTAACTTCTTCTAATGCTTCTTTAAAAGAGCATATTTTGTTTGGATGTTTTTCTACGGTGCTTATGTCATTTTCTGTTAAACTTAAATTCACTTCTTCAACGAAAACTTCTACATCATCAGATCCTGTTAAAAGGTTTTCATCAATAGTTGTAAACTTAACACATTCTAAGTTATGTCTTGCCAACCTTGAAAGAATAGACAAAGGTATGTCATCCTTTGGATCTAATTCTACAGAATTAAAATTTTGTATAAATTCTGCTTTCCCAAAACAGTTTTTTATGGTTTTTCTGTCAACTGCATGAGCCATTCAGCCATAATATCACCAGTCATCCAAGCCTTCTTGTTATGCTTCCACAATGCTGGTAAATCTTTAATTTCCATATTTTTAAATGCTCTAGCCGCTTTTCCAATTAACAAATAATTTTTCTTTTTCCCCTATTTATTTACACAAAATTATGTTTAAAATTATGTTTAATTTAACTTTAACTTTTTTTTAATGTCTGCTTATTACAGCTTTTTTTTCAAAGAAAGTATTTTTTTCCTGTCCGCGTACGGTCATGGAAGCGTCCGTTATAGGGGATGTAATTCATTTGGATTTATGCAAACGGTTCTAGAGATTTAAGTTTTGTCCGTTTAAGAGAGATGTCCGCTTATGAGAGCTGTCCGCAAGGGGAGCTTTCACTGTATAGTCAATGAATTACTGAATAATTACAAGTAGCAATAAGGGGAATAAAAACAAAATAGAAAAAGGGAAAAAAAATAATCAACGAAAATATTGAAACAAAAATTTCCTGAAGCTATTAGCGTTGGTGTTGCATTGCTGATGTTGTGGAAGAATGTTCCAGAGACGAATAGCATGTAAATAAAACTGCCATTCGGAAAATAGGTATCGATGCCGAGGAACTATAATATTCCTACTAGGGGATGACTGGACAAAACGTAGCCTGTCAAATAAATAACTCGGTATCCACTTGTTCACAATTCGATGCAAAAATAAAAGTACACGAATATTCAGAAGATTATCAAAGGTCACGCCGTAAAGACTCTTAGATACCACAGAGATATGATCATATTGTTACGTTTTTACCTTTTTAAAAACGTTTAAATATGAGTTCATTAATTGCAAACCAAGTAAAAACAAATATGTGTCTTATTATAATTAAACTCTCTTTATTTATTCACACTTCTTTTGTGTCACTGTTCAAACTTAACCGATACAACAATAATTGCTGGTTCACTATTATTCACACACAACTATTCGCTATACTGCTCACAACGGATATCTTTAAACCGCGACTGATTAGTTCACACGCAACTTCACTCAAGACTGACTCAATTACAACTGACTCGTTGCTTGCCTTGTCTTGCCCTTTTATATGCGATCGTCTTCAGTTCTCGATGGTTCTCGAAGTGGAATGTTCGAGGTTTCGCATTCTCGAGAGTTCTTTTGCAACTACGTTGTTTGTTGTTGTGTATGCCTACATGTCCATCCCTTTTGCTCTCATGCTTGTTGTTGTTGGTTTACCTGGAAGATGTTCGATGTATTTGTTAGTGTGTATTTGTGTACACATTGCCTCTTGTTGCGTTCGCTTATGTTGCATTTGCGTTATCCATCTCTCTCATACTCATACTGATGTTATTGTTGGTTTATGTATGGTTCGATGTACATATGTGTTAGTGTAGCTAGTAGCTTTTGTTTATTGTTTTTATGTGAAACGATATTAGGTCGTTTCGTTCATGCGTAACAATATCTTCTCAAATTATAGACATATCTAGCAATATTATTAAATAGAACGTTCAGCTTACGTTTGCTGCTAGAATCGCAATTACCAAACAGCTCGCATCCATACATTAAGCAGGGAATCAAATAAGTTTTCGCAATTAAAATTCTAATCCTCAAAGGTATATAAAGTTGCGTGGACCAGAGAGCGCGTAACTTAATATACGTCTGCCCTACCAGTGAATTCATGAGATTATCCCACGTCAAATTGGAGTTAAAAATTATTCCTAAATTCCTCATCGCATGAACCATCTCAATCTTCTCACCATTCATCATAACAACCCTAGAAATTGTGGGTACAACATTTCTTCTATGCAATAAAATACACTTAGATTTCCCGGGGTTCAAACAGAGATCATTAGCAGTTGCCCATAAGAAGATCCGTGCAAGTTCCCCATTCAAACAATCAACGGGCACGTAAAATATCGTCCACCAGGCTATTTAAGCAAAGTTGCACGTCATCTGCATATAAGTGGATTTTGCAATTCAAAAGATATCCAGGTAAATCATTGACATACAAGGAGAAAAAAAGTGTTCCAAGGATAGAGCCTTGAGGCACACCTTTGTCCAAAGGTAGAGAATCAGACCATTTGCCCCTCTAAAAAACAGATTGTGCGCGTTGGGAAAGATACGAGTGTATAAGTCTGGCAGATGTATTAGAGAATCCGAAGAAGAATTTAAGTTTCCGAATAAGCATATTGTAATCGACCGTATCGAAAGCTTTCGAATGATCCAAGAGAACTAAAAAGTTTACATCGCCATTCTCCAAGGCCTGTCTAACATTCTCACTAACATCTACTAGAGCAGTTATACAACTATGACCTGATCGAAAGCCAGATTGCATTCTAGAAAGGAGATTGTTCAAATCGATGTAATTCATCATTTGCATATAAAGTATATTCTCAAGAACCTTCGAGAGAAAGCCTAAGATAGCAATTGGTCGATAATCTCCGTTAGACTTACGCACCGGAACTATTTTCGCATGCTTCAACTTTATTGGATACGTAACGGACATAATAATAGTATTAAATAAATGAGTCACAAAAGGAAGAATCAGGGGTAATTCAAAAATATAATATTAACTGAAGAGTTGAGATGTACATAAGTATATTGTTAACACGGTGCCACAATAATTGTTATTGACTGTAGAAGCCATTAAATTCAAAAGATGTATTGAAAGAGTGTACGTACATTAAACCCCATATACGAGTACTCGTACTCACGATAAGAGAGTGAGTCATTTTTTATTGAACATATGTATGCATATATACATATGTATGTGAGACTGTATTGCTATAAGACAGTGTCTGTGTAGAAGTGGAAGCCAAATCTTATTGGTATGCATGTAATCGAATTTAAAGCTAATGCTCTTCAACAACTACACTTCATTAGTAAAATGCATGTTATAAAAACATATACTTTTTCCTCTCACTCTCTCTCTCTCTCTCTTACTCTCTCTCTCTCTTTTTCTTTCTCTTTATCTTACACAAGCACATAAAACACAAAGAAGCATAGATGCATGTATACTCACTCACTCGCATGTATATTTTATGATGCGAACACACACTCCTCGGCTGGAGGCCATTATTGGGTGTAAGAGTGTTAGTGGGTAGGGAGGGAAAGAAAACATGTGTCCTTGTATGTGTTTTAATAGGAGTTTGACTACAAAGTATTAAATCTTAAAATACCTTCTATCAGTTGCATTTCCGCCATAATGAACAACGATTTCTTATTTTCTTTTTTTTGCATTTTTTTCTATTTTTTGTTTTTTTTTTTATTGTTTTTAAAATTTAAGATTAAGAGCGCTATATAAAGGGTGTTGAAGGAGCTTTGAGTTAAGAGTTTAAAGGCCTGTAAGTAAATTTAATAATGAAATCCTAACAGCATCTATTGATTTATATTTTTTACTAAAGTATTTTTTATTTTATCTTTTCAAAATGTGAGTTTTATTATCTGAACCATCGTTTCTCATTTTTCTTTTCATTTTCTTGTAACTATGTATTGTTGAAAGTCGAAATTAGTTGTTGTTGTTGTTGTTTACATTTATGGTACGGAATTTTAATTTCCAACTTCAAATACTTTTTTACTTCGTTTTTTTTTTTTGGGTACCTTTTGTTTATGATTTTGTTGTTTTTTGTTGTTGTTGTAAATTTTTTGGTTGCTTATCTGAAAACAAAATTCTTGAGATTTTTTTATCATCATCATCAGGAGCCAAGGCAGCAACATGATGTGCTATTTTTTCGGTGTTTTTTTTTTATTTTTTATGAATTCAAAGAGCGTTCAAATAAAATACAACAAAAAAAGAAAGAAAAAGAAAGAGAATAAGAAAACGAAAAACTTCAGTTCAGGATTAGTTGTTGCTTTTCACACAGGTACGATAACAAGGTGTAGATTTTGTTCTTCTTCTTGTTCTGCCAGTCAAAAAGTCAAGTACGGCAGTCAGGTCAGGTTTCTCTTGTGGGTTGTTTCTCTTCCTTTTCTTGTTTCTTTTCCTTGGGTTTTCTTTTCATTTTGGTTTTTTTTCCTCTATGAATTATTTGACATTTTCCCACAGATTTTAAGATTTTCTATGTGAAGCATGACAGCCAAGAATATCTGAAATTTAAAGTTTATGAAAAACAAACATGTTTATGGAAAATAATGAAGTGAATTTTCATAAGGTGCATCGAAGATAAGGTCAATCGAATTTTATAAACAAAATTAAAAAAACACAAGTGATTTAGGAAATCTATTCATAGGCCAATGCACAATGCAAGCCAAATGAGAGCGCCTTATGACTTCAACTTAAAAGTAATGGATTTTCATTCGAACACTAAATCTTCTTAGAATCTTCGAAAAATTATTGGGAAAAGATGGTTCGTTCGTCTTTTTGGCCATTAAGTCCCTTTGATCTGATTGTCAGTGTAGCTTCTCACATCACTTCTGTATTAACGTTGAATACAACCGACAGATTTCAGAAACCTCTCCATGCGAATAAGTTACAAAGTTTTTGCCAGAAAACTGCTCTTTGAAGGACAACATTTTTCTTTTTCTCTTTCTCTTTATAGGTCAGAGCAGAAAGTCTAAACATAGACAGCTAACACACGGCGGCTAAAGAACACTTCTTGATGTTTCCGATGTTTTTATGGTAAACTAACTGTAGAATGTCGGTTTCATACGTGGATCTTGTCTAATTTGACAGATAGTTAAACGACAAAGAGCCAAATAGACGCATAAGTTATATTGAAAAGAAATTCTTGCTTTTCTAAAATCTCCAATAAGTAATCCAATTGTACTCATTGAAGGCGCAGACATGTTTTGGAAGGAAGTTAATTCATTTGCACACTAAGTTGGTTGATAGACAACATTTTGCGTTTTTGTTTAGCAAAGTAAAATTAAAATTTTTAAAGATTCCCTTCCACTCCCAATCTAATCTAAAATATCAGTGTGGATTTAAATTTAAAATGTGTAGTAAAATGTAGCTGAAATGGCATTTAGAAAATTAATTTCTTATTCATACACCCCGGAAACTTATAAATGAACTTCAATGTCTCGCATTTCCGTTCTACAGAAAAAAACTGAAAACTGAGAAAATAATTTTGTTTTCTTCTGCTTCTTCTATTCGACATTCTTTACAAAATTTCAACGATTGTCGTCGTATTACACCAGAAGGAATTTCTTTCTTTTTTTCGCTCCTGTTGCTTTAGAACGCGATACGTAACAAAATCGGTATTGACTGAGAGTATCAGTCTGGCCGTTTGTCATTTGATTTTTCTTTTCTTTTAAAAAGAATGTTCATTTTGATAAATGATTTCCTTTCCTTTTTTTTTTTGATGAAAATTGAAAGTTTCCAGTGTTTTTGTAAAGGCGCCCTTCTGCTTTCCTTCATGCAATGATTTGTAAGAGAAAATCATTTCAAAATGAGCAATGAAAACACGTTTTTTTTTAATTTCTACAACTACTATCCGAAACAGTAATTTAAAGTAAATTGAATTGCAACCTCCAGCATCAAATTTGAATTTCTCTAATATTGTTACATTTTTAACTTTCAAAAACGTTTAAAATATGAGCTCGTAGATTGCAAATAAAATTAAAATAAATTTGTGTTTAGTTTAAATTAAAACTCTTTATTATTCGCACAATTTTGTGCCACTGTTCACAACTTGATGTAAACAACAACAATTGCTTTTCTTTGTTATTGCTCTATTTAAACCCTTTACATACATACATACATAATTGGTCATTACAACCCTTCAGTCAGGATTATTGACCTAGTTTCTCATACCACTTTTATACACACAATTTTATACATAAGTGGCGGGAACTACAGTTTAAAGTCGACTCCGAACGACAGATTTTTTGAGAAACTTTCTCATGGCAAGTTTATTTACTCTCAGAGTTTTTTGCCAGAAATCTTTTTGTATTATGAAGTCGCCGTAGTCTAGTAGGTAGTGTGTTGGCTTATTGGACTGAAGGCCCGAGTTCGAATCCCAGGTCAGACATCAAAACGAAATTATGAAAATATTTCTTCGGCGACTTCCTCTCAGCAGATTTCTGGCAAAAACTTTGAGAGTAAATAAAATTGCCATGAAAAGCTTCTCAAAAAACTGTCGTTCGGAGTCGACTTTATACTGTAGGTCCCGCCACTTATGTATAAAATTAACGCACACAACATAAGTGGTGTGAGAAGCTAGGTCGTAATCCTGACTGAAGGGTTGTAATGACCAATTATGTATGTATTTTTTTTGATGTCTGGCCTGGGGCTCGAACCCTGGCTTTACGTCCAATAAGCCAACACACTACCTACTAGACTACGGCGACCCTTTCCATAAACAATAACAATTACTAGACAATTGTAAGACAAATCTTTCTAACGGAGATCTTCAAACCACGATTACTCTCTTCAAACACACCTCGTCTTCACATAAGACTGACTGAACTTTACTAAATCAGTCGCCTTCTTTGCCTTGCCTTTTATATGGCAAAGTAAACAGTCTGATGAATGTTCATGAAGGGGAATGTTCATAACTTCGCCTTCTTGAAATCTCTATAAATGTAAACATCGTTGTTTACACTTATTATTGTAGTGTTGTTTGTGTATTTCTGTTTTCTTGTTTACCATTTTTTTATGCTGGTGTTTGTTGTTATATTAAGCAGTACGATAATTTGTAAACAGGTTTCTTTACTGCATTGTTTTGTTGTTGTAGCTTTTGTTTATAATTTTTTTTTTTTTGTAATGTTAAGCGATGTAAAAGCAAAACACCAGTATCTTGATTTTTCACTTTCGTAACAATATTCTTCTATTAATAGCAAGAATAATAAATGCGTTTTGAGGTTCTTAGGGTTACAATTCCTTACAGACAAAAATTTTACGGCAAATTATAGTACAGGCAGGGAGGGCACTAGTAAATGTTTGTTGCGTTGTCTTAAAGCTTCGTTTCTTTTTGTATTTTTGGTGTTGTTTTTCTAAATCAGTGTGGTTTCATTAAAGTATTCAACTCCCAAATTAAATGCCTTTTTTGTTCCCGGCGTGCGTTGAACAAAATTTTCTTAATTTTTCTTTTATTCCTTTTTTCCACAATTTAATTTTTTGTTTGTTTTTGGTTTATTTTTTCATAAAAATTTTTAATCAAAAAAGAAAATTGTTATTTTTTTTTCTCTTCTGAATATTTCTAAAACATTTTGGCACAATATGTTGCGGTTTTGCTGGTGTTTTGTCATCACTGGTTCAGTGGCTGCTGCTGCAGCCTCCACCTCTGCTGCTATGACTACTCTGGTGGCTGGTATATTATTGTGTGGCATAGACACACCGCAGGACATTTATATTTAATTATCTCAACAGGAAGAATTGTATGCGTAGGCAATTTTAGCTATTAAAACCATAATCATACCCTCATTTTGCTAAAATAATAACACACAATAATAGAGACTAACACTAAAACACACGCACATACACATACACAGAAGCACAAAGAGGGAAATAGAAAGAGAGAGAGAGAGAGAGAGAGAGAGTACGGTTGATGGAGGAACAAAATTAAAAAACCAGCGTATAATTTATAATAAAGTGCACACAGAAATTTTTATAGAATGTTGGTGGCCAAAAAAAATGTATTCCTAACCGCCGGCCAACAACAATACGTACGAAATATGAAGTTGAACGCAACATTAGCACAAAAATAAATTGAAAAACGAAACAAAAGCAATAACAAAACCCTTGACTACTAAAATAATACAAAAATAAACTGAAATAGTCATGAAACTCATGATAATTATGGCCATAAATGGTTACAAAAAATTAAATCAAAATTATTTTTAATTAAATTGAAATGAGAATTTAATAGTTTAACAGATTTCCTATTGAAATGTAAGGTGTGGTGAAAAGAAATACTTTATTTCGTTCTGAATTTCAGAATTTCTTTGTGGTGCTACTAAAAATTTCAAGTTAATCCTTTCAATTCCATCGTATCTAGTGTTTTTTCGTTTTAATTTGTTTTCCTTTTTATTCCTAATTATGCCTTTCACACAAATTATTCTTTTTGTTTTTGTTTTAAAGAAAAAATGCCTTAACCCCACCATAGTTGCCTGTTTTTCTTGTTTTTGTTTTTATTGTGTTGTTTTCTTTAAATTAATACAGAATCTCTGCTGAATATGGTGGCAGGGTGTATGCAATGCCAAGTTACTTAAATCAAGCTAAAGTTACAGGAAATCATGGCACATAAAAATGAAGCAAAAATATTTCCCAAATGATGTGTGTGTGTGTTCGCGGCTAGTTACACACACACACAACTATTGTCTGTGCCTATATGCAGGCAATATTTCATTTTTCTTTCGAATATTTTTTTTTGTTCTCGCTCTTCTCGCTGGCTTTTCTTTTGAAAAATATAAATGACGACGTTTTACTTTTGGGTTTGGCTTTATTAAAAGTAAAGTAACGGAATATAAAATAAAAAATGTAATGGAATGGAATGAATACATTAAAAAAGGAGGAGGAGGAGGCAAAAAATAGAAAAATAGATGGAGAAGAGCAGAAGAAAAAAGTATCAAATAAATTGTGTAAATATTATAATAGAGTTTCAGCTTTCCATATGATATGATACTTTTGCATGCACTATGTGTGTGTGCGTGTGTTTTTACAGCAAGCAAAATAAAGTGGAATTTTTGAGAAAAACATTGTAAATGAAAAAATGTAAGCCAGTAAAACAGCGTAAAAATGAGAGGATTTTCGTTCTTGCATCTCATATGCCATCACAGCTGAAATTTAATATTCTTTACCATTCTGTAACACTGAAACAGAGATTTATTTTAAACAACAACAATAAAAACAAACAAAAAATAGAAAAGCTTAAAAATAATAAATGAATT
Organism: Sarcophaga caerulescens; assembly: GCA_927399465.1. Classification (NCBI taxonomy): domain Eukaryota; kingdom Metazoa; phylum Arthropoda; class Insecta; order Diptera; family Sarcophagidae; genus Sarcophaga; species Sarcophaga caerulescens. The sequence continues at coordinate 94,021,314 of OV656868.1, forward strand.
TAATATGATGAGAGATAACATTAAATAAAAAAAAATGAACACAAAAAAAATTATTAAATTTCGTATGTAAGAGAGAATATCACAATTTTTAGTTTATGGTACATATTCTATAACAACTGAAGGCGTATGATTCACATGTAATTGCGCATCAAACATTGCGTATACGCAAACGGCCACTGATCTAAGGAAAATACCTACATAACAAATTGACTGTCCTTAAAAGATTATTTTGTTTTTTTTTGAATATGAAAAATCGGAAATAGCTACAAATAAAAATATAAGGAAATAAAATGTATCGCTGTTATTAACAGCAAACTCCAGTTCATTGCACAAGAAATAGTCAACAGCTCTGCAGACAATTGCTGTACAGTAATTGAAAATAAGATTTCAAGACATAGTTGTAGTTGTTCGAAGATAATTTGTTTACGAATTTCTATTTATTCTTTTAGACGACTTCAGACTAAACTGATGGCAACCACAAGGATCTGAGATCGTAAAGAGCCTTGGCTGCTTAAGATGGTGCAAGAAATACTTCTCTTCATCTAATCTCTTTACTATTTACATCACTTATGTATATCCGACCGCTAATGGAATACAATGCTAATGTATGGGCCAAAGCCTCAAAGTCTGTTTAAAGTCTTCTCAGCCCCGTACAGGAGAGGGCAATGTTACTCATTAATAAATCCGCTGCTAATCTGCAGCGGTTTTATTACAAACTATGCTCATTTGGAAAGGAAAGACGGAATAAGGCCTCTAAAACATTTGACTCGGTATGATTATGTATATTCAGTATAAAATATTGTTTCGTTTTTACCTTTTTAAAAACGTTAAAAATAAGAGTTCGTAGATTGCAAATAAAATAAAAATAAATAGTAATAATAAAATAATAAAATAAAATAAATAAAAAATAATAATAATAAAAGTTTCAATCGTTTTAAATTTTTTTTAAAATAAAATACAAAATTGATTTGATTTTTCTCATACGATATGTAAAGAAATTCATTAAAATATCATGTCTGGATACTACATTGCTGTCGATAACAGAAAGAACTACTGACCTATAAACGCCATTGTGTCTTGTATTTTCATTACAAATCGCACACAACACAAACAAAATTAAAAAAAAAACAATTTTTTTTAAGCCAAGTGTCATGTTTTATAGTCAGTTTTTCATAAGTCACTCACTCATGTAATGTTTTTTTTTTATTTTTTGTTGTTTTCTGTTTTATTTCACATTAAATAATTTAATACTCGTATAGAGTAGCAGCAAGAAGAAGAAGAAAAACAATTTTGCATTTCTAGGGAAAACAAATGCAACCAACAAAGGCAAAAAAACCAAAAAAAAAAAAACGAAAAGAAACAAATTGCATGCCGAACAAACCATTACGAACAGAAAAACCGCACACATAGAATACGAATACTATTTGCATAGTAATGCAGATGTACGTTTAGACCAGGGGTTACCAAAAATTTTTTGGGTATGTATTAGTGAGTAAGAGAGAGAAAATAAGTTGAAAGTTTACAGTCATAGAAAAATTTTAGTAATATACCCTATTTTGATTTTCATTTCATCAACATACATAAAGTTATACATCTTTGATTTAATAATTAGGTTATCTTTTTAGATATTTGCTGGGTACTAATTTTGGTTCATAAATTTCCTCTGCTTCTAATAACCAATCTTTTAATTTTTCCAAAATATTGCTTTATGTCTATAAAAAAGTTGTTCTCTTTCCACATCATCTAAATTATTCACTTGACAATTAAAACAATCAAGATGCTTTTTAAGAACATATAAACTTTGAATTGAAAAAGAAAAGAATTTTTTAACATAAAATATTTTATGAGTGTAAACCTAAAAAATAATAATATAGCATCCGTTGACATGTGTGCTTGTCGCAGTCTGATCGACAACTAAATAAAAGAGCATAAGCAATGTGTGTGAATTCTCTCTGCACAATTGTGCTATGAAATGGTAATCACTGGTTTAGACACAGACACACTCTGAATATGTCATACAGTACCTCTGCATACATATATACATATGTAAATACATGCGTATATATGTATGTATATAAATAATAATAATATACACATATGCATAAGAGAAGAGAACACTTTATTACTCATATAATAAAAAAAGAAGAAAAAACGAAGAAATGGAAAGTAAAGAATGAAAGAAAATAAAATAAAAAACATTAAATTGTACCTCAAACCAAAATAAAACAAAACTGTGTTATGTATGCGTATTTTATTTAACATTCATTTGGTTTATAAATACTTTACAAGTGCCCAAAGTGACACACACACACACAAACACACACTTGCACTCACTTATACAATAACACTAAAGTTACACATGAGTAAATTTATTTAAGGAGTATACACGTAAACAAACTCGTATACGCTCTTACAGAGTGCAAGAGATATAGTTTTTTTATATATTATAAGGTAACAACAACAACAACAACGACAACAACATTAAGACCGTTATGTCTGCTAGTGCTAAAGTGAAGTGCATGTGGAAAGTGTATGTTAATAAATGTGTTTGTTTCGTTGCTTGTTTGGGGGCCTGTGTTTAAGTTTATTCACAGAAAGAGAGAGAGAGAGAGGGAGTGATAGTGTGTAAGTATATTTATGTGTTTATATCGTTTTAGTTATACGTCTGGCTTATTATTATGCATTTGAGTGAGAAAGTGGCAGATAGAGAGAGAGAGAGAGAGAAAAATGGAGAAAATGTGTTGGTGTGTGTAGGCAAGTATGTAATGCAATGCACTTGAGTAATTTTATAATTGTACTTATTTATGTTTTTTCAGCCACTTTATAAAATTCACACAACTTGTCAAGTAGTTGTAGAAATGTATTACACTACAACAACAAGAACTATTACTGCTACAACAACTGAGTATTATGCATACTCTCCTATGATTCTCTCACAACCACCACTGCATAAGATATGAACGATTTAATTTTATTTCAATTGTGTTTTCTCTCTCTCTCTCTCTCTCTCTGTTGCTCTCAACACATGACATTTATAGTAAAAGTTATGGGTTTTGAGGACACTCTTCGGCTTTTTTTCTTTCTCTTTTGATTTTTTTGTTTTTTTTTTTTGTTTTTTGGTTTTAAATGAATTCAATGGGGAACAGAATTTACATGGAGATCACTTTCATTTGGGGAGCGTAAATAATTTATAATTTGATGCAGTTGTACTCGTCATTGCCATTAAATTAAAGGCTTTAAATAAAATATAATTTTTCTTTTGTAATGAAATTCAGAAATTAAATCGAAACGTTTCATAACTACAAAAAAACCTTTCCATAATTTAAGAATTTCTTCACAAATCCAATGTGAAATTGCGAATCCATTAATTATACTCAGAATTTATACTCAAATCAAATCAAATCGTATTATTCATTGGTTACTAAAAACGTGGACATACATAAGTAAACTGATCAAAATGCCAAATTTAACACGTTGACGTAAATGACGTCTATAGACGTCATGTATGAGTGCACGTAAATGCAAACGACGTCTATAACCGTCGAAAAAATTTAGAGTTATAAAACAAAAATTTTGTTGTAATTCAGTTTGATTTAGATTTCTACCAATTCGCTCAATAATATTCTAAGAGGAAAATATTATACTTATATTTCTTCATTTATTTTTAGATTCATGATTTTGTTGCTATAAGTATGCATGTAGATTTTAACGACTTGTATAGCCGTCAATACATTTTTCATTATGTTTAGCGTCTCTTTCAGTCTGACTTAATTTGAATCAATGTAAGTGTTTGTTTTTGGTCTTATTGGGACTAGATAGATGCGATCAGATGATCTCATATTATTCTTCACCAAGAAAGAACATTCGTTGATACAAAAAAGTAATCATATTACCTGTATAAAAAATTCCACAAAAATGTAAAGTTCCTTGAGTTTCGGGAGTCTCTTATTAGATCGCTAATAAGGTTACCCAAAGATATTTCTAATGGCAACCAACTAATATCTAAAGTGACATATGGCAGACCACCAAAAACATCTAACACATCTTTTGTAAGTTTACGTGAACAACATTATATTGAAAAGATTCCTACACCGGAAAACTGTAAAAGAGATTCTTCATATCGCCGCTGCAGAAATTGCACAAAACATCAATTTCGCAAAGAAACAAAATATAGATGTAAAACGTGTCCTGAAAAGCCAGCTCTATGTCCCGAATGCTTTGAGCCGTACCACTTATTTTGTTGTTAGTACATACATATGTGAATAATATTCGACATTTTACTTTATTTAAGCTTTATAAAATGATTTTTTTTTTTATTTTTGTTATGAATTTTGTGTAAAAATGAATTTAAGTTAATAAAAGTTAATATAAATCATGATTTTCTAAATTATTTTCAAAAAATATCTTTCGGTATCCGGACGTCTAATGCCCTCATTTGCACATCAATGGAACTAATGTTATGAAAATCAAATGACGGCTATAGACGTCCACCTTTATTTTAAAAAATTTTATAGGAAAAACTATAATTTTAATCTATAAGTATTAAATCTCCATCAAACTCGCCAAGATTTAAATAACTAAACAAAAAAAACGAAGTGTGTTTCTGAGTGCCTTTGTCAATTTCGTGGTGAGCGTCAACGTGTTAATTAAATATTTGCACTATAAAGAAATATTTCGTTTTTTTTTTTTTTTTTTTTTTTTTTGTTAAAAGTTTCTTCAAGTATATCTACGATATCAAATGGCTTTCATAATTAATTTTTTATTTTCTATTTTTTTATTATATTTTCTTTTTAATTTTAATTTTTAAGATTAATGTTCTTTAGCTACAATTCTCTTTTAAACATTTTAGAGAGCAATGAAGAAAAAAGCAAAAGAAAAACATTAAAAAATATTAATAACGTTGAAAAATTCTCAATAAATCATTAAATTTTTAAACTACCATCACATAAATTTGTGCACTCTACACTTGCACGTCAACAGTGTTGCCAATTAAGTTATTAAGTCTTTGGGTAGACGATAACCTTAGAAACTTTTCTGAAAGCCTAAGATCTCAGCCAGAGCATGTGCATATCCATGTGCATATCCGATAGTGATAGTGTCACTGAAGAAGGAGAAATGAAGAAGACTTGGTAGTTATACGAATCAGACACTTTTCAGGAATTAGCAGGAACCTGTCATGCTTACTGCCTGCCAAATAACATTAGCAACAGAACTGTTTGTGGTTCATATTGAATATATTTCAACCAGACAAAGCTCCAAAACTGATGGCATTTTTCCTTCTCTACTGCATAGGCCTACAGTGGAACTATGATCAAATTAAGATGGGAAATTGAACATGAAAGCTGTGGACAAAACTATATAAGATTTAGAAATCTACAGAAATAGTAGTAAAGGGTCCGCCAAATAACTTTTTTTTTTTGAAAATGCTTTAAAAAAACTACATACTGAATATTGTCTCAAATTTCTTTTTTTATTTGAAAGTACAATCCTTCCGGTTAATAATGGAAAATAATTTCATTCAAATGGCTGCCTCGGCTGGCCATGCAGTAGCCTACACAATCGGTCCAATTTTTAAGCACATTATCGATTGTTTGCAGCTGTATTTCACCAATGGCTTCACGAATATTGTCCTTTAAAGCGTCAATTGTCTCTGGCTTGTCGGGGCGTAACACTTATCTTTGACGGCACCCCACAAATAATAGTCCAACGGTGTCAAATCGCAGCTCCGAGGTGGCCCAATTATGCCTCTGGACCAAAATCCGCACCAAACAGTGACTCGTTTTGGGTGCGTCGGCTTTTCAATGTATGCGTGCGGGTTTTCTGTGCCCCAAATGGTACAATTTTGCTTGTTTACATTCCCGCCAAGATCAAAATGAGCTTCATCTGAAAAGATGATTTTTTTTTGCCAAAATCGGCATCTTCTGTAAGTCGATCGCAGGCCCACTTAGCGAAGCGAAAACGTATAATCATTTATTTTCCATTATTAACCGGAAGGATTGTACTTTCAAATAAAATAAGAAATTTGAGAAAATATTCAGTAGTTTTTTTTTAAAGCATTTTCAAAAAAAAAAGTTATTTGGCGGACCCTTTACCTGTCCATGAGCAGAAAGAAGATGGAGGTTTACGTTCCACCCGGTGTCATAGTTAGGGTATTGAAGAGATGGGGACTCCCTAAACTAATTGGTATCCAGATTACACCCGGTTAGTGGAAACAAGAGACACGCATATGACCACATGAGGTCAAATGAAAGAGAGGCAATTTGAGCACATTCTTAATCACATTCAACGCTGTTGTTTGACAGCCAAGGGTATGAAGACGACATTGTTCTCGAAGAGAGCTTCGGATTGTAAGCTGATTTAAAACTTTTTTCCCTAAAAAAACAACAAGATTCGAATCGAAGTAAAACTAATTAAAGTAAGTTGGCATAATTAAACTCAATTTTCAATCAATTCAGTCTGTATGCAAAGAGTATAAAACAGTTTCCTTAGTTTCTTAAGCTGTAGCGCAAATAGAATTCGTTTTAAATTTTAAGCCACAATTTTTTTTAGTTTCTTTCTCTTCCGACACATTACCTCACACACATCAAAATATTAAAACAAAGCGGAACAAAACATCTGCTGTTGTTGTTATTACTCTTGAAGATGTTGCTCTATTTTAAAGCAATGAACGCAGAAGAAGAAGAATAAAAAAAAATACAAACAAGACAACATATATAATACGACAGCAGCAACACCAACACCAACTACAACAATAAATTGAGAGAAATAATATAAAAATCACAATCACTTTTAATATTTGATGTATTAAGTTACAAAAGTAAAATGAATTTTCCAACAATTTTTATTTCATTTTTCTTTTGTTTTTGTTGTTGTTGTTGTTGTTGATCAACCAATTTAATTTCTTTCATACTCCTACTCTCACTCGCACTCTTGCTCTCTCTCGTGCTTCATGTTTCAATTGTTTCACTTGAGTTTCTCTTCCGTAGGGGGAAATAAAGTGTGAGGGGAGGGGTATTAAAAATCATGTTTATATGTAAGCAATTTCCCTTTGGAATTTGTGTAATGTAAGTGTGGGTGTGTGTGCACGTACAGGAGAATTCTCTTGAGCTTGAGCTGTGGAACAAAATCAAACAATTGCCGTTTAATGTAGATTTTGTGTCTGTTTATTTTATTAAAAAAAAAAGCAACAACAACAAAAAAAGCGACAATAAGCCCGAGTATAAAATGAAAAATCTCAACAAAATGTTTCGAAATAACAAATTGCGTATTTGAGGCGTGAAAATTGATACCTTTTCCATTAAAAATCCTAAAAAAAGTGTTTTTTTGCAATCAAATATTTTTTATTTGAAACTGCATAGCTTAAGACGCCACTTTCATTGCGTTACAAAAAAAACTTCATGATTTTCTCATACAAACATACGAATTAAAGAATATCCCATAAGACAGACAAAGAGAGAGAGAGAGACACAGAGTTGTAGTTGCCGTAGTCTAGTTCCTAGCATATAGGGTTAGTAGACTACAGCACTTGACTTTTAACCTAAGCTTATCAATCTAAACGCCTATAGGAAAATTTTTCAAAAAAAAAACACATGGTAGGTAGGTAGAAGTGGCTGTCCACCCGATGAGCGGACACACTTAGGCCTCATACAGTTTCCTCTTTCCCCTATTCTAGGAACCACTCGGAGCTTCCGATGAAGCGACTTAGACTGCCAATATCCACGCATGACAGTTCATCTACGTCCTCCATGTAGTAGGCACCCAGGTGTTTCTTTCTCCTCCGACCAAGTGCCGGACATGTGCAAAGTAGGTGAAGAATAGTTTCATCCTCCTCTTCATCTCCACAGCTTCTGCAGAAATCATTCGCAAGGTGTCCAAGACCAATACGCCTCGCATGTGTTCCTATAATACAATGCCCCGTAATAACCCCGATAACAGCTTTGAGCCTGCTTCTTTGGAGCTTAAGCAGAGTCGTCGTGCGCCTTCTATCCAGCTTTGGCCAGATTTTTTGCGCCACTCTGCCTTTATCCGAAGCTGCCCATCTACTGTTGGCAAGGTCCACGATTGCACTGTTGATCATAAGCCCACTGGTACTTAAAGGGATCCCCAATGTAGAGAATTCATCAGAGAGCTCGACGGTCGTGCCCCTTCTGGCCAATTCATCTCTACAGTTGCCGGGAATGTCCTTATGTCCCGGTACCCATGTGATACAAACATCACATCGGTTCGCCATCTCATTGAGACATATGCGACAGTCGTACACTGTCTTGGAGTTTATCACATTAGAATCCAGCGCCTTGATGGCCGCTTGGCTATCGGAAAGTATAACAATCCTTCGCTTGCGAACATTTTTGTCTGCAACAATTCTCACTGCAGCTTGAATAGCCGACACTTCCGCCTGAAAGACACTGCAGTGATCTGGTAGTCTCATAGACTTGGATATTCCGATTGATCTCGAATAGATGCCAATACCAACGGCTCCTTCTAATTTGGAGCCATCGGTGTAGATTTGTGCGGCATTTCTCGTTAGGTGCGCCACACCCTTTCCCCAGTCCTCCCTTTTCGGGATGGATGTCCTAAAATTCATTGAGAAGTCATATCGCGGTGTCATATAGTCTATGCTTCCGACAATATCAGCTCCCTCAAGTATCCTTGTATGACCCCTCGACCTATACTGCAGGGGTGTGGCGGCTAGGATCAGTAGGCGTCTCTGGGCGACTGGACAATGGCATGCATCGAGCATTGGTCATACAAGGGCGGTAGAAGGTATAAGATCATCACCAGAGCGATCGTAGGAGTAGTGCGCAGGGCACCACTAATAATTATGCAAGCAGATCGTTGTAGCTTGCGTATCAAGTTCAAGTTCGTTGTCCTATTCAGGGATTCCCACCACACCAGGCATCCGTAGGTCAGGATAGGTCTGACCACCGCTGTGTAGATCCAGTAAGTCATCCTAGGTTTCAGGCCCCATTTCTTCCCCAACACCTTGTTACAGGCGTAGAGGGCGATGGAGGCTTTTCTTAGTCTGTTAGTGATGTTCGGTTTCCACGATAGTTTCCTATCCAGGATAAGGCCCAAGAAGCGAAAAAAAACACATAAAATTCAGAAAAATGCATGAAATCTTTATTTGAATCCATATATAATCGATAATCGAAATGTTGACCGCGACTGCGCCTCAAATGGTCCATCCGCTTAGTCCAATTTTGGCATACTCTTTCCAACATTTCGGCCGGTATCTCACGAATAAATGCTTCAATGTTGTATTCCAATGCAATTCCAATTGAATCGGGCTTGTCTGTATAAACATGAGCTTTAACATAGCCCCACAAAAAATAGTCTAAACGCGTTACGATTCGCAGCATCTTTGAAGAAGTACGGTCCAATGATGCCACCAGCCCATAAACCGCACCAAACTGTGACTTTTTCTGGATGCATTGGTAGCTTTTGCAATGCTTCTGTCTGATCTTCACTCCAAAATCGACAATTCTGCTTATTTACGTATCCATTGAGCCAAAAATGAGCTTCGTCGCTGAACACAATTTTTTGATAAAGAAGTGGATATTCGGCCAACTTTGCAAGAGCACGCATTTTGATAATAAAATTCAATGATTTGCAAGCATTGTTCCTTTGTAAGACGATTCATGGTTAAATTATAGACCAAACTGAAGATGTTTGACAGTGAAACAAAACACGAAACGTGCGCGAGCTGTTTAAACCAGTGTTGTTGCCAAAAAGATAATAGCTAAAAAATCACCCTTTATTATGAAGCATGCCTCCAGAGAAAGTTGATTCTATAGCTGCTACCTTATTTAGGAAAACATTATAGCAGATGAAATGCCTTTATTTACAGAGGCGATCATATTTTCGTAGTTCAAACATATAAAATGCTTACAAGGTTGAAGGATGCTTTTATACATACATAGGTGTGCGTTTCTAATTATTTAATTAAGAAAAAAAATCTTGAGCACATTTTGTGACTTCAGAGGGGAATATGGTTTAAAGAAAAAGCCAACCAACTTCTGTTTAAGCCATCCCAAGAGCCCTACCAGTTCTGCTAATTTAGCAAATAATTTCGTTTCGTTAGTAATTGCTTTTAGATTTTATGACTGGAGTTAAAATGTATTTTTATTTCTTTCACTTATTTCTCTGGCTGTTATCCACCTACACTCATACAAGTGATTATAATGTGCCTCCTTAATATGTTGTTGTGGGCGTTGGCCATGTGGCGCTTTTGCTTAAAACTTGCTTACCTAAACATAATAAAGTGAAACCATGAGCCGCTTCTGTTCATTGTTTAACATTCATTGTTGTTGAATTAACACTTATGCGCGCTGGACACTAACGTTGATGTTGTTGGGTGAAATGGCACATAAATATGGTCCATAAACACGAGATGCCATAAGCTTTGTTAAGTTGAGGTATTTCATATGGTAGTTGGCCTAGAAATTTGTGTGATTGTATCGTCGAAGCAATGAGTCTTCGATGCGTTGGTTGATCGTAAAATGTTACGAACGAAAACATTTAAGGCGTATTTTATTACCCATCAACCGGTTACGTTGAACAGCATCAGCATTAGCCATAGCACATATGTATGTATGCATCAGGGTCATAAAGTAAATATACGAACGAATAACTACAACTACAGCTACAACTACAATATTTAAGTCGTAATATTTAGGCCTTTGCCAGAAGCATTACAATCATACAATCATTGTTTAGCATAACAAGAAAAAAAAAGAAAAAAACTCTCTCACACATGCTTACACACACACTAACACATTTCCATACAATTGTAATTATACAAAAATGCTTATGTGTATGCTTATGGCAAATGGAGAATGGCGAAAATTGTAAGTAAGTAAGCAAGCAAGCACAACGAATATTTATTTCTTGCTGCTATTGCTGTTGTGTGGTTAATTTAGCCTAAAGAAAACAAATTCTACTACTTTAAGCTCCCTTCTCTTTCTTTCTCTCTCTTAATCACTCTCTCTCTCTCTCTTATACAAATAATACATTCCTAGGCAATGACATTTTGTGTAAACCATGTTTATTTATATTTTACAAACATGTCTATGCATGTTTAACTAATTTTCCTCGATAGTATAAGCAAATGTGTACATGTGTACATGTACATGTATGTACAGTATTGGCCAAAACTAAAGCACCCATTCAGTACATTTTTTTTAAATGATAATTTTTTTAAGAAAACAAAGCTATTAAAATTTTATTTTTATTTTTTTTTTATTTATTTATATCCTTATTATTGAAAAACACAAACTTAAGGAATTCAGAATTTTAAAAAAAAAAAGTTAGAATTCAAAAAACATTTTAAGTCGCAAATATAAGCGGACAAAACTAAAGCACCCTCCAATTAAGGTGCACAAAAAACTATTGAAATCAATATTTCGTTGCAAATCCTTTATTCTGAATGACACACGCACATCTTTTAGGCATAGCGGACATTAAATTATTAATTATTTCAGTAGATATTGCTTCCCAGGCTATTTTTGCGGTTTCAAATAAATCTTCTTTGGTTTTGCAATTTTGTGGGTTGATTTTTATGTTAATGATTGGATTGGAGAGCTGGCTTATCAAGGCATAAATTGAGTGCAAAATATTCAATCAACAGATTAATTATTTCTAGGCTTATTTAAAAGTTTTTACAGACTGGTCGCACATCTCCTACTCATTCTGGAGGAAGGTCACGTGAAACCTTGCGACATGAAGACTCCTTAATTAAAAGGACAATCCAAAATGATCCTACAGCATCTTCTAGTCACGTACGAAACCGCTTAGATTTAAAAATAACCGAAAGAACGATTCCCAGAAGGACGGTAGAAGCCGGATTATTCAGTCGACGACCAGCAAAAAACCTTTGATATCGCCAAACTTGAATTCGCCAAGACCCATCTCAACTGAAGTGTCCAAAAATGGATGAATGTGCTGTTTTCTGACGAATCTAAGTTTAAATTAAAGGATTCAGATGGCATAAGGCATCCAGAGGCAGGCCAAACGGACAACGGTTCAATCCTAAATGTACTGAGGGGGTGCTTTAGTTTTGGCCAATACTGTATGTGCGTAGATGTTTAAAGAGAGAGGGGGGTTATCTTAACATCTATTCTATTAATGCAAAAAGCTTTTATGATGTTAAATTTATTTCATCTCTTTTCTTTTTTTCTTTCATTTTATTACATTTCTATGTGTATTTGAGTATTATTTCTACTATTTGTAGGTGTTACTCCTCTTATTGTATGTATAGTTTGTATGTGTTTGTGTATGGCCTCTATTTACAGTTATTCTTATAACGTGTATATGTGCGTGTGTATTAGTATTATTTGTTTTAGCCAAAATTGGTTGAAAGTACCAGAGCGTGCAATAAAATTCCACATTTTTACTCATTTTCATTAATTGAAACTTATTTTCGTACATTTTCGTTCACTTTGTTCACTTTGCCCAACCAGCATTACATTAATCCCCAAGACGTTTAAGTTTTCTAATTTCTCTGTGTGTGTATGTATTTCTATTATGTTGTTGTTGTTGTTGTTTGATCTAAGCCAAATTCAGGGCAATTGTTGAGCCTTGCTGTTAACCATAGGAATTCAACATTTGTGAGCAGAATTTTCACTCGTTTTCATTGATTTCTTCTCAGGCATTCAGGCTGTAATTGTTGCAAACTTTAAAAGAAAAATTCAATATTTCTTAGAAACAGCCATTATCTTAAGATTTATTTTTGGAGAAAATAAAAACCGGAACATGGTAGCAAATATAATAAATGGATCCACCACCACATGCACCACATACATACATAATTTGTCATTACAACCCTTCAGTCAGGATTATTGACCTAGTTTTTCACACCACTTATGTTGTGTGTGTTAATTTTTATACATAAGTGGCGGGACCTACAGTTTAAAGTCGACTCCGAACGACAGATTTTTTTGAGAAACTTTTCATGGCAATTTTTTATTTACTCTCAGAGTTTTTGCCAGAAATCTGCTGAGAAGAAATCGCCAAAGAAATACTTTTTGTATTTTGTTTTGATGTCTGGCCTGGGGCTCGAACCCTGGCTTTACGTCTAATAAGCCAACACACTACCTACTAGACTACGGCGACTTCAATGCACATGCACCATGAGATTCAAAATTGTTTGATTCATCGAAACCGTGTATTATACGTTAGATAGACAGCTTCTTAATGAGTGATGGATTGATGGCTTATAGCGATTGGAGTCCACAAGAAAGACAAAAAAAGGCACGCCCTATCTACAGTACAGACAGCTGACCACAACAAGCCAGCATTGAACAAATCTAAGTCGTTGAGGTGCAATATCCCTGAACGGACCAACTTAAATGAGTCATTGATTGATGTAATTGACTGACAAAGGCTGACTCTATTCAATTCTAGAATAATATTTCACAACAAGATTTCATCACAATTTTTTGGACCCAGAAAACCTCTATGAGTTGTAGTTTATTAACACTTCTGAAGCTAATTTTTGAAAAACTTTCATAAAATAAACTTTCATAAAACGGATTGTATTTCAATTAAAAATTATTTTTAGGAAACCGTTTTTGCTTCACAATGAATTCTTTTCAAAATAAAATCAACAAATTAAATTCTGTAAACGTTAGCACATCTTAAGGTGTTTTCCATACTTATTGTTGGTTTTTTTCTAAGTATACTAACAATTTAATCGAAATGTTTGTGTTTTTTTTATTTTTTTTTTTTTTAAATAAAACCTCTTAGAAAATGAGTCAAGTCTATATGTCTGTCTGTCTGTGTAAAAGTATCATAAGATTGTTAGTGTTTGTCGAAATGTAAAACCGTTTAAATTTCAATGTAAATTAGAAACCAAACGACACTGCCAATAAATGTACAATCAAACGTAGTAGACAAGTACATACTCGAAAATCGTGCTCTCTAAAGAGACAAAAAATCAAACTGAAATACTATCAGCAATGAATACAACAACATCAAAAGCATTGAAAATACACATTATAACGGTGATTGTGATTGCGAACACACACACAGTTTTCTTATAATTCCAATTCCATTTCAATTGTGCTGCAATTGCCTGCCTGAATCACTTTTACTCTCATACTCCTTGTATTCACTCAACACCTAACCTACTCTTTCGATTGCTACTTGTGAAGCTTTCAGAGAATGTTTGTTAAATACTGTGTGTATGTGTATGTGTGTCTATACGTGAATTTGTTGCTGTGAAGACATACAAATACCCTCCCTCAATGGCGCAATAACGTATTTAAATACTTTGAAAAGAAAAGAAAGTTGTTGCTGCAGCAGCCGCTGCTGCTACTTACCAAAAGAGCGAGAGGCTAACGGAAATGTTAAAATAATAAAAAATTACACGCAGTGTTTAGTTAAATGGTTGGCAATTCAAAATCGATACGTTTTATAGTGTTATTTTTTCATCATCTTCTTCTTTTTCTTTTCTCTTGATATCTTTTTTAGATTTTAATTTAATGGCTCTTACGTCTACAATATCAATAGCAAATACAGAATTTTTTTCTTTCTTTCGTACTCATTTATTTATTAAAGTGAATAGAAGAGACAAATTTTAGCAATAAAAAAGCAAATAATTGTTTAAATGCTATTAAATCGTTATTTTATTGGAAATGCTTATCGCTTAAATGGAAATGGAAAATAATACAATTCGTTTTTTCTTTTTATAAATTTAAATTGACAAAAAGTATCACCTATCCGGGTGGAAAAAATGTATTCATTCAGTCGCCTTCAGAGTTTTTTTCTTTTAGTTAAAGGCCTGTTGTGCAAACAGTATTCTCCCATAAAATGATGCTTTATGATGAGATAATATTTATTGTTTGCCTTCTTTACTTACCTTATTGATCATTACAACCCTTCAGTCTGTGTTACGGCCTAGTTTCTGAAATTTTATTTTTCCTCTCAAAGTTTTTGACAGAAATATACTGAATACAAGTGGAAGACACATTTTTTTTTTCTTATTTCGTTCTGTTTGACCTCTGAATCAAAGATCAGCAATGAATCGTTTTTTCGCTACTCATAAGCACTCATGAAATGTTGAATATAAGTAAGTCAACAATATTGAAATGGAACTATATACTCTGATTCATTCGTACTCACTACAACGTTGATTAATAAGTACAGGTTGCAATGAGTATGCGTACAACGTTAACATCAAACTCATACCATTCGAAATATGTTTGATTCATAACCCTACACATTTAGGTTCATAACATTAGAAAAATACTTATAAATGATTCGAGTGAATCAAGTGACTCGAATCATTCATCAAAGTTTACAAAAAAAAAAAAGAAAAGAGAAACACAAGCAAAAAAGACAAAGCAGGAAGCAGAGGAAACACACAACCTTCTAGTGAGTATTTTAGTGTTCGTACACAATTCATACTTATTTTGTGCTTTGTGTATATGTTGTGTTATGGAGAGTCGAAATCAACAAAACATCATATGTGTTGTTAAGTATGAATATGATGAGTACTTCAAACTTTGAATATGATTAGAAGTTCCAATGATATTTAAATAAGTATGAATGCGTATAAGTATCAGAAATTATGAGTATGATTCGATTCTACTCTGCTTATTGAATACTTATTGCTGATCTCTGGTCTGAATCACGACCAGCGACATTGGCTGATATGAGAGTATTAGAAGTGATTACCGTCAAACTAGCAACAATTTCATATAAAAAGTATTTTTCCATATTTTGTTGTCTTAGATGGCAGTAGATCAGTTGTAACAAACTACAGAGGTATTGCCAAAATTAATGCTATTCCAAAACTTCTTGAGAAAATGATAACTGATCTCCTATACCATCAAATTTCACCTCTGCTATCGCCTTGTCAACACGGCTTTCGTAAATCTCGATCTTCAACAACTAATATCTTGGAACTCACTACAATTGTCAATGAAGGATTTTCAAATAAAATGCAGACTGATGTGATATACACTGATTTCAGTAAAGCTTTTGATAAAGTGAATCATAAGCTTTTATTGCGCAAATTATCACTTATGGGCTTTAGTGATTCTGCTCTAAAATGGTTAAAATCGTATCTGTCACAAAGAACTCAACAAGTCAAATTTAGAAATGTCACATCTAAAATTATTAAAGTACAATCTGGAGTACCTCAGGGCAGTCATTTGGGCCCAATCTTATTCACTTTGTTTATTAATGACCTTCCCTCAGTTGTTTTGCACTCTAAGGTACTGATGTACGCTGACGACGTTAAAATATTTAACACTTTTGATAATGTTTATGGATTTGATCTACTTAGTACTGATTTTTGCTGTTTTTATAAGTGGTGCAAATTGAATTTGTTGGAATTAAATATTAAAAAGTGTAAGCACATGACGTTTTTTAGACATTCAAAGATTGATACCTTCTATTGCATTGATAACGCTGTGTTGGATAAAGTTAAAGGTATTTTGGACCTTGGTATTCTATTGGATCATAAACTCAACTTTCGGGATAACATATCAATGATCGCGAATAAAGCTTATGGCATACTTGGTTATATGAAACGCTGGTCTAAGGAATTTATTGATCCTTATTTTTAACTAAAACGTTATTTACATCTCTTGTCCGGCCTATCCTGGAGTATGGTTCTATCATATGGGACCCTTGTTATGCAGTTCATATAAATAGCATTGAGTCAGTGCAAAAACAGTTTTTAATTTTCTGTTTACGAAGTCTTGGTTGGAATTCCTATGAATTACCCCCATATCGGAGTAGACTTGCTTTGATTAAACTGCCAACTCTTTAAAGTCATCGTTCCATGATGAGTACTCTTTTTATTCTGGGTTTAATACGTGGAGATGTTGATTCAGAGTTCCTGCTCAGTCGATTGAAATTCAAAGTTCCTGTGCGACCTATACGTAATTTTGAATTGCTTTCACTGACTTACTACAGATCAGACTACGAAAATAATAATTCCTTCAGACGTGCCTGTAAAACATTCAATGAATGCTACCAAGTAGCTGATTTCTCTGTGAGCAAAGATGTTTTAAAGAAAACCCTAACAATATTTTTGAACTGTTAATTTAAAGTTGTATTTGAATTAATATAAACTGTTTTGGATATGTCTCATTTAGTCAGTAAGGATATATTGTATCTATTGATGTTAAATAAATAAATAAATAAATAAATTTCTGTAGCACAATTTTAATCGATTATAATTTAAAACTTTCCATAAATTCTGCTAGTAAACGTTAAACTCATTGGCATCATATTGGATTTTCCTTTAATTTATCCGTTGTACGCTGCGTATGATTGATTTTTAATACAATCGCATAAAACCATTAGAGGCAGGAGACATTTTCTTTCCATTATTTTTTTCTTGTTGTTGTTGTTGTATTTATCTGATATTTTTCAATATGTTTTAACACGTTTCGCATTTGTAGGTGTTGAAACCAACACATTGACCGAAACCAGACCCAAACCAGACACATACCCAGACCCAAACCAGATCAGAAATATTTGTAGGCCAGGCAGAAAAAAAATAACGGGGCAATATTGTTTATAAAATAACATGAGGCTACAACAAAAGCGCACTCAATAATGGCTTTGTCTGTGTATTATAAAAGGCAAAAACTGTTATTTAAAGCAGACAACTACAACAACAACGACAAAATAAGAAAACAAAACGACAGACTGAATTCACAATAAATTATTTCGTTAAATTGGGTGGAAAAAATACGAACAACATTGCGGACACACACACAATCACAGAGACAGAGACAGAGACAGTGACACTTCGTTACAATACAGTAAAGAGAGGAAAAATTCTGGCTATGAAATGAAAATCACAGTAAACATGTACGTAGCGACCATCAGCTCACGATTGTTTTGTTTATAAGTGCTAAAGTATTGTTCATCGTTGTAAATGTTTAATACTTTTCTTTTTTTCCGAGATTTTATTACTGCTCGGCATTTATAATAGCTTATATGTATGTATGTACGTATGTATGTATACATATGTTTGTGTAAGTTTTAATAACAAAAAAAACAAAAAAAAAAAATGAATTTACGATTTAATTGATTATAAAAATGCATACACAAACAACATTAAAGAGATTTTTTGATCATTGTATAATTGAAAACAAATGTAAACAAATAAATAATTGATTAAAACCTTTCTCTCTCTCTCATACTCTCGCGCTTACTCTCTCTCATACTCTTTCTCCGTCTGTATGATTTCGATTTATTTTCAGTAGAGATTTATCGTGATCACAACAATAGAAAACTGATTGCAGGGCGATAACATTTGATGGGGTTACCTTTTTGTTCTTGTTCTTCTGTTTATAATTCAATAACGTTTGTAAGGCTTGCAATAAAGTTTTGCTTTTTCTGTGTGACCAAAAGAAAAGAAAATCAGCAAACCAAAGACTCAAGATTAATGTTTGGCATACCAAGGGTTTCGAATCAAAGAAAAAACCAAAAATGGAAAAGGAATTGAAAGACAGAACAACAACAGAACAAAATTAATGATAAAAATAAAACAAAGTAATTTATAATGGGACAACAACAACAACAAAATACAGAATTTTTTTTTTTGTTTTTCGTTACACAATATTTTTTGTGAGAACAAGCCAACAATATTAAAAATAAATCTCTCTCTTAACAACAATTGAATATCAAATAACAACAAGAGAGAAATTAATGATTTTCTTTCCTTTCCTTCCTTTCTCATGAACACACATAAGAAGAGGAGAACGGTAACCAACACACACATACTGAGAAGAGAAAGAGAGAGACATTTGATGAGACATCAAAAGCTGCACACGCTAACAAAAGAATAATAAATTCGAGAACAAAAAAAACAAAAAGATACAGTAAAAAACTATTGAGTAAATGAAACGAATAAGTCTGGATGCTGGTGATGAATATGATAGTGGAAAATAGGAGTATGGTTTGGTGTCCTTTAAACCCTCAGTCACAATAATTTTTTTCATATAAAATTACGCATTTAAAAAGAAATCGACTATCAAGACTGAGTACGATTATTTCCTGCATAGATTTACGTTTATCCTAAGACCAACTGAAACGGTAAATTGAAGTGCTGATTACTAGAATCAGGTGTTAATCAAAATTAGTTGGAGTATCTTGTCTTGAACAGATTATAGAAATCATAGCAGAAATAAATAGAAATCAAAAGTATTACTGTTACGAATACAACCTAGAAGATGGCCTCTTAAAACATCAAAGGGGTTTCCAACATTCAAAATGATAAATCACTTTGATTTTGTTTGCCTGGATATCGTTTTCTTGAACTCACCAAATAGCATGTTAAACTCCATTTTCTCAGAAACCTAATGAAGCATAAATTTTAATGTTTTCATTCAAGTTTTCACTGAGCTGATCCATATAACGCATCAAAGGCGGATGTATAATCTGTTCAGAACCAAATTAGATCGTCCTTGCACTTTCAGATAATTGTAGTACTTTTAAGGCTGAAATAATGGCTATTAAAATTGCCGCCATGCAAATTCGGTATCAGAGTATATCGTATGGTGATAGGCGCAGATTTACAGATTTACTACAGTAAAACGGCGACTAGATCCCTAGGAAATGTGTACACTACATCTACATATGATTGTCCAAGAATGGCGGGAAAAAGGAAAAATAAATTCCTTCATAAGACTCTCGGGATGGTTGAGAGATGCCAACCAGAAGCTGTAATTATATGAGGGAATAGGTAAAATCGCCGTGGTCTAGTAGGTAGTGTGTTGGCTAATTAGACTGAAGGCCCGAGTTCGAATTCCAGGTCAGACATCAAAACGAAAATATTTCATCGGCGACTTCCTCTCAGCAGATTTCTGGCAAAAACTCTGCGAGTAAATAAAATTGCCATGAAAAGCTTCTGAATAAATTTGTCGTTCGGAGTCGACTTTAAACTGTAGGTCCCGCCACTCATGTATAAAAATTAACACACACAACATGAGTAGTCTGAGAAGCTAGGACTGAAGGGTGCGGGCTTCTTGGGGACGATTGCTGTAAACTGTCTAATGATGAAGGTATAGCACTGGCCATTTTATAGTCACCCAGCAGCAACTCGTTTCCTTGCCGTTCGCATCTTGAGATGTCCACAAAACACTACTCCCTCTCTTCCACCTTCCTATAACCCATTTTCCTAAAACCTGCACAATGCACTGCATGAGTAGGGGCCATCCCCTGAGTGCTGGTTTCACCAAAAAAAAAAAAAAACAGCGGGATTTCCTGGTACTCAAGTAAATTTCGACTATTGAGGCGACTGTCAGTTTGATCTAATCTAATCTATCACAACTGCATATCCACTAAAAGATCATTAAGGAGGAAATACGTCTACCATGGATAGAAAACTGTTTATATGGTTCACCTATCATACCGGCATACTATTTCTCTGGCAAATGCCAACAGTCTGGCGATGACATAATGCTACTCCTGAGACCTGAACGGAGAATAGTATTGATAAACTCCAGTAAATCATTTCAATGATGATTGAAATACATCAACACAGAGCTTCTGTAGCACCTGAGGAGTATAATAATGATTACTGAATACATTTCCATGGTTTTTCTAATTTTCATTTTCTTTCTGCCTGTAGAATTACGTTTTGTTAAGCAAAAATATTCGCACATTTCTTACTCTATTCAATTATTTCGTATAACATTAAGAACAGAGAAAGCAAAAAACGCTAGAAATATGTCACACTGTAATAGAAAGCTTGAAGTTTCTAAAACAAAACAAAAAAAAAAACACAAGAGACAAGGGAATATGTTTTAAATTTATACGAGAGTCTCTTCTAATATCTCCCTCCCTTTCAACAGTTTTTTGTCAACAGTTTTGTGAAACAGAAATAAATGAACGAAATGAATGAACGAAATGAATGAACGAAATGAATGAATGAAATATTCTGCCAATCTGTCTCTTGATTTCTCTTCTTTCATTTTTTTGTTTTTTTTTTTTTTTTCATTCATTTTTGGGGTGATTCCCTAGAGAAATTAATTTGATTTATTCGTCACTTTCAGCAGTAATTTAATAACACAACAACATGACTCTTTTGCCAAAAACTTTATGCTGTTGATTATAGTTGCCTGCCTGCCGCCCTGCCTGCTTGCCATCATAAACGTTGTGTTAGTGTTGCTGGTTCTACTAGTGCTTTACCAGCTGACGACACGTGATGTTGTAGTTTGCCACGCAATAGTGATGCCAGACAATAAGCAGACAAAAATCAACAACAAAAACAAGTAAAACTCTTTTGTAACTCTATTCTATTCTCTATTTTCCATGGGTTCCATAACCGTTTTTAGCGCTCATCCATCTTTGTAAAGTCAAATAGACAAACGTGCAGGAACTGATACGACTCTCAGCCCTTTATTAAAATGTTTTTTTTTTTAGTAGGAAATTTTTTGCATGACCAAATGAATCATGTATGCGAAACGTAATTGATGAATACAAATTTAACTTAATTTCTGTAAGGGACCCTATATATAAAGGGAAATGCATGAGGCAAATAAAAATAAAGTATCAGAATATAAAGGTCAGCCAATTACACGCAAATTATGCAAATTTATTCCATTACTTGGGGAAAAACTTTTAAGACTTTGCAGGCATGTTACGTACCACCCTAATATTTAATTCCATTAGTCTGTTCTGTTTAGTTGTATAAATAAAATAACAAATAAAGTGTATATTTTTTTATATATGAATTTAAACTATTTTCTAAAATTGTTGATAACAAATCGAAAACAATTATTTTTTTTTTTTTTTCAATTTTAAAACATTAAAAGTAAACAACCTTTAATCTTTCCATTCTTTTCTTTTTTTAGATAAAATGATATATATATATATATATATACAGCTATGGACATTAAATTAGCACAAAATCCATTTATAGTTTGATTATGATTTTTTTCCTACAAGGATAAAGACCTCTCATTCTGGAAAAAAAAATACTTTGGAGTGATGAAACAAAGATAAATCGTTTGGGACCGGATGGTAGAGTCTTTGTTCATCGGCCAAAATGTCAGGCATTTAATCCACGTTACACTCAAAAGACCATAAAGCATGGTGGAGGAAGCATCATGGTGTGGGGATCATTTTCATGGCACGGTGTGGGTCCAATCGTCAAAATTAATGGAAAAATGGACCGTAACAAGTATTTGGATATTATGAAGAATAAAATGGAACCATACATACATACATAATTGGTCATTACAACCCTTCAGTCAGGATTACGACCTAGCTTCTCACACCACTTATGTTGTGTGCGTTAATTTTATACATGAGCGGCGGGACCTACAGTTTAAAGTCGACTCCGAACGACAGTATTTTGAGAAGCTTTTCATGGCAATTTTATTAACTCTCAGAGTTTTTGCCAGAAATCTGCTGAGAGGAAGTCGCCGAAGAAATATTTTCATATTTTCGTTTTGATGTCTGACTTAGGATTCGAACTCGGGCCTTCAGTCTAATAAGCCAACACACTACCTACTAGACTATGGCGACTTCAAAATGGAACCATATGCTTTTGAAAACCTGCCAGTTTCATTCATATTTATGCAAGATAATGATCCCAAACACACGTCTAAGCTGGTAAAGGATTGGTTTTACAAAGAGCACATTCGCGTTTTAGACTGGCCGGCGCAAAGTCCTGACTTAAACCCAATTGAAGACCTCTGGCACGATGTGAAATGTGTAATTGCTCAACAAAAGTACAAAAATTTGAACGATTTGTGGCTTGGAATACGGAACGCTTGGTACTCGATTCCCAAAGAACGTTGCCAGAATTTGATTAAAAGCATGTCCCGTAGATGCCACGCGGTGCTTAAAAATAAAGCCTATTCTATCAAATATTGACCAAGTAAACGAAAAATAATAATATTTTTACTATTTATTAAAATATATTATTTTTATTTCAAAAATTTTAATTTTGTGCTATTTTACTGTCCAGCTAAAATCTAGCATTTGATATGTTGCAGGCCTTAATGAGCATACGACTGGCAATTTAGTCAAAATTTTTGTTTTTGCTTTAAAGAAGAATATGCCTTTTATGCTTTTAATGTTTAAATTTTTTTGTAAATAGACTTAAAATACTATAAAAAATTAAATTGTTTTTATGACAAACTAGCTGTACCCTGCGCGCGTTGCTGCACCACCAACTGAAATAAATTTGAAGGAAAGACATTACACAAATATCCAATTAATTTTGAGTCATTTTATTGATTTTGTTTCCCGTTGTCCAGATGATTCAGACAGACGGGCCTGTGTAGTACGCATTCGATCATTTTCTAATCTCACTTCTCGTTGTTCAAGTGATTTATTCGAACGGGTCTCAGCAGCATGTACTCAAAGATTTTCCAGTCTCAATGTTCGTTGCTCGTCTGATTCTGAGGCTCGTAATGCTCTTTTCTTCCGTGCTTGAGGTGTAGGTCGACCAATTACTTGTTATTCATTTTGAATAATTTTCAGTGACGCCCTCTATCGGAAATTAATCGCACCAACTTAGAAACCTCCGTCGACTCATGCGCAACAACTTTGCTAAAGATCATATCATGTTTACGATTTAATTCATTTTTAGTAATTTTCAGTGGCGCCACCTGTCGAATATTGGTCATACCAACTTAGAAACCTTCGTCGGCTCATGCGCAACAACTTTGCTAAAGATCATAACATGGTCAAATGCATAGTTTACGATTTAATTCATTTTCAGTCATTTTCAGTGGCTCCACCTGTCGCAAATTAGTCATACCAACTTAGAAACCTTCCCCGGCTGATGAGCAACAACTTTGCTAAAGATCATAACATGATCAAATAATGACGAAACACAGCATAGTGCAGTAGTTCTTGAGTTGCGGTGCAAAAACACAAAAAAACTAATATTGCGCCATCTGTCGGACGAACTAAACTACACAGAAACACTTCTTACGCCCCATAGAACATGTATATTAAGTTTGGTCAAAATCGGTTCGTGCGTTCTGGAGTTAATATATATGATTTTGTTTTTGTTTTTTAATCACATTTAAATCAACCATGTTGCATAAAATCAAAATGGGAAGTATAACCGAAATTATTTCCACAGTTGAATATACATTCTCAACAGGTACTCACCAGAGATCAGCAATGAGTATTCAAAAAAATGAGTAGAATCGAATCATACATACTTATAATTTCTGATATTTATACGCATTCATATTTATTTTAATATCATGAAACCTCTACTCATATTCACCGTTTGAAGTACTCATAATATTCACGTATGATGTTGAGTTAATTTCGACTCTCCATAACTTAACATATACACGAAGCACAAAATATGTATGAATCGCTTACGAACACTAAAATACTTACTAGAAGCTTGTGTGTTTGTCCAGGCGAATGCAGGACATACATAACAGCTTATCGACCGGACTATCCAGTTACAATAGTTTTCTGATGTTTTTTGTTTCCTTCATTTAGATGCACCTTCACGTTGCTTATTACTGACTTTGATATATTTTCAGAGAGTTATCTTCCCTTTACCATTTTATTTTCTTCTTTTTATTGAAATAATAAAAAAGTATTGGAGAGTAAAGGACCATAAATAAATATCGTATCCAATATGTTTCCCTTCCTATTAAAAAAAGAAAAACACAAAAACAAAACTGAAAACAAAAACATTTTCAAATGCAGTCACCATGAATGGCAAAAACAACAAGAATTAAAAAGCTAACACTAACAAACACACAGACACACACACACACACTGGCATACACTGCCCTCAAAAAATACAAACACATGTACTTGAACACTCTTTGCTTTACAAAAAACAAAATCACACGATGATAAAATGTATCCGTAATGTTTGCATTTGTAATAGTATTTGTGTACAGGCCATCTATTTTTTTAGGCAGTCAGTTGGTCAAATTTCTGTTTCAGTCTGCTTCAGTAGTCTCATGAAGATGATGTTATTGGTGGCGGTCAGTTAAGTTTGCAACGTCATCATTACGCTCGTCGTGTGTTTAAGGAACTAAAAGAGAAAGAAACAATGCTGATGGTCATGCTGATCGTCAGAGCATCAGAAGTGAAAAAACTAAAGGAAAAAACACAGATGTTTTTATTCTCACACCAACACAACACAAAACACTCGGCAAAAAAAAACCGGTATACCCATACTCACACACACATTATCATGCCATGCATGTCATGCCTGTGTCACTGTGAACTAC
The DNA here is from genome assembly GCA_927399465.1 of Sarcophaga caerulescens. Classification (NCBI taxonomy): domain Eukaryota; kingdom Metazoa; phylum Arthropoda; class Insecta; order Diptera; family Sarcophagidae; genus Sarcophaga; species Sarcophaga caerulescens. The sequence continues at coordinate 94,046,510 of OV656868.1, forward strand.
TTGCTGTTGTTGTTATTGTTGTTGCATGTTGTTTTAATCCTGTTACTCTTGTTTTTTCTTCCCGTTGTTTTGGTCTTCTTCTTCTTCTACTGATTGTTTTTTATTTTACTGTGTGTACTTGTTGTTTAACAACTTGCTGTGTCCCTTCTTTTTTTTTGGTGTTTGTTTTCTGAGGGTTTTTCTGGTGTTTTTTCGCTACCAAAATTTTAGCATATGTTGCTGGTTATAATGCTGCTTTAGAACAAAAAAAAAATGTGAGGGGGAAGGAAAAAAACTGTGTTTAAATAAATAAAAAGGAAATTCGTTATGTTGTGTTGCCATAAAGTTTTTTATTATTTTTTTTTTTTTCATTTCAAATCTGTGAGCAAAAAAAGCGTAGCCTGACTTATTGGTCGCTTCGCCAGAATAAGTTTTTTGGTGACTGTTTGTCTACAGCCGGTTATGTTATGTTTTTCCCCATGAGAGTTTTTTTTACCGTCTATTGAATTGAAATTTTCAAATTTTGTTCAAAACTATTTAGAGAATGAAATGAAAATAATAAAATTAAAACTTTAAAACATTTATGTTCGTCTGTTACTTGAATATTTTTTATTTTTAGCTTTCAAGTTAAAAACTAATAAATAAGGGCTCAATAGATAATTTGATGCCCTTTGATGGTAATTCCTCTTATAAACATAATTAATGCCAGGTCTGGACAATAAGTGCAGGCGTAAACTGTGAGAAATTCAATCGATGGACTTGACCTAACATTGCTTTGGCTAAACTATTTTTCTTGAGAGCGAGCTATTAAACAAAGAAAACTTTTAACTATTGTGTATTCTCTCTCGCTAACTTTCTCCTTTTCCAAATTTAAGGTGCGATTAAACAGAACTGAGTTAATTTATATTGTGTTAATGTTCCATTTTGTGGATCAATTAGTACTGAGACTTGTATGCATAGCTGCCAAATTTGACGATTTATCGTCATTTTGACGATTTGGTGCTCCAAAAATATCATATTGACAATTTGACGATGTACGCCCTTATTTTGACGATTTTTAGAAATTAAAAAATTTAGGTAATTTTCTTCACTTTTGTACATTAAAGCCACTTTAAGCTTTGTATTGGCTTTGAAATAATAATATTTATTTTTATAATATTTACGAACAAAAAAATGCTAAATAACCTAAATAAAAGTGCCAATAAGTAAAGAAATTTAAAAAAAAATGATCAGATATTTAAAGAAAAATGGTAAGTTCTGCAAATATCTTCAAATACCCTAACATTACCCAGCATATAATAGGCAAATAAATAAGAAATAAGATAAACACACGTAGTTGAGCATAATTTACCATTTGCCGTTGCAGACCATTTGGAAAGTTTCGAATACAGATTCTCTAGGAAAACCAAAGTCAAGTGCCATTACATTTTTTTTTTTCGACCAACAGCGAATAGCCGCTACTCATGCAGTGCATTGTGTTGCAACTAGGAAAACTAGGAGGAAAGAGGGAGGAGTGTTTGTGGACACTAGATTTGAAACCTTTTATGACACGAGTGATAGAAAAGACCATTGCAAGAAGGGAGAACAAAAGAAGAACGAATTTTGTCTGTAACGCATAGTGCAATCAACTAGCCAATCGACCACAAACGGAGATGCTCGCCGAGAAACACGAGTGTTATATGATTCTCTGGAACAAGTCCTTTATTTCGCTCGAGTAAAATCCTTTGCAGTGCCAATAGAACAGTGAAACCCAAGCCACATTACAACGATGCTCTAATAAAACAATGAAGTTGGATACCCTACCCTCACCAGTACGCGATAGAGAAGTCTCAAAATAGACGTTGAAACACCGGCCCATACATGAGAGTTGTATTCTATTCTTGGTCGGATGTAAGTGGTGTAAATAGGAAGAAGATCAAATGAAGTGAAATATTTCTTGCACCTTCTTAAGAAGCCAAGGAACTAAAAAATGTGTCGGTTCCAGCGAACATCACACAGAATTTTTTTAAAAACCTTTGAATTTATTTACTTTATTTTTTCTGACGTTTTTTTTTTCGATTTCAATGAACATCTTTGACGATTTTTGTTTGTAATTTACGACGATTTGGTGCTTTATCTACAGTGGTGGCCTTATAATTAGAAACGACTTAGCAACTTGTATGTTTGTTAATTTATTTCCAAAATTTTGTTACTCATTTTAAAACTAATAGTTAAAAAGACAATACGACATGTTAGCTTTAAGTTTAATTTAAAATGAATAACAAACTTTTGAAAATAAATTAACAAACATACAAGTTGCTAAGTCGTTTCTAATTATAAGGCCACCACTGTATCTGGCAGCTATGCTTGTATGCCTTTACGTGTATGTAGATCTAATCACCTTTATGCTGTGGAAGTACTAGATTGGCAAATGGATTGCCAAGAGAAGTTCCTGTCTAGTTGCTATACATTTTAGTGGAAAAATATGTGGGGATGGTATGTCTTAAACATAACTATCTGTTGCGGGCACATAATTTATATCAATCGCTAATCATCGTTAAAAGAAATACATTCAGCCCAATCATAAATAAAAATTCCGCATGAAATTTCTCTCTTTTCCCTTCTCTCCTATTATGAATAAAAATTCCTCGTGAAATTTTTTACTTTCCCTTTTTCTCTGTTTTAATCCCATTTTTATCAATCGTGTGAAGGGAGAAATACATATTAAAAAAGGGAAAAAAGTAGATATTCTCAATGTATTTTAGTTTGTATTTTCCCCAAAAAAAATTCACTTATAAAACAGAAGGGAGTTTGATTAAAAATGTGAGTATATTTTTGTACAACGAAATTTAAATAAATAAAAAATATTTAAATGTTCCTGTAGGTCTAAAACAACTAATAAAACTCAAGTTCAACATTTGGTTACATTAATGGAGGCCAATCTGTAAGCACTTTGCTCAAAGTCGACTGACTTAAAGACACAAGTCTTTTCCTACACCAGTCTGGTACCCACCTTCTGCGAAAAAACGTAAGCTCACACTTAGCTTTACAATTGGTGAAACTCCAAATTGCTTTTTTGTTGGTTGACTGTGAGTTGGTAAAATTTCTAGTAAATACCGAAAGGCCGGTTTATTTACTCTGTAGTACTTTTAAAACATGTTGCAAAATAAAATTTAAACCAAACACTTTAATTTTTAGTTATTTACTTACAAAGACAGCGGCAACTTAAGAAGATTAGATCCATCCCTTGATTACATAATACATAATTGGTCATTACAACCCTTTAGTCAGGATTATGACCTAGCTTCACACACCGCTTATGTTGTGTGCGTTAATTTTATACATGAGTAGCGTGAAATACAGTTTAAAGTCGACTCCGAACGACAGATTTTTGAGAAGCTTTTCATAGCAATTTTATTTACTCTTCGAGTTTTTTGCCAGAAAACTGCTGGCCTTACGTTTAATAAGCCAACATACTACTTACTAGACTACGGCGACTTCCCTTAATTGCCTTCTGGAAATACGTTGGCTGTTTTGTTGTTGCTTTTCTAAACTACCAATTTCCTCCACAAGGATACACATTTTTCTTGTATTTATAATTTCTTGTATTATATTAAACTCTTATATATTTTTTCAAATTGTATTAATTTTATTTAACTTTAATTTTACTTTATTTTCACAAATTTTCAAAAAATTTAATATCAATAAGAAATACAGCTGACTTAAAAATTCGATATTGCCACTTTTTCAAACTTTCACTTCCGCGGAATTTGTAATTAGAGGATTTCTTTCTCGAGAAAAACGTTTTCCGTGAGAAAGAAATTCCTTGAGAATATTCGTGATTGGGCTGATTATCTATTAAAACCTACAAAGAAAATTGCATTTAATAACGCTCATACGCTATCTGGAAGATTTTTATCAACCTTGTAATTGATTGAGAGGGGTTGGGATATATTGCCTTTAGATTGTGATGTATAGTGTATCTAGAAACCGACCTTGTCAAGCATTTACTTCCTTTCATGTTTCCCACTTAAGTTTGCTTTTTAAGTGCATTTGCGAAACAAAACTATTTCTTTATTTAATGCTCTCAACATCGAAAAAAACAACAAAGAAAATAACATTCTTTAAATTCATAGACAAAACACGGCAACTACTGCCTGCGGATGTACACATTTAGACAAACCTACCTACAATAACGTCTTATACGGCAAGGCAAAGCAAGACAGGGCACATGATGATGGCAAACTTTGTCGGCGAAAATTTCAACGCGACATTGAACTTATTTGCTGCATACTTTTGGTGGAAATATTTTCTTTTGAATTGTTTTTTTCTCTTCGTTTTTTTTTTTATCAAAACATCTGGAGAAAACCAAAAAAAAAATAGCAAAGTTGTTTAAGTGAATATTAAGAAAATAAAAGGGAATAGTATAAGAAGGAAAGAATAGGACACCAAAGAATGTTGCAAGTTTTTCATTTTTAAAAGTGATAATAAAACTCTCTTTTTTGGAAGAATCTTGAAAGAAGTGAAATAATGTGAATTATTTCCAAGGCAGCATGAAAATTGCATTTGATTTGCAAAAGAAATAAAACTTATTGAAGAGGAATTTGTTTCTAATTTTCATTTCTCTTTTAAACTGTGATTATTAGCAATTGTTTTCTGAATGCCTGCAAATAAATGTTTTCCGATAAGGACTCCGTTTTAAATTGTTTTATAAACAAAACACGAATGCGGTCTATTTAAACATCTAAGACATCAAATAATAACTTCTTAAGATTGTTGATTTTTTTCTATTTTTTTTTTTTTTTTTCTTTTCAACTGTCTGCTTGTATTTATTTGTTTAAATATTTCCTTTCTTCTTTTTTGTATTTATTCTAGTCACGCGTACCTTTTTTTCCTTGCTAATGCTACTTTTCTTATACTTTTTCGTTATTTTTGGCTGCTGCCACAAATCCTCAAATAACTTGAACTTTTTACTTTGTATAGCCACTTGTATGGAGTACATGCCACCGCCATAACAGCTATTCCTGTCAAGCTTTCGGCTCTTTAACAGTTCTATCATGGTTTGTGGCAAATAATGTTACTTCATCGTACTTCTTGGTCTACACAAAAACACATTAAAATGCGTCCATATCTCTCTCTCTCGCTCTCTCTCTCTCTCTACTACTACCTTTAAAGCACACGAGGGGTGGGATGTTAGTTATTGGTAGTAATGGTAAAGCCCACCAGCTATTCAGCAAGCCACAGTTATGCTGTTTTACAGCCATGACTGTAACTAATTTAATTTGTTGGGGTTTTGCTTAGAAAGAGTATTTTTGGTGTGTTAACTTTTATACTTATTTATTTATCATGTGTTTGTGTGTGAGGAATACAACAGAAAAGGTCATAAAAGACAATTTTTATTAAATAAATTTTGTTTGTGAATTAAAACATACACATAATTGGTCATTACAACCATTCAGTCAGGATTATTGACCTAGTTTCTCACACCACTTATTTTGTGTGTGTTAATTTTATACATAAGTGGCGGGACCTACAGTTTAAAGTCGACTCCGAACGACAGATTTTTTGAGAAACTTTTCATGGCAATTTTATTTACTCTCAGAGTTTTTGCCAGAAATCTGCTGAGAGGAAATCGCCGAAGAAATACTTTTTGTATTTTGTTTTGATGTCTGGCCTGGGGCTCGGACCCTGGCTTTACGTCTAATAAGCCAACACACTACCTACTAGACTACGGCGACTTCAAACAATTAATAATTATTAATTGTTTTAATGTTTTAATTATAATTAAAACAATGTCCATAAAGTTTTTCCATATGTACTGCACTATTACTAAGTTAAGAATGTTCAATAAACCAACTAAGAGATGGCGATGGAAGTGCTCGGGTATAAACCTGAGTAATGCGACTATTTAACCCTGGTTAACATGAACAGCAAACATCATTGGTAGGTCACGAGTGCAAGCTATAAAGAAAGTGTACAACTGTATGAGCAAAGTTCCTCATAACTACACCAAATGGTGATTGGTGACTCTATCGTTCTAGAACTTGATACTTTAGACCAACAATCTTCGCTCTTGGTTTCAGAATTCATAAAAATTATGAGACTTCAATCAGAAAGTGATAACATCAATGACGAACATCTTGAAAAGGTCAGATAGCACCACATTTCAACCTTTTAGTCAGGATTACAATACAGCTTCGCACATCACCCATGTTGTGTGTGTACATTTTATCCATGAAAACCAAACTGACAGAATTGATAAACTTTTCATTTAAATTTACTCTCAAGATTATGACCAGAAAACTGTTGAAGGGAATGCTGCTGAAAGAAATATAGTTCGAATCACAGGCTTTCGTCTATTAAACCAACATACCACCCACTAGTTTAAGACCACATCTAGATTCAGTCAACAAAAATTTCCAACATAACCTCCAACACATATTGATTCTTGGCAACGATTGAAGGATCTTCTATAACGTAAGAACTTGCAGCAGCTAAAAAAAAAAACATGTAGGAAAAGTGTTTTTAATCTAGAAAAAGGTTTACTCCTTGGCTAATACTTTCTAGGTAGAAGAGAGGATCTGTTCGACTCTAGCTCCTCAGTATGTCGAATCTTAATACAGGCAGCTCAGTTTTCTCTCCAGACTTGATAATTATTATAATATTTCTGTCCTTCACGGACTTCTGTAGAAGTTGCTACTTATAGCATCTGAAATTCATTAAATATCGTTTTGTTTTTAAAAAATATTTTAATCCTTCATACAACAACAATATATTCACCAGCAACGCTTATAACATAAGAAACAACAGATATAGCAACAACAACAACAATGCTTATAGTAACTATAACATCAACAATATCTTTAACAGCGACAACATAAACGCCAGCCATAATCTAGCAAAAGATTTGCATATGCTAAATGTCAAATCTATATACTACACAACATTAGCCGTAGAATTCTATAATGATCCAAGATTTCTTCAACCAATTGATCATCATTATAATACAAGGCGACGGGCAGAAGGACGTTTTAAGGTACCAAGTTACCAAAATAACTATGGAAAAAGTACGCTGGACGTAACTTTACCTACAATTTTTAATTTACTACCTGTTAACCTTTTACAAATATACAGCAAGCCAAAAAGGAAAAGTAAAATCAAAAACTTTTTCATTAGCTCACAATGATTTGTATTACCTCAATTGAATTTGTCAAATTATATATATATTTCCATTTTTTTCTTTTTTTATCTTTCAAATTAAATTTTTTTTTTCATTAGAAAGTACAAAATTTTTATACAAAATTCCTGCAGACAAGCCTCATAGCTTCGTGGGTTTAGAATTAAGAATATTGTATTTAAAATGAAATTACTTGAATAAATAAATAAATAAATAAAAAAAAAAATAAATAACATTTTTAAAGAAATTCAGGTTTGGGGCATTTTTCACGTTTACCGCCGCATTTAAGTACTTTGTTATCTTTTGCTTGTTTCAGTGTCTTTGGCACTTTTTTTCTCTGCTCGAGAGTTGCTGAACTTTTTTATCTCCTCTCTATCCCCTCTTATTTGTTTTGGTAAGTAGCTATTGTTGCTGTTGTTGTTGTTGTTGCTGTTGTAGAGGCAAATTTTCATCTTGTTATACTCCTAAATACAAATAAAAACTACAACAATAACAATAATGAACGCAAAACCAAACAAATTTTGTGAAGAGAAGCTAAACTAAGAAAATTTTTTCGACTCTCACTAATTGAATTTCTTTGTCAAATACGTGAGAGGACATGTTGTTGTTCATTTTATTTATTACAATAACTATGTATGTATGTGTGAGTGTGTATGAGTGTAACTCTGAATAGAAGGAGCGGTGCGAGAGCCTTTGTTAAAAAGAGTCCATTTGATGTTTGTTTGTGTGTGTGTTTTATGTAGAAAAGTGTGTAAATAAGATTTGGTTGTTGTAACACGTAAAGAATGTTGGTTGTATTGGTTGGTTGGTTGTTTGGGAAGTATTCTATGTGTGTGTGTGTGTGTGTGTTTGTGCTCATTTTTGGCTTCTTAGACTTCATCAGGATTAAGATTTTTGTAATTTGTTTATTGTGTTTCCCCCAAGAAAATATAAAAGCGAAACGTGTTGATTATTTCCTCATCCTGTTTTGCCTTTTTATTTTTATTTGCATTTGTATTCGTATTTGTATTTGTACGTTATTTTAATATCCTTTCTGAGTTTGTATGTTTATTTGAAATGTAATTAAAATGGACCCTTAATTGAAGAGACTAATTATTAATTGAATTTTATATGGCTTACAAAAAAATAAAAAGAAATTCATATAAAATTGAGAAATTTTGATTTCCTTTCTAAAGAACTGTATCTGAAAACAATACTTAATTAATTTAAACAATAAAATACAGTCAAAGCTCGGTATAACGAACGATATATTGTGAAAATTCGTTATATCGCAAAGTTTTTTTTATCAAAATTTTATTAAAAAAAGGAAAGTACATTTAATTCATTTTATTACAAATATATAGATATGTCCTTAAAATAACGTTTGATAATCAATAAGTGAGTAAAAGTGTTAAAAATTATTTAAGTTGGTGGAAAAAAATCATTTATAGACGGTCGTTTACAAGTAACTTGAAGACTCATTTGAAGAGCTTCTTCCTGTATTTCTCGAAGTACTAATTGTTTTTGGATTTAAATTTGCTTACATTTGGAAAAATTGTACTTAATAGTCTGTAGTCTTAATACACTGTACTTCATCCTCTTGAAAAAGTCTAGAAAGGGGTATCTCGTCCACATCATCAAACTCAAAATTTTCTAAAAATAGTATATTTTTCCAACATTTAGATAATGCGTCCTCCTTAACATTGTTCCAGGCGAGACCAATCATACAGGATGCATCATAAAGAGAAAGACTTTTTAAAAAATTTATGATGTCATCTTTTTCAGATGCCACTATTTTTGGAAGGAGGTTATTTCTGTAGTGTAATTTGAGTAAGCGAATGGCATTTTGGTCCATTGGCTGGATAAGAGTAGTCACGTTTTTTAAATCATTCGTTATACTGAGCTTGAAAATTATAAAACATTCGCTATATAAGGTAGTCAATGCAAGAAATTTACTCATTCGTTATATCCCGAATTCGTTAAAGTGAGTATTTGTTATACCGGGCTTTGACTGTACATCATTTCCATGAATAAAGTATTAAAATGTTTCAAATTGTATGCCTTAAATAAAATAAAAGCAATAAATCTGTAGCAGGATACTTAACGTATGCCAAATCGGTAATAATCGTTACAAAAAATGAATTTTTTACTAAAACCTACAAACAAAATTGGATTTAATAATGCTCATACGCTATCTGAGAGATTTTTATTAACCTTGTCATCGATTGAGAGAGCGGAGGCATATATATTGCCTTTAGATTGTGGTGTATAGTATATCTAGGAACCGACCTTTTCAAGCATTTACTTCCTTTTATGTTTTCCACTTAAGTTTGCTTTTTAAGTGCATTTGCGAAACAAAACTATTTCTTTATTTAATGTCTTCTACACCAACAAAAAAAAACCGAAGAAAATAACATTCTTTAAATTCATAGACAAAACAGGGTAATTGCTGCGAATGTAAATTTTTTTTTTTATTTTTACCAGACCTGTAGTGGGATTCAGTAACTTTTAACGATTCGACAATTGTTAAAAATGTCAACATTATTTGTTGTTTGCAGTAACGATTAAGTGATTCACAAACTACACTTTCACGACTGTTGATAAAGTCTTTTTTTTAATTAAAATCAAGTGGCAACTCTGTGTAATGAAAAGTCAAAAAAATAAATTCAAAACAAAATATTAAAAATTTTTTGAATCACATATCTGCAATTTCAACAAAAATAATTATATTATGAATCTCTTGTCAAAAAACACTGGATTTACCATTTGAACATTAATAGAATGGTACCCGTGATGGTTGACATACATAAGCCTCCTCATGACTTTTTGGGGCCAAAATCGAGACATGTGTGCAATCGATTGCCCCAATAGTACCTGTTACAAAGCGTGATACTGCTGATGCAAAAACTAATTTTGCAGCTTGTCGTTCCAGTTGAGTCATCGGAAACTTTACTTTTACGTAAAACATGGTATTGTTAATTGCATCCGTTTCACGATGTATGCAACGGCTTATGGACGACTGGCTCATGGATACACCCCACTGCTCTACCACGGGTCGTTGATAACATCCCGTAGCATAGAAACGCAAGGCAGTGAGGACCTATAAATATAAAATACTTTTATAAATTTTAAAGGCTTAAAGACATTCCAAATTACCTGTTTCTCAGTTGATATTGCAGTTATTCTGGTGCCTTTTAATTGTCCGTCAAGCTGAAAAACAAGTTCCTCAGCCAATGGTGGTGTTAAATGGTAGAGCTTCCGAAATTCCAATGCATTTAAGTTAAATGGGTTCTCCAAATCTCGAAGAACACGTCTGTCAACCCTTCGAGCATTGAAAATTGTCTCATCCACTGATAAATTATACCCTAAGTATTCAAAAGCCATTTTGATCTTAAAATGTTGCTTTAAATTGATTGAATCGATTGAATAAACAATACAAAAATTATTGTCGTTTAGTTTACGACAACAGCTGAAATAACGATTTCGAATATCGTTTAAAAATTTTACAGAATACCAAAATCGACAATTTTGTGGTTTAGTATTTTAAACGATTCGATAATCGTTAAAAAAAGTTAGTGAATTCCACTACTGCTGAGCTTCTTTAAATTAAAATAATTTTTATTTAATTTTTAAAACATATTTTTATTTTCACTGCACCTTTAATTGTAATCAATTTTTAATCCTGCCTGATTGACTTTTGCAACCACTATATGCATTACCTTCGATATGGAATTTATCTTCTTTGGCAAATGCTTTCTTTTACTTGTTTTTTGTTTTTTTTTATTAAGTTTTTCATTTGCGGTTTTACTGTGTGTGTATATGTATACAATTAAAATTATTAATAATTCTTTTCATTAATTAAATGCCATGAACTCGTTAAAATATCTGACTTCTTGAAAATAATGCCTTGACATGTCATCCATCACAGCCAGAAGCATGTTGAAAACAGCAGCATGCAACAGCAGCATAAAAAAATACTTATTTTTCCTCTGTTGTTCTCTTTTTTCTACTGATAATATAGGTGGGCAATAACAACAATAACAAAAATTACTACATATTACAGCAGACATTGAATATTTTCAATTTGTTTTACTCTTTTTTCTTTGTTATTATTGTTGTTGTTGTTGTTGGTGTTTGGTGGGTATGCTTTCAGAAAATTGTCAAAAAAGGTTTTATTTTAATGAGTCGTAAAAGTGTTTACATTAATTTTTAATATCTTTTGTATACGTAAGTATGTATGTATGTATGTATATCCATATACATATGTACACACTCTTACACAATAGCCACAATTATCTTTATATGATATGATATATTTTATCATACGAGTACTTACTTACATATGTACATGCATACATATGTACGTACATATATGATCATTTTTTCACCATTACTACCCTGCAGGAAATGTCAATAGTGAAACTGTACTTACTTACTATTGACACAGTCACCAGTACTACTGACTTATTATATGACAGGCAATGCTTTTTACTATAGACATTTAACATGTGCGTGTCATTGAAAATCTACTACTGACGTTAGTACTATTGACTAGGTACTTCTTTTGGGACCATACATATGTAGACATTGGAACCAGTGAATCAATAGTACAATTTAGCAGTTCTAGTCTACACTTTTGGTACTTTTCTGTAGTAAAAGTCGACAATAAAATTTCAATTTTTGTAAATATTTGATATTTTATTAAAAAAAAAAATAAAAAGGTACGATTTCATTGTTGCAGCCCTTTTTTAAATTTAAATATAAAAACTAAAAAGGTACAATTAATTAAGTCTCTCTTATTTATATAGAAACATCAAAATAACTTTTTTGTTTTAATAAAATTAAGTAAAATTATTAATCTTCTTTGGGAGAGTCGTCTTCTTCACGATTTTCATTATTTTTGGTTTTGCTGCGACCCATTTGTTTGAAATATTTTTTCTTTTGGCGCTGAAATGCTGTTTTGTCCGAATTTTCATTGAAAGTTGATATTACATCTGATATTAAAAAAACGAAACAAATTGTTAAAATATTACAAATATTTATGAGAACACAAACAAGCATTTATTACCTATTAGGGCTTTAAAAACATTTGAGTATTCGCGCAACCTCTTTTTGCCAAGAGAGCCATCAACATTAAAATTCATGATAATATTTTGGCCAAATATTTCATGAAGGTTTCGTTCTGCCCCCAGGGAGTGATTTCATTTATCGAATCTATTGAATATAAACAAAAAATGCAATTTTATTCGTTGAAGTAGTTCCACAATAAAAGTAAATACTTACGTATGAGTCTGAATGAGTTTTCAAAACAGCATCAAATTCTCTCAGTTTTTCTTCAGAGTTGATAGGGAAAAATTCCATAAGATTTGAAGCAATTTCATTTTGTTTAACAATTGTGTGCAATATACCAATTTTTTATTTTCTCGCGCAAACTATATTTTGGAAAATCTATTTGAGACGACACAGAACATTCAGGCTCCACAAAATTTTCACAATTCACATTTGGACTTATAATTGTCTCATTTTCACTACTTCTATTTTTATATAACATTGATTGTTTTTTTATTAAACGTTTATAATTTCTTGACAATTTGACAATTGACAATTTTTTTTCTCATCAAAGGCAAATTAAATAATTATTGACGCTTCGATCACAACGTCACCATAAAGTCACCAATATAGTCGACAAAACTGGTGACTTGGAGACACTTGTCGACATGTTTCCTTCAGGGTACTCATACGTTTACGTATGTATGTATGTAGTTCGCTTATATAATTTTTTGTGAATTTTTAATCTTTACAATCCTTTCACGATGTTTTCTTTTTTTGCTCGTTTTGTTATTGATTGAAAATATTGTGGCAATTGAAATATAAAAAGAAAAAGAAAAAGTAAAGTAGAGGGACATTTTAATTAATTTTTTTTTTTTGCTTTATGCCTCATCACATCCGATTAATGGTAGTTTGTTAATTTTAATTATTTTAAGTTTTTTGTCGTTTTTTTTTATAAATTGTAAACTTTGTAAAAATATTTTTTTTTTTTTTTGCAAATTTCCAAGGCATTGTATTTTTTGGCCTTAAGTTGTTAGAAGTTTAGTTTTCCCTCTTTACCTTACCCTCTTTTCCTTACTTTGTTTAAATAAAACAAACATACGGAGATAAGTTTACTGCCTCTCGTTCTTTTTTAATTGCTCTTAAGAAATACATTCTTTAACACACTTTAAGATAATAGAACGCAAGTGTATTGGTGTGCATCTCCTATTGATTTGATTACCAAAGAAATGCACATCAGATTGTAGTCCCAATATGGATGTTAATAATGCCGTTATAGTATGCATTACTGCTTTAGCGCTGGTATTATGGTGTTAGAGGTGATGCTATTCGTTTTGTTGTGTTCGGATTATTTTTGTTTGTTTTTGGCTTTGTATCCGTGCATGTTTAGAGAGGGAGAGAGCAATAGACAGAAGAAATTGTCTTTTCTTTTAATTGAAATTTTTTTCTTCTTCTTTACATAATGTTTGACGACGTTATCAAGCATGGTCATAGTCAGCTAAGAAAAAATATATTTAAACGAATAAGAATTTACACAACAAACAGAAAAATTTCATTCATAAAAACACAAAATATGCTACAAACACAATTCACGCAAAAATTTCGGCACAGCAATGCCGTCTCAAGCAAGCAACATACATACATAATTAGTCATTACAACCCTTCAGTCAGGATTCCAACCTAGCTTCTCACACCACTTATGTTGTGTGCGTTAATTTTATACATAAGTGGTGGGACCTACAGTTTAAAGTCGACTCCGAACGACAGATTTTTTGAGGAACTTTTCATGGCAATTTTATTTACTCTCAGAGTTTTTGCCAGAAATCTGCTGAGAGGCAGTCGCCGAAGAAATATTTTCTTTCATATTTCGTTTTGATGCCTGACCTGGGATACGAACCTGGGCTTTACGTCTAATAAGCCAACACACTACCTACTAGACTACGGCGACTACTATTCTTTAGCAATGGTGCCACTAAAATGTATGTATTTGTAAGTTTTTAATAGTTATATTTCATACAACGCCTACAGTTTCCGGATAAGGCTTTGAAAATTTTACAGGTATAATCCACAGGAATAAGTGTGGCCAAGGTATGATAAAAAAATATGTAAATTTTATATATGTATTCTAAACAAAACAGTATACATATTGTTACGTTTTTACCTTTTTAAAAACGTGAAAAATATGAGTTCGTAGATTGCAAATAAAATAAAAATAAATATGTGGTTATTTTTGAATAAATTCTTTATTATCTGCACAACTTTTGTGCCGCTGTTCGAACTTATTCCACGTATACAATGATAACTTTCACAATATGTGCTTATTCGTGATATTTCTCTGCTTACAACCTTTTTTGTAAGCAACAACAACACTTGTTAGTTATTCTTCTTTGCTCATAACCTTTTTTTGTAAGCACAACACTAACAACTGTTTTCTTCACGCAACTTGTCTGCACACAAGTCTGTCTGAATTATAACTCGATCTCGTAGCTTCACACACCACTGGTTGTATTCTCACTCAATTCAACGCGACGTCGTCACACGACTAACTTAATTCATACACGACTGACTGAATTCTAACTGAATCCTCGTTGCTCGCTTTATCTGGCCTTTTATATCACTGGATCAACAGTGTGATGAATGCCCTTGAAGGATGATGACGGCCTTCGGGAACAATCCAAAAATGTAAACATCTCGTCATCATTGTTGTTCGTGTATCTCGTTTACTTTCGTCCAGGCAGAATTGTTGTTGTTTTGTTTATTTGTCTTTCCGCTATATTTTTTTATACACGGACGTTGTTGCTATATTTTTGTTTATTCATCGATCTTGTAAACAAGCCCGTTGTTTTTGTTGCTATATGTTTACTTATTCGTTGATCACGTGATCAAGTCCATTGTTTTGTTTTTGGAGCTTTTGTTTATCATTTTATGCGTGATCAAGTCCATTGTTTTGTTTTTGGCGCTTTTGCTTATTATTTTAACAACACCATTTCCATTTTCGTAACAATATTATGTAATCGGTGAAATCAACACTTTAATTGAAAAAGAAACTTAAACGTGCAGAGCCCTATGTTTGATGTCAAAATTGAATAACTGTCATTAATGTTAATGCCTGTTTAGAGTTTCTAAATTCCGTTAAATAACTGCAAAACGATTTAGAACATTAACGATAAGCTTAATAAATTATTAATACCTTCTAAATATGCTTTTTGATGATGTCATAGATCTTAAACTTTAATCCTCAGCAAATACATGTACATGTGCTACATGAATAATACAAAAAACAAAACAAAACAACAAAATAAACAGCTAACAACAACAACAACAAAATATAATAAATTAAATATCTGTCAAACACTTTTTACAAATTGAAAATATATGAAGAACGTGTGTCATCAAATGCAAATTTTGACAATATGCTTCATAGCTCAAGCGCAAACTTAAGGCAGCAAATGAGGAAAGAAAACCCTCTTAAAAGTCGTTAAAAAAAAACACAAGAAAGGAAAAAAGCACAAACAACAATAAAATTAAAAGAAATATATACACACACACACATCTGTACATGCTCTCACCTATGCATACTTGAATGAACAGCACACTTAAAAGTGTAACATACGTGGCCAACATAATAAAATTTATTTATGCTGTGACACTGTAACATACATATAAAAAACAACACTCACACGCTCACATGTGTGTACAAATACTCTTATAACACTTGAGTTGGTACTTTTTTTTTCTTTTTTCATTCACACACACATATGTATGTACATACACTACGTATGAGTAGTATTCCATGAGAGAGATTGTGCTACATATGAGCTTTTCTTTCTTTTCTTTTCTTTTTTTTTATTTCATTTTTTTATTTTATTTTGTGTGTGTTTTTCAAGTGTATTAGTAATGATGATACCACTCGCTCTGTGTATATATTTTTCCTGGTTTTAACAGTTCATTACCCAGCAAAGATGACAGTGTATATAAAAATTTACCCAAAAAAAATAAAGCGGAACACATAAAAAAGGGCTTGTGTTCCGGTTCTTTTTCTAGTTGTTGTTGTTGTTGTTGTTACTTTGTATATAAAAATGTATGCATATGTGTTCCGTTTCTGTTTTTTTTTTCGTTTTGTTTGGTTCATCATTTTGAACAAATTGTTAAAAATGTTGTATCATGGAGGAGATCCTTTTTTTTTAGAATTTTTCAGCGTGTGAATAGCTGTGCTTTTATTTAAAAAAATAATCAAAAGAATTACTCTTATGTAAGTATGTATGATTGTATGCATGTGTGTCTGTAACTGTAAGTTTTCCTGTGAATGTGACACTTACAATGTGCTAAGGTTATAACGAAACGTAGTTTAAAATTCGAAAATTTTATGGGAAATATTGGTTATTTAACTTAAAAATTGCGACATTTCTGGAAAATTTAAGTTGTTAAACTTAAACTGTCAATTAACCCCTCTAAGACTGATACGATTCTTTTTACGAGGAAATATAAAGTTCCGACCTTCTCCCTTCCCAGCATACGTGGGACCCGACTTACGTTGAGTACCGAGGTTAAATATCTGGGCCTGATCCTCGATCCCAAACTCAACTGGAGGGCGAATCTGGCTGCTAGGGCACGCAAGGCGGCGTGTGCTGCTTACTCCTGCTGTAGAGCGGTCGGAACCAGATGGGGTCTTCGCCCAAGGATCATGCGTTGGATATATTCTACGGTCATCGAACCCAACCTCTTATACGGCGTTGCTTTCTGGTGGACTGCTCTGGACAGACAACACAACGTCAGACTCCTTGACAGGGTCAGAAGGTCTGCCGCCATTTATATAACTGGTGCTCTACGCACCACCCCCACGAAAGCCTTGTTCGCGATGCTCAACTGGCTTCCTACTGTGCTTCTCGCTAAGCAGGCGGCCAAGTTTACTGCGACTAGACTTAATGCTTTGTCTCGCTGGCACATTATACCTTCTGGTCACTCCACTTTTCTGGAGGTTGATCCGGTGGCCCCTGTCTACATGGACTATATCACTGCTGAATATTGTCTTGACAGATGTTTCCACTCTCTGATTCCAAGCAGGGATGACTGGAATCCTAATACGGTCGTCCCCCCGGAAGTCCTGGATATACATATATACCGACGGCTCTAAACTCGATAATGGTGTTGGAAGCGGTATCTACTCTGGGAAACTGAACCTGAATATTTCTCTCCGTCTGCCGGACTACTGCAGCGTGTTTCAGGCGGAGGTGATGGCGATTTACCGGGCCGCTCAATGGATCCTCGTCAACGATGCTCCTTTCACTCGCGTCTCGGTCTTCTCTGATAGTCAGGCCGCGATAAGATCTCTATCGGGTTTCGTGAATAACTCTAGGATCGTTAGGGAATGTCGTCGCTGTGTCGATCTTTTTTCGGGGCGCTTCACCAGTGTCTCTCTGGTGTGGGTCCCCGGGCACAGTGAAATTCCGGGAAACTGTAGGGCCGACGAGCTCGCCTAAGCTGGTGCTCTCCTTCCGGAATCCTCTTCTGTTGAAGTGGGCATACCACTTGCCTCAGTCAAGTTGACCATTGCGCGGAAATTCTTTCGGGACGCCAACCTATCCTGGGTCAATGAGGAGTCCTGCTCCACCGCTAGGCTCACCTGGCCCTTGATGGATAAAAGGAGTACCAACCAATTACTTGGTCTTGGTCGTGACGTCATCTCGACTACAGTGGCCGTGCTTACGGGTCATTGCGTCATGGGTAGACACGCGGAAAGAATGAGGCTCCCTTTTAACGACTTCTACCGTGGATGCAGGTCCTCTGAGGAAAAGGAGACTGTTATTCACTTTCTTTGTCAGTGCCCGTCTCTTGCTAGGTGTAGATATGGGTTATTTGGCTCCCCATTCCTTGTTAGCTTAACGGAGCTATCATCCATTGATATCAAGGATATAGCTTCGTTCATCAAACTTTCTGGCTGGTTTTCCAGTGCGGGGTAGTCGTGCTTTTGTTGTGCAGCCCTTGCGCTGACCAACTTCTTCTTTTTCCCTGATTTTGGTGGAACTTGGTTAGTACAGGGACTGCGTTCACCCGTGGCATCACAACAAGCCGCTATGCGTGCTCAAGTGAGCTTTATGACATCAGAGCTACCACTCCGACCTAACCTAACCTAAGTTGTTAAATAGAGAAAACCTTCATGTTCATTTTTCATCTCTCTCTCTCTTTCTCCGGAAATAAAGGGACTTTGCATACAAAAACAACTGCTGAATAGTTTATGACATTTTCGTATATCCTATTAGAAGTGGTTTAGATTAGACTATTTCGTTCGTTACACTAAATGACAATAAAGGACAAATATTTACGTTGATAAAATGTCACAGAAGATATATGAATCACACATTTTGAAATTAAACACCCAATATTTTTAAAGTGTTCAATATAAAGTATTCGTTATATTTAGTATTTATCTGGCGCCCATTTTAAACTATCAGGAAAGTGATTTTTTTTTCTTTAAATTTTGTCTCTATTTTAAGTACATATCTGTTTGGTGTCCTATTAAAGAATTATTGTTCCGCAGAATTTAAATTCTCTGAATATGCTTAAATACCCTTATAAAGTTTACACTGTTTTATCTATTTTTTTCTTCTGCTCCTTTTTTGTTATATTTTTTTCCTTTTTTTTCCTCTAATAAACTTCACATATTGTTGAAACTAAAATAAGAACGTAAGAGTGGAAAGAGAGAAAAGAAAGTTGTCTACTTGAAAATGAGTTTGTGGTGCTCAAAATGAGATGAACATGAAGGAGTAAATGATGACATAAAGTAGATGTTGAGTACAGAATAGCTGAACAAAAAAAAAAAACACACACACACAGAGAAGAATATCAACTAAGGAAGAACTAAAATCTGAAGTGGCTAAAGAAAAAGAAAAAATACAATATAAGCTGAAGAGTTTTCTAGTTTGGCGAGTTTTCTTAAGAGGCTCTAATGACACCCTGCCTGCCTACACACACCCCAAATAGTTTAAGTAAATGTTGAGGCTTTTTTTTTTGTTTTAGTATCTTATAAAGTTGTTAGTTGTTAGATGAGCTAAAAAAAACACACCAATAAACTTACACACACACCCATACACGCTTACAATAACAAAAATAAATATTTTTTAGCATATTTTCAGGCTAAACAATGTACTATACATACACTGAGCTCCATAAGTGAGTCAACACCCACTATAATTTTAAATTTTCTATTATAAAAAATATACTTGTAGCACAACTAAAGGGCTATCCATTTCGTGGTTTCAAAAGTATGGGACTGGAATTCGACATCTGTCAAACTAAGTTGTGAAACCAATTTTTTTCTTTTCAGTTGAAAGTCTGACATTGACGAAAATGGATCGCTTAACCATCATACAACGCATAAAAATTATCAAAACCTACTACAAAAATGGTGATTCTGCCACAGCCACGTATCGAACAAAATTTTCTTCAGCGATGAAGCACATTTCACACTCGGTGGGTATGTTAATAAACAAAATTGTCGTATTTGGAAGAGAGGCCATTACATCCAGAAAAAGTCACTGTTTGATGCGCTCTTTGGTCCGAAGGTGTGATTGGACCTTACTTCTTCGAAAACGATGATGGAACGACTGTCACCGTCAATTCGGAGCGTTATGGTCATATGATAATCGACTCTTTTTTTTTGCCTGCTATTGAAGAATACGACTTGGAGAATATGTGGTTTCAACAAGACGGTGCCACATGTCACACAACTCGAGCGAATATGGCTTTATTGCAAGAGACATTTCCTGGCCGCGTAATTTCTCGTCGTGGCGATATCAACTGGCCACCAAGATCATGCGATTTGACACCATTAGACTTTTTTTTGTGGGCCTATGCGAAAGACCGTGTTTATGCAGATAAACCTTCAACTCTTGAGCACTTAAAAACCAACATTCGTCAAGTTATGGCTGAGATACCGCCCAATATGTGTCAAAAAGTGATCGAAAATTACCTCAAAAGAATCAATGCTTGCAACACTTCGCGTGGATGTCATTTAAATGATGTAGTGTTTCACACATAATGTCAACGTTCAAACTTTACAATAAAAAAGAAATATCATGAAAAAAATATTTTATATGTGTTTTATTTACGTTTACTTTTGAAACCACGAAATGGATAACCCGTTATAATTGAATTGTTGTTTTTGTTTTAACATTTTATAAGTAATAAATAAACGTTTTTATTTTTGAAAATTTATTCGACTATTCTTATTTACTTTTCTCACTATCCTAAGAAAATGAATTATTTCAGTGGTGTCTATTCACTTTTGGCGCTCAGTGTATGTACATATATGTATGTGTTTCATTTTAAAAAAATTTTATTAGTCAAACTTTGTTTGGTTTTAAAGAAAATGTTTAAGTTTTTTATTTAACAAATTACTGACGTAAAATCCTGCTTTTGACCACCCTCTGCCGCCTTAACACTACACTGAGAAACATCTAAAGCCATAATAAACCATGATATTGTTATAAGACCATTTAATGTTAATGTGATTAAGTTAAAATGCTTTCAAAAGGATGTGTTTAAATTTTTCCCAATTTCCTAAAAAAAAAGAAAACAAACAAAAGCATGTAATAGAGAGAAAGAGAGAGAGAGAGAGAGAGAGAGAAAGAGATATCTTTTAATTTTATCAAGTAGTGGCGTGTATCGAATTGACACTGCCAGTGTCACTTTGAATTGTATTAATCCACATGTACGTTTACATGTTGTCAATTGAAAACTTGACATTTCTCCACAGCCAATAGCAATGGCATGAAATCAGTACAATTTTTTAATTGAATTGTTCTTTCAACCAAAAAAATAAAAATACCAAAAAAAAACAGAAAAAAAGGAAAAATAAATCATCCAATGAGATACAGAGCGATACATCTTTCTTTTTTAAATTAAATAAATTCTAGAAAAAATTTATAAACAATCAACAGATCCGTTGTTTTGCCCGAAATCCATTCAGATTTATTTTTACCTGGTGGTTGTGGACCAAGACCGACCCAAAATCTATCAGCAGCTATATACACCAGTTGAGGATATTTAAAAATGACTGGCTGGCAACTCAAAGAATTTTAGTGTTTGGAATCCTAATGATGAATTAACGCAGAGTCAAACCAGACTCGATATGGAATTTATTATAACTTGTCTGTGTTAGAAGTCTACATGCCATTTTAATCATGCCATCATTATAGAATTTTCTTCGGAAAATTTATCTTAAGTAATGTCTCCAACCTAAGACTACTGAAAACTATTTTGATATTTCGTCGAATTACATCTTGTGTAAGGAATATCCTTCTGGTAACCAAGCCGAATTTTTAAACCATATCTTCCTTTTCTTAAGAGCTGCCTTTGCCTAACCTTTCTACGATATTCGCTATGAACTTTATCCACCCTAAGGGATAGCAGGAGTCAAGTGCTTCCTAGACAGATTATTTGGTAAAAAAGTGGTGAAAATTTACGTCATTTTTCCAGATTACTTGGGTCTGTACTCGATCACTTTCGCCACCAAGCCACATCATTATACGGAGGTCGATTACCGTTATTAATATGAACATTTAAATATCCATGCATTTCGATCAAACGAACACAGGTTTAAACATGAACATGACATATACCGGGTTATCCATTTCGTGGTTTCAAAAGTAAACGTAAATAAAACACATATAAAATATTTTTTTCATGATATTTCTTTTTTATTGACATTATGTGTGAAACACTACATCATTTAAATGACCTCCACGCGAAGTGTTGCAAGCATTGATTCTTTTGAGGTAATTTTCGACCACTTTTTGACACATATAGGGCGGTTAGGTTAGGTTAGATTAGAGGACGTGTACTTGTCAACTGTGACAAGTACAGTACCCGGAGGTCGAATTGACCCATTGTACAACATCCTAGCTTCTCACACCACTCGTGTTGTGTGCGTTAATTTTATACATGAGTGGCGGGACCTACAGTTTAAAGTCGACTCCGAACGACAGATTTTTGAGAAGCTTTTCATGGCAATTTTTACTCTCAGAGTTTTTGCCAGAAATCTGCTGAGAGGAAGTCGCCGAAGAAATATTTTCATAATTTCGTTTTGATGTCTGACCTGGGATTCGAACTCGGGCCTTTCGTCTAATAAGCCAACACACTACCTACTAGACTACGGCGACTTCCGTAGTCGGTTTCTCAGCCATAACTTGACTAATGTTGGTTTTTAAGTGCTCAAGAGTTGAAGGTTTATCTGCATAAACACGGTCTTTCGCGTAGCCCCACAAAGAAGTCTAATGGTGTCAAATCGCATGATCTTGGTGGCCAGTTGATATCGCCATGACGATAAATTACGCGGCCAGGAAATGTCTCTAGCAATAAAGCCATATTCGCTCGAGTTGTGTGGCATGTGGCAACGTCTTGTTGAAACCACAAATTCTCCAAGTCGCATTCTTCAATAGCAGGCAAAAAAAAATCGGTTATCATGTGACCATAATGCTCCGAATTGACGGTGACAGTCGTTCTATCGTCGTTTTCGAAGAAGTAAGGTCCAATCACACCTTCAGACCAAAGAGCGCACCAAACAGTGACTTTTTCTGGATGTAATGGTCTCTCTTCAATTACTTGAGGATTCTCAGAACCCCAAATACGACAATTTTGTTTATTAACACACCCACCGAGTGTGAAATATGCTTCATCGCTGAAGAAAATTTTGTTCGAAAAATTGCCGATACGCACGATACGTGGCTGTGGCAGAATCACCATTTTTGTAGTAGGTTTTGATAATTTTTATGCGTTGTGTGATGGTTAAGCGATCCATTTTCGTCAATGTCAGACTTTCAACTGAAAAGAAAAAAATTGGTTTCACAACTTTGTTTGACAGATGTCGAATTCCAGTCCCATACTTTTGAACCACGAAATGGATAGCCCTTTATTTTGAATACTTTTTGTTCTCACTTTTTGTCTAAATACCAATGGAGAAGTAAATTTCTGAATCAAAATCTTTCTTTTTATATTGACCCAAAACCAAAAGAGGATATCATTTTTTTTTTATTAGTGAAACTATCATTTCAAATGATAGTTTGCTAATCCCCTCATTAGTCATTTAAATTTGAAAAATTTAAAGCCGTTTACACTGAAATTATTACATGGCCAACGAAATAAGACTCACATTTATTGAAGCCCCCTATGTATGCCTGTCTGTATGTATGAAATAAAATATTATTTGTATGTCATTAGAACATTGTCACAACAATACAATTTTATGACATGAATTGCCTATTTCTTACAATTCCATTCTCTTTTTGTCATTATGTCATATATTGTGTCATTTGTACTTTGTGTTGTACAGTGTGTGCTGGGTTTTCATGGATTATTTTGTAAATATGTACTTGCATAGATCCTTTAATATTACTTGCCATAGAAAATATATTTTTGTTTCCATGACAATTTGTAACACAGAAAATATTCATTCATTTTCATTTTGTTTTGACATGACTTTAAAATAGTTTTTCTTGGCTATCAAATTTTCATACATCATCCTCAATTGTAGAGAATTTTCTATGACTTTTCATTCATTCATTCAAATGTAGACAGCATATGTATGTATACATGCCTGTGTGTATATATAAAGTTGATTTCATGTCATTGTTAAATTTAAATGTAAAACTAGAAATATAATCTACAGAAATGTATGCTTAAATAAATAAATAACTCCGTAATATTTCTCGTTTAGTTAAGGGAAATTTGAAATTACAAACAAATCTTGCGTTAAAAATATTTGCAAAATTTTCTCTTTAAAATCCGAAAGTTCAAAATAAAACTGAACTGAAATATCAAATTGTATTCTCCTGATTATTTCCAGGCTGCAATACTTTAATGGTTGCCCCCAGAAGTATGCAACTCAAAATAACAAATAATTACATGGTTACTGTATTTTACGGTATTAATATAAGAGAGTATGTTCAGTGTGTATGTGTAATATAAATTGTCATGCTCTGAGCATTTATTACATACTACGTACGACTGACTGTTCATTTGTAAAAGTGTGGTTGAAGTGGTATTTAAAATCCAATAACTGGGTTAAATAAATATGCAATCGGAAAATGTCTCAAAATCATAGGAATTTTAAATGACGCAGAAGGATTCATTAAAATAATAATTTTTCTTTTGAAAATAATTCAACTCAGTAGTATACCAATGTAAAAACTTTTCCAAAAAGAACAAAAAAAAAAAAAAAGAAAACAAAAATCAATAAATTTTTAATATTTTCAAACATTAGGGGAACGTATTTTTAGTACATTTTTGTTGCCATTTTAAAAAGCTCTCTTTTGTTGTATGAATATGTTGAAGAGGAAGAGGAGGAGGTACATTTTCTTTTATGATTTCTTTTTAAAAGTTTTTCCTTTTATTATTACACTATTATTATGTAAGTCGTTTTTTTTCCTTTTTCTTCTATATTTCTAAATGGTGTGAAAATAATTGACACCAACACTTTTCTCTTTCGTTCTCCTACTCATTTTGTCACCATCATTATCATCATCGACATCAGCATCATTGCCGACAATACAAAAGTTGTCATATGAATTGAAAGTAAATCTATAAAAATGTTTATATTAGTTCAAGGGTGCGAGAGAGAGAGACAGTATTTGTTTATAAGGCTGAATCTGTATGTATACATATCTATACAGATATGTATGTGTGTGTCAGAATAATTTTTCTATACAAACATTACAATATAATTCAATGGAGTAGAAAAAAACTCGATCAACGCCATACAATACAACTTTAATAATACAACACATGCTTTCAATATCCCCTCCTCTTGCCTTTACACTATAGCCGTAAGTACTTCAAGTACTTTTATTCTTCTATACACTCTCTCTCTCTCTTTCTCACTTTTCCTTTTCTCTCTTCCCCTTTATAGAACAAAATAAATCCATTTATATTGAACCCATGTATAGCAAAACAGAAAAAAATTAAAAGAAAAGAAGTGAGATAATAAAGCGAGAAAAAAAGTATTGGAACTTCCAAAAAGACATTGACATCCACATGCAAATTTTTGATTAAAAAAAATACAAATTTTTATACTTTTAAACAGAACAGAACAGAACAGGACAGAACTGAAAGGGAATATTTTTTCTTTGAATGAAATTGTAAAGAAAAACCAAAAAAAAAACCGGAGTGAAGTAAAGTAAACTTTTAAATAAAGCCATTGAAAAGTTATAAAACTTTTATTTACTCTCGCTCCACACACACACACACACACATATATATATATATATATATATTTTGAGGAGTTGTAGAGGACAAGCGCCAACATGCCCTCTACTCCTGAGAAATGTGGTTGAAACTCTTTTTCCGATACAGAGCATTGAGAGAGAAAATGTAACAGTAGACGAGAATGCGAATACTATGGATGCAATAGATCCAGTGACGGACAATGAGGTGATGCTAGCGTCGGAACGTTTTGGAAACGCTAAGGCTCCAGGTCTTGACGGAATTCCGAACCGGGCTCTTAAAATAGCAATTAAGCACAGTGTTCGACCCTTTACAGAGATGTACAGGAAGTGTTTTGACGATGGAGTTTTTCCGAGAAAATGGAAAATTCAAAGACTGGTATTACTACCTAAACCAGGAAAACCGCCGGGAGATCCAGGTTCATATCGACCGCTTTGTATGATAGATACAATGGGTAAGATTTTGGAACGATTGATCTGTAACCGTTTGGAACAACACCTTGAAAGAGGAGCCGAATGTCTCTCTGACAATCAGTATGGATTTCGTAGAGGACGATCAACTATAGACGCAATTAAGAAATTGACAACGATAGCAGGAAATGCAATTGAAGGAACCAGATGGATGCATGGTTCTAAGGAATATTGTGCCGTCATAACACTGGATGTTAGAAATGCTTTTAATTCCGCATGCTGGTCGCACATTTTACAAGCTTTGCGGACTATACAGACGCCGGCGCATCTTATGCGTATCATTAGCAGCTATCTTTCTGAGAGAATACTACTCTATGACACAGATGAAGGAGTTAAGAAGTATGAAATAACTGGTGGAGTTCCACAGGACTCTGTGCTAGGTCCACTGCTGTGGAATATACTTTACGATGGAGTACTGCGTCTCCCAATACCAAGAGGTGTGCATATAATTGGTTATGCGGACGACATAGCGGTAACAATTGTGGCGAAAGAATTGCATCAAATTGAGGCTATGTGTATGACGACGTTGGCTAGAATAAAGAACTGGCTTAAGTCAGCGAATCTTCAACTAGCTGGACAGAAAACTGAGGCTATTTTGATAACGAGCAGAAAAAAGATTGAATTTATCACACTTAATATAGACGGCCATAATATAACCTCTCAACCAGCTCTTAAATATTTAGGAGTAATGATTGACGTAAGATTGAATTTTAGAAATAATATTGAGAAGGCTTGTGAGAAAGCTGCTCGAGTGAATGCGGCATTATCCCGCATTATGGCTAATATAGGAGGGCCAAATCAGAGTAGAAGACTGTTATTGGCGAAGGTTACTCAGTCTATAATGATGTATGCAGCACCTGTGTGGGGACCGGCGTTGGGTATTGGAACCTATGCTAGGGCTGCAAGATCTCTATTTCGCTTAAGCGCCCTTAGGGTGGCTAGTGGTTTCCGCACAGTTTCATATGAGGCTATTGGTGTCATATCAGGTATAACTCCACCTGATATTATGGCTATGGAACTGAAACGTATATATGATAAAGCTAGGATTGTTGGTAGAAATTTGACAACTGAGGAACGAAGAGAGGAAAGACAAAGGAGTTTGGAAGAATGGCAGATTAGATGGGATACTGCAACCAAAGGCCGATGGACACATAGACTTATCGGAAATGTACAAAGTTGGATTGAAAGAAGACACGGTCATGTTGATTTTTACATGACACAGTTATTGACAGGGCATGGCTGCTTCAGGGAATATCTCTGTAAATATGGCCATGACAATGAGGTGACTTGTTCCTTCTGCAATAATGGAAATGAGAATGCTGAGCATATTTTCTTTTATTGCAATAGATTTGAATTGGAGCGCGAGTTGTTAGAGACGATGATAGATGAGAGAGTGACACCAGACAATATAGTTTCGCATATGCTGCGGTCTGTTGAAGTTTGGCATTGTGTCAAAATGCTGTCTGCAAATGTGATGCAGGAATTGAGAAGGATAGAGAGAATTCGTAGGATTGAAAAGGATAGGTATTAATAGTAGCAGTCAATAGGCTAGAACTCGTTCTGTGATGAAATACTTAACGGTAGTACCATAGGACAAATAGGTTCGAATTGTAAGGGTGGTTTTTTAGTGGGTTAAAGTCTCACACTACTGTTGCAGGGCAACAGTGTCTTTCGATGATTTTTTCACCTCCGGAAAAAAAAAAAAAAAATATGTATATTTTGACAATGTTCAGCGTTTTTGATTTCTATTTTCCAATGAAATTTAATTTAATTTAAAAGTTTAAATTTTTTCTAAAATGAAAATTAAGAAAACTTCATTGAATTCCATATATGTATAGGGGAACAACTATGACCTTTGATGGAAGATTATCTTCATTCCAATATATATTCACATAATAATGTACATTCTGAAACCGTTTTTAATCAATTTGAATACCCTTTAATATCAAAAAAGCCAGCAAAGTGAAGGTCCCATCACCGAGCAGATACTTGAATACGTTAAAAAAGTTCCAGAAAATAAATGAATGTGTTCTAAGCAAAGAATGTGATCATCAATGGTGCACTGCGTATTGCACTTACGTCGGCACTAGCACAACGATATGATGAAGAAAGATGAAGGGTGCATGGTAAGTCTGCTTTATCTTCAGAGAGGAATACTCAGTATGCATGTAGAGGTCATTAGGGGGCATTGCATTATGGGTACACATGCGAGGCGCATTGGTATTGGAAGCCTCGCAAATGATTTTTGTAGATACTGTAGAGACGAGTAGGAGGATAAGACCATTATTCACTTATGGTGTTTTCTTTTCTACAAAAAAAATGTCACCCTCTTACAAGGTACAATAAAAAAAAATTTTGACCAACCCTGTTGTAATGTCATTTTTTATTTGAGAAGAACATAACACAAATATTAAAAAAGGGTATGCCCTGTGTTTACCACTTATTAAGAAAATGAATGCGGAAATGCCAATTTGTTTAAAGGTGTTGCCAGATCGCTAATTTTTCGACTTCATTTTTTGCACACTTTTTTTTATAACAAAAAAAAAAAATATTTTAATACTGTTCTAACATTGAATGCAATATTTTATACTGCTGACCATGTAGCTTTAATAATATAATATTTCCTTAAGATTACTCCACAAAACAATGAAAAAATTAACTTCAAAATTGGATAAAGATACCATGCGGCTTTTTTTAAATTTCATCTGGTAGCCCTATAAATAAACAAAAGTCATCTGCTTTACAGGGCATTAGCAGCACTCTCGATTTATACAGGGCATAAAATGCAATGCCCTCCACCATTGGCAAGTGCAAATTATTTATAATAAAACATACCACCCTTTTAGAGGGCGAAACATTTTTAAGAAACAAACGCAAAATTGCATTTTGCGTTAATAAAATGCACATTTTTTGGTAGAAAAGAAAACACCATTACTGTATACATACCCGGAAGCTTATTAGAGGAGAAAGAGGCAACTTGGTGCTTACTATACAGAAGATCCGCAGGAACTGTCTCACATTGACAGTGGCAATCTAAGTCGCTCCATCAGAATGTCAGAGTCGTTCCATGACTGGGGCATAGCAAAGGGCCCTATGTGGCCTAAGAGTGTCCACCCAACCTAGCATAGGATAGCACGCACATTGAATATCTATGTACTTACAATACTTCCTAAAGTAACTGTGTGAACTAATAAATATTATTGATGTAAAATGAATGAATGAATTAAGCGAAATACGAAAAGGTAGCCTTCATGCAATATTTTGTAACATCCATGTTAAATACCAAAAAAGAAATTTTTATGTAAAAAAGAATGCCTTGAAAAAAGTTGTTGCTCATGTAATTTTTCGGTTTTTAATAAAAATAGTCTGACCCAAAGCCTTTTGGGGACTTAACCCTGTCTGGCAAAACAAATACTATGAATACGTAATAATAATAATAACAACAATACAAATGAAAGAATTTCACGAAATATTTTTCTTGGGTCAATATTGAAATTATTGAAGAAGCCTTGCCTTTATGAATATTTCAAAATTCAATCTCAACTAAAATGTGATACACAAGTAAACAAAAATACCTTTCCCTCGAGCAATATTTTTCTCTGTTTTTTCTGTTTTTAATTTTAAAATAAACAAGCAACACGTGCCACCCTTTTGTAACAAAAGAACAAAGAAAGGGAGAAAGGGAAAGGGAACACAAACATACAACACTCACATGGAAGCAAACATTTCCTTGCTATTGCAAGAACACAGAAGTTTTTTCCCTTTTTTTCCAATGTCTGAAGTGTGGAGTGAGAATTTTGATTAAAAAGGTTACACATATAATTTTCATAGAAAATCACACACACACACACACACACACAATACAATAGAATAAAATCATAAAAAGGAAAATGTATTTGGAAAAAAGAACCGAACAACAGCAACAAACAAACAAAAAAGGAAACAAAAAAATACAAAAGAAAAGAGGAGATCATTATACAACATGAAACTGATAAAAACATGCATTAAGTCCACTAAATGAAAATTAATTTGTCTGGACTATGAAAGATATACTGCCACCACACACACATACATACATATACACACACACACAACGTGGGGCTTAGCTTCAGGCTACCATGGGGGTCAGTAGGTGGCGGATGACTGGACGGCCTACCCTAGGTAGGCTAGCTGCGAATAACCAATAAGCAGTCCCCGACCAAGAGCGGCAGATACGGAGGCGTACTACAAAAAGGTACAAATGACCGAAGACGTTATCTGTGACATGGCGAACTGATGCCGCCATTAACTAGGCATCATCCCACAGGGGGTTCCCTCAAGAGATGGGAAAATAGGAGAGTAACGCCTCCGTGGTTCCCTCAGTTCCACCGAAGCGGCTAACTACGACGCCCTTGTTTGGGCATTAGAACCGAGCCCGGTAAGGTTCTAATTATGGTATACCGGAAAATGGATTTGAATTGGTGATATAGGCTGACGATGACAGTATTCCGGCACTTTAGTAGGCGGTGTGAAAGCTGGCCGAAATGGCTGTCGGGCTAATGCTGCCATTGCCTCCGCCCCGTTAAAACTATGGCAAGTCTGTCGGTACGTTCCTGATTTGTCACCGTTAAGTTGGTGTTGTAGGACCAGATGTTAATCCCTGGCTTACGTCGACCTGGCTCTGAACACGTATTCCCATGAGGTTATGTGTCAACCCTCGCGTGGCCTCCCTGCTTATGCATAGATAACCACGGGGTCTTTCGCGACGACTACAACGATGGATCAGGATAGCGGCCGAGAGTTGGGGCCCAAATGAAATGATGAGCAAAAATAAAACAACAAATAAATCGACGAATTCATGTGAAATGAATACTTTGGAGCTAAACGCTTTTGGGCAGAGCTCGAAAATAACGAGGTCTCCGGTGCGAAATCGGGAAATAAACCCGTTTGGACAGAGCACGAGAACTCCGAGATCCCCAGTTAACGGGAAAGATTCGGAATTAGTGGTGCTGGGATCAGAACCGTCGCAAGGCGACACGATGTCAGCGGCCAGCGGTGTTTTTGGTCAACTCGGCGACCAAATCAGAAGTCTGATTGAAATGTTAGAGGATGGTAAAAGGAGGTCAATCCATCAGCCGATGAGGGATACGATTGACTCTATCAAAACCTTATATGACCTGTACGCAAGCGAGCTGCAGGGGCAAACTACCAAGGAGACTAACCGCAGCAGTTCCGCTACACAAACATCGCCTTTGTTGAGGAACCAGGAGGCGAAGAGGAAACATGAGGCAACTTATGAAATTCCTGCAGCAAAAAGGAGAACTCCGAATCCTGCACCAAGGGCTCCAGCGAAGGAAACTACAGATGTGACCTTGAGCCGACAGGATACTAATAGAGTAATTGAGGAACCAGGGTGGCAGAAAGTCACGAAAAGAAAAAGGAGAAACAAGAAACCACAGGAGAAGAAAACGAAGCCGGATGCGATCGTGATAGCGACGAAGGATAACACGTCGTATGCCGACATACTGAGGAGAGTTAAAACGGATCCCAAGCTTTGTGAATTGGGAGACAATGTGACCAAAATTCGGAGAACCGTCAAGGGTGGTCTACTACTCCAACTCCGCAGGAGCGGGGAGCACACGGAGAACTTCAGGGGAGCCATTGGAGAGCTCTTAGGAGAAAGCGCGTCTGTCCGTACTCTAAAGGATATGAGGACAATTGAGATAAAGGACATCGACGAGATCACGGAGAAGGAGGATGTATACGAGGCTATACGGAAGATTCCAGGCCTCGAGACTTTGGGTATGCCCGACGTAATTATCCTTAGGAGGGCATATGGTGGGACGCAAACTGCCACAGTAAGGCTTAACGCAGACGCTGCAGCGATTCTCCTGAAGGAAGGTAGAATTCGGATCGGCTGGGTCATATGCAGGATTCGCGAGAGGAACATTCCGACGAAATGCTTCCGGTGCTTGCAGTTTGGGCATATGGCCCGTCAGTGCACGAGTAAGGTTGACCGCTCGCGAACTTGCCGTAAGTGCGGACAGGAGGGGCATATTGCGAGAAATTGCGAAAGGGAACCTCTTTGCATGTTCTGCAAAGTGGGCGACCCGAAATCTGCCAACCATATCGCGGGGAGCGGAAAGTGTCCACAATTTTTGAGCGCTCTTAAATCACGTTCTAGGAGATGAGGTTAATACAAATTAATCTGAACCATTGCGGAGCAGCCCAGGACCTATTGGTCCAGAGGGTAAAGGAGGAGAATATTGATGTCGCCATCATAAGCGAACCCTATAGGGTACCGAAGAATAGTACTTGGATCACGGACGGATCTAGTACTGCGGCTATATGGATCTGTGGTTCATTACCCTTCCAGCAAACCTATGCGCGGGACACTGGTTTCGTTATGGCCAGGATAAAGGGAGTTTTCGTCTACAGCTGTTACGCCCCCCCGAGATGGTCAATGGATGAGTTCCAACATATGCTGGAGAGGCTGGCGTCACACGTGCGCCTGAATACCCCCGTTATTATTGGAGGAGACTTTAATGCCTGGGCGACCGAATGGGGTAGTAGATATACTAACGCCCGGGGTCGCTGCCTCTTGGAAACGTTCGCTTCCCTTCCTGTGGCGCTGATGAATGATGGAAGAGGAAGCACATTTAGGAGAGCTGGATCGAGCTCGATAATAGATTTGTCGTTTGTGAGCGATAGCCTTGTTTCGCGAACCGCGTGGAAGCTAACTGAGGACTTCACGAATAGTGACCATCAGGCAATCGTAATGACGGTTACTGGGCGCAACACGAGAGGATATGGATTGCCGAAGTTTACGGGACCAAAATGGAAAGACTCCCGCTTTGATGAGGAGACGTATAGATTGCTGTTGTCGTCTTTTCATACGACTGGCAGCACGGCCAAGGAATTAGTGAGCGACGTATGCGAAATGCTCAACACTGCATGTGATGCTGCTATGCCCAGGAGGACTGTGTGTAGGGGACGTTCCCCCTGCTACTGGTGGAATGACGAGATTCGAAATCTGCGGTCGGCTTGCTTTGGGGCGAGAAGAAGGGCCCAGCGCACGAGAGGAAGACCGACATGGGAAGCCGAACGGGCTTCATATGAGGATCTAAGGCATCAACTTAGAAGAGCCATTAAGAGGAGCAAGAAACTATCCTTTCAGCGGATATGCCAAGAAGCTGACGTCAATCCTTTTGGGACGGCTTATAGAGTCGTCTGCAAGAGAATCGGTGCTCGGGAACAGCCTAAACTAGGCTGTCCAGTTTTGCTACGGGGGATTATTAGTACATTATTCCCACGGGGCCAGCCCTACACTTTCATAAGTAGGGATCCGGAAGCTACCCATACTATACCCGAGGTAACAGGAGAGGAGGTACTCGCAGCATGCAATGGAATAGGAGATAGGAAAACACCGGGGCCAGATGGAATCCCGAATAGGGCACTTAAGGCAGCTATCCGGTTCAGACCTGATATGTTCGCTAAGGTGTTCCACAAGTGCTTCGTCGAGGGTGTTTTTCCACGTAGATGGAAGAAGCAGAAATTGGTTCTCATTCCAAAACCTGGTAAACCACCAGGGGAACCATCGTCATATCGGCCCATTTGTCTACTCGACACAATGGGAAAAATACTGGAGAGGATAATATACAATCGACTACTGACGCGTGCCGAGGCAGGAGGAGCTCTCTCGGACCTGCAATACGGATTTAGGAAAGGACGGTCCACTGTTGACGCGATAAGGAGGGTAGTCGACATTGCAAGAGATGCAATAGAGGGCGAAAGATGGAGATTTGGCACTAAGGAATACTGCGCGGTTGTCACACTTGACGTTAGAAACGCGTTCAACTCAGCGAATTGGGGGCGGATTATGAGAGCCCTCTTTAACATGGCTACGCCGCCATACTTAATGGAGATTCTGAACAATTACTTTCAGGACAGGAAGGTAATATACCTAACGGATGAAGGAGAGCAGGAATACGTAGTTACGGCGGGTGTCCCGCAGGGCTCTGTACTTGGCCCACTACTATGGAACATTATGTACGATGGAGTACTTCGACTGCAATTGCCAAACGGGACTACAATTGTGGGCTTTGCAGATGACATTGCCATAGTCTCGGTAGCTAAGACGGTAAAGGAAATAGAGGAGAAAACTAACACAGCGATTCGAAATGTTGGAGCATGGCTGGATGAGGCAGGTTTGACACTTGCTGCACATAAAACGGAAGCCGTCTTGATAAGCGGCCGGAAGATAGTGGAGAAGATGAAAGTCACCGTTGGAGGCACAGAGATCGAATCAAAGAGGGCGATAAAATACCTGGGAGTGATTATCGACGACAGGTTGAATTTCAAGGAGCACGTAAAGTACATCGGCGAAAAGGCATCTGTAACGCAGGGAGCACTGGCGAGGATGAT
The DNA here is from genome assembly GCA_927399465.1 of Sarcophaga caerulescens. Taxonomy (NCBI): domain Eukaryota; kingdom Metazoa; phylum Arthropoda; class Insecta; order Diptera; family Sarcophagidae; genus Sarcophaga; species Sarcophaga caerulescens. Next base: position 94,080,764 of record OV656868.1, read on the forward strand.
GCCAAATATTGGAGGACCAGGTCCATTCAAGAGGAGGATAATTTCAGCGGTAGTAACGTCGATAATGCTATATGCTTGCCCCATATGGTCGGAGGCACTCTCCGTGGGGACGACAAGGAGAATACTGTCCTCGGTGTATCGTCTAAGCGCGATTAGACGGATAAGTGGCTTCAGGACAGTATCTGATGAAGCGGTATTGGTATTGGCAAAGGCAATACCAATAGACATATTGGCGGATGAGATGAGGCGGATATACTTTCGCCGTCTCGAGTATCCAGGACGGACAGCGGATATAAAAGCGGAGGAAAGAAGGACTTCCATGCACAAATGGCAGTCACGATGGGAGAGCAGCTTAAAGGGAAGATGGACATTTCACCTTGTCCCTTCTATAACCATTTGGATGGAGAACAAGCATTGCGAGCTGAATTACTACGTGACCCAGTTTCTAACTGGTCATGGATGTTTTAGGAAGTACCTGCACAGATTTGGACATGATACCTCCCCTATATGCCCAAACTGTGTAAATGAAGAGGAAGATGCGGGGCATATTCTAACATGCTGCCCCAGATTTAGATGGCCCGGAGAAAATAGATTAGGACCAAACCAGCTCATGGAGGAGCTGTTGAATTCTAGGACGCTATGGAGCCAATACAGCCAGAAAATGGCCGAAGTAATGATGGTACTCCGAAGATTGGAGGAACGAAGGCGAAATTTAAGATAACGTGATAAAGCTTTCGAGCTAACCAGCCCTCCGCGAAGTAATACCTTACGGCAGTCCCGCGGGGGGAGAGTGGTTGAAGTGTGTAGGGGGTGGGTTTAGTACGTAGGCACCAGTGATGGTGAATCGTGCATGCTTTTGTCGGAACAGAAGTATCTTTCGAAGATTACCACCTCCAGCTCAAGGCAAAAAAAAAAAAAAAAAAAACACACACACACAAAGAGACTTTTTAAACAAATTACAGAAAAACATACTTATGCTTAAATACAACAACATGTGTGTGTCTATTAAAAGGAAACCTCGCAATAACGAACACTGACTGGTTAGAAGAGATGAAAATTATAGCAGTCCTGCCTGTTAAATTTCTCTTTGTTTTGAAAATAAAAATATTCAGTCATACTTGTTAAGGTAACCGGACCACCAGAACCACGGAACTGCATTAAGGAGTTTTAAGCAAAAAAATATTTCGCGGAATGATATTTGCATACTTTCTGATAGCTTGGCAGCCACTCTCTCAATGAAATGGCAGAACGGAACAACATCCCAACATCATATGGATACCAAGGCATACATATTATTGTTCCAGAAAACTGCAAAACATAGTAGGTTTGGTCAGGTTTGATCAGGTTAAACTGGCAGCCGTCTCGCCGTGTACAGCTAACTTGCGCCTCATGAGACCCCGTTGTATTACTACAGCGAGTATTATATAAAAGTAGATTTTTCATTTGTTATCGTTTTTCTAACTGTGGTTACATAATATACATACACACAACAGACACAATATCCTGTAATGTCAACCGTTTTTAAATTCTTGATTTCATAAGTCTCTCCCACATGGCTACACATAAACGCACACAGATTCTATGATATATAATGAACAAGAGTGTTGCACACTCTCTCTCTCTCTCTCGCTCTCGCTCTCTCGTCCTTTTTCCTCGTTAAGTTTAACTAGGTTTATTCTTCTGTTTCACATGTTGTTTTTATTTTTAATAACGAACGGATTTTTTTCACTGTTAGTCTACGATTTACATTTCAAACAACAACAAGAAGAACAACAACGAAGAAGTAGAAAAAGTCGGAACTGTCGTAACCAGTAAGGGAAACCAAACAAACAACCAAACAGCCCACACCGTATATGAAATGCAAAGCCTTCACAAGGATTAAATTTAAAGGATTAAAAGTGTTGCAATGACACAAACGTGTAGGCCACTTAAGACAGCATGTGATTTATGTAACATTAACATTCCTCCTCTTGCTACTTACTCTTCTCCTCCTTTCTGCTTCTTTTTTAATTTGTCTCCTCTACACACACATACACACTCATATCAGTGTCTGAGCGCTGGTGGTTTTTATTTTATTTTCGTTGATTTTTTTGTTTTTTTTTTTTTTTCTTTTGAAGCGGTCAGTCGGTGTTATTTAAGAGATTAAAAATTCATGTGCGGGTTGAACTAAACTGAAATGAAAACCCATATTTGTCTATCCTTTTCGATTTTACTTTACTTTCACACTCTTTCAATCACACACACACACACACCTACACACAGAGTGAAATATTTAAATACTTTTAATTAAAACTGAAAGCATAATAAATAGACCATAATCTGCATAAAAAGAAAAAAGTCAAAAGACTTTAACAATCTATTTATGCTTCCCACAGGACAGGAAAGAGAGACAGAGAGAGCGAGAGACAGAGACAGAGAGAAAGAAACATATAGAGAGTAAAAATCAGGTAAATAATCTTCTGGAAAAATATTTGAAGAAAAGGGATTTAAGCAGAGAGAAACCAATGAGACCCCATTACAACCAAAATTGTTTTTTTTTTTAAGATTTCCTAGAAACAGAAAAAAGAGGGGTTATCGTTTTGGTTTCCATTCCTTCATTTGGCTGTTTCATAATTAACACAATTACTTCTGGTAATTTAAATGCCAACACCAATTAAACAATTTAATGAGCCAAATGAGAAAAAAGAAAAAAATAATCATAAAAAATAATGAGAGGAGACTCCCAAAAAACCTAAGTGAAGAGGATAATTTTAGAAACAAAAAAAAAAGGAACTCAAAATTACAGCATAAAAGCAGCAGCAGCAGTAATAATCAGGGAAATATTTGTTTGTCTGGCCTAATAATAACCAACATAATGGTTATAACCCAGCAAACCAAAATATTGTTACGTTTTTGCCTTTTAAAAACGTTTAAAATATGAGCAAATAAAATGAAAATAAATTTGTGTTTAGTTTTAATTAAAATTCTTTATTATTCGCACAATTTTATGTGCCACTGTTCACAACTTCATGTAAACAACAAATAATTGCTTTTCTTTGTTATTTCTCTGTGTATATATATATGTATATATATATATATATATATATAAGTTCCTGTTGATCCTATAAGGAGCATAGGGCCTTAACGATTGCGTTCCATTCTTGTTTATCTTCTGCTACGATCTTCAGCTCGTTCCACGTTTTGTTGACTTTGGCTGCTTCGGTGTCTAATTGTCGACGCCAGGTGTGACTCGGCCGACCTTCCCTGCGGCTGCCTTGTGGATTCCAGTCTATTGCATTTCTGGTGGTGTCGGTTTGGGGTCTTCGCAAGGCATGCCCAATCCACCTCCATTTCCGTTTCCGGATTTCGACTTCAACTCGTGTTTGTCCGCACTCGGCCCATAGGCGTTCGTTTGTGATGCTGTTTGGCCAGAAAATTTTTAATATGCGACGTAGACAACGGTTGATGAATACTTGTAAGGCATTTATATCGCATCGGTTTGAGTTCCAGGACTCGCATCCGTAAAGGGCAACTGATTTTACGCAGCTGTTGAAGACGTTGATTTTGGTGCGCTTTGAGATATGGGGGGACATCCATATGTGTTTTAATTTAACGTATTTCTCTGTGTATACCCTTTGCATAAACAATAACAAATACTGGAGAATTATACGACAGATCTTTGTAACGGAGATCTTCAAACCACGATTACTCTTTTCAAACACACCGCGTGTTTACACAAGACTGACTGAACTTCACTCACTCAGTTGCCCACTTTGCATTGCTTTTTATATGGCAGAGTAAGCTATCTGATGAATGTTCTTGAAGGCGAATGTTCATGACTTCGCCTTCTCGAAATCTCTATAAATGTAAACATAGTTGTTTACATTTATTTTTGTGGTGTTGTTTGTGGATTTTTGTTTACTTGTTTACCATTTTTTTATGCTAGTGTTCGTTGTTATATTAAGCAGTACGATAATCTGTAAACAGGTTTGTTTACTGCATTGTTTTGTTTTTGTAGCTTTTGTTTATAATTTTAATGTTAAGCGATGTAAAAGCAAAATACCAGTATCTAGATTTTTTCATTTTCGTAACAATATGTTTTATTAGTTATGGATTGTTATACGTTTGACTTGTTTTCGCAATTAACTGGGTTATAAATTTTGTCTTAAATTACAATTTTTTCCTTCCGTCTTCAAGCTTTACACATTTTTTTCATGTACAATAACACATACTCACGGTGTGTCTTTGCCTGTTTGTACAGTATTGTCTCTATAAATAGTTACGTGTTTGAATTCTGTGCTTGAGTGTGCTGTAGTTATTATTTGTTTTCGTGTCTTCTATAATTTAGAATGTTTGTTTTTCTACTCTCTCTCTCTCTCTCTCTTTCTCCTTCCATCTATTATTTATTTGCCTTTTCTAGTCTCTATAATAAATTGTCACCATAATTATAACAAACAGCAACAGCAACTGAAACAACAACAATAAAATAAACAATCATCCACATGGAAAGAGGCATACAATGGTTGTCAGTTCGAATGGTTTACACTGGCAATGAAATTGTGAAATTACAATAAGAATTGTGGTATTTAATACAAGACGTATGAGTGATATTAAATATAAAATATAAAGCATACCTACAGGGGGGGTACGATATTGACTTAACAATCGTAATGTGATTTTTCTAAAGAATTTTAAATGAAAGTGTGAACGCTGGCGTCTGTTTTATTTTCTAAATCTTCTTAAGGCTTACTGAAATAGTTCTTAGCTCTTGGAAGGCGTTCATATAATGGCTCCTCATTTTTAATTTAAAGCAAAATTTGCCAAAAAATAATGAAGTGTCGTAGAAATATGATTTATTATTAATTCATTAAAATTATTTACAAATAATAACAACAACAACAACTGTTTTCTACAAGTTTGTGGTTGTGATTGTTTAAATTTTGCTTATAAGTTTGCTTAAATTTTAAATTTCAAAGAGAATTTCTTGATATAATACACCATTTAGTTTCATAATTATAACACCCCTCATTATTTATTTTTCTTACCAATTAGCAGCAGCAGCAGCAGCAACATCAAATAAAGTATTTTCAACAAAAACTTACAAGAGGGAAGAAGGAAGAAAACAACAGGAAAACATTGGAAAACAATAGATAACAGCAGATACAAGGGAAATATTTAAAATAAATGAATTCTTAGGTAAACAACTAAACAAAAAGGGAATTTAAAACATAAATTATTTCTGGCAATTAATCATCTTTTAAAAAGTTAATAATTTTACAAAGAACTCCCCCCTACACACACACACACAAGTCAACAACAAAACAAACACAATACGTTGTAGATAAACAACCCTCGTCTCAGCATAAAGAAACACAACGAGGGTGTTCTTTAACTAACAAAGATTTTGAAAAATTATTAATTTTAAGCTTAAATTCTAATTAAATTTTCATTTGCATATAAAATTAGCATTTAAAGGCAGTTCGTAAAATATTCACAGAGAAAATATTCCACTTTAAATGCCTCTAAAAAAGATTAAATAAAATTTAATTTAAAAAATAAAAATAAAATTTTGAATTTTCTCTCTAATTATTGTTGACCACATTTTAATCAAAAACAACATTTCTAACAAACATCACCATTAACATGTAAAAGCCGAGTAAAACCTCAACAGAAATAAATATAAATTTGGTTTTCATACAAGAGACAGAGTTTTTTATTTAAACAATGACAAAAATAAAAATAAAAACAATAAGAATATTTTTTAAAAGCATTCAATATTTCAATACACACGCAAACACTCACATAAACATTCAACATTCTTTATTGTTACAAAAGTAATGGTTTGTGATTTCCCCATTCCCATTCGCATTCCCTCAATCTCAATCTCTATGGTGGGCACTTTAAACAATTCACAGAAGTTTGTGTGTGCTAGGCACACACATATGTGCATTCCAAACGACACAATAAAATATATTCCCATAAAATATATGTAAAACCGTTATGTATTGTATAGTAATGCGAGTATAAACCAGGATTCTGGCTTTGCACAGACCCTTTATTGTGCATGTGTATGTGTGCGTATGTTTGAATGTGTGTATGTTAAAACCACATTAATCATGTGCTCAGTGCAATATTGTGAATGTTTTTATATTTCAAAAAAAAAAAAAAAAAGAGTGAGAGAAAAAAGCTTTTTTCTGTGTTACATTTTGTGAGTCTGTGTATGTGTGTTTAAATTGAAAACCATTTTTATGAAAAACCTCAGAGAATCGTATAAAAAAAGAAAAGAAATCTAGAGAGAGAGAAGTAAAAGCAATGCATTTAAAATAATAGACAGTAATAAGTCATGGAAAAATCTTAAAAACGTACAAAAGGAAAAAAATAACAGAACAATACACACACACACACTTCCATACACACCAATTGGAAAAATTATAAATGATTTTGAGGTTAAAATGAAAATCAATGTTCATCAATACAAATATCGATTTAAAGAAAATATAGAAATGACTATCAGATTAATTCCGTTGATAGGTTTAAAACGTTTCTTTGGAAATTCGGCGGAGACTCTTCTCAAATGGACAAAATAATGCAATTGTAACTTTTGTTGGGCTTCAGGCCATTCAGGTATAACCTGTCCTTTTTATTGAGCACTGTGGGAGTATGATTCCTCAGAATCTAAACGAACGCGTATAAAGTACTAGGCATGGATTTATCCAATTTAAAATTAATTTCTACTACGTGAAATTAAAACAAAAAAAAGTTTTCTATACAATCGATAGGCCCATTCTTGAAATCTGAATCGATTTTGTTTTAGTTCCATTTCGAGCAGTTCTATCATTTAATAGAGAAGATTTCACTTTTGTGCAGCAAAAGACGTGTTGAATTTCAATGCAGATTTGAATAATTATCGCCACAAAGCGATAGAATACGAAATTGCCAGAATAGTGTGTGATTTCAAAATTTTTACTAGGTATTCATATGTCTTTCTCTAACAATTTATGGATTATCATATCCCATATCACTCCCAATTCATTTCAATTGAAATAAAAAGTTAATTTCATTGTTTCAGCTGTTGTCTCCAAAATTCCCATAGCATTGCAAATGAAATGCTGTCACATTCTTTTTTTATTTTATTTTTTATTCTTTTATTTCATTCGATGAAATATTTTTATTAAAATCGATCATAAACGTATAAATAAATACAAAAGTTTTTTTTCAAAGCTGGCTATGATGAGTTCGCTTGACAAGGATATGACGTGTTAATGTGAATACAAAAAGGAAACACAATGCAAACATTACAAGAATAAAACATTTCCATTGCCATTTACTTTATTGTGTGTTCTTTTATTTTATTGTTAATAATAAATAAATAAATGTCAAATAAATAAATAAAAAAAGAAAGATATGTCATAAAGACAGAGACAAAGTGACAGAGAGAGAGAGAGAGAGAGTGCGATTAAAAATAAAACTGAAGACAATAATTGAAAATGTGAATGACAATTCAAGATGTCAATTACAACGCTTAACAACAACTCAAGGAATAATAACAATTGATATGACATTTGCCGGTAATATTCCAAATAAATGTGTGCGAGGAGAATTATTATTTTTAAATACAAAATGTTCTTTAAAGGCAAATTGGTATTTTTATTATTTTAAGAAATTGAAGGAAACGTACAATAAAATTGGATAAAATTAATACACACAACATACTCGTATGTGGTGTAAGAAGCTAGGTTATAATCCTAACTAAGGTGTTGTAATGACCAAAAAACGGGTCATTGCGTCATGGGTAGACACGCGGAAAGAATGAGGCTCCCTTTCAACGACTTCTGCAGTGGTTGCAGGTCCGCTGACTAGGAGCAGACGGTTGTTCACTTTCTTTGTCAGTGCCCGTCTCTTGCTAGGTGTAGATATAGGTTGTTTGGCTCCCCATTCCTTGTCAGCTTAACGGAGCTATCATCCATTGACATCAAGGATATAGCTTCTTTCATCAAACTTTCTGGCTGGTTTTCCAATGCGGGGTAGTCGTGCTTTTGTTGTGCAGCCCTTGCGCTGACCAACTTCTTCCTTTTCCTTGATTTTGGTGGAACTTGGTTAGTACAGGGACTGTGTTCACCTGTGGCATCACAACGGGCCGCTATGCGTGCTCAAGTGAGCTTTGTGATATTCAGAGTTACCACTCCGACCTAACCTAACCTAATGACCAATTAAACAAGCAAGTAAGTCCATCTTCTTATTATTCATTTAGTACTCATGACTAGGAACTTAGCTCCTTATTTTAAAACGAAAAAAATAAACACAAATTAAAGCATACTTTTAAGCAAAATTTGCTCCTGTACAGCATTTCAAATATTATTTCGTCATTAACAGCACGTTTTGATAACAGCCACGAGAATGTTCTTTTAATTATAGCTACTGACCCTTCAATGTACATATGTATGTGAGTATGCTTATAAGCAAATATGCTCTAAAACATTAACACGTGCTGAAAATGTTTGTTAACGGTAATTATGATAATTAAGAAATATATATGCAAACAAATAAGAAGGAGAGAACTGAAAAAAAAAACCAAAACATGGCTTTACACAGAAACAAAAGGAAGAAAAGAAAACAAAAACTAGAAACTAAATGCGTGAATAAATAAATATTTTATTGTAATTAAAATATCATAAAAGAGCAGAGAAACAAAATGAATTTATACTCTCTATAAAGAGAACTAAACACGTGTTAAAAAAAAAAACAAAAAACCAACAATACTGCTCCAGCAATTTGCGATCGATATCGCATACAATAAGCTCCACCACCACACTCAAAAGCTTTTTAAAAATGGAATTCACAAGGAATTGTTAAACAAAAAAAACGAGAAACGTTTCTTTCGTTACAACATGTTGCGGTCATTTAGAATACGTGGTTTACGAACACCCAACGAAAAGAAAAAACGACAGCAAAAACGAAAATTATCAACGTTATTAACAAAAGCACTTACACTCACATGCAGAAAGACAAAAAGAGAGAGGGAGAAAGAACGAAAATACATGTTAAGAGGCAACGAATGTGTATGAAAATCAAGAGCCAGGATATGCTATTAATGCGTGAATATGGGTGTGTTAGTGTATGCGGAACTGTGTTTCTGTGTGCATTACACATTGTGTGAGAACGTGGTGTTATTTTTTTTCTTTTTTTTCCATTTTTTTGTTTTCTTAACCAAGATTGTTGGTTTTAATTATTTCCTGATTTATTTATGGTAATAATGCGTGGTCTGCATAAAAAAACACGCTGATGTATGTGTGATAAAATAACAACGTAGTAGTTTTCATTGGTTTTTGTTTCTCTCACTTTAGCATTGCTATCTGCTTCATTTAAATACGTACTGATGGCATGGCAAGACTGTAGAATGACAAATCAACGTACGTAATGATTAATTTAATTTCATTTTTGATTTTAAAATTAAAGAATATGAATGGCATAAAATGTAGGAATTAGGAGTGATACAATCATAATAACGGTATTTGTTTGCTCTTTAAATTGGACTCTTCCATATTTATTTTGTCTTCTTTTATTATTGAATTAAAACTTAATTTACATACATTTATTAAATATAAACAGGCTTCGTAAAATACATGCCCTAAAGGGAAATTCAAATTAAATAATATAAAATATAATTAAAACACAAAAAATTCATTTAAAATAAAATTAAAATATTATTAAAAGACAATGAAAAAAACATTTAAAATTTTTTTCTTAATAAACTACATTCAATATAAAGAAATACTCAAGAATAAATGAAGTTAAAATGCTTATTTCTAAAAATATTTGTTATTAAAGAATTAAATAAATTATGTATTAAGTAAAATGTTTTGTCAAAATTTTTTAATTAATGTCTGTATCATCATCATGTAGCACCAGATTCAGGCAAATCAAATTTTCTTAGTTCCTCACGGTCAATTTTTTAATGAAAAATATATAAAATATGTAAAAGCAAAGCAATACATGAACTAATAAAAGTATAACAAACAAACCAACTGAAATATGATAGAAATCAAAAATATTGAAGAGACTGTAATTTGGTTTCAACGTTATGCTTTGATTTCCAATATATTTAAGATGACATAATGGCCATAAGGACTGGTACAATTTTGAATAAATTAGGCAATATCATGAATTCATAAGTTTGATTGGTAATCCAACGTATAAGATAGTACAAAGTCAAACGTAAAAGTGTCATTATGATGTATATAAGGAATAAAGTACATGCAACTAAAAAAGTATTTCTGGAACTTTTTTCCGCGTCCTCTGGCCAATAATGCACTATATAAAGGGACTCCAAAGAAAAATACAATAGAAAAAGAGTTGTCCAATTACCCAAATACAGAGGTTCATACGTCCAAACATAAAATTCTCCCGGATCATCGATAAACATTTGGTCTGGATGCAGTTGTAAAGCTGATTCATGTACTTTTTTAGTCTTCTTTGAATTATCCGCATTTAAATCTGATTTTAAGACACGATGAAAAAAGTCATGCACCAACATCAAATGTAGAAAATCAGCAGCCTCTTCACGATCAGCGCAGAATCACCCATTGCAAAACCCGAGTCCAAAAGTTTGTCGATAAGATTGCTTGAGTTAAAAAACTGCGCTGGTGCATTTAGCAATCTCGAACCTTTCATCTTGAAACACGTTTTCACCCATCTAGCCACTTGAAACTCATCCGTAGAAGGTTTACTGATCAGTTGCTCTACGGTTACAACTCGGGTACGCCTATCCCTGCGTATTTGTTGTTTATTTCGTTTTTTCCTTTCAACATGCATTTTACTCAAATTTAAACTTTCTTTAATTTCGACTTAAATTTCTTTTTTATTAAATGCCCGTAAGTAAGTAACTATTGATGGCATCAAATGTATAAATTAGGAGTAAAACAATCATAATAACGGTATTTGTTTGCTCTTTAAATTGCACTCTTCCATATTCGAATGAAAACTCTAGGACAATATATATCTGTATCTCTGTACTAGTCAAAGTTACTGCCGAGTTCAAATCGAATATGCATTAAAATATCATATAATTTCTAATACTTTTGGATCATTCTAAAGCTTTTCTTACTGTTGGCCATAACGTTTTGTGATCTTCATTACACCAGCACCTGGCCATGATGAAATGGAGGTAAGGAATGAATGGAAAGGAGATAAGAAATTAAGAAAGTGAGACATTTTCATTAGCCAAAACCAAGAAACCTAATTTCACTTGGTAAGCGATAGACGATCGTTAAACATCGATCGCTAAACAATTGGTGGTTAGAGTTCTCTTGACAGCCATAACAATACAATTATCATCACACTTGAGCTGTTTTTTCTTTTCAGTATATCGAGTGTAAAGTGTAATAATCTAATGAGATGGATTCCTTTAAAGAAAATAAAAAAGTATGACGGCCAGATACTTTAAAATCTAAATTTATAATAAATTTCTATAGTTCTTCTTAAGAATCCTGCTTTACATGTACATATCAGAGGTCTGCATATCTGAATCGAATCATACTCACAATTTCTGTTACTTATACGCATTCATAATTATTTTAATACTAGCTGTACCCTGCGCTTGTTGCTGCGCCACCAAGTAAAATAAATTTGAAGGAAAAACGTTACACAAATGTCCAATTATTTTTCAATCATTTTATTGATGTTGTTTCCCGTTGTCCTGATGATTCAGATGAACGGGCCTGAGTAGTACGCATTCGATTAGTTTCTAATCTCACTTTTCGTTGTTGAAGTGGTTCAAGCGAACGGGTCTCAGCGGCATATACTCGAAGATTTTCCAGTCTCAATGCTCGTCTGATTCTGAGGCTCGTAATGCTATTTTCTTCCGTGCTTGAGTTGTAGGTCGACAAATAGTTTGTCAATCATTTTGAATAATTTTCAGTGACGCCATCCATCGGAAATTAATCGCACCAACCTTCGTCGACTCACACGCAACAACTTTTTTAAAGAATGCCCAGTTTACGATTTAATTCATTTTGAGTAATTTTCAGTGGCACCACCTGTCGGAATTGGTCATACTAACTTAGAAACCTTCGTCGGCTCATGTGCAACAACTTTGCTAAAGATCATATCATGATCAAATGCACAGTTTACGATTTAATTCATTCTGAGTAATTTTCAGTCGGAAATTGGTCATATTAACTTAGAAACCTTCTTCGGCTCATGCGCAACAACTTTGTTAAAGATCATAACATAATCAAATGCACAGTTTACGATTTAATTGATTTTAAGAAATTTTCAGTGGCGCCACCTGCCGGAAATTAGTCATACCAACTTAGAAACCTTCCCCGGCTCATGCGCAACAACTTTGCTAAAGATCATAACATGATCAAATGCATAGTTTACGATTCTATAAGGTACATACAAACACACATTCATTTTTATATATATAGATCATGGAACCTCTACTCATTCATATTCAAAGTTTGAAGTACTCATCATCATATTCATACTTAACAACACGTATGATAATGTGGAACGTATACACGAAGCACAAAATAAGTATGAATCGCTTACGAACACTAAAATACTCACTAGAAGGTTGTGTGTTTGCTCTGCTTGCTGCTTTGTCTTTTTTCTTTTTTTTAAAAATGCAACTCAACGTTGTAGTGTGGATGAATGAATCAGAGTACATAGTTAAATTTCAATATTGTTGACTCACTTATATATTGAAAATTTAATGAGTGCTTATGAGTAGCGAAAAAACGATTCATTGCTGATATCTGGTATATATATAATGCCTAAGTCTTTTACTGTTTAAATATACTCGCAAAATCAATCTTTTGTAGCTGTTGTAAGATCCAAAACACCTCCGCTTATTACAACCTCCCCTTATTCATTTGTGATATCATGTTATTTATTTAAAGCGTTTTTTTTTTCTTTTTTGTTTCATTGCAGCGGACTAAAATCCGCATAATAATTAAACCGATTATGTTAATAACTTCTGCCAGACACACAGCAGCAGTTTCTCTTGAATTTGCAGCAATGCAAACGCAAAGATTGGCATTGAAAACGGGCCAACCAAGCAGCCACAGCTGTAACATTCTTACATAACCCGCAAAAGCAGACAGACAGACAAACGTTATACAAATATTATTTATGTAAAGTATAATACAATATCATCAACAACAACAGCAACAACAATAATAATAATAATAAGAGATATAAATACACATACAATTAAACATTATTGCTTAAATTCCTTTTTATGTAAGAGAGAGAAAGAGAGAAAGAGAGAGAAAGAGGGAAAGGAAGGGAGAGAATTCAAAACACCACAGTAAGATTCCTTTCCGATTCTAATCCTTTTCTATTTGCAAGTGAAGGAAAGGGAAATACAAATAATGCAGCCATAAGAATAGAGATTAAACGCACACACACATACCGAGAAACACACGACATAGAGACAAAGAATTTTATATTACTAAACAGAGAGAGAGTGAATGAGAGAAAGCGAAAGAGAAAGAAAGAGAGAACGAAAGAGAGATTACTATGATGAAGATAAAATTGTAATTAACAAGAAGATTTGTAACTTCGCCATTCAATTTAACAACAAAACAAACAAAAGCCAATCCAACCAACTTAAACTTTTCAACAACGAACAAAAGAAAGTGAAAATAAATTAAATGTTCTCGCATTTTATTATCCAATATTTTAAAATATAAATTTAAATAAATAAAATAATTATTTCGATTATTTAGAGTGCTACTAATGGGTCCACATAACGAGTAGACTCGGTTTTATTTAGTCATTTATTTTATACATCAGGCAATACTTACCTTTTTCCTTAAGATAATGCTTTCATTTGTCGCTCGAAAATATACACACATGTCCAAAAACGTTCTAATGCATACGGGGAAGTTAAAAACCTTTTAATTTGACTTGGGACTTAAATTCAAATCATTTCTATTGTAAAATCCATAATCATCCATGTAGGTTTAGCGTGGTGACGTAGAGCAATAAACGATAGACGTTTTGGGTATTGTATTGAATCATTTGCGTTGACATCACAGCGGCAATGAGATCGATCATGATCAAATAGAAAGCTCTCCTGAAGAGGATCTTAGGGTACTTTGTATGAAGCACGATTCTCCATAATTTCTTTCGGATAAAAGGCAGCGATCATAAAGACTTGGACTGGGCTCTCAGATAATGTCACTAGGTGGATCAATTGGTAAAACTGGAGTGTCAATATGTCTCAGTTTAGATTAATTAATAAATAAATTAAAACCCAAAATTATTTCAGGCAGTAATTCATGTAATTGGAATACAAGCACCTTTAAAAGCTTTCAGATAGTCAAACTTGAATGCCTAGACCTAATCGATCAGGAAAATGAATTTGATCCCTCAATGCATAATTATGTGGTCCATCGTAGGGTTCCAAATTCCAAACAGCTGAATATTGGATAGCTGAATATTGGATAAGCTCTACATATTCAAGCTCAGAGAACATTTTTTTGCGACAAACGGAAATTTATAAAAGAAACACCGAACAAAATTCCCGAGTAGTGTTGAAGTCACTTGAGATGTTATCACTCACCACTGGCAATCTTTGAAAACATTTTCTTTGAAGTAAATTTTCCTTCACTTTTTATTTCTATCCATTTAAGCTCTACATATTCAAACCAAACATTCTCTTTCTCTAATGTCTTCAAAAACAAAACAAAAATTGATCGAAATTAAGAGAGACAGAAAGAGAAAGAAAAACTAAATGTTTGTCAACACTGTCAATTTGAAATCTATATCTGGCGTAACCGAAGAATATTGGCATTTCAGAGAGAGAAGAAAAAGGAAGAAACAACAGCAACAACATCACCCAAGTAGTGGAAATAAATCTCAACAAAATTGCAAATAAATTAACGTAACAAAAACCATTTGAAGAGAAAAAGAAAAACCCAAAAACTATGGAGGATATGATTTGATTTCATTCGTTTTCTTTTGTGTTTTTTGTTTTTGTTTTTGTTTCTTGGCAATTTCTATGTTAATGGCCTATTAATGATCCAGAAATTAATCACAAAATGTAATTATGGGAGCATTAAGTTCGAAACAATAAAAGGCAATTTAGCAAAAATTCACAACAACAAAAACAACGACTACAGCAAAAAGGAAAGAACGAAATAAAATACACTCACACACACTCAAACACCCAGTCAAATACGCATAGCAAGCAAGCAAATAAAAATGAGAGAGAGAATATGGAAATGGATATGGATATGGAATATGGTAATAAATTAAGAAAAAAAAAAAAATATGTCTGCATATGGCTGTGTGCGTTAATTTAAAAGGCATGCACTGACATTTAATGATTTATAACCGGGATTTATTAAATGTGGGTTATTAAAACAACAACAATAGCCATAGATATCAGAAAGAATTTAAGAAAAGAAAATTTACAACAAAAAAAAATTGAAATGAATATGATCAATTTGTTTTGCTGTTTTGCTTTTACAAATAAATACTTGAGATAACATTGAGGAAATCATAGTAGTTAATTAAAGGTTAAGAATACATAGATCTAATTTAAACGTTTGCAATCTGGCTCCTAGTCAGCAGTATACAGGTTTCGTTAAGAATTCTCTTTGCAAACATCCGAATTGTATTTTTAAAATACGTGTGCACCGACAGTGCTATGCATTCATTACCTTGTCTTTTAATTGTTTCCAATCACTTTATTGGGCTTTAAAAATTGCCGGTATCATGATGAATTATTTGATTGCTTCTTAAATTATTATTTCGTTTGGATGAAAAAGAATCCATTCCATGATACGAATTGTCATGGACAATATTTCTGTAATACAAAAGGAATAAAAAAGAATTTATTTAACAGCAGCATACATTTCGACTTTAATATTTATACACCTGACTGACATAGAATCATAAATTTATAAAACAAATATATGTAAGTACATACAAGCATAAATACAGGGAGAGGCCAAATGAAAATGGAATGAAAGTAAACTTGCTTTACTAAGACTAGAGAGAAAAGCTATACCTTTTAAAAATCAATTTTAAAAACATATTTTTGATATTCTACCTTTTAAAATATAATAAAAACTAAATTTATACGTTTATGATTTATGCTAAGGATTAATAATTCCTATCCTCATGCAATATATTCTATTCGTAATAAGGCCACCCACTGTATGTATCACTTTATTGTATGAAAAGTAAAGGGTGATTTTTTAAGAGCTATAGAAAAAATTTTCAAAAAAAAAAACACATAAAATTCAGAAAAATGCATGAAATCTTTATTTGAATCGATAGTACGGTCCATATAATTTAATGTTTGAAGATTATTTCATGCAAATGTTGACCGCGACTGCGCCTCAAATGGTCCATCCGCTTAGTCTAATTTTGGCATACTCCTTCCAACATTTCGGCCGGTATCTCACGAATAAATGCTTCAATGTTGTCTTCCAATGCGTCAATTGAAGCGGGCTTGTCTGTATAGACATGAGCTTTAACATAGCCCCACAAACAATAGTCTAAAGGCGTTAAATCGCACGATCTAGGCGGCCAATTGACCGGTCCCGAACGTGAAATAAAATGCCTCTCAATAAGTCCATTGTTACGCGTGCTGTGTGGCATGTGGCACCGTCTTGTTGAAACCACATGTCATGCAAGTCAAGCTCTTGCATTTTGGGCAAAAAAAAGTTGAATATCATCTCACGGTAGCGCTCACCATTCACAGTTACGTTACTATTCGCAGCATCTTTGAAGAAGTACGGTCCAATGATGCCAAATTCAATGATTTGCAAGCGTTGTTCGTTTGTAAGACGATTCATGGTTAAATTATAGATTAAACGGAAGATGTTTGACAGTGAAACAAAACACGAAACGTGCGTGAGCTGTTTAAACCAGTGTTGCCAAAAAGATAATAGCTAAAAAATCACCCTTTATAACTATACAAATAATACTGGTATACTTGTGTATGTATGTATGTGTAGGCACCTTGACATTTATATAAAATAACTACAGTCGCATACATATACACATAAATGGTTATTTATTTTAATATTTTTGAATTATGCAAGTGTATGAATGCATGTGTATGCATGCATGTGTTAAGCCATATGATAGATATACAAGCAAAGAAAATAAACAAAAACCATACACATGTACAAAGAACAGAGAACACAGAAACAATAACAACAACAATAATAATAATAACAATGACAATGTCAACATGAAGCCAACACATCAGCAATAATCATTATACGAAAATGACTCTCTGCTACATACACAAGCAAGCAAACACTAATAAAATATATTTACCAATGTATTGTATGCATATGTACATATGTATGTGTGTACATGTATTGTATGAATGAACATACGCATAACGTTTGGGGAAATCAACAATACAATAGCATTGCCAGAGTGTGAACAACAATATGAGCGCAAAGGAATGAGAATGTGAGAGAGAAACAAACAAAAAAACTTAAAAATGTTGGCAACGGTACATTTCATTTCGTATCATTTGGTTTGTAAAAGTCATGTTATTGTTTGTGGTATTTTTTTTTCTTCTTTGCTTTTTTTTTTGGCAAGAGAGATATATACATACATGCACACTTAGGCATATGC
This sequence comes from Sarcophaga caerulescens, assembly GCA_927399465.1. NCBI lineage: Eukaryota > Metazoa > Arthropoda > Insecta > Diptera > Sarcophagidae > Sarcophaga > Sarcophaga caerulescens. Next base: position 94,098,359 of record OV656868.1, read on the forward strand.
AAAAAGAGAGCCTGTCACTAATACTATGGCAAATAAACTCGCTTCTATACCTGTTTTAAGGCAGAGCATTGTAAAAATGTTTATTGTCACAATAAACATAATGACAATATCATACTTGACAGTAAGAGAAAGAGAAAGAGAGAGAGAGAGATAAGTAAAGATAGTGAAAACATATGTATTCATAAAACAGGCGGACGTGTAATATAATGAACAAATTAATTGTCACTTTATTTTTAATAATAAAACCAAATAAAACATTATATTTATAAGTGACCGTAGTGTGTGGCTTACTAGATGAGAGCTCGTGAGTTCAAACCTCAGTTCTGATATCTCGAACAAAGCGAAACTTAAAAAAAAATATTTTTTTGCCAACTTTCTCTTTTTACTTATTTTTTTAATGAATAATTGATTTCAGAATCTATTAATTACACTATGCGACAAAATGAAAAAAATTAAATACACCCGGCTAATGACATAGTGTAGGATGTGAGTTTTGTTGAGTAGACCTCAAAAATATTTTTTTTTATATTTCTCGAACTCTCCTAACTTTTTTTATTTGACAAAAACTGTTTTTTTTAGACTTTACGCGCAAATTTCAGTATTACTCAAACATTTCTGACCCGATTTCCAAAATTTAAATCATGTTAGAAAGGAGAGAGATGGACCTTTAGAACAGTATACATATATCTATTATTTGACTTAATATGCTATGAGTTTTGATGAGGTGAACTTGGAAAATGAGAATTTTTTTTCATATTTTTTCAAGTTTGTCCGTTCATAGTAGCAAACTTTACTTAAAAAATATGAAACAAGTGATGACATTCTGAAAGCACATTATCTTGTGAAGAGATTGACACTTAATTTGATCAAATCGGATAAAACTTACCGTAGTTATTATATAAATAGTATAACAGTCGTGTTATATTTTTTATATATGTCATCTCATCAAATGAACTTTTAGTTCAAAAATTTTCAGAATTTTTGATGGAATTTGATTGTTTATCACAAAATTTGTCAATTTCAAGTTTGAGGGACCACCAGAAGTTGGCCAATGTTTGCGCAAAGAGTAATAATAATATTTGCAAAAAACACACAAATATTAGCCGACTTCTGGAAGTCATGCAAACCTGAAATTGATACATTTTGTAATAAACAATCAAAATCCATCAAAACTTTTGAAAATTTTTGAACTAAAAGTTCATTTGATGAGATGACATATATAAAAAATATCACTCGACTGTTAGACTCTTTAAATAATAACTACGGTAATTTTTGTCCGATTTGATCAAATGATGACTCAATCTCTTTACAAGAGAACAGACTTTAAGAATGTTATCACTTATCCTATATTTTTTTATTAAAGTTTGCTACTAGGAATGGACAAACTTGAAAAAATATGATAAAAATTTGAATTTTCAAAGTTTACCTCGTCAAAACTCATAGCATATTAAGTCGAATAATAGATATATGTATACCGTTTTAAAGGTCCATCTCTCCCCTTTCCAACAAGATTTAAATTTTAGAAATCGGTCCAGAAATGTTTGAGTAATACAGAAATTTGCGCGGAAAGACTAAAAAAACAGTTTTTGTCAAATAAAAAAAGTTTGGAGGGTTCGAGAAATATAAAAAAAGGTATTTTTGAGTTCTCCTCAACTAACTAGACAACATGGACTATGTAGTTACTCGGGTGTATTTTCACTGTCGCACCGTGTTATTTAAAATTTTTGCAACTCTGTCCCTCTGTCTATATTATTTTATTTGTTTTTTATTTTTTGTTACTTTTTCAGAAACAACGTAGAAAAGTGTCCACATAACATTTCATCGTTTTGTTTTGTCATCATCATCATCTTTTGTATTAAAAATCATTTCAACATTTGTTTTTCCTTTCACATACACACACACACACACCCACATAGATCCTTTGTACAAGTTCGTATGTATGTGTGTGTGAGTTTATCTGTAAATTATTCTTCTTTTGCTGTCAACGTAGAGGAAACGATGTAAAATCAACCACATGCGTAACCCAAGGTAACACCGAATGATAATTTTCACTTAATGAATATAAATGCACGCGCTCACTTGTTTTATTTTTTGTTTCAATTGTATCAACAGCATACAATACAATTTACAACAATAGCAATAACAATAACAACAACAACGTATACAACAATAAGCAAAAAAATGGCTGGCAGACAGACAGATACTCACATTTACATACAATAAGGGGTTAATGTTGGCAATCAGTTGCGGTTTTGCAGGAATTTTAAAATTAATGTTTAAAGATTTACAGTTACCGTTACAGTTACAGATGTACATACAAGCCAAGATGAGCATATAAAAATAATAACAACAACAAAAATAAAATAAAAACACAAAAGTAAACAAAAAAAAAATGGCAAAGACAACAAATTAAGCGTAAAAACATGTGGGGCAATAAATTTCAATAAAATATGAAGAAAAAAAAAAAGAAATAATAACGAAAGAAAAACAAAAAAAAAAAGGATGACGGCAGTGATTAATCAGACAGACATAGCGAGAGAACCTTAAAGTGTTAAGAAAAATTATGAAATTTAAAAAATTTAAAAATTAATTTAAAATATTAAAAGAAGACACTCGATTTCAGAATTCGATTTAGAATATTGACTTCTGGTCTGGAGAACCGGTGCTTACCAGTGGGACCCTTTAAGCCTACACTGATGCCTCAAAAATAAGTGACAGTGTAGCCTGTGGTATTTTTTTTTTTTTTATGAAACCAGCACTCAGGGGATGGCCCCTACTCATGCAGTGCATTGTGCAGGTTTTTTAGGAAAGGTGGAAAGGGGGAAGATGCGAACGGCAAGGAAATGTGTTGCTGCTAGGTGACTATAAAATGGCCTTCACCATTAGACAGTCTACAGGCAATCGTCCCAAGAAGCCCGCAGTTTCTCACACCACTTATGTTGTGTGTGTTAATTTTATACATAAGTGGCGGGACCTACAGTTTAAAGTCGACTCCGAATGACAGATTTTTTGAGAAACTGAGAAGAAATCGCCGAAAAAATACTTTTTGTATTTTTTTTATTTTTTGATGTCTGGCCTGTGGTATATTTATCAAAGGTTCTGATATTAAATTTTTTTATAGCCTGGCTGACCACTGCAATATGTTCCAAGCAGAAGGCATGGTAATTTAAAAAGTGGCAGGATTTTCCCTGAAAATCCCTTGATTTATTCGGTCAGTCAGACTACAATTAAGTCCCTAACGAATGTAGTTTCAACGTTTATCCTTGTCCATGAATATCGAGGATTTCTCAGAGAAAGTATTTCGGTTCATTCAACAACTCAGATATCCTTTCTTCCAGTAATTAAGACCAGCTACCGCCTTAATTGGTCTTGGATTGGTATTTGGTGTAATTGTAATGTAATAATGTAATGTAAAAACAATTTTTCACTGTATTTATTTTCTGTATATACTTTCTTCTTCTCTTCTTCTACCATTCAGCAAACCCATAGACTAGTTAATGTAATAAGAAATGCATTCGAAGAAAAAAAGTATTGTTCTGCACTCTTCATTGATGTCTCTCAGGCTTTTGATAAAGTGTGGCATGATGGTCTTATACTCAAATTGAAGCAAATATTCCCTGAAAATATATATGAAATATTGAAGAGTTACTTAAGTGATAGGAAATTTGTAATTAAACAAGGTAATTATTTAAGTTCCCCTCAAAAAATTAACTCCGGTGTTCCTCAGGGTAGCATACTAGGTCCTGTTTTATACCTGATATTTACAGCTGATATGCCAATAAGTGAAAACATACATACATACTTCCACATTTGCTGAAGACACTGCATTTTTAAGCGTACATATGAATCCACAGATTGCATCGCAGTCCTTACAGGAACTAGTATCCCTGCTGGATGAATGGTTGAAGAAATGGAGAATAAAAGTTAACGAACAAAAATGCACCCACGTAACCTTTACATTGCGAAGAGAGACCTGCCCTGCTATATGCATTAATAATCAGACAATACCACAAAGCACTCATGTAAAGTACTTGGGTATACACCTTGATCGTCGTTTAACGTGGAAATTGCATATTGAGTCAAAACTGGCGCAAATAACTATGAAAACTGCCTAAATAATTTGGTTAATTGGTCGAAACTCATCACTTAAGTTAGATTGTAAAGTCCTAATATATAAATCAATATTAAAACCCATTTGGTGTTATGGAGTACAGCTATGGGGTACTGCCTCAGCTTCAAACGTAGAGAAAATTCAGAGGTGCCAAAATAAAATTTTACGAATGATCACTGCCGCCCCTTGGTATATCGAAAACTCGAATATTCACAAAGATCTAGATGTCCCGCTGGTTAAAATGGAAATTGTAAGACACGCTGAAAAATACTTAGATAACCTAGATGACCACACAAATCCATTAGTCCGTGGTATTTTACGTCACACTGGCCATATTCGATTAAAGAGGAAGGATACTCTTGCACTCGGCCGAAGATGAGAGAGATGAATGAGGCCCAATGCTACTTTACTTTATTTTTTTTCTTTACCTTATTTTATACTTTGAATACTTTATTTTATTTGGCAATGGCTAAATAAATATATAAATTTTTAGTTTTAAGATTTGAATAATTATTGTTAGTTCATTTTTAATGAAGATTCAATAAATAATAAATGAGAAAAAAAAAATTGAAATAAGTAGGCGAAAAAATACCACAATTTTTTATGAAAATAGAAACGAAATCTTTTCTTTTATCCTTTAACTGATACAGCTAGTAAGACTTCAACTGTACTTCCTCCTATTGTGGCATTTTGCATAAAAATATGATTTATTATGGAGCGCTGAATGATGTGAAAAGAATTTAATTTTTATTATTTTGCTCGTATTAAAAGATATTGATCTGTTTAGTGTTTATAGCGCAGCACTTTGAAAACTATTAAGTTCCTTCACCTTTAGCTATAATTTTTTTTTTCTTTTCGTTGCTTCTTTTCATTTCACAGGCAATCTTGAAACAGTTTTTTTTGTTCTTCCTTCTTTTGAAACCCCTACACAGGCATTAAGTTGCCAACACTAAAGCACGAAATCCCAAAACATTTCATTTCAGTTCGGTTCGTTTCACATTTTATTTTATTTTATTGTCAATATCATGGAAAAAATCTGAAAAATATTAAAAAATTTATATGTCTTTAGAGTTTTTGACTTATTGCAAACGATTATCAACAACAACAACAGCAGCAACAACAACAACAGCAAAAAGTTTTACTCAACTGCTGCATGCAACTGCAAACTGCAGTTAGTCAGGAATTTCATAAGAAATAATCGACAGAAAGAAAGAAAAAAAAACATTTTTTAAATTGGGCTGCCAGCCAAATTTATGCTGCTTCTTGTGTCCTCCCACATCCACTCTCCATTACAGCAGTTCAACTCATCTCATGCTGTTTATTCATAAAGGCTTCTCAACAAAAGCCAAACAATGGAATTGCTTTCTTCCCAACTATTCTTCCAATTTATTTATTCATACAGTTTTTCATTCAATTTTTTTTTTTTTGTTTTTTGGTTTTTCATTCTATTTTACAACTTGTGGTTGGTTCTTGTTCTTTGGAAGAAAAAGAAACGAAAACAAAAAAAAAAACTAAAAAGAAAATCAGAAAACAAGTGCTTAAACATGCTCAAGAGCACAGAAAATTCGTTAAGTTTTCTTCTGCTTCTGCTTCTGTTTCTTCTCCTTGTTCACCTTCTTCTCTTCTGTTGTTGGCAGTATCGAAGAGAAAAGCAGCTCGGAAATATTCTTTACTCTTTTCAGCGTAGAGGTCATAGTGATTTCTAGAGGCCAACATAAAAATAAGATTCGCATAAAACCGTTCGTTATTGGTGCCTTTAAGTTTCGATAACAACAATTGAGCGTTTGATATACGCTGCGATAACAATGGAACATGTTGACATGCTTCGGATAATACATTGACAGGCAATGGCAATAATGTTTCATAAAAATACGTGAAAATTTCCAAACCAAGAAAATATTTTCTCAATTTTCAATTTAAGAAAACATAAATGAAAATTAAAATAAAATTAAAATTAAAAGTAGATTTAATCTTTTATTACTCCTACTGCTACCGCTGAACATACATACAGCTGTGTTCAAAATAATAGGAGTGCTAACATGTAATATTTTCAAAGACAAAAATTTTTATTGTACCAATTTGCAAAGCATGACATATTTTAATGGTAGTTACAACGATATGTAAAAAATAAAATACAAAAAAAGAATCTCATAATAACTTTAATATTTGCGATAAAATTGATTGATTTTTTGTGTTTGCCCTTGATTTCAGTTGATCAAAAAAATAGGAGTGTGAGTGTTCTTTTAAAAATAAAAATATAACAGCATATAATTTAAAAAACAAAGTGAACAGTAAGTACGGAAAAATGTAATTAAAAATTTTTCTACAGTGATTCACATAAATTTTTGTAATAGTGGGACGACGAAAGCACTCTACCGAAGAAAAGAGAGAATTAAGTAAAAATCTTCGAAAAAAAGGCAAAACTTACAAAGAAATTAAGGAAATCTTAAGTTACTCCGATCACATGATCCCAAATGCATTCAAATATAAAAAAAAGCGCGAAACGCGAGTGCGCAAAGGCAAAACACAACTGTCGATGACCGCCGAATTGTGCGATAGAGCAAAATAAATCCTTCGGCGTCTTCAAAAAAATTCAAAAGGATCTGAATCTACCTACCCTACTATTCGTAGGCGTCTGATGGACAACAATTTATTCGCAAGAAGTCCACAAATGGTGCCATTGCTGACAAAAAAAAACAGGTAGCAGCACGCTTAAAGTTTGCCAAGAACATATCAAATATCCGAAAGAAAAATGGAGAAACATACTGTGGACCGACGAAAGAAAAATTGTTTTATTTGATGGCACTGGGTCTAGACAGTATGTTAGACGTCCGCTCAACACCAAATATAAAGCTCAGTATACACAAAAAACAGTTAAACATGGTGGTGCAAAACTAATGATATGAGGAAGCTTTTCATATAATGGTGTAGGCCCAATACATCCAATTAGAGACATAATGGATAGGAACGTCTATGCCGGCACTTTGAGAGAAGGGATGTTACAATATTCCACGCCTCTAAAATGGATATTCCAACAAGATAAGGACACGAATCACTCCAGTCAATTGGCAAATGAGTGGTTTCGGGTTAATGGGGTAAAGGTTATAGCGTGGCCAGCTCAGTCTGCTGACCTTAATCCCATAGAACATCTATGGGGAAATGTTAAAAAGTATGCAACACAGAGAAACAACCTTCAAATGCAGAAGAACTATGGATCACAGTGCGCGGATGCGTGGCATCAAATTCCTTTAAACAGATGCCAAGATCTTATTGACTCAATGCCTCGTAGATGTGCTGAAGTCATTAAAAACAAACGTTATTCAACAAAATACTAAAATAGCTATACTATTTTAAGATAATAACAAACTTTTGTGCCTTTTGTTTAAAAATTATTAGGTTGTGTGCTAACACTCCTATTATTTTGAACAATTAATTTTGAGAGTAAGCTTTATTTACATGAAATATTTTTTGTTTTCGTAGTTTTAACTAAATAATTAAGTGCTAAAAAAATTAGAAAATGATTTAGAAATAAATTTTAAGTCAAAAAAATTTGATATTTACTTTTTTATTTTTCATAATTTTAAACTTTGCTTTTAAATGAAGGGCGCTCCTATTATTTTGAACACAACTGTACATAAGTATTTAAAAATCTTATACTCTTAACGATTATGCTTGAATTATTTCACATTTTCTTCTTCTTTTCCGTTTGTTTTTTTTTTTTTTTTTTTTGTTTATTTGCAAATCTAACGGAATATCATCAACAACAATTAAAATTGAATAAAAAAAAAAAAAACAAAAAACACTAACGATGAACAGCACTAGAGCCAAAGAAGACAAAGAAGAAGTAAAACTGCAGACGACATCCGTTTGAATGAGGATGACGTTGACGCTGATGCTAATGTTGATGACGACAACAAACGGATAAAAAATGTCGACATTAATTTATTTATCATTTGACAAAAGCTAAAATACACAAACTCCTCTCATAACACACACATACATACACATACACAGCTAAGCTAACTAATACTAAGACAAAACTAAACTAAACCAAATCAAACTGAAACGTAAAGTTATTCTCTCTAAGAACAGGAATGAACACGATAAAAACAGCAGCCATAATAAAACAAATGCAAGAAATTGTTTTAAAGAGACAGAGAGAAAGAGAGAGAGAGAGACAGAGAACAACAACAATTCTCAGCCAAAGCAAAATGCAAAAACTAACGGCATCAAGCTGTTAATGTTGTTGTCACAAGTTAAACCACAAAATCAGCTAAAAATCTAAGAGACACACTATATGGATTCACGACAGAGGAACACAGTTAGAGAGAGATCGAGAGAGAAAGGTACGAGGTTAGACATGAAGTAAAATACAAATTTAAAATCAAATAAGACTCCTTACAAACATAAGCTCATGCACAATCACACTCATAAAATAATGCATAACCGCTAACCCACTAATATATACACACAAACACACACATCCATACATATATATACATATATTTCGTGAGAAATAATCCCAGTGGCTACATTAAGACAAAGAGAGAAAGAGAGAGACAAAACAATAACAACAAAAATACAATAAATAATCTGAAGATACAACTGTTGATGGAAAACGAAAAATGAAAATCATAAGAAAATAATGGCTGGCAACACCATTTACTAAAGGAAACGAAAATTATCAAAAATTTATAAAAATCTAGAAAGATGTCGCAAAATATGTTCCATTGGCAAATCCAATTGCCAATAAAGATCTAAAAGTCTTAAAACAAAACAAATACACTTTATGCTGCATATAGAAATGTAGAGCTTTTCAATGTGGCAAGTATGTAGACTAAAGACAGTGAGGGGACTTTAAATATTATAAAATCTTTAGGACCTAATGGAATCACTACCAGTGATATGGAGTATAATTTTGATCCCCTCCTATTACCATTGTTTAGGTCTATCGCCAACGACGTGAAATACGATTTTCCAGTCGTCTCAATACGTCTATAGAATAGACAGATTAGCAGAAGCTGTGTTACACACTCTAGCGATACACACTGTCGCCTGCCTTATCCAATACCAATCCATAGGTAAAGTACGGATAAGTAATGTCTGGTGCGTTGCATTCATGAAATATTGGATCTCTTCCATACAAAAGCTGTCTGAGAAGATAGAAAGAGTTTTCAATCATTTCGATGACCACTATCCACCTAACTTAAAGAAGCTTTCCATGTAACTTTGGTACTCAAAGTGATCTTGGAGATTCCGTTATATGTGTTGCTGTTCTGTAGTACTCTGTGGTATATTTTAACACACTCTTCGAATTCGGACTTTAAACTAACAAAGTCAAATGAACACGGAATGTACGTTCGTTTCTAGCCAACCGTTATATAATTTCGGTAAACATTTGTTACGTTCCGTGAACGCATTATGACTTTTAAAGAAGTTGTAGTACCATGCAGAAGATCTATGATACTGTGATCTCGAGGACTTAAGAGTGAGTCAAAGTTCTATTAACTTGCATTAGGCCTACCGCAGCTGAACAGTGATAAAATAAATGAGACTTCTGGAACTCATGGCATTATTAAACACAAAAGTAGTTGTTTTTGACTCTTCTGGTCTGTAGATCAACAATTGAAGCTGAAATATTACTGGAGAATGCAACGCACAGAACAACAGTGTACACCACAAACAAATAAAATCCGAAAAGAAAGGAAAAAACTATAAAACGTACAAATACTTTGGAAAACATTTAAATAAATTCATAAGCACGACGATGGTGGTGGTTGGACTAACTTCAACAGCCAGACTTTAACTCCTGCTCCGCTCCATTTTCTGTAAAGATGAAACAGCAGAGACAGCAGCTGTCAGCTTAAAAATGCAAAAAGGCTTATGCTTCACACAGTAACTGAACACCATAAACGACGCTAAAGGAAGCCCAGAGATAAACAAAGATGGCAACAATGGCTTACAGATAAAAGCCTGAAAATAGAAATGAAATACAGACAGAGTAAAATGAATTCAGAATAAAGAAAAAACTACCAATGTATTGTTTAAAAAGCAAAATAAAATAATGAAAATGAAACGAAAGGAAAGGAAACAGAAATCCTGCTGATTTTGCTGGTTACAATAATATTACAGGACACACTTCCTTTACCTTTAGCTTTTGTCATAAGTCTGGTTGAATAACAATACCAGGAGCAGTAGCACTAGCAGTAGCAAACTATACAAAATTTATACAATTTTATACAAAAGCATCTAAAAAATAAAACACAAAGTAGGGAGAGAACAAAACATCAGGTATGCTGTTGCATGCATAATAAGCAAAAAATTATTCTGTAACGTTCCTTGTCTTAACGAAATTATGCTGGACACAATAAGTGGATTTTTTTGCATTTTAATTTAATTTGAATCCTGGTGTTTACTCTTTTTCATTTTTCAACTTGCTTTCTTGCACGAAAAAATGGGATCAAATAAAATTGAAAGCGCCACAAAAAAACCAGCGACCAGCGACCCGCACGCTTTACTCAAATACTTTACAAAAATTTCATTTAAATTAATCTAAACCAAGCTACCACTAAGCAGCTACACAATTTGGAAAAAAAAAATTAAAATTGAATTTAACAATTGGAGGCCTATTTACAAAACTACAGGCATTTTTTTTTTATTTTTTTATACATTTTTATATAATAATTTACAAATTAATGCCAGCATATAAGCTACGTTTTATATTACAAACACTACAATTAAAATCAATAAAATCATAATATAAGTTAAAATCATTACATAATCTACGAAAAGTAAAATTACATCCATAGTTCGTTCCATAAAAGTCTAAAGAAAGAGGACGATAGTGCCGTGAAAATCTTGCTGGAATACTTAAATTCAGGTAACAAAGCAAAAATTCAGAATCGATATCACCTTTAACCAGATTAAAAACAAAACAAACCCCTAAAACAGCCCTTCTACGTTCCAAAGTTGGAAGTTTTATCAAACCTAATCTAGCCTCATATGACGGAATCCCATCCTAAGCCACGTAAACAGAATAATAAAAACTGCTTCTGCACAGACTCTATTGAATCACTATGACAACGATAGTATGGATTCCAAATAATGTTTAATCCAAATTCCACTCATGTATAAAATTAACACACACAACATGAGTAGTGTGAGAAGCTAGGACTGAAGGGTGCGGTCTTCTTGGAGACGATTGCTGTAGACTGTCTAATGGGAAAGGTATAGCACTGGCCATTTTATAGTCACCTAGCAGCAACTCGTTTCCTTGCCGTTCGCATCTTGAGATGTCCACAAACACTATTCCCTCTCTTCCACCTTCCTATAACCCCTTTTTCTAAAAACCTGCACAATGCACTGCATGAGTAGGGGCCATCCCCTGAGTGCTGGTTTCACCAAAAAAAAAAAAAAATAATAGACGCATACTCCAAAATAGGTCTAACAAGTGAAGTGTATAGCAGTCTTGTTATATAAGGATCAATGAATTCCCTAGGCCATCTTTTCACAAAACCAAGAACAGCCCGAGCCTTGCCAATCATCATACTAATATGATCAATAAAAGACAGTTTCACATCCAATAATACTCCCAAATCAAGAAATGTAGTCACAGTTTCCAAAGGGCAAGAATTAATCACATAAGTGGACGAAATTACGCCCACGCTAGAGAAAACCATGCATTTACATATTCTCAAGTTAAGATCCATTAAATTAATTCTGCACCAAGTTACAAACAAATCAATATTTCGCTGAAGAACAGCCTGACTATGATCATCATCAAAAGTATAAAATAATTTAACGTCGTCAGCATACATCAGAATATTACAATTAGAAATAGCACAAGGAATATCATTAAGAAACAATAAAAACAGTAAAGGACCCAAATGGCTACCCTGAGGAACACCAGAAGTAACATATACATACATTCTTAGACAATACATTCCAAAAACAATACCCTCGGAGTCCTAAGGGAGAGGTAGGAGCCTAGCCAACGATGAATAATATCAGGAATACCGATTAATGAATGTTTAAGAAGCAAAATTCCATGATCAACCCTATCAAAAGCTTTACTGAAATCAATATAAATTACATCAGTCCGAGCTCTGGCAAGAAAACCCCTGAAAACATGTGTAGTAAATTCAAGAAGATTAGTGACAGTCGATCTACCCTTCAAAAAACCATGCTGGAAAAGGGATATTAAAGATCTCGTATTAAAAAAGAGATAATCTGTCACCAGTTTCTCCATCAACTTGGGAATAGCACTGAGTTTGGCAATAAAGAGAGGAATGATCAACTGAAGAGCATTTAACATAGATAGAATGTACGTTTCGTGTACGCTCGGCTAATTCTAGGTTTATTCAGATGTCCTACAGCTTTCTATAATCAGTACTCCCTTGTTATTTTCTCTTGTTTTCTACACAGAAAAATGTCTCAATTAGAAGAAGAACAACTAGAACAAACATTCGCTTTTAAAGTTCGCTGCTATAACATTCTTGCTTTAAATGCACACACACACACAAATATACACAATTACTTACACTGCATTTGTTTTTGTTATAAATAAAATGGTCTCGTATATCTACAACAACTACAACAAATACACATACAGATGAGAGTAGAATTACTGTACGCTGCTGTACATATGCAAAGTAGTATCCAGTACTTGTTATAACATGAGTATTACCGTTACTTTGTACTTAATAATATGACTCCCTTTTGCTTTTACTTTCATGTGTGTATGTAAGAGAGAGAGAGAGAAAGGATTTCTCTTTTTTTTTCAAAACAAACAGTATTTGCTTGCATTCAAATTGGCAACTGCTTGCGAGTATCATTTGAAATCCAAAAGAATTCATAGAGAAAAGGAAATCCTTTGAAACTTAAAAAGACTTGTTATTTTCTAAAGATTAAATTTTATTTTATTCAACAATCGTTAAATTGAAAATATAAATTTAAATTGAATAATATTTAACGTAATATCTTATTGTTTTTGTTTTTGTTTCACTTTCTTTTGCCACAGAGTCTTAGAAGAGTCATTAAGTTCAAGTAAATATGAAATGAATTTTGAATACTAAGACAATATGCTATGCATGTATATGTATGTGTGTGTGTGTGTGTGTTTAACCTATAAAATGTTAAATTGTAAATATTTGATTATAAAATTTATTTCCTGTTCTTCTATTTTCTTAGTTCTTCTCCTAATACTTTGACAATGATAAATGCTAAATGCCAAGTCATTAAAATTCGATTTGCATGCGAGATTTAGTTTGAGTTGAGTTGAGAAATTTTTTAAATTTTGCCTATAAAAATAACAACAATTAAGAATACTTTTGCAATATGTAAGTAAGTAATAAATCTTAAAGAAAACTTAAGTGTATAGGGAATGGTTTTTCCATTTCGTTTTTATTTTTGTTGATTATTTTAAATGAATTTGCTAAATATTTCCAAAGAACAAAAATTAATTTTTTTTCTTGCTTTCAAGTAAGAGTGCTCTAAGCACTCCAAAGTTAACACATTCACTCAGAGAACATAAGAGCCATTGATGTACTCTTTGATAAAGTAATACTTGTTCCTACTTCTAATTTAACTAATAACATCAAGTTTATTAAAAGCAACGAAATAAAGCGGCCTCCAAAGAATATCTGTGTACATTTTTTTCTTCTCCCTCAAAAAGTCTTTTTATGAGGATCAGCGCTTTAGACACTACAGTTAAGGTAATGGAAGGCAATAGTAATACGATTGGTAATTACATACCTTAAGTTAGGATAACGACCTAGCTTCTCACACCACAAATGATGTGTATGTTACTTTGTAGCCATAAGTGACGCGGCCTACAATTTAAAGTCGAATCCAAGCGACAGATTTTTGAGAAACCTTTCCGATCTTTTGACTGGACACTATAAACTCAAACTGCAATTGTTCAGAATGGCGATCACCTTAAACCCAATATTTATATCCAGTGACAGGGAGTTAGGCAGGGAGTTAGAAGAATCTGCTTCAATTGTAATATAAGAATAGTGTAGTAACTGTGATTGGCTTTTGCCTTATAAGATTTCTGATTTCCAACTATCGTTTCTTGTAAACGATTTGACTCTTTGGCTAAGTTTAAATCGTTAATCACACGAAATCAACCTTTTCACTTAAGCTTAAGCCAACTTAACACAAAACTGCATTATCATCGAATTTAAATGCGTTACAATGCGTTATAAAATGTTTTTAAACTGGCACCATTTCCATTTCATTTCTTATCCAGATCAAATTCCCATTAAAAACAGAGAAGCCCACACACATAATTTTCGTTTTTAATTTTCCAGTTGAACCAGGTAAATATGGGTTGACACACTTGGCTGACGGTTTATTGAAATGCTTATTTAAATCTAATTAAACAAATAAATTAAAAATACACATACAAACATAGAAACACACACACATATATACAAATATGCATACATATAGCATTAAACTAACGGTATGGAGAGTTTCAAACAGAATATACGGACACAACATAACTTATGGCCAAATACGAATGTTAATAAATGAAAGAAAAATCATAGAAAAAACAGCAACAACAACAAAACAATAATAAATATTAACAATTTTAACACTCTGATTAGATTTTCAAATCTGACAAACACATACAGTTAAACACACAATGATAATATCTACGTGAACATTCAATATTTTTCGTTTAAAAATTAAATTTCCCCATTTGGTCTGCCATAAGAAAATATGACACCACGGCTGATACAGCTGATGGTGTTAATGCACGGTAATGTGATATTTCAAAAATAATTCGAAAAAAAAGAGAGACCTCTGTTAAAAATATGAGGGTGTTCCGAAAATTGATTTTCTTAAAACAGTTTTTCTTAAGTTCTGAACATAGCCTTCATTTCTTACTTTTCTTAGACAAAAATAATAGTTTTGATAGCCTGTCTATAGTAAGAACTGCAAAGGCAGTTCTTGATCCGGGAAGTTTCAGATTCGTGCAGGATAGCGTAACAAATTCGGTCACAGTCTGGATGGAGGGGCACGAATATTCTGCTTATTATCCTGAAGGAACTGTCATTACTCTGTATGGTATCATACAAAACACATTAGTCAGAACCTGTAGAGACGAGGAACTAGAAAAGACACAAAATAGGATTGGCGACTTGGTTTCTACAATACAGGTAATCATAACTGATCTATTTGGATTGGACACCTAAGTGACACTGGATGGTTACGAGGCCATTGGAAATAGACGGTTTTTTTTAGCACATTGAGCCTGTATATGGCCTAAGTGTACTCATGAATTCTCCAGAGTAATCCTTAACAATAGTTGGACTAAGATCTTTCAGTTAAAAGCAGTCAAAAGCATTATTGAATAACGTGCCCAATTGTTCACATGTTCACAAATGCACTGAGTTAGTTTATATCTGAAGTTAAAAATCCTTCAGTATGTCATGTCAGCGCATTTTGTGGCACCACCCCAGTGGTGTTGTCGAGCCGGAACGCTCCGGAACGTCGTTCCGGTACTTCCTTTTTGGACAGGAACGCGTTCCGGAACTAAAGATGATTTCTGATAACGAGAATTGGCTGACGTTTTGAAAAAAAAAAAATTAAAAAGAATTGCTGATTTTTTTTTCTAATTTTTTACGAATTTTTATATGTATTTTTATAAACAAGGATTTGAACCGAACCCGAACCGGAACAAAAACCGGAACGAACCGGCTTGTTTTTCCGAACCGTGAACCGGAGTCCGGAATGTTTTTTCTGCTGAACCGGAACTCGACCCGAACCGAAACAAATACGTGAACCCAAACCCGAACTAATTACTACTTAAGAATTTGAGTATTTAAAACCATTTTTTTAACCATTTCGTCCGCATTTAAATTTAACTGTTGCTACCAAGAGAATCACTTATTTTTTCCATACAAAAATGAAGAGCGGGACATTAGACCTAAAAAAAAAACGCCGACGCCAGGATTATCATGGAAAATCACCGCCGTCGTTAAATTTGGGACATGAGACCGCACTGAGCGGCCCTGTCTATATAATTATATATACGCGTTCCGGTAAAAAAAATTAGCACAACACCACTGCACCACCCTCGTATCATTAACTATATGTATATCCGTATAATATAAGTATTTGCATTCCATTTTAGTGGCGGAGACAGATTTGTTGACCCAATTCTGGTGTGTGTTTTTTTTTTTGGAAAGAGTGCCCGGCAGTATAATTAATTAAAAAATAAGACAAACATTTGAAACAAATTTAATTGTTCTAAATGGATATTGTCCTGGTGGTTTATTCGTCATTGTTTTTCTTTTTGTTTTTTTTTTCATTTCACTGCAACACTGTCGTTTCAATTTCTTTGATGCATTTGATGGCCGTTGGTTTTCTCTCTTCCGTTTTTCTTCTTTAATTAAAAAAAAAAACAAAAAGTATCCTTAGCAGTTATCCATAAACTTTAACAAAGAAAATTTATTAACTGGGTCAAAAGCCACTAAAGTTTCATTTATCATTTTGTGCAACGAGCCACACACACACTCAACAAACATTTCAAAAAAGAAAAAAATCAAGGAAAAAAATTAACAGAGAGAAAAATAATAAAATTGCTCTCCTTTCTTGAAAAAGAAAATAGAAAAGAAAACACGCAAAAGAAATAGAGGAACTCAGAAGAAAAGGCAGAAAAAGAAACAAAATCATTGGCTTTAGCAGCCGTAAAGTAAATCATCGAATGTAAAACAGTTACAAATTGTAGGATTCAAGTGATACAAGAGCCCAGCTAAATTATATACAATAAATGAAATGAAATGAAAGTAATACAACAACAACAACAACACCGACAGTAACAACAACAACAAAACTAAGAAATAAAAGCATTTCCGTTCCTGCACATACACTGTGAAATACAAAAAAAAATCGCCATGAATAAAAATAGAGTGCACAAGCATGACCATAATGCCTAGGCTTCTCTACCGTATGCACCTGTGCGTGTGCATGTGTATGAAGGAAAAATGTGTCACTGTAGTAGTTGAGCAGTAAGACAAGACGAATGACAATAAACTGCACATGCAATTTATTTGATGTGCAAAAAGTAAACTGTTACTGTAGCTGACAGTACCACTGCTACTGTCGCTGCCACTGGCACTGCCTCTGCCACCGCCACATTCACCACACGGTTGCTGTTGTGAGCATATGAAATAACCACTCTGTACCCACAAACACTCACAACATGCTTGCCTGTCTGCATTCCGCTACTCTTAACGGAATTTTCTTTACCACCGGAACTTTAAAATAATTAATTCTTCTTCTTGTTGACATTCGTTTTGGCTCATGACTGATGGGTGCGTGCCATCTAAAAGTCAGAGGTTCACAAATATGTATTGCAATAGTCTCTATAGAATATAAAGGGTGATTTTTTAGCTATTATTTTTTTGGCAACACTGGTTTAAACAGCTCACGCACGTTTCGTGTTTTGTTTCACTGTCAAACATCTTCAGTTTGATCTATAATTTAACCATGAATCGTCTTACAAACGAACAACGCTTGCAAATCATTGAATTTGGCATCATTGGACCGTACTTCTTTAAAGATGCTGCGAATTGTAACGTAACTGTGAATGGTGAGCGCTACCGTGATATCCAACCGATGATATCCAACTTTTTTTTGCCCAAAATGCAAGAGCTTGACTTGCATGACATGTGGTTTCAACAAGACAGTGCCACATGCCACACAGCACGCGTAACAATGGACTTATTCGGTGAACATTTTATTTCACGTTCGGAACCGGTCAATTAGCCGCCTAGATCGTGCGATTTAACGCCTTTAGACTATTTTTTGTGTGGCTATGTTAAAGCTCATGTCTATACAGACAATCCCGCTTCAATTGACGCATTGGAAGACAACATTGAAGCATTTATTTGTAAGATACCGGCCAAAATGTTGGAAAGAGTATGCCAAAATTGGACTAAGCGGATGGATCATTTGAGGCGCAGTCGCGGTCAACATTTGCATGAAATAATGTTCAAACATTAAATTATATGGACCGTACTATCGATTCAAATAAAGATTTCATGCATTTTTCTGAATTTGAACTAAACGAGAATTCTTCTTTCCTTTTTGCAATTTCTGTTGAAGTTTTGTGTCAGAGGCTTACAAACGTTTCAAAAGCGAAAAAACGATTCATTTCTGATCTCTGATGCACATATGATCTCAACCTGTATTCTTTCAAACTACTGCTTACAACATAGTCTGCCTTCGCTTCTCTATGAATACCATATGCCTTCAATAAGAATAGAAGGAGAAAAAAACATCGAAAGAAGGAGAGAAGAAAAAAAAATCATCAAGAAAATTAAAATATTTTCCATTTGTTGTGCTAAAAGTTTTATGTTGTACTGCCGATTAAATCGCTCAGGAAAAACAAGAAAAATTCCAAAAAATTTTTCAAGTTTTCAGAAAAAAAAAATTCATTTTTTTCTGTTTCTGTTTCTGTTTTTACAACCTTAAGTTTAAATGCTTGTGTATGTATGCATGCATGTGCATATGTTTATGTGCCAAGGTGTAAGAGTATAAAGATTTTTGGTGACAATATATTGAAACACATGCATAGACATCCATACATACTCACACTTTACTTACATCAAACATTTCTGTTAAATTGAACCCAGTGTTTTCAATTTTCTCTGTCTCCCTTGCTCTTCCTTTATTTTACTTTACCTTTCCTTTAGTTACTTTGGCCGTAGGGGAGGCTCTATTGTAGGACACTGTCACGCCCCCTCCCCCCTTCCACCGCTCATCTCCCGCAATTCACAACAAAAATGTATTAAAAATGAATGAGAATTCGTAAAAATTTTATGAAAATGTTGTCAACTGAACTGTTATCAGCGGCTGACGAATGGAAAAGATGGAGCAGATGATGAGGAAAATAACAAACAGGATGCTTTTTAAGTAACAAATGACAATTTCATGTTTCCTTTAAGGATATTTGTATGAAAATCCTCACACACACACACATACACACTCAGAAAGGCAGCCACTTATAAGGAACATGCAACAATATTTTGCTGGCAACATCAACGATTGACTATAAGAAACACCTGCCGCGTAACATTCTTTCTTGTTTTCTTTTTTTCATCTCCTTTCAAAAGTAAAACAGTTTTCTTGCCAAGCAATTGATCACCTACTGTTAGACCTTCAGTATCATTGATTCATAATGCTACGTGGAATCAATCAACTAAGTTAGGAATTTTAGGGTTTACATACTAACAAGTTTTAGGAAGGAAAAGAAAACAATTGAGATATTCGGTAATGATAAAAAGATTCTATTGAAAAATTGTCAAAGTCCTAACGATAATACAGGCCATGTACGCACAGAATGGAGTCTTATTAGGCCGCGTTGCGCATGCCAATTCCATCTGGACTATCCTGTAGCCAAGTGGTTTAACATAGGTGGGCATCACATCACACAGAAGATGTGATAGTTCTTCTGATAGTCTAACCCACCGTAATCTTCGAGTTTTGTGGTATTCAATCAATTTTGAAAATGTTTTTCCTTTTGAAATCCACAAAGGATAACGTAAAGTAATATTTGTTAGCATTGTCTTTGGAAAATGGAAAATTTTAACAATTCTTTCTTCCACAGTCAATACCATTCATTTATTCCATGCAAGGTATTCTTTGTCATTGTCTTTGTTTTTGTTTTCCTTGCTTATTTTTTGAAAGTTTTCAGTTTATAAAACGATTTTCAGTGTTCCAACAACAGTTTTTTTTTCTTGACTCTTTTTTACGTACGCTTTTAAGGAAGTTGTAACAACAACATCCTATAAAATCCACAAGACAGAAAAAATAAAAAAAGAACATAAAAATACTGTAACGTTTCTCCTTTCAACAACAGCTGAAAGAGATGAGAGAAACAAATAAGAAAAATGGGGGAAAAAGAA
The DNA here is from genome assembly GCA_927399465.1 of Sarcophaga caerulescens. NCBI lineage: Eukaryota > Metazoa > Arthropoda > Insecta > Diptera > Sarcophagidae > Sarcophaga > Sarcophaga caerulescens. The sequence goes on from OV656868.1 coordinate 94,118,393, forward strand.
AGAAAAAAAACCCGCGACCAACATGCAAAGAAAAATTGCTGGTGGAAAAAGCAAGCGAATCCAAGTAATTTATTTGCAAACAACGTCGAGATGCATCTGCAACACAGGAAACCAAAAAAAAAGAAAAACGAACAGCGAACAACAAAAACGTAAAAGAAATAAAAATTGTTTCATATTTGAATAAATGGACGGCTAAAAAGGATGAATGGTGGGCCACAAATACAAGCGATATGTGGGCCAACAAAAAAAAAAAAAAAAAAGAAGGGAGTTACTAACACGTCTAGAGAAACTAACCTCAAAAACAGAATACAAAATTAGTTTTGCTTTACAAAAAAGAAAAAAAAAAAAAACAAAGACAAAAAGAAAACAAAAAAAAAAGAGAAATCTTTATACCACGATAAAACTAAAAACTTAAAGTCAATTTCAAAGTGAAATTGCAAAAATGAACGAAACCAAACGAAATACAAGATAAAAAAATTTTCTAAAAAGGTTGAAGGTTAACACACACAAACACACACACACACACACAGAATAGTATAGAAAATTTAAATTGGATTAAAAATGAAAGTTTCACAACAAAATGAAAAACAAATAAAAAAATTTTAGAAAAAACCAAATCAGTTACAATAAATAAAATAGGCTTTTGAGACCAAAAAAAAAAAAGTTACAAAAATGAAAACTTTCAGTCAAGTGAAAACGTTCTGTAATTAATTTTAGAATTAAAATTTTGTTGCGAAAATGACCAAAGAAAGGAAGGAAGAAGGAAACAAGGACACATTTAAAGGAAAACATAAAACAATCTAATCAACTATGAAGGCTACAAATTCTCTGCAGTTGATGGAAAATTAAAAAAGCTGAGTTTTAAATGTGAGTATTTTTTTCTTTTTGTTTACTTCATTATCATCTAAATAAACAATTAATTTATATTCACTGGCTTTCAAATGTATTTTCATTTAATTTTAGACTTCTTTTTATGTTTTTACTAGCTGACCCGGCGAACTTCGTAACCGCCCAAAATTGATTTTTTTTATTGCCAAAAACAGGTCACATTATATATTTATACGCTGCATAAAACAGTTATATAAAAATAACTAACTATAAGTGTGTGGATCTATCTATCTAGTTCAAAATTTAATCGAAGTCGGTACGTTATTTAGGTGAGGCATACAAAGAATAACAATAAGAGGTCCGAATCATGGGTAGCGCTGACGAAGATATAGTTGTAGTACTCGCTCCAAAACAAAATCTAATAGACATACAGACATGTTATTTATATATGTACATACATATGTAGTTATAAACCATCGAATTAGCCGACTTATAGGTATCTTTTAAAGGCGGAGGGTTGCCACGCCTATTTTTGGTGAGTTTATCGATATCGATTCTACAAACTTACCCACCAAATTTTATTCGTCTACGATCAATATGTACCTAAATATTCAATTTTAACGATTTGCCACGCCCTCTTAACATTTAGGGATATGAAAAATAGATGTTGTCCGATTCTCAGACCTACCCGATATGCACACAAAATTTCATGAAAATCGGTAGATCCATTTCGGAGGAGTTTAACCACTAACACCGTGACACGAGAATTTTATATATTAGATAAAAACATTGTGTTTAGCCGGCACATGCGAGCTTATTTATGTATCTTGTTGTGTGATGTGCTGCTCACATACTGTCAAACTTTAATGGCGGATCCATAATGTCAAGAATTGCATCTGCATAGTTTTAGACGATATCGTTGATGATAACCCATGTAGGGTTTCGATAGAATGGTTAAGATATTCATCAACAAGTAACTCCTTTATGAGCCTCTAGATCAGTGGTCGGCACTAATAGCCCCCGGGGGCCGAACATCTTCGGTTTTATACACACATAGGACACGAACATCAACCAGGTTCACAAAAAAGAGAGTAAAAATGCATTCATTTGCTTGTCAGCTTCCAACGAAGAAGGTTCATGTCGCAATTTTTTTAGGTTTTAATTATACACCCAAAGAAAAATTGCGGTAGAATTTCGTAATAACAATGATGAAATGATCTCGATTTTTCGAAGAATATTTATTAAGTTATATACGCTGTCCTTAGGGATTTAGCACTGTACATTTTTTCTATATTTTCCGCATACATACAGTATCGGCCAAAACCTAAGCACCCCCTCAGTACATTTTTTTTAAATGATAATTTTTTTAAGAAAACAGAGCTATCAAAACTTCTTTTTTTATTTTTCTTATTTATTTATATCTTTATTATTGAAAAACACAAACTTAAAGTATTCAGAGTTCAATAAAAAAAGTTAGAATTCAAAAACCATTTTAAGTCGCAAATATAAGCGGACAAAACTAAAGCACCCCCAATTTAAGGTACAAAAAACAACTATTCAAATCAATATTTCGTTGCGAATCCTTTATTCTGGATGACACATGCACATCATTTAGATTTAAAAATTAGCGAAAGAACGATTCGCAGAAGGTCGGTAGAGGCCGCATTATTCAATCGACGACCAGCAAAAAAACCTTTGATATCGTCAAAAAATAAAAAAGCCAAACTTGAATTCGCCAAGGCCCATCTCAACTGGAGTGCCTAAAAATTGATAAATGTGCTGTATTCTGACGAAAATAAGTTTAAATTGAAGGATTCAGATGGCATAAGGCATCCAGACGCAGGCCAAACGGACAACGGTTGAATCCTAAATATTGCTGATCGTCGATTGAATAATGCGGCCTCTACCGCCCTTCTGCGAATCGTTCTTTCGCTAATTTTTAAATATAAGCGGTTTCGTATGTGACCAGAAGAGGCTGTAGGATCATTTTGGATTGTCCTTTTAATTAAGAAGCCTTCATGTCGCGAAGTTTCACGTGGCCTTCCTCCAGAATGAGCAGGGGATGTGCGACCAGTCTGCAAAAACTTTTTAATTAGGATAGAAATAATTAATCTGTTGATGGAATATTTTGCACTCAATTGATGTCTTGATAAGCCAGCTTTCCAATCCAATCATTAACTTAAAAATCAACCCAGAAAATTGCAAAACCAAAGAAGACTTATTTGAAGCCACAAAAATAGCCTGGGAAGCAATATCTCCTGATATAATTAATAATTTTATATCCCTTATGCCTAAAAGATGTGCGTGTGTCATCCCGAATAAAGGATTCGCAACGAAATATTGATTTCAATAGTTTTTTGTGCACCTTAATTGGGGGTGCTTTAGTTTTGTCCGCTTATATTTGCGACTTAAAATGGTTTTTGAATTGTAACTTTTTTTATTGAACTCTGAATACCTTAAGTTTGTGTTTTTCAATAATAAAGATATAAATAAATAAGAAAAATAAAAAAAGAAGTTTTAATAACTTTGTTTTCTTAAAAAAATTATCATTTAAAAAAAATATACTGAGGGGGTGCTTAGGTTTTGGCCGATACTGTACATATACACATTATTAGATTAATAAGTACAATTGAAAATATTACTAACAATTTTCCTCTGGGTTATACACATGCCTCTCACAACTACAGTCACATTTTAATCGTGTTTTCCTTGTGCCGACTGTTGCTCTAGATCAGTGTTGCCACGAAAAAAAAATTATTGTAACCAACATTTGTGAAAAAAATCACCAAACAAGAAAAAATATAACCAAAACTAAATTCGCAGTTTTTTTATTTTATTTTTTTCAAATATAAATTATAATTAATACAACAGAGTAAGAAAAGAAACAAAAAATAACAAAATAAAATTTTAGTCTTACTAATTAATACATTTCTACAAACAAAACAAAAGCTCTATTTATAAGCAAAATAAATAACCAAACCCGGAGAAATCTACACATCTACACATTGAACAAAAAAATAACCAATTTTGGTTAGAAATAACCAAAAACGGCAACACTGCTCTAGATAGGTTTCTTTCTCTCTCTCTCTCTCTCTCTCTCTCTCTCTCTCTTTCTAACGATACATTTTCCTTATTTCGATTAAATTCAATTTTTATATGTTTGAACAGTTGATATTTTGCTCGGCTTATATTCTGAAGACACTCTAATTGAAATTTTCTTTGATACCATTTAAAACTTTAATTAAGTTTTAATCAAATTAATTAAATTGTTTCTGTATTTCAGTTAACAAGTCTGCTCTCCGCTCCATTTTCCACATCAATGAACATAAAAAATTTTAAAATTTTATTATTTTTTTCATCATTACACATTTAAAATATTCAGCAAAACACACAAAAATTGTATTTTTGAATCATATTCAAATGTATGTATGTATGCATACATTAAATTATTGAATTGTTTAATATTAATGTTTAACATTACAAAAAAAAAGACAAAATATAAAATTTAATAGGCTATTCGTTGCGTGTTGTCATTTTAATTGAAAAAATAATTCTACTCGTACATCAATTTCATCATGTGCATACAATTAAATAAATGCTAAACCGGTTCAAATACATAATCTCTCAAAAACATACTCTCGCTCTCTTGTTCAATTAATATTCTTACACCACTTTAGTGCACTGTGCTCACCGCACAGCGCACATTCGTTAAGTCAACAACAAAATGTTTAACAGTTGGTGGTGAGATCTTGAAAATACAAGACGGTTTTCGTATGTTGAAAGTAAAAGAAACACAAAAGCCAGAAATTCATCAACAAGAAAATATAATAAAAATTAATAATAAATTAAAAGTAATTAAATTTTATTACCGCCATAAGCCATTGATTAAGCAAATTGTGTTTCTGTTTCTCTTTTAAACAAAAAAGCAAAAATTTGTGTGAAATTTTTACAACAAGAAACGAACAAAAACAAGCAAGCAAGTATTCATTTAATTAAACCAATTAAAAGTGTTTGCTTGTGTGTATGCGTGTGTGTGTGTGTGCATTTCTTCTGTATACATTGTGTCGTCGGTTTTGTGTTATTCGTTTTCAATACTTTAATCAACTGTTAAGTGTGTATCTATCTGGTGGTGAAATTTGCTGTACAAGATTTTAAACTCAACACTCATGAGTATCTGGCTCTCTCTCACTCATTTAAAGTGTAAACAACGTTGCCATTTGCCAAGTTTTCCCTTTTTTTTTAATTTGTTTTCTAACAAAACAAGTTTTTTCGACAAAATTAAATTAAAATATTTTTCAATAAATTCAATAATAATAACACGAAATATTTAAATTTTTAAATAAAATATTGTGTATTTTCTTAGTCCCTGGCAAAAGAAGCAAGGAAACACCAACAGGGGGCACCGGGCTCCGGTGTTTCCTTTAAAAATATTGGTACTTTTGTAAAAAACAAGTTTTTTTTAGTAAAAAAAAGTTTTTTTTTCCAGAAATAAAAAGTTTTTCAAAAAAAAAATCTGGCAACGCTGAGTGTAAATGTAATGTAAACGAATGGTGAATTAAGAAAAACTAATTGCACAGAGAAGGAGAGAGAGTACGAGGGAGAGTACTAGGGAGAGCAAAACATTTTAGCGTAGATGATTAAATTTTTCGTTGATTGTGGTGTTTTCATATCATTTTGTTTTGATTGTTTTTAATAGAATTCCGTTATTGTTGTTAAAAATGCTTTTCCAGTAACACAATATATTCTCAGTTACGAAACACAATTTCGATACGAATTTGATTACATTTTATTACTGATTAAAAAAAGAACATAATAATTAATAAATAATTAATTGACTAATTAATTTAGTTGATTAGCAACTGCAGTTTGTCTTCAACATGGCAGATATTGTGAGTAATAAAGTCGATGATTTCGATTTAAAAGATCTACTAACAGAATGGCATCTAAACCATCTTTATGAGCATTTTATAGGTAAAATTCTAAACAAATATTTTAAATAATAAATAATTTTTTTAATTTATTTTATTATTTAATTTTCTTTATTTTATTTTTTTTTTTTATTCTTAATTAGAACAAAAGATTTCTGTTAAAGTCTTGAAAATTCTTAAATCTCAACACATAAATAAATTATTTGAAAATCAAGCTTTGGGAGATCAGGTTATATTTGAGCATAAATTAGAACAATGGAAACAGCACATACTTAACTCCTACAGTTTTCAAAGATCTGAAGCAAAACATTCTAAAGTTTCCGGAACAATTGAAAATAAGGATGAAGAGCTGTTGGAACAAGAAGATAATGATTTCCATACTGCTGCTGTAATAGTACCTCAAATGCCAGCCATGCCACAATTAAGACTGACCTCGAATACTCCTAAAAGTGTAGAGAAATCCGCCAACGTAAATACTGTCTCACAGAATATACCACCAGCAAACACTAGCAAAATAATAAAACCATTAACTATCCCTACTTCTACTACCACTACTTCTACTACTACTGCAAGCACTACACCTCCTAGCGTTGTACCCATTATAGTTAAACCGCCCAAAGGTATGGCCACCATACCAGTACGCTATAATTTGCGACAGATCTTAGAGGAAGCCAATGGTGGCCAGGTGATTGTGAATTATTATGAGAAACATAAGATTCTCAGAGAAGAACATCGTGCCGCTCTCATTAGTACCATTGCCCGTTACATTGATACCCATGGCAGTGGCTTATCAATCTCGGAAAGTAATCAACTGGAAGCCCAGATTGTAGAAATGTTTCCCACCGAAAAGGAGGAGTTCTATCGCACCAACAAAAGAGGACGCATATACAATAAAGTAGCCAATATGAAAAGGGTTTATAAGAAATTAAATGGTTTTCAGTCTCAAGCCCCAGAAGGGCAAACACCAGAACCAAGCTCTCCAGCCTCCACTATAAGTTTCATAAGTGAGTTTAAGTATAATTTTTAAATTAAAAAAAAAACAATATCTTATCTTAAGCAAAAACTATTACAGAAGAGGAGGAGGATAATGAATTTTATGATGAGTACTCCTTAAATGAATGGCGCTCTAAAGAGCATACTCCCGAAAAATATATACTGTTTTGGAAAAAGACCCAAAAGACACGTTTAAAGAATATAGAAGATATCGAATCATTACAGCAAATATTAGAATTATGGCCGGAATATAAACAGCATAATGCCGTAGAATTTGTAAGTCTCTATAAAAGAATATGTATCTCACAAAACTTAACCTTAATAAACACATACTTTAGATACACTTGGATTTTTGTGCTAAATATCCAGAAGCTACAATATTTTCAGAAGTTTTTTACAATAACAAAACGAAATTGGAGAAAATGTTGTACCATAAAATATCCACCTGCTCGGCAGGCTACAAATACATGCAACAGTACCAAAAGTGTAACAGAGGTAAGATTATCATCATCTTTGAAGTGAAGTCAAGTTTGCATTTCATTCCCATTCATTTCCCTTTCCTTAGAGTCACAAAATCTTATAATCCTTTGGGTAATGCATCAACTGTTTCCACCCAACCATAAGGTAGTGATCGATGAAATGGGCAATAAACGTAAGAAACGTTATTCCATACAATATTCTCAGAATGCTTTTATATGCATACGTAGCTCATTAGCCACTTTAGAGTCCACGCTTAAATCACAGCTGGGTTTAGCCTCACCGCCTATGATTCTAATTGTAGGCGAACTGGCTGGTGATATCGATCAAATTTTTGTGTATTTCGAGGGTGTACGCTTTCCCATGGATTCAGTGGTTTTGGCTGCTCAACTGGTGTGTGAATTATTTTTCCTGTTCGATTTGGATTACCCGGAAGAGGCGGTACTATATTATCATTTCGTTCAGACATTCTTTCTAAACATTGAGCCAGAAGTGAAGAACACTAAACTCTATACAGTAATTAACGAAATTAATGCCTTTTAGAATAAGTGAGAGGAGGAGATACAACTTTGAAGGGAAAGAAATTATTTCATAAAATGTAAATAAATCAAATACGTAAATGTAAAGAAATAAAACAAAGTAAGTTTTTTCTTTTTAAAAACATTTCATTGAACATTTCTTCTGATAATTTTGCAATTATTGAATCAAAAGCCTAAAGGCCATACGAAACATATTGTTACGAAAATGAAGAGTCTAGATACAGGTGTTTTGCTTTTACATCGCTTAACATTAAAATTATAAACAAAAAAATACAACAACAAACACCAGCATAAAAAAAATGGTGAACAAGTAAACAAAAGTACAACAACAACACTACAAGAATAAATGAAAACAACACTGTGTACATTTATAGAGATTTCGGGAAGGCGAATTCTTCATCAGACTATTTACCCTGCCATATAAAAGGCAAGGCAAAGCAGGCCAGTGAGTTAGTGAAGTTCAGTCAGTCTTGTGTGAAGACACGGTGTGTTTGAAGAGAGTAATCGTGGTTTGAAGATATCCGTTACAAAGATCTGTCGAACAATTGTCTAGTAATTGTTATTGTTTATGCAAAGGGTGTAAACAGAGGGATGACAAACAAAGCAATTGTTGTTGTTTACATCAAGTTGTGAACAGTGGCACACAGAATTGTGCGAATAATAAAGAATTTTAATTAAAATTAAACACAAATTTATTTTTATTTTATTTGCAATCAACGAGCTCATATTTTAAACGTTTTTTTAATATTTTTTCTCAATTTTGATTGCGCTTTGTAAAGATTTCTTTTGAAAGTTTTTATTTCTTTGAAACTTTCCTACACAAGACAGAATTCAATACAAATTTCTTTGTAAGAAATTTCCAAACATTTAACAGAAGTTCTTATTTTCATTTGGATTTCAAAGCAAACATTTCATTCATTCATCCATATTTGATTGCAAGCGTATAGACGGACTGAGTGATGTATGTATGTATGTATGTCATGAATATGCTTTAATTACCATATTTTATTATTAATTTTTACGTCATCTCTGTTTACCATTTAATTGCAAACCACTAAACCCATAAACAAAGGAATGTAAGGACCTTAGTAAATACTACTGCGGCTGGATGGAAGTTTCTTTTTTTTTGGAAATTCTAAAGGAAAATTTCCATTTAATTACACTTTAACAAGATTTAATCAAAAATAACCATTACTTACGGATCTCCCGCCGTCTTCAGTGCTTCTTCAATAACCTTCATTGGAGAGCAAAGCGTTAAACAAAAATTTGTTATGCAAATAAAATGATTTTCTTCTCTTCGTCTTTTGTTTTCCTTATTCTTGTTGTGAAGGAAGCCTTTTTAGAAAATTGTAATTCAAAAACGCAAAATAATGAAGAAGCACAGTGAGTGAGTGAGAACAGTGGCAAATCGACAGCAGCCGCAAACTTTACCTTTTTTCGGCAAATCAATGTTTGGAAAACAAGACATAGAAGTAAAACACAGAAGTTTTACAGTAGCGCCACCACGACGCTCGACCATAAAATAAATACCGACCAAAGGATCTCAAAAGTAAACAACAACAGCAAATAGATACTGTTTCTAAAAGTGTCTCCCCCTCCCCCCTCCCCATGCAAATATTATGGGGTTTTATTTTAAACAACAACACCAACACAATCGCTAACTGAAATCGTTACACACAAATACTTTCTTAAAAAACGAACGCAACTGAAAACTTTGAAAATGCCCTAAAAAAACTTGAAATAAGAAATCATAAGTAAATTCGGCATGTATACAGAGTATCTTCAAAATAATAGCATTTACGAGGCATGATCAGAAATTAGCTCAATTTTCTGTTGTAGAAAAAGCGTGCTTTCTAATTTTTCTCCGCCTAAACAAGAATACTTACGTGGCAAGACTAGTAATGTGTGCTAACGCAGATGGAAGTTGTATTACTACACGGGTTGCAACAGTTAGAAGCTGTCCTTATAAAAACAAAATCAGAAAATGCTAGAAAAACTTTCTTTCTGATATTGGAGCTAAAATTATTTCGTTGTCATACCAATGGTGTTAGTTCCTGCTAAGACTCTATACGCTTACATGGTTTACTTACTTACTTTCTTACTTCATAGGCCATTATAAACCCGTTTATCGGATTTATTCAATGCGCCGCAAGTCCCTCCTTATCGTCAATATATTGTTACGTTTTTACCTTTTAAAAACGTTTAAAATATGAGCTCGTAGATTGCAAATGAAATAAAAATAAATTTGTGTTTAGTTAAAAATTAAAATTCTTTATTATTCACACAATTCTGTGTGCCATTGTTCACAACTTTATGTAAACAACAACAATTGCTTTGTTTGTTATTCATCTCTTTATAACCTTTGCATAAACAATAAAAATTACTAGACAATTGTTCGACAGATCTTTGTAACGGAGATCTTCAAACCACGATTACGCTCTTCAAACACACCGCGTCTTCACACAAGACTGTCTGAACTTCATTCACTCACTCTCCTGCTTTGCCTTGCCTTTTATATGGCAGAATAAACAGTGTGATGAATGTTCTCGAAGGCGAATGTTCGTGACTTTGCCTTCTTGAAGTCTCTATAAATGTAAACATCGTTGTTTACAATCATTATTGTTGCTTATGTGTATTTTTTTTACATTTATTCTTGTAGTGTTGTTGGTATATTTTTGTTTACTTGTTTACCATTTTTTTATGCTGGTGTCTGTTATTAAACAGTAGGATAATTTTTAAACAGGTTTGTTTACTGTATTGTTTTGTTTTTGTATATATTTATAATTTTAATGTTAAGCGGTGTAAAAGCAAAACTCTAGTATCTAGATTTTTCATTTTCATAACAATATACTTCGTTTTGGGAATTCGTGGATAACATGGCAACGTCCCATCACTCATGGATTATGATTAACACGCACAGCATGGGTGCTGTAAGAATCTAGGTCATAATCCTACCTAAAACGATTGTAATGGCCAATTAAGTAAGTTAAGTAAATAGTATTACACTACGTAGGTTTCTCATAAATTTTGCTTTATACTTTGAAAACACCATTTGGACTCTTGAAGTTTGAGCTTAAAAATTTAAAATATGTTGACCAAGCCCTTTTTGTTATAAGGTTTTATTGTATCTTCACTGTGTGAAAAGTTTTTGAAACTCTTTAAGTTTAAGTCTGTTATGATACCAACACTATTATAAACGAAAACTTCATTGTGTAGCTCTAAAGAAAGGAAAATATTTCAAAGCGAATAAATTATGAGCAGCTTAGAAAAGAATATTTTTGATGTGAAAATATTTCATTTACAGCCACATTTTAAATACAATACAAGCACAGACAGGCAAACACATCAGAAACTCTTGAAAAGTTATTGTTGGCTGGGTAGACAGTATCCATCATTTCCCAAAATTTCATTGCCATTTAAAGATGAAGTTGGCGGTGATGAGAGGAGCAAGAGTTCTCTTTTCTTTTCTTTTCTTTTTTTTTTTGTGAAAATACAGATTTTCAAATATAAATTAAATGCTCATTTGCGGGTAATAAATGAAAAATATGATGGTGGGCCGTTTTTTTTTTATTAAAAGTAATAAAGGAAGGCTACTCTGCTGTAACGTTTTCGCTATTTAAAGATGTAGTGAGGGAGACGATAGATGGATGGAGTATCAAAGTGTAACATTTCATTTCATTCAAATAATATTTCTTTCATTCAAGTTTTTATTTCATTTTATTGGATTATTTACTAAGACAACAACAACAATACAACAATACAATACGCTGCCTTGTACATTTCAAATAAATTTCAACATTTATTTCGCAATTTTAAGCCCAGCCAAGATGAAGGGATGGTTGGTTTATAAACGCTTTTTAATTAAATTATACGAAATTAATTCAAAAATTATATTGATTTTGATTAGCTGATGGTAGGAAGTGGCGATATATTGAAATAATTTTAAGATTTTCAATTTGAATATTGTTTTTATGTCTTTTCATATACAGTGGCTCCATCGCATAATCGGACAAGCATTAGTCTGATATGTATGTGCTTAAAACTTAAAAAGAAAATATTAAATATATGTTTATTTTTTTGCTTTTATTTACACTCTACATTACAGCCATTCAGATTATTAAAAAAAAGTAACAACATTTTTCCAGATAACGGTAATTTTATAAAGAAAAAGAAAATTAACTCAATTTTTTGCGCTCAACGCATAATCGGACAAACAAGAGCACCATTGCTAAAAATGACGAAAGAGGACAATTAATACTTTTTGGCATATCCTTTGTTCTCAAGAACGACCTGTAAACGTTTTAGAATCGATTTTACAAAAATTCTGGCATATTTCAGATTGTATGGAGCTCCACGCTTCCAGTAAAGCCGCCTTAAGCTGATTCAAAGTGTTAAATTGTTGTTGGTATACTCTTCTGGCTATTTCTTCCCAAAGATGTTCAATTACGTTGAGATCTGGGCTCTGTATAAGTATGGGGCAATTATGGATCAACCAAAGCTTCGCCACACCCGAAGTGTGCTTGGGATCATTGTCCTGGTAAAAAGCAAAATCATTCGCAATGCCTAATTTCTCGGCATTTTGCTTTACAAAATGTTAAGGGTACCCAAATTTGTCCACTTTACCATCAATAAAATGCAAATTGGCCACCCCAGCACTCGACATGCAGCCCCAAACCATAAGAGACCCTCCTCCATACTTAACAGTAGCTTTTGTATTTTGAGGATTAAATTCTGCATTTGGTTTACGCCACACAAACATCTTGCCATCTGAACCATTCAAATTGAATTTGCTATCGTCAGTGAACAGAACCTTGTAACGAATAAAAACTGTCAGCAAAAATGTATTTTAAGATACCTTTACGCCAAATTACCTTATTCCAAAAATCTTCTGTTTTAAGCAAATACTTTTCAGAAAATTTTATTCTATTGTTTTTATTCTTAGGGCTAATAAATGGCTTTTTTCTGGTAACTCTACCATGGTAGTTATATTTGTGCGATGTATTACGACTAGTATTTAAGCAAACATCTTTTCCACTGCTGCTTTTTAAAGATATTTTTAGTCCTTAGGCATAGCGAATGATTTTGCTTTTTACCAGGACAATGATCCCAAGCACACTTCGGGTGTGGAAGAGCTTTGGTTGATCCATAATTGCCCCAAACTTATAAAAACCCATGCACAGAGCCCAGATCTCAACGTAATTGAACATCTTTGGGAGGAATTGGCCAGAAGAGTATGCCAACAACAATTTAACACTTTGAATCAGCTGAAAGCGTGGAGCTCCATACAACCTGAAATATGCCAGAATTTTGTAAAATCGATTCCAAAACGTTTACAGGTCGTTCTTAAGAACAAAGGATATGCCACAAAGTATTAATTGTCCTCTTTCGTCATTTTTAGCAATGGTGCTCTTGTTTGTCCGATTATGCGTTGAGCGCAAAAAATTGAGTTAATTTTCTTTTTCTTTATAAAATTACCGTTATCATGAAAAAGTTTTAAGCACATACATATCAGACTAATGCTTGTCCGATTATGCGATGGAGCCACTGTACATAGAACAGGATTGATTGAACTAATGACCGAACATTTCCTTTGAGAATCAGTTTTAATTAAAGTGAATGAAATTTATGATACGCAATCAAAAGAAGATAATTCAAATCAAAATGATACCTTATATGTGACAATTATTCTTCGAAATCGTTCGATTAAACTAGAGATGGATAGTGATCAGTCCCACCAGTTGTTACTAACACTGTATGACTATACGGGAAAAAGCTTTCTACGGACAGCAGAGTTCATTTTAGAGATAGAATCTTAAAGATAGAATCTATTTATCAAATGATTAGGAGAGAGCAAGTATTAATTCTAGGCATTATTAAAGAAGTCGCCGTAGTCTAGTGGGTAGTGTGTTGGCTTATTAGACTGAAGGCCCGAGTTCGAATCCCAGGTCAGACATCAAAACGAAAATATGAAAATATTTCTTCGGCGACTTCCTCTCAGCAGATTTCTGGCAAAAACTCTGAGAGTAAATAAAATTGCCATGAAAAGCTTCTCAAAAATTTGTCGTTCGGAGTCGACTTTAAACTGTAGTTCCCGCCACTCATGTATAAAATTAACGCACACAACACGAGTGGTGTGAGAAGCTAGGTCGTAATCCTGACTGAAGGGTTGTAATGACCAATTATGAATGTATGCATTATTAAAGTATTTTGATGGCATGATTTAATGCAAACACGTTGCATTTGATGTCGCTAGTCATCAGGCTGGTATTTCACTACAACAATTCAACAATTCTAATCACATAAGTTGGCTTGTTTTAGATTAGCCCTCGTAATACTACATTTAAAAATCATAATGATGCCATAATTTTTTATTTTCCTAAAATCTCTTGCTTGTCGTGCTTATTTCTTTTTTCTTTTTTTTGTAAAGAATTTCGAAAAACAATTTGATTTCAATTTAAAAGAAATTTTAGTGGTATAATCAAATCATCTCATGACAACAACAATTATAACAACACAAGAAAAACATTAAAAAACAAAAAATAAACTAAGAGGACAGCGGCAAATAAGCCACAGTATTGCACTTTGGTGATGTCAAAGCATTTTATTTCCTCTACTCATGGTCTACCCCTACTTATTGTCTAGAGTACTAAGCACAAGCGTTTACTTCTTTTGTTTTTGTCGTTTTGCGTTTGAAACGTAAAGAAAGACATTCATTTCCGTTTCCTTTTTGATAAAAAATTATTATACTTGGCTGAGAGTATTGTCTTGTGAATGTCTTACCATTTATTTCTCTCTCTCTTTCTTTTTTTACTTGCTGTTGTGGTTAAATTGTATTGCAATTTTTCTTGTTTATTCGCATTTTTCATTTCATTTCAGTTTTTTTCATTCTTTCTTTTTCTATTGCTCATCTCCTTTTATTTTAAATTGTGTTGTGAAATAAAATAGAAAATAAAGGATAATGGTTGTCAAATGATTTGCTCTTTAGATTTTGTATGCCATCTTGACATTTCGAAAGGAATTACAATAAGATGTGAAACCCTTACAAAAATCTTTCAAGGAATTTCGTATTTTCGCAGCTGCAAAGAAGGCAGGTTTAAACCATATTTTTAATAAAAAATTTATTCAATTTCAACATCAAATTTCGCAAAAGTGAATCAAGTATTCGTGATACTTCCCCCTAGTTTGGCCGGTTTAATTTAAAAGATATATTATTGAAACGAAAAAAACAGAAATCATTTGAGGCCATCATGATACCAGCAACGTAATTCAATTATGCTTCATTGAGATAAAAATAATAGAAAAAAAAAAATATTCATGAAAAGCAAAAAAAATCAGTGATAACTTGCATTCATTTATAACATGCATTACGAGCATTCCTCCTACTTATCGTATTTTTGCAGCCCAAAACTGTTTGAATAGTCAAAGGAATGGTTTGATCTTCAATACTCAGTTTTAGTTCAAATCTATACATTATTTAGATGAAATGACTGGGAATAATTTAAACATTTAAATTACGAAATTATTTATATTTTCAATGCAACAAAACAATAAAAAGTCTTCTTCCTACAAATTTTCCAACCAATTTTATTCTCATGAATAAAAACAATCAGAATTTATTTTCAACCAACAAAAAAAAAAGAAGGATAAAAAATTCCAGAGAATCAGCAAAACAGAAATACGAAGAAAAAGAAAAAAGATAATCTGTATTGTAATTTCCGTAAACGGAAATAAAAATTTCAAGCTAAACAGCATTGAAAAATACAATAATAAAAGAGATAAATAATAATAAAAACAAGCAACAAAACAAACACAAATCTATTGTCCGCTTAATTCCCGGCTGTCTTCTCACTTGTGTTGTTGTTTTTTCTAAACAGGGCGACCAGGAAAAACAATCGGAAAATAAAGCAAAAAAAATAAAAGAAAAAAATGGAAAAAAAGGAAAAAATAATAATAAAATTTCATTTTATTTAACAAGACATAATAAAACAAAAGCCCCCACAACACAACAAATTTAAAATAACCAGGAAAAATGTTAATTACACCGTAATAATGAGAAACATAATGAAAACTTTAAAGGAAAAGCCATAAAAACACTTTCCCTTGCCATTCTTTCTCTCTTCTCTTGGCTTTTCGGCTTTTGTGTCACCACAATTTTAAATTTTTAAATTAAAAACGAAATTTTATTTTATTTTGTACAAAATTATTATGAAAACTAAACAGCAGAAACAACAACAACAGCACCACCATTACGGAAGAGAAACATAATTAAACACATCAAGTGTAATTGAGTGTTTTAATTAACAAAAAACCTCAAAATCTCCCTTTTTTTGTATAACCTTTTATGAAACCTTTACCACCATCCCCCTCACCGCCTTTCTTTTCCACTACATTCATACGCTTCATACTCTCCATTAAGTTCTTAAATAAAATTTGTTATTTAGGAATGAGCGAATACATATGCATTTAAATTTATACACATGTATACATAAAAGGGTGTATGTACGCATGTGTGTACATACATGTATGCATTCGATTTCGGTTAAATGTTTGTGGTTTCGTCTTTGTATTAAAGATTAACGAGTTTTTCGGTATTTTATTTTCAATCCCTTTTGGTTTTTTGATAAATTAAACAAAAAACAACAAGAACAAGAGTCACAAAGAGTACTTACAGGCAGGCTGACATTTTTGATATGCTAACGCCTGGAAAATTAAAACATAAGTGCTGACGCACACAATACCCTCAGCCAGTTAACACAATTTTTCAAATCAAACTTCGTTGCAATCTTCAGTGTTATAACTTACGTTCGTTCATTCCGAATGAATTTTCGTTAGAGTGTGTATTACAATGATGCATAGGCTACCTCTCATTTTTGTTTGATGGTGTTCGATTCTAACCAGATTTCATTGACGTACAATAGAGTTGATTTTACACAGGCATTGTATATTTTCAGCTTGGTTCGTGTGGTCATTAGTCAGCTTCTCCATATTGACTGTAGTCGTTCGAATGCCGTTTTCGCTTTATTGAATTTAAATTTACGACTTTGTGGGAGAGTAGAAAGGTGGCGTGTTTCTCTCTGAACAGTCTTTGCTTATAATATCATCAAAAATGATGGTGAATAGCAGAGGTAATCGGGAGCATCCTTGCATTTGTGTGCAATGGTTGACTCATATTGTCGTTGCACAGAGGAACATTTTGCCTGAAAACCTGGCCAAAATTAATAGAAGTGTTTTATGAGCTAATGGCAGGAATTTTTTAATAGTGTTAGTGATAGTTAGGCCCAAGGATGAAACCAACTGATTTTAGTTCAAATCGGTCCGTGATTTCGCCTAGCCCCCATACAAATTCCCCTCGAAATTGCACTTATTTACACATAATTATGGTAATTATGGAACAATCATGATAAAATTCAGCATGAATCAGTTCTGTGTACTCAGAAATCACGGTGTAAAGTTTGGTGAAAATCGGATCATATTTGACCCTAGTCCCCACATAAAGTCCCCTTTAGAAATTCACGTTTACGCTTATAAACGGCTTAAAAACATCGGTATCGTGATGAAATTCGGTATGAACGTGTATTTTGTAAATCTAAATCATATTACCAAATTTTGTTATGGTCGCTCCATAATTGCACCTAGGTCCAAAATAGGGCCCCTTAGGAAAATATGTTTAGCAATTATAATTAGCTTAAACATTTTATTACCTCGATGAAATTCGACATGAACATGTTTAATATGAATGTGAATCATTCTATCTGATTTTATTATGATCGGATCATAAGTGCTCCTAGGTACCACATACGGTCCATTAAGGAAATCAAACATACAAACATCTCATATTGTTATAATAGTCGAATTAAGTTTTTAATGTTCTATAATAATTAATATTTATTTTACATTATTTAATACTTAATTTAAAAATACTTGAAAAGTGAAACTAAATACAATCGTTAAAATCGTTATCATTTTCATCATCAATGTCAGGAAGGAGTAATTTAATAGTATCTGATGACAATGCTTTTCTATTTTTTCGCGATTTTTGTGTACTGCAGCTTATAAAAGGATCACTGCTTAAAAGTAATCTATCAACCGAGCTCAACATTACACTGTTATGGCGTTATTTCCGCACGATTATGGCGTTATTGCACTTGGGTCTCATTCTATTGAGAAATAAGGCCATATGGCTTTATTGCCTATGACTTTATTACACTGCGTCTAATTTTTTTTTAATTTTTCAAAAAAAAAAGTAAAATTTTCAAAAAATCGCCAAAAATAATTGCGCAAATTCGCGCAAACTTTTTTTTTGTTCCTGAATGTAGAGAGTTCATATTTTCCTGTGGTATTTAACATTAAACTACTAAAAACTACTTTCACCTTTAAAATCCTTATCTTTTTTTTAGGGAGGGTAAAAATATGCGAAATTTTTATTATTTTTAAATTTTGAACGAATAATTTTGACATTAATATATGTGATATATATATATATATAAAACTAAAAGTAGCAATTGCTCATACCTTTCAAATAAAAAAAATAAAAATAAAACCTCTATTCGTTTAGTTACAAAAAATATCATATAAACCTATTAAAATTTCAAAAAACACCAAAAACGCATTTAATTTTCTTCATTTTCCTGACTTTGACATCATCTCAAATCTACAAATCTCAACTTAAAGTCGTGAAAATTCACTATATAATGCAGAACTCAGTTTCTTAAATTTCTTTAAATTCATTTTTGCCTTTTTGGCCAGATTTTCACACAAAATGCCCCTCTGTGCGTTGTGAAGAACTGAGAGTTCAGCATTCTCGTTCATAGCACTGATGTGATGTGGGGCCATAAAAGTTCAGCTGTAACTTCGATGTTTAGTCATAGAATTTCTGCTGGTATTCTATCTTTGCCTGATGCCTTATGGTTTCTTAACTCTCCAAGGGTCTCCTGTATTAGGGTGCGTACAGAGTGCGCGCTGAAAGCCGAGCCGAGATTGTCAGTGCGATAAAGATTGTCAATGCGATAAAACTGGTTACATACAAGTCAATACAAATAAGCTTGTGTATAACACAGTGAACGCCGACAAAAGCAGAGATCAAAGCCGATGAGTGCGAGAAAACAGTTTCAAAGCGTTTTGCGCGCTTGTTTGCATTGTTGATGATTACTTTTTAGTGTGCAGGCGTGTTTTTTTATGGTTTACAATAAAAAAAATGGATATCGAACAAATAATAAGTGAAATATTCTTAAATCATTATATAAATGATGAAATTCACCAAATTCATTCCTTTTTAGTGTAATTAGATGTTTTCCAAATTCTTTTAATAATTTTATTAATCACACTAGGAGAAGCAAAATACTCTTCATCAGAGAAATCCATTACAGTGTACAGCAATTTTATAAACACAAATGAACAACAGGACTAAATGACATAAAAAAGCAAAACACATGCAATAAACAGAATTTCAGCGCTGATTTCTCGCATTCACTGTGTTATACCCAAATGTTCTTCTCGCATGAAAATAAGCGTCAATAAGCTCGGCTCGGCTCCGCTCGGCATCAGCGTCCACTCTGTTCGCACCCTTACACTTTTACTATATGCCACCCATACGTAATATTGTGTATTACTTATACGCTATGATGGCTAAAACGTGAATATCTTATAATATTTCGTTCGTACATGAATCGTATATAAAAATTATATTTTAAATTTATCAATTAACAGTATTTAATTATATTTTAATAAAAAAAAACAACAACACATATACATACCTAATTATATGGAAATATGGAAGTCCTTTAAACAATTAAAATACAAATTAAAATGCTGCTATTCAAGCATAATGTATAAAAATGAATTTCATTTCATCATCGTCATCATAATTATTATCATTAAAATCATTGTTATTTTCTATTATTATTATTATTGTTGTTGTAATTGTACAATGATTGTATTGTTGTTATTGTATTGTATGTTGTTATAATTACGAACGTTATTGAAAAAGAAAAATTTATTAAAACAATTTAACATTTTTAAATTATAACAATTAAACTCTCTATCTGTCTGTCCATCTGTCTGTCCATCTGTCCCTTTGTCTGTCTGTCTATCTATCTGTCTATAATATTAACAATACTGATTAGAATGATATTTGTAGATGATAATTATGATAACACAGTTGCAAACAAGAATCTGTAAATGATAGTCAAATACAATGACAATAATTACAATAACAATAACGATAATGATGATAATAATGATAATTACGTTTGGTAAACAATAAAAATTTTTATAAATGCTGATAAAATATTATTAAATGTGGTTATAATTGTTGACAATAGAAAAAAGTCTACAACAAATGAACAATAAAATCAAAGATAATGAAGATATAAATAAAAACAATTTAAAAAAAGAAACATATATTATTCTGTACTATCTATATAAATAAAAAACAACAATAATATTTGCAATTATAATTGTTAACAATTTTTGTTTTTTTTTTATTGTTTTTATTGCGATCAATTGTTTTTTATTTGCCTTGCTAAAATATGAAAATAAACTTTAAAGTACACACACACACACAGACACTTTAAAATATAAAATTTAATATGTGTGCTTAAAGGCAAATTGAACCAATTATTGTAATCATAGGTTAACAATGCTAAAAACAAATCGATATGTGGAAATAATTACGATAAATTGTTATCATTTGGAAAACAAAATGTTCACTATTTAGGAAACCCCATTCCTTATGTACTTCTCTTCGAAAATTTTTAGTATAAAATCCCTTTTCAATATAAAACTACTATATAGAGCAGCCATGCACAACCCGCGGCACTATTTAACATTTCCTGCGGCCCTAAACTATTATAATTTGCTTACATCTTCAAATAAAAATAATTTTTTTTTTCATATTTTTTTATAATAAATTATTTACTATGCTAAGAAAAAAATAAATATGTTTTTCAAATAACATAAAAGAATAAGTATAAATATAATTAATTATGAAATTATAGAAATACATTCCCTTAATTCTCATATTCACTTGTTTCAATTTATTTACTTGTTTAAGTGTTTAAATTTGAATCTCAGTATGCCATGGACCACAACATTTTTTACATGGAATTATAGAGATTTGAAATTTACAGTAGGAGTTATTCTTACTTTTCAGTTTGAGTTTGTACTTTGACAAAGTAACTTTGTAGTTTGTTTAGTTTTACTCAGTTTTTTTTTTTAATTTGTGTATCCAAAAAATAATATTTCGGTATCAAAACAACTTAATAAAAACGGAAGTTAGAAGATGAAAAATGAGTTTTCCAAGAGCAATGGACTGAAAAGTTTTGTTTTATCGAACATAAAGGAAACATTATATGTTTAATTTGTAAAGCAACAATTGCAGTGCCGAAAGATTATAACTTAAAAAGACATTTTCAAAGTAAACATTCTGATTTTGTTGAAAAGTATTCTGGTGCTTTAAGAACACAAAAAATTACTTCAATGGTCCAATTATTACAAGCACAACAAGATATGTATATTTAAAAAGTGCAATGAATCTGCAGAGCAAGCAGTTGAAGTAAGTTTTGATATTGCGAATTTAATAACAAAATCGTCTCGACCGTATACCGATGGTGATTTTGTAAAGAACTGCTTAATCGTAGCATCAAAAAAATTATGTTGTACAAAATGCACCTCGAAATTTGAAGCACTAAGTTTAAACCGAATGACAAAATTTTCAAGAATATTCAAAAATTGTATCAAGTTTTTATTAGCTGTTGATGAATCTACCGATATAACTTCCATTGCTCAATTGTGTATGTACATATGCCCGTTGTATAACATCAGATTATGAGATTTTTGAAGAACTTGTTGAACTTTATACAAGGAAAGATCAAACAAGAGGATCGGATTTATTGCAGGCATTATTGTCTAGCATGCAGAAGCATAATTTGGATTTATCAAAGCTTTCTGGTATAGTGACTGACGGGGCTCCATCAATGATTGGTCCTAAAATCGGTATGACAACTCTTTTATCCGAACATATCAAGCAAAAAGGAATACATACGGATTTAATGAAATATCACTGCATTATACACCAACAAAATTTAATTGGCAAAAATCTGGATTTCGACCATGTTATGAAAAAAGTTGTGAAAGCAGTAAATTTCATCCGATAACGTGGATTAAATCAAGACAATTTAAGGAATTTCTTAATGAAATTGAATGCGAATATGGTGATGTTTTGTACTATAGTGAAGTTCGTTGGTTAAGTAGAGGCAAAGTTCTGCAACGTTTCCTTAACCTTATTGAAGAAATTAAAATGTTTTTAAATCAAAAAAAGTCAGCCAGTGGATTATTTGGAAGATTCAAAATGAATATGTGACCTCGCGTTTTTAACAGATATATGCGGCCATTTAAATGATCTGAACCTTAAACTTCAAGGAAAATCTCAATTAATCAACGACATTACATGGTGACGTATCAGCTTTTCGAATCAAGTTATCATTGTTCCATTCCCAAATAACCAATAATAATACTTGTCACTTTCCCAACTGCGATAAAATATTTAAAAAATACAAGATGAACAGTAATCAATATGGTATTTATATTCAACAACTGCAGCAATCTTTCAATGAACGATTTGAAGACATTGACCGGTACAAAATACTGTTCAGCACATTTGCTAATCCTTTTGAAGCATCACATGAAAATGCTGAATCAAAACTCCAACTTGAGCTTATTGACATTCAATGCAACGAAGAATTGAAGTCTAAATTTAAGGAAGGAGACTTAATGAACTTCTACAGATGTCTTCCTACAGAAAACTTTCCACATTTACGACAAAATGCAAATGCAGAAGTCGCCGTAGTCTAGTAGGTAGTGTGTTGGCTTATCAGACGAAAGGCCCGAGTTCAAATCATAGGTCATACATCAAAACGAAAATATGAAAATATTTGTTCGGCGACTTCCTCTCAGCAGATTTCTGGCAAAAGCTCTGAGAGTAAATAAAATTGCCATGAAAAGCTTCTCCAAAATCTGTCGTTCGGAGTCGACTTTAAACTGTAGGTCCCGCCACTCATGTATAAAATTAACGCACACAACACGAGTGGTGTGAGAAGCTAGGACGTTGTACAATGGGTCAATTCGACCTCCGGGTACTGTACTTGTCACAATGGACAAGTACACGTCCTCTAACCTAAGTGGAAGTTTTTTCGGAAATACGCACATTTGTGAGCAAACTTTTTCAATAATGAAGTTGAATAAATCAATCAACCGACAAAGAAACCGACTTACAAATGAAAACCTAAACGCCGTGGTAAAAGTAGCTACTACAAATATTACTCCGGATGTAAAAAAGTTAGCATCTAATATGCAACCACAAAAATCTCATTAAAATCAATTTGTTTTTGATTAGGCTACTATAATATTTTGAATTATTTTGAATGTGAATTTTCTTGTTTCTGTAATAAAGTATATATGTAACTGTTTCTAGAGTTTAAGTTTTTGTGACTGCCCAATTAATAATTTTCTAATGCATGGCTGATATAGAGGATAGCTCATTCTATCAAATTTCATTAATTGATGGACACCCAAATTCAGAACATAAGACAGCTTCCAGTATATGACAATTATAGCGATTTCGTGTCAGTTGTATAACCAATTAATGTAGATTTTTATGGAAGCGACCTAATTTTAAGGAACTGTTTTCAACACAAATATATTCTGATATACTTTCTTGCAAAGGCTTATGCCTTTCACTTAATTGAATCAGTGGACTTGAATGGAATTTTTTCCTATACAATCTAAAGGCCAAACGCTCCATCTGCTTTATTGTCAATTTAATCTCTATAACGGATTTATGTTTTTATTGTTAATTATACAATATTATTACCCATACGGCCATAAAAATTATAGAAATTCGCAAAAACTAAAATCTCAGTTAATAAAACAAACACCAACACCAACAACAGCAACGTCAAAAAAACAATCGAATCGAGTTCTAATCTTGTTTTAACACGCCATTAGGGAGTGTAAGTGTAACATAAATTTACAGCAAATTTTCAGACAAAATTGCACAAACACACATACACAGTACTCTTTCTCTATCCCTCTCTCTCTCTCTCTCTCTCTGGCTCTCTCGCTTAAAGAAAACAAAGATATTTTATTTTGTTGCTGTTGGGTTTGTAACGGAGTCAGAGTCAATTTTGTTTTATGACTCTGTTTCTCCCACACATATACACACACACAATGGGAGGGCAAGAGGAGGGCAGGATATTTAGAATTTTATGACTTTGCGGCAGCAGCAAAAGGTCAATTTTGCTGAATAAATATTTCGTTTCTTTTTCTTTTATTTCCCTACGTGTAAAAGAGCGTAATTTTATAAAAAAAAAAATAAATACATTTTTTCATTGCCTTGAAGCATATACCGCCTATAGAAATTATTAATACCACAACCGTATTAACGAACGAAAAAGAGCCTATAAAATCAACACAATAATTTTTATGTTCCTTTATTTGCGCTGCTGATATCCATTTTTATCCGAAATAAAATCAATAGTTTCACAGGCCTTTGGAGGCAATAATAATAAGCGATAATTTTACTATAATTGTTGCTGTTGTTATAATATTGTAATAAAACAAAAACATCAACAAAGCCAAAGTATATAATTTGGGTGAAATATATCGCAATAAGCGTGATAGATGTGCTGCTTTATTAGTACAGAGAACATAGTCCTTTAAGGATCATAAAAAGAAAAGATTTGCAAATTTAATTTTTGTAACCTTTTGTTTTTGTGAGCATTTTACAAATCGAATTACAAAATTAACGGCAGCAAGATCAATGTCTCATTGACAATAAAATTGAATTGAATTGTGCCATATGCTTATGGGAATCGGGTTGTCCGAACATCTTTTCTTCGCTTATCAGGAAAAGACTTATGAATAGAAGTTCCCTAAACTGTCTTTATCTCCGGATTAGGGATTATCTCTCATTCAAAATAAGGCCTAGTGGAACGGTATCTAGGATTACGCATTGCGAAAAAATGAAAAGCCGTTTTTATTGATTTAGCAAGACAAGATGCGGGCTCTGATACTGGGGTCATTATTGTGGATCTCAAAAATAGAAGATAAATCAGGCTTTCTAGGAGGATACGTTTTGATGCTACGTAGCTAAAAGCTTTTGGCCATGTATCGACGGCAAACCCGTTGAAGGATATCTGAGACATATTTTATCCGAAATTTTGCATAATAAATGTAGATGCGAAGGAGTTGTAGACTTAGAGCATATCCTCTGTGACTGGTCCCATGACTCCATTCACTTTCGAGTCTTTTTGGATACTTTTGGTACTCAAACCTACTACTAAATTACTCTTTCACTTTCACTCCCATAACTTCCTTTCTGCGTATTCCAACACAATCCATTGCATGAGTAAATGTGTCCATTGATACATTGCAAAATGAAAACTCCTTCAGTTAGAGAACAATGTGGTGGAAAAAATAATTTACTTGCAGTACTCAAGTCTTGTAAAATGCTTGTTACATGTACATATATGCCAAGTGTTGTTACCAGCAGTAGTTCCCTTTAAATTATAATTTTTCTACCAACAACATGTAGTTCTCTTACAAGTTTATACCTACTTTGTAGGAAAAATCATTTTCCATAGACATGTATGTTATACACACGTATTGTACACATTCTGATTAAATTTGAGATGGAAAATGTCTTTTTAAAATCTCCCTTTAAAATCTGTCATAATATATTTCCAGTAAAAAGCACAAAAAAAATATTTTTAACAAGAAAAAGAGAAAGAAAGAAGATTATGGGAATATATTGACACACACATATGTATGTGCATTTACTCATAACATATGAAAGAAGAAAATAAAAACTGTCGTATACGCATAAATAGTTAATGAACATGCCATTAGCCGTAAGCCATGAACGAATATGAGAAAATAACTTTACAAAGCAAAGAATTTTCTCTCTCTCTCTCTCACTCTCTTTCTCTCTCTTCTACAGTCGCTATTTCTGTGTTTCAGTCTTTAACAAATTATTACTTTCGTTATATGAAATATAAGAGTACATAAATGAGTAAGTGTACGTGTATTTTTAATCAGCACAAAAATTGTTTCATACACACACACACTCCACTCACACACGCTCACTGAAGGCGAAAGAAAAAGAGAGTAACAACAGAGAACAGAAGAGAATAGAATCTCCTTCCATTTAAAGCATAACAAAATGCAATTTTCTTGTATGCTAAAGAACACACACACACACATACACTCATACACAAAGCAATACAAACGCATACATATTTATGCATGTAAACATATTCATGTGTACACTTATACGCATAGATGCCATAAACAATTCTAACAAAAAAAAAATAACAAATCATGCAAAAAGAACAACAAAAAAATAACACAAAAGAATCTACAGAGCAGAGGCAACATTATTAAAAAAATATGAAAAAAGAGAATATAAAAGTAAATGAAAGAGTAAAGCAACAACAACTTTAAATAAAAATAATAAAAAAAAAAATTAAGAAAACGAAAAGAGCACAAGAATAAATCCTCAAGAATTATTTTCAAAAGAGAAGAATACTTTCTATTTGTTAGTATTGTTAGTATGACGAGCGTAGAAGATATTTCGCTTTCTTTTTGGGATTACCAAAGAAAATTGTTTGTATTTTTTTTAAGTAAAAAAGTAGTTTTAGTTTCCTCTCAAAAGAATGTCATTAAGTTAGTAAAATTAGTTGCTAAAGCTGCATAATAAATAAATAAAATATAGGATCCGCCAAATACCTTTTTTTTTTGAAAATGCTTAAAAAAAAACTACTGAATATTTTCTCAAATTTCTTTTATTATTTAAAAGTACAATCCTTCCGGTTAATAATGGAAAATAATTTCATTCAAATGGCTGCCTCGGCTGGCCATGCAGTAGCCTACACGATTGGTCCAATTTTTAAGCACATTATCGATTGTCTGCAGCTGTATTTCACCAATGGCTTCACGAATATTGTCCTTTAAAGCGTCAATTGTCTCTGGCTTGTCGGCGTAACACTTATCGTTGACGCCACCCCACAAATAATAGTAAAACGGTGTCAAATCGCAGTTCCGAGGTGGCCAAATGACATCAGCTCTGCGGCTGATAATGCGATCTTCAAAAACAGGGTGCAAAACTTCGAGTGTAGCTTCGGCTGTGTGGCACGTAGCGCCGTCCTGTTGAAACCAAATGTTGCCAATATCCTCCTCTTCAATTTTTGTGAACAAAAATTCATTCAACATGGCCCGATAACGATCGCCATTGACTGTAACGGCCATTCTGCAACATTACCATGATTTTCAAAGTAATGTCGCAATATTTCCCAGCGTTTTACAAGCGTATACACAACCATATTCGTTCAGCGGAAGGATAAAACTAATTATCTGTCAAATCAGACATGAGCTTAGTGTTACCATTCACGAAAAAAGCACTAGTTGAAAAAAAAACGTTAGATGGCGGACCCGATACTATTGAAGAATAAAAACAAACAAAACAAACAAAAATTTTCTCTTTTAATACGACCAATACTAAGAGGATGACTCCTACACATACAGTACGTTATGTTGCAGCGAGGAAAATACTGGTAGAGGTGGATATGTCGACAAAATGAGCGTAAAATTAGCACCTATGGGTTGTAAGGAATCCAAATCCTGTATTCGAAATCCATTAGAATCTGGTAAGTACATATGAAATTGAAATACAGAGTGCTGTGGCCGCATTATAATCAATTTTTAAATCTCTAGTTGAAGATTATGAACGGTAAAGTAATTTCAGTACATGAGTAGGCCCTAGAAAGAGAAATTTGTCCATGTTCAACGCCGCCTTTAAAGAATTAAATAAAAAATTTATTTCACAATTTATTATTATTTTCTTTCATATTTTGTGTAACAGTATTTTAACAATGCATTTATTATATAATTTAATACATTCTTATTCCCCATTATTTATTTTTTTTATAATATTTTTCGTATAATTAATAAATCCTCAGCTATAAGTGTAGAAACAATTAAACATTAACGTAAAATATTAACAACAAAATAACATTTTATGATTAAAATCATGTTTTCTTGTTTTTTTTTTATTTTATTTTATATTATTTCATTGTTCATTTATTCATTCATTCATAAAACAATTAATTTCTGCTTCACAGAGAAGGCAAAAGAATTTATAAACCTACAGGCATACATACATACATGTGTACATGTAATCTCTTATAAAATATAAAATTATTCTCATAAAAAATGCATAGAAAGAGAGATCGAGGGAGAGAGAGAAATAAAATATTGCAATTAAAATCAAATTTCCATTGAACGTATGTTTGAATGTATTAATGTGTGTATAGTTGATGATTAAATGTGTTTTTAATAACAATTGTAAGTAATTAAGAGTGTTAAATAATGAATCGGTAATTCATTTTACACTCTCTGAAATAAGATTTCAATTAACAATTGCAAATAATTTGCAATAATTTCTAAAGGAAATGCAAAATGCAATTTGCAAAAGACAATTGTTAACATATCCTATACATAACACATACACACACACACACACATCCATGCATGAATAGTAAGTAGATGAGAGCCTGAGAGAGCCAGCAAGAGTTTTGAAGTATACTTACAGGCTGTTACAATATTAAACAAGAGAGCAGCAGCACAGTAATAAACTGGAATTCTTTTCAAAATAAATAAATACAGAGTATTTTAATATTCGTTTATTATGTACTTGGAATATATATTTTTATTTTTCAAATGTAAAATATTATTTAACATCACGTACATATGTGTATGTGTATATTTATTTATTAAATTACTTTCTTTACTGGTGGCCTATTTAATAATGAGGGTGTAATTAATGGTCAATTTTTATGACCAACGAAAGCGAAACCAAATGTTTTTTGTTTTTGTTTTTTTAATAAAATTATTTTTGTTTTATTATTGTTGTTGTTTTATTTATTTATTTATTTAAAACATGTTGTTTTTATTTATAATGTAATTTCATTTTAATAAATTACTTAAGCAAACATGTAAAGCATGGCTGAAAAAGTGTGTGTGTGTATCTGTGTATGTGTTTTATTTAAAATTGAATTAATCAGAATCAAATAAGTGAAGGGTAAGGAAAGGAATGGGTAAGGTAAGTAAAGTCACAGCATAAATTATGCCCTTTTATTATGTAGTTTCAACCACAATAAATCAATTAAAATTGCAACAAAATTTATTTAAATTAATAAGCAAAAAAGGGAAATATACCCCTTAAGAGAAAAGGAAAATGCTTTAAAAACTTCTGTTTTTTTAAGAAGCTCTACGAAGTTCTATTTAAATATTTACTGCCTTTGCATCGGACACGAGTGATATTAGCATGATACGTCTCACAGACAGTTACTGTAACTCTGCTGTTTAACTTGCTGGCAGCACCAATTATGTGGACTGATATGGAGTCCACAATCAGCCTCTCATCACAAATACAAATTGTTAACGAATCCACAACACGCAACCAATAAAAACTAACACAAAGATCCTTAGCTCGCTTTGGGAACCACATGACATGAAATATTTTGTTCGTTGCTAATCTGCTAGCAACATTTAAGTTCCGCCGCTTTGAAAGATTGCAAATTCTTTAAGTCCTGCAACAAACATCCAAAGAAAGCGTAGTAGGGCAGGAAAAGGCCTAATCGTTCTTCATTTAAATCGCTTTAAATTTTTATTCCAATATCAGTATTCCAACACTGTCAGGTCAGAATTTTCATCTCGAGTAGCATCTTATGACACGATTGTCAGCAAACATGTTCACTGCAGGTTCCATATCGCTCCTGCAACACAGTCATATATCAAAAAAACTTGAACTTGGCAAAATGCGATTTAAGTTTTCAAGACATAAGTCCTATGATCTAATTGCCGCAAACACTTTTTGCTATAACTTCGGTTCAGCTTGGGATATAAAACTGATTTTTTTTTCAACATGTACAGAAGGTCTAAAAGAGCAGTTTTGCTTAAGTAACTACAAATTTTTAATTTTTTGAGATATGACTATGTTGCTATAAAGGAGCGATATGATCATTCAAGACACAAACCATATGTAACAAAAATTCTTTATCGACTACAGCAAATGCATTTAATTTACTTTTGTGCTTACATACATAATTTGTAATGCTCACTCTCTTTCTCTCTCTATCTATCTCTGTTTAAAGCATCGTTTACCATTTCATAGCACAATTGTGCGGAGAGAACTCACACGCATTCTTGTGCTTTATGATTTAGTTGTCGATCAGACTGCGACAAGAACACATGTGCGGTGGATGCTTTACCATTTTTGTCAGAATGACACTCAAAAAATATTGTATGTTAAAAGATGCTTTTGAGCGTATGGGCGTATTTAAATTTTTATTTTGTCGCATAGTATAATTTTTTTTAAATGCTTTGGAATGCTTGCTTTTTCTCTATTAATAAAAAATGTTTTTTTTTTATTTATCTAAAAACATGGTCTAATTTTTAAGCCAAAGATGGATACCTTTACGATCTTTTAATAAAAAATGGATTTTTTTATTTTATTTTTATTTATCTAAAATTATTAAGCCAAAGATAGATAGCTTTACATATGTAAGTTGATAAAATGAAAATCAAAATATCGTATATTACAAACACTTTTCTATGGCTGTAAATAAATCAATTCTCTCAATTTATTTTCTCTCTCTTACTCACTAATACATAACCAAAAATTTTTTGGTAAACCCTGGTTTAAAGGCACATTAAATTTATGATTTATTTAAAAAAAAAAACTGAAGGAAAATATTTCCCCACAAATTGATTGCAGATACAATTTTTATGCTCCTCACAACATACACTTGCGATTACATTTAGTTGGTCAGTGTTACAGATTTTCCTTTTACACCCGTTTGGTATATATTTTTGCAGTGACTGTAAAAATATTTAATATCCTGATGTTTACAATATCCTGTAAAAATAGCTCGCTCTGTGGCACAATTGCCACAGATACCATGGCCACACACACAGTGCATTGCAACATGCACATATTTTTCTCTTTCTTTCTCTCTCTCTCTTCTCTTTCACCCAGGCCATGTGCATGTTTGGCACATAAAGCCTAAAGGATGCCTTAAATTGTAACGTTTGGCTTTCGTTATTTTTATCACTGTACAACACATTAAATATTTTCCGATTTTATTCTGATTGTTTATATAGTTGGGGGGGTAGGAGTGTCGCCGACTGTTGGGCATGAGGGCCCATAAATAATTTAATGTAAATTGAATTCATTTTTAACTACAGAGTGGCTTTCTTCTACTATCTTGGCCAATCAATCGCGGGATAAGAGAGCAAATAAATAAAAACAAAAATAAATTACAAGAAAATTACAAGAAAAGATTTATGGAGGCTACATTTTCTTTTTTTATTGATTTATTTAAAAGCCTTTAAACTACGTAGATTTAAACAATAACGCAAAAATCAAAACAAAACAATTTATGGAATAAAATTACTGGCTCCTGTACAAAGAAAGTATCCACGATTTTTTAGTCACTGAATAGTGTTGACGGCGCCGTAGTCAATTGTATGTAGGGTATTGGCTTATTAGACGTAAGGCCGTGTTTCAAACCCTAGGTCAGACATATCGAACATAACGAAATATGAAAAAAACATATTTCCTCGGCTTCTGCCTCTCAGCAGATTTCTGGCAAAAACTGTAAGAGAATAAAATAAAATTGCCATGAAAAGTTTCTGAGAAAATCTGTCGTTCGGAGTCGAAGCTTGTATATTGGATTTTGCCTTTTTGCTCTATCAAAAATAAGATGAATTCCTTGTCGCTAGTATGTTTAGTACCGTCAGTGGGAGTGTTGCTTTGAAATTCTCCCAATGAAATACAGAATCTCTAAAACGATGGAATAGAATTATGAGATTTCAGACGCAGTGATCATACATGATCATACATCATCATACAATACACATATACACCTTAAAACCTTTTACATATCAAAGAAGAAGACCTTTTTCTATGCTAAAATTTCCAGGTTTTATTGCCATTTTGGTTACTTTAAACTTTAAATAACAGAAACAGAAAAATTGAATTCACTTTCAAAAGCACTACCACACCGTTATGCTGTTATAAGACAGAACGTGAGCTGCCTTAGAACACGCATTAGAACACTTTGACACATCATATCAGCATATAAAAATGAATGAATGAACGTATGAACGAATGAATAAAATGACATGTTGAAAAGCAATTTA
This sequence comes from Sarcophaga caerulescens, assembly GCA_927399465.1. Lineage (NCBI taxonomy): Eukaryota > Metazoa > Arthropoda > Insecta > Diptera > Sarcophagidae > Sarcophaga > Sarcophaga caerulescens. The sequence continues at coordinate 94,150,416 of OV656868.1, forward strand.
TGAAACCTGATGACAACGACAAATATTTTTTTTCTTCTACTTCTATTTCTTCTTCTTTTTGCTTTTTTTATTTTAATATGACATGCTTGTAAAAATACAAGCATACAAGACATCAAATTGAATAAATGATTGTAAATAAAATATGCTAAAAGCGAAATGAAATAAAACAACAATAATAACGGCAATAACAGAAGAAGAAAAAAAACGAGTTTTGTTGGTAAAAAGTTTGACCTTAATTTTTCAAGTATTAAAAAAATTGAAAAAAAAAAACGGAAAAAATTCAAAAAAAATTCAAAACTGCTCACTGCAGCCAACATTAACAAGAGGTTGTAAAAATTGTTTACGATTTTTTATAGAAATTTTTCAATATTTTCCAACTACTGGCATCAGCAGAAAACGAAAAACAAACACAAGCACAAACACCCTCACTCACATCCCCCCACAACAACCCAGTAAGCATTTCCAAAAACCACTAAAAGCAAGAGAGAGAGAGAGAGAGCGAAAAGGAGAGAATAGAGAAAAAATAAACAAAATATAGAACTCATGTGTAAATTATAGAGAAAAAAACAAAAAGGAAGAAACCCATATTGTAGGAGAGGAAAAAACTGTAAAAAGCAATAAATTTTGAATAAAATTGGTTTGAAGCAAATAACACGACCACACGATGAAAAGATAACTTAAAACCAGAGAGAGACAGTAAAGAAGAGAAATGATTGGTTTCTACTAACTGGTTTAAAATCTCTACTTCTCCTCTTACATCCATTCATACCGGGTTATACATTTCGTGCTTTCAAAAGTAAACTTAAATAAAACACAATATAAAATATATTTTTCATGATATTTCTTTTTTATTGTAAAGTTTGAACATTGACATTATGTGTGAAACACTACATCATTTAAATGACCTCCACGCGAAGTGTTGCAAGCATTGATTCTTTTAAGGTAATTGTCGATCACTTTTTGACACATATTGGGCGGTATCTCAGCCATAACTTGACTAATGTTGGTTTTTAAGTGCTCAAGAGTTGAAGGTTTATCTGCATAAACACGGTCTTTCGCGTAGCCCCACAAAAAAAAAGTCTAATGGTGTCAAATCGCATGATCTTGGTGGCCAGTTGATATCGCCACGACGAGAAATTTCGCGGCCAGGAAATGTCTCTTGCAGTAAAGTCGCCGTAGTCTAGTAGGTAGTGTGTTGGCTTATTAGACTGAAGGCCCGAGTTCGAATCCCAGGTCAGACATCAAAACGAAAATATGAAAAAATATTTCTTCGGCGACTTCCTCTCAGCAGACTTCTGGCAAAAACTCTGAGAGTAAATAAAATTGCCATGAAAAGCTTCTCAAAAAAACCGTCGTTCGGAGTCGACTTTTTCTGTAGGTCCCGCCGCCACTCATGTATAAAATTAACGCACACAACATAAGTGGTGTGAGGAGCTAGGTCGTAATCCTGTCTGAAGGGTTGTAATGACCAATTATGTATGTGAATAAAGCCATATTCGCTCGAGTTGTGTGGCATGTGGCACCGTCTTGTTGAAACCACATATTCTCCAAGTCGTATTCTTCAATAGCAGGCAAAAAAAAGTCGGCTATCATATGACCATAACGCTCCGAATTAACGGTGACAGTCGTTCCATCGTCGTTTTCAAAGAAGTAAGGTTCAATCACACCTTCGGACCAAAGAGAGCACCAAACAGTGACTTTTTCTGGATGTAATGGCCTCTCTTCAATTACTTGAGGATTCTCAGAACCCCAAATACGACAATTTTGTTTATTAACATACCCACCGAGTGTGAAATGTGCTTCATCGCTGAAGAAAATTTTGTTCGATACGTGGCTGTGGCAGAATCACCATTTTTGTAGTAGGTTTTGATAATTTTTATGCGTTGTGTGATAGTTAAGCGATCCATTTTCGTGAATGTCAGACTTTCAACTGAAAAGAAAAAAATTGGTTTCACAACTTTGTTTGACAGATGTCGAATTCCAGTCCCATACTTTTGAAACCACGAAATGGATAGCTCTTTACGTTAGTATGCGAACGAACATAACGCTAAAATTGGGGGAAAAAAAGTGAGAGCAACAATACAAAAATATGTTGAAAATAATATTAAAAGTGAAAATATTATTCCTTTGGGTAATTTTAACGATAAAACACAACAAAAACAAAACAAAACAAAACTTTAAAACACAACACAACATGCAAATACATGAAAGAACATGTAGTATGTTTACAAATACACACACATACATACATATACATATAAAAACAATAACTGTTTTGTATAAAAGCAAACAAAAACTTACACATACGCACAGCCCGACAATGTTGCCAAAAAACAAACACTTGAAATCTTCATGTAAGAATCAAAGGCAGTGCAAGAGAGCGGGACAGCGGAAAAGAGAGAGAGAACGAGAAAGTGTTGTGGTATGGTTTAAAGGAGCACAAGTAAAAGTTGTTTACATTTTGTTTGAAAGCAAGTGAAACCAAAAAAAGGAAAAAACAACGACAACAACAAAAAAAGGTTCGTTTATGTATCGAATGAAAACCATTCAAAATTAATATGCCATGCATCACTTGATTTTTCACTTTCAAATGAAACGTTAACGAAATGCTACCAAAACAAAAAAATGAAAATAAAACGATGAAAAGGCCCATTTTTCGGGTTTAACCAACCGGGACATATAAAAATATTAACCGCACAGTTTTGTTAAGCCATAAATACGAAAATTGTATTTTATTTCTCTTTGAGGTTTTCAAACTCTTGCCATGCCTTGACCCCTTCTCTTTCCTGTTTCAGTAATAAGATTATCCTCTTGTTCGTTTGTCTTTCTCTCTCTCTCTCTCTCTCTCTCTCTCTCTGTTAACCCCATCTCCTTATTGTTTTTTCTCAACCACTGGTCTTTGACTTAAATTAGCATAATTTTATTTAAAACACATTATTTTCACTAGTTTAGCAAGAGGGAGAGAAGGAGGGAGAGAGAAAGAAAAAACAAATTTTTCCGAAACTTAAAGTTTTCAAGAAAGTGATGGGCTGATAGAAGGCCTATTATGACAAGACAGGGAATAATAAAAACTTTTTTAAAGAAAGACAATAATAAAACGAATAACTACGGACAATTATTTTGAAAATATTCTTGTTATTATTTTCTATTGTGTGATTAAGATCTTTAGAATTTTTCGAACAAAAACAAACCATAAGAAAAGTACCAAATCAAAAAGTACTTTTACAACGGTAGTATCCTTTATTGGATGATAGTGAAGATTACATACGTTAATCAGGCAATTACAAACTTTTAATCAGTTTTTAGGATTAATCTGTCCAGGAATGGTCGACTCCCAAACTACAGGTTTGAGCAGATTTTTCACGACTTAGGTAGTTGCTCTCAGAACTTTTGCCTGACCTTTGCTAGGGGCAGATCCTGGAAACAACATTTCCTGTTTTTTTCGCGATGACTGCAATGATACTTGAACTCCCCAACTGTTGTTTAGTAAGCCAACTCTAGACAACGATTATCATACATTGAAAATCATATGGAAACCATATTTTGAAAAATTTTGGTAAGACTGTGGTACAGATCAGTGGAATCGCAAATAAAACCAAACAAAACTACATACCATTTAAGAGAACGAGACAATATTCCAAATGGAAGAATATTCAACTCTTGAGTAAGATAATATTACAGGAAATGGAGGCAAAACAAAACAGAACTGTAAACTGCAATCGAAAGCCAATATGCAGGGCATTTCAAAGAGGGAGCTAAGCATGCTGTAATGATATGCCCAAGGCTTCAAGGAAAATCTTTGCAAATCAAGAATTATGCATTTGATGAACAGCATGATAGTTAGGCCAGATCCGTTGCTTGGAAAAGCAAAGAAATTTGTAAACTGCACTGTTAGTGTTAGACAAGCTACAGGTTACAGGTTACAGAGGTGTTTGGTACCTGAGTGAAATCTTCTGAGCACATGGAAAAACTCGCACGTATCTTTGAATCAGAAGTGTACACCATCGAAAGATATTGTTACGAAAATGGAAATGGTGTTGTTAAAATAATAAGCAAAAGCTCCAAAAACAACACAGTGGACTTGATCACACATAAAATGATAAACAAAAGCTCCAAAAACAAAAAAATGCAGTTGTTCACGTGATCAACGAATTAGTAAACATATAGCAACAAAAACAACAGGCTTGTTTACAGGATCGATGAATATACAAAAATATAGCAACAACGTCCGTGTATAAAAATAAAGCAGAATGACAAACAAACAAAACAACAACAACTCTGCCTGGACGAAAGTAAACAAGATACACAAACAACAAAAATGGAAACAAGTTGTTTACATTTTTGGATTGTTCCCGAAGGCCGTCATCATCCTTCAAGGGCATTCATCACACTGTTGATCCAGTGATATAAAAGGCAAGATAAAGCGAGCAACGGGGATTCAGTTAGAATTCAGTCAGCCGTGTATGAAGACACGTGATTCTCGGAGTTCGAGTTAAGTTAGTCGTGTGACGACGTCGCGTTGAATTGAGTGAGAATTCAACCAGTGGTGTGTGAAGATACGAGATCGAGTTATAATTCAGTCAGACTTGTGTGCAGACAAGTTGCGTGAAGAAAACAGTTGTTAGTGTTGTGCTTACAAAAAAGGTTGTGAGCAAAGAAGAATAACTAACAAGTGTTATTGTTGCTTACAAAAAAAGGTTGTAAGCAGAGAAATATCACGAATAAGCATATATTGTGAAAGTTATTATTGTATACGTGGAATAAGTTCGAACAGCGGCACAAAAGTTGTGCAGATAATAAAGAATTGATTGAAAAATAAACACAGATTTATTTTTATTTTATTTGCAATCTACGAACTTATATTTTTAACGTTTTTAAAAGGTAAAAACGTAACAATATGTTTAATCAATTCAACAGAATTGTACAGAAAATACATGGTACGGGCTAGTCAAGCCGTCATCTAAGCAATCAAAAATAGTGGACAACTGTTTGAATCCTAAATCATGTGTGAATTTACGGCAACAAGCGTGCATATGAACTTGCGAGGAGAGGAGCTTTGACTCGGCTGATTGGGACAGAGCCTCTGGAATGGAAAGAGCTAAAATATTATTTGGAGGAGAGCAATACAATCGATCGTACGTATCCCATTAATCAGGTACTTTTTTTAAAGGCATTTATTTAATCAAGCCCCATTTATTGAAATTCTTTTAAGAAATATTGCAAATGATTGTGTGTTATATTGAAACAAAAATAAATAAAAAAAAATAAATAATAAATCCACCATCTGTGGCAATAAAACAAATATTCAAGCATTTGTTGCAAGAGAAATAAAAAATGAAAATGAAAACGAAAACGAAAACATTCATAATTTTTTGTAATCCCTGGGATTATTTTGTAATTTTTCTTTTCTCTGACATTTCTCCAACAAGGAACGAACAAAAACTTTTTATGACATTCTTTCTACATTTGAAATGTATTGTCTGGCAGCATGATATTATTGTTGTTGTTGTTGTTGTCACAATGACAGCAACAGCGATAATTCTAATTGCCAATGTCATTATCAAATTACGTTACATTAATGGCATAAGCCTACGAATGAATGTCTTCTGTTGCTTGCATATCCTATTAAATAAGGGAAATGGAATGGTTCACTGACAGGTGTTTTAGAGGAAGAAAAGGTTAATTAAATTTGAGCATAATAGCTGCCACAAATGGCCAGCCATTTTGAAAGTGTAAAGACAACAAACAGATGGCCGGTATAGCATACAACCACAGTACAACAATTGTTAAAAAGGTAATAAAAAATCTTCAAAAGTCATGCAGATTTTAGTAATAACTCCACCACCATTCCACTAATGGTGTAGTTAAAGCGTTAAAATTTTAAAATTTTTGCCATAAAAGTTTCAGTTTATTATTAAAGATTTAACCTTGAAATTATTCACAAAAACACCCTTGGCTCATGCCCTGTTGAATTGCTTGCAAAATACACACAGACAGAGAGAGAGAGGAAGAAAGTCCCATAAAAAGTTGGCATTCATTAACAGCGTATAAAAATATTCCGCCGCTTATTACTTAATTTTATTATCTTATTATACACAGTTATTGTTGATGTTATCGTTGTTGTTGTTGTTGTTGCTTTTACTCTTCATCACTTGCACCATTTCAATCTGCCACAGTCATTTCATCCTTAGCCAGAAAGGTGCAAAGTTGTGCTCTTCTTCGTTTCGTTTCCTTTCCAATGAAAGACTAAAACGCACGCACGCATCACTTTTAATGGCTTGAACAGCTGTTGCTGCTGTTTATGGCTACTCAACTCAATGACTATGTAAGCATTTGCAGTGTGAGGAGGTGGCGTTGTAAGGCATTTAAGCCATTATTGTATTTATGAAAGAAGGAATGAATATCGTTATTAAGAAATCCAAAGCAAAAGAAAAAGGCCAACAAAATTGTGCCTGCATAGCAGGGATAACACCTGAAGAATGTTGCTTGAAAGTAAAAGAAAATCAAAAAATTCCGTTTTCTTCTGCACAGATGCTTTGCTATGAAGGACATGCGAAAGTAAAAGTTGTTGTTAATTAGAAAAGCATGAAAATATCCCAGAGACAGTGGTAAGGAAGGAAAATGTTGTCAGTGTGTGTTAAATATTTTTAAAATATCTTCAAATTTAATACATACATAATTGGTCTTTATATGGAGAATTGTGGAGGAATGTGAAGTCGTTAGGTATACACTCCCGTAGTTCTTTTGGGTGCAAAATAGACCCAGATGAGCCTAATGACTTTTTTTGGTATTAATGGCGGTACCGGTCCTAATCTACAAAATGAACTCTCTTGCAATACTAGCTTCTCATTTTCTACAGTGTCAGAGGCTGACGTAACCAGGCATATCTTGAAAATTCGATCCAATGCCATTGGTGCAGATGGTGTAGCCATTAAATTTGTTAAACTTATATTGCCATATATTTTGGGAGCGCTGACTCATGTCTTTAATCATTGCATTACAACCACCCAGTTTCCTACAGCCTGGAAAATTGGAAGAATTATACCGATAGCAAAGATTTCCAATGCAGTGAGTGCGGGCGATTATAGGCCAATAAGTATTTTACCAGTTTTTTCGAAAATATTTGAGTCCCTAATTGCTGAACAGATTACGTCATATATGAATAACAATAATCTCTTGTCCCCATTCCAATCTGGTTGTACTACTGCGGTCTTGAAAGTAATTGTTGACATGAGGCCGGAAAATAAGACAAAGGAAACCTCTCTCTTATGTGTCTCCTGGATTTTTCAAAGGCTTTTGACAGGGTTGATCATTTAATCTTATGTCGAAAACTGGGGCACTATTTTGGATTTACAAATACCGCTTTATCTCTTATGGAAAACTACTTGTATGGGTGAGCCCAAAGGGTAAGTATTGGAAATAGGCATTCGGGGCTGAGGCGTATAACATCTGGTGTTCCACAGGGGTCCGTGTTAAGCCCCCTGCTATTTAGTATGTTCGTCAATGATTTATTTTCAGTATGCAGGTATACTAAGATACATGCATACGCAGACGATGTTCAGCTGTACATCTCAAAACGTATTGGTCTGATAGAGAATACAATTTACAAACTTAATTATGACTTGAGGTCTATTTTAAAATGGGCTGAGGATAATAACCTTATGCTCAATCCTGGAAAATCTTACATTCTACCAATCAGTAGATGGGAATATGATTTGAGTTATTTTCCGAGGATAATAACCTTATGCTCAATCCTGGAAAATCTTACATTCTACCAATCAGTAGATGGGAATATGATTTGAGTTATTTTCCGACCATTTACTTGGGGAACAAATCTCTAGTGTACGTTAGTAAGATTAAATACTTAGGATTTTGGATTAATCATGTTGTGCGTAACGTATACCTCTTGCTTCGTAATTTACGAATGTCGTCTAACTTCACACCAGTTGAAGTTAAGATGAAACTTATAATTCAATTAATACTTCCACTGATTAATTATTTTGCAGAGGTTTACAGTAAATTGGACTCTCTCTCACTACATAAGTTGCAAGTATCTTTTAATAATGCTACGCGGTATGTGTATGGTTTAACTAGGCTTAGCAGTGTATCGTCCTGGAGAAAAATGATCTTGGGCTGTGACTAAATCGACTACCGTCGGATGCGAAATATTATATTCTTACATAATCTTCTTTATCGTAAGAAACCACAATATCTCTTTGAGAAGCTTGTATTTGGTAGATCCACTAGATATACAACTCTAATTATACCTAGATACACTTACATCAATACTAGCAGATTGCTTTTCGTCAACGCAATTAATTTGTGGAACTCCTTACCAATGACTATTAAAAACAGTCAGAGAGAGTTTTAAGAAGTCAAAGAGCAGTTTTAAGAAGTCACTTATGTCCTCAAATATTAAAAAAAAAAGCCTTTATACTACTTTTATTTTTTTTTTTAAATTTTATTTTAGAAATTTTGTGTGAAATATAAATATTGCCTTTTTTTGTTTAAGTTATATACGTTATAAAACAATTGCACTATAATTTAGGGAATACTAATGACTAATGTAATTTGTGTATATCCTACTGAGCTATAAAAGAATAACATTCTTAAAGCTCTTGTAAGCAAATAAATAAATAAATAACCCTTCAGTCAGAATTGCGACCTAGCTTCTCACACCACTTATGTTGTGTGCGTTAATTTTTATACATATGTACGTAAGTGGCGGGACCTACAGTTTAAAATCGATTCCGAATGACAGATTTTTGACAAGTTTTTCATGGGCATTTTTATTTACTCTCAGAGTTTTTGCCAGAAATCTGCTGAGGGGAAGTCGCCGAAAAAATATTTTCATATTTTCGTTTTGATATCTGACCTGGGGTTTGAACTCGGGCCTTACGTCTAATAAGCCAACGCACTACCTACTAGACTACAGCGACTTTATCAAAATTTAAATACCAAATTTAATAGCAAAATCCAATTAAAGTTCTTCGTTTTTCTTTTTAATCTAAATTTAATGGCCATAAAATGTTCATAAAACCACTGTTTTATTGTAAGCCATAGGATAGACATGGAAAAACTTTCAATTTTACTATTTATGGAATAAAAAATAGCAGCTACAAGGTAACTAAAGTTCCTGCTCTCTGTCTCTGTCTCTCTCTCTTTCTCAACGATCTATTTATTCATCTGACCAAGAACAGCAACAATAATAAAAAGTAATGAATAAAAATGAATAATAAATTTGATTTCTGTTTTTAAATGGAAACGAATGTTTTAATTTTTCACTTCATTCCCCCGAAAATATATCCAGGAATACAACAATAAAACTAACAATGCAACAAAAACAACAACAACAACAATAATATATAATAAAGTGAAAGGAAAAATAAAATAAAAAGCAATAACAATACACAACCATCAGCACAGTTATTAAAAAAAACATGGTAAACAAAAATAAAGCAAAGCAAATAATACACACACAGGGTTACACACAATATTTCAAAATAACTGTAAAATCTCTTTATTTTCGTCTTAAAAGATTATTTTCCATACTCGCCTCTCACATTTCGCGCCAAATATTTTATAAAATAAAGATGATACGTTTCAGTGCGGCGGAACACATTTGCAACAGCCGAATAAAGTAACAAGTTTATACACAGCCAGGCGATTATAGTCTCACAAAAGTGTGACTCTCTTTCCCTCTCCCTCTGTCTTTTTATTTCTCTTAATTTTGTTTCCTCTTTATTTTTTTTTTTTTTTTTTTTTGTAATAAAGAAATAAATTTTCAATTCATTGAGCTGCAAGTTATTTATTTAAACTCATTTGTTGATGTCAATAACATGATAACAACAACAAAACATATATAAGCTTACACATATATACACACATACATATATATTTATCAATAAACACAACCACACATACAAAGGCACACAAACAAACTGTCGTTGTACGAAAATCTTACCAACTGAGGAATACTTTGCAAATTGTATACTACCGACAATACTCTCACTCTCTCTTTCTCTCACTATTCAAGTAATTGAGTAAGTGTTTGTGCATCTGTGTGTGTATGAACGTAATTGAAGTTTCTTCTCATTATAACGAGTATGAAGAAGTGTTCAAAATGAAATGGATATCGAAATACAACAACAACAACCTTTCGTCAAATATTAGTTAAACTCAATTTAAAAAAAAAAAGAGCAGCATTTCATTCAAGATCTATTTTCTCTTTTTTGTCTTGTATACACTCATACATCCACAAGTCATGTTATGGAATAGAAAGCACAGAACGACAGCCACGCAACAGGAAATGAAAACTTCGAAAACATATTTGGTATGGCAGAGTGATTACAAAAAAAAAGCAACAAAAAAAAACAGAAAGTTTGTTTTTGAGTCGAAGACAAATGAAATTGTTTCATTATCACGACAATGTTCATTTATTACAATCATTCTCCTTCAATTGAGATGGACAAGTGAGTAATGAAAAGCGACGAACTCAAGAGTTTTTCTTTTCTTTTTTGTTTTCTTTTTTTTTAATAGGAAACAATTGTAGCTTATTCCATTAGTTTTAAAAGTAAACTTAAATTCTTAAACAGAGCTTGATGTAATAAAAATTTGGTCATTAAATTTGAACCTACTCTTAAACATTAAATTTTCCTTCATTTTGAAAAATAAATCAACAAACGCAAGCATAAGCATGAATTTCTTTGCAAATTTACAGTAGTTTTCCTACGCAAACGTGTAGTCATTCATAATTGTGATGTAAATTTTCAAGTACAATTAGAGGACAGCTAGCAGAGGAGCACCCATATTAGAAGGCTCTTAAATGGCGCAGAAACTAAGAACTGCCCCCAGACTCCCTACTTAGGTAGGTAGGTAGAGGTGGCTGCCCATCCTAGAAAAGAAATTTTAGACGGACTCACTTAGGCCGCAATGGGCCCATTGTGCTACCACAGTTATTCACTATCCCCTAGTCTCGAAACCACTCGGAGCTCCTGATGAAGCGATTCAGGCTGCCAATGTCAATCCTTGACAGTTCCACCAGATCATCCATGTAGTAAATACCCAAGTACTTTCTTCTCCTTTGGCAAAGAGCCGGGCATGTACCCAGCAGGTGAGTGACTGTCTCCTCTTCTTCCTCATCTCTGCAGCTTCTGCAGAAGTCGTTAGCAAGGTGTCCAAGACCAAGGCGCCTCGCATGCGTACCCATAATGCAATGCCCCGTAATAACACCGACAACTACACTGAGCGCGCCTCTTTGGAGTTTAAGTAGACTTAATGTGCGCCCATCATCCAGCCTTGGCCAGATTTTACGAGCCGTTCTACCCGTGTCCGAGGCCGCCCACCTGTCGTTGACGGAATCGACGATCGCATTATCAATTATGAGCTTGCAGGTCCTCATAGGGATGCCCAAATTCGTGAACTCATCGGAGAGTTCGATGGTCGTGCCCCGCCTGGCAAGTTCATCAGCTTTGCAGTTACTAGGAATACCACTGTGGCCCGGTACCCATACGATATGGATATCATATTGTTCCGCTATTTTTTCGAGATATCTGCGACAGCCTTACACTGTCTTGGAGTTCATTACGTTAGAACTTAGAGCCTTGATAGCCGCCTGGCTATCCGAAAGTATTGTCACGTTCCGCTTGGAGACCCTTCCGTCCCCAATAATTCTCGCCGCAGCCTGTATTGCCACCACCTCCGCCTGAAAGACACTACAGTGGTCTGACAGTCTTATAGACTGGGCTATTCCAGCCGATTCCGAAAAAATTCCACTGCCAACAGCTCCATTCAGCTTCGAACCGTCGGTGTAGATTTGTACAGAGTCCCTTAACAGGTGGGTCACACTACCCTTCCAGACCCCGTTGTCCGGAACCGATGTCTTGAACCTCCTCGTGAAGTCGTACCGCGGTGTCATGTAGTCACTACTTTCGACATCTCCAACTTCCCTCAGGATTTTTGCGTGGCCGATGTTCGAGTCATGCCACTGTCCAGTCGCCCAGAGACGTTTACTTATTTTAGCAGCCACTCCCCTACAGAAAAGGTCAAGTGGGAAGAGGCCCAAAATTATCTCCAGTGCCGACGTAGGTGTAGTGCGCAAGGCACCACTAATAATAATACAGGCGGATCTCTGCAGTCGCTGTATTATTTTCGAATTAGTCTTCTTATCAAGGGATTCCCACCAAACTAGGCATCCATAGGTCAAGATAGGTCTGACCATCGCTGTGTAGATCCAGTGAGTCATCCTAGGTCCTAGGCCCCATTTCCTCCCCAACACTCTGTTACAAGCATACAGGGCAATAGAAGCCTTTTTGATTCTGTTGATGATGTTCGATTTCCAAGACAGCTTCCTATCCAGGATGAGTCCTAGAAAGTGTGCCTCATGTCTGAGTTCCAGTTCCGTCCCGTTCAGTTTCAGTGGACGAAAAGTCGGTGGCTTGTACCCTCTCGTGAAGAGTACTACCTCCGTTTTCACTGGGTTAACACCCAATCCCTCCCTACTTGAAGCGGCAAAAAATATAAGCATTGGCACTCGTAGTTAAAGATTTACAGTAAGACCCCGCTTAATGCTGTTCCGCTTAACGCTGTTTCAGTATTACGCGGTAGTATTGGGATTCCCCTAAATCGCACACTGTATTGATACTTGTTGTGTGCAAATGAAACGGCCATGGACCAACCAAAAGCGGTGCACTATATAGCGACTGTGTATACTATGTATCTTTTTCAACGCTCTTTTGTTAGTCTGTCCAGAATAAAGATTCCAACGGTATTTACCGAAGTCGCAATGTATTTAAATACATATGTACGTGTTAAGTTGCCTCGTTTAACGCTGTTTCGTTTAGCGCTAGAACTTATTGGAACATGTCCCCCTCGTTAAGCGGGGTCTTACTATATTTATTTAACGATATAATCCTCTATCGATTGATTGCTCCTCACCATAATATTCACATCCCTTATAAATTCATATCCAATAAAGTCAAACTTGTAGGTGGCCTAAGTAGGTAGTGAAGTTAACGTAGTCTAGTTTGTAATGTGTAGGCTTATTAGACATTAGGACTCGGTTTAAACCCCATGTCAGATATCTGCAACAAAACGAAGTATGAAACGATTATGAGAGTAAAATAAAATCGCCATAAAAAGTCTCTCAAACATCTGTCGTTCGGAATCGACTTTAAACTGTAGGTCCAGGCGCTCATGTATAAAATTAACACACACAACAACATATTATTTATTTATTTATTTATTCATTCAGGCGTAAATACAGTACAACAAGATATCATCTTATTTAATAGTACTGCTAAGGATATAGGCATAACAAAATATAAGAAAATACAAAATAATAACGTTAAAAATAAATTAACATAACAAATGTTATTAAAAACAAAATTTATAATTATATTAAAAAAAATATTATTGATTAATTACGCATGCGCATTATGTTCATTCAAAAATTTAAAAATTTAAAAATTGCAGTCTTGAAATGCTTAGCATTGCTTAGTAATTGTATGTTGTTTGGGTGTTCATTCCAGAGACGAATTGCATTGATGTAAAAGTGTCTCTCAGATATCTGCCTGCGGTATCTAACGCTATTAATTCTTAAGCCTCTATTAGATCTTGAAAAAACTAATCTATCAAACAAATAATGGGGTTTCCTAATATACATAGATGATTTTATGTAGGTACACCAGAGTACGGCATTTCCACAAATTCTCAAAAGATGTGTTATAGATTCGATATGAGAACTCAGATATCCTACTGTACCTTGTACGACCAAAAACATATCGAGCAATACTGTTATAAGTGACCTTGAGCCTGTTCCTACTTACTGAGTCGCAACTAGAAAACAGTTCACATCCGTACAGCAGAGTGGGGATGAGATATGTTTTCGCGAGCAGCATACGAATTTTAAACGGAGTAAAATATTGCGTTAGCCAAAGACTTCGCAACATGGCAACCGTTTTACCACAGATAGAATTCACATGGTTGGACCAGTTAAGGCTGTTATTAAAGATAACTCCTAGGTTCTTAACACTATGTACAGTCCCATTGGTAGTATCATTAATCTGTAATGGTGTAAGCTGTGCCGTATAGTTTACCTTGCCTATTATTAAAGCTTTTGATTTCCTCGGATTGAGGCAAAGACCATTAATCGACGCCCATTGAAATACATTATGCAGATCACAATTTATTTTCCCTATACAATTTGTAATATCAGATGGCAAGCAACTAATGTACAACTGAACATCATCTGCGTACATTTGTACCTTGCAAAACTTCAACTTAGTTGGCAGATCATTAGAATAGATCGAATATAAAAGTGGACCAAGAATCGAGCCCTGTGGTACACCTCTAGATATTAAAAAATTGACCAATTATGTATGTTATGTACATATGTATGTGTAGGTTGCCAAGTGCATCAGGAGCATCATATCCATAACCAATGGCTTATTTTTGATAAAATTAATCGAGCCGTATGTAATGAGCAATTTTTTGAAAGATAGCCCCAAAACAAAAACGCCAATAAGGAAATTAACTTGAAAGCTTCAACCATCAGAAGATATGGTACATCTATCGCTCTATGCCTACAGAAAGCCACTCGAACTCGAGGTTAACGGAATCAGATTTATTTATTCCAAAATAAATAAAAAATTGTAAGAATTCCATTGTGGCCCTTGCCCCGCGACCTAGAATATTCGCTAAACTCCTGACAACTGCTTGCACTATTTATTAATTTGTGCGAATTTAACATTCACTGTGACAATAAACTTTATTACTCTCCTTTCTATGGTGAACACACACATCAACATCTTCTCTTTCAAAATTATCTTGTAGCAGTCAATATGCGTTTAGTGAAATATCACACACAGCATCAATAAAGAAAATAATACAGAGAGAACAAATAAAGAAAGAAAGAAAGGAAGGAGGAGTAAGAGATGCCAAGACATTCAAACACTCATAAACAGTGTAAACAATGGCAACATATGCTATTGATGGTTGTACTTAATCCACTTAATGACCCAACGACAACAAACAGCAGCGTTAAAAACAACAACAACTACAACATCAGCATCAACAATACCAACATTAATAAAGAACGGAAGCAGAGACAGAGCAGTTGTGATAATAATGAGAAAAACAGTTGATGATGGTGACAATAGAGTGGTTGTCTAGAGTTAAATACTCAAACACACCACCCACACACATACACACACAATATTTCATGCATAAACAAACAACACAGAGTGAGTCTTCTTATGGACGAGTATATATGTGTGTGTGTGTGAGTGTGAACGTAAGAGTTTGTTTATGTTATTGATTTAATAAAGTTGCTAAAGTTATTGAGTGAATAGACAGACGGACAAAGTCACAGCGCGACATGTGTGTGTGTGTGTGTGTCCGTGGTTCATTGCTTAAGCAGACAACAAATTTGTCTTTTTAGGGTTTTTAATATTAAAACAAAAACTGATTATTTTCAAATCAAAACTCACACTGCATAGGGAGTTAATATTTCTTCAGATTTAAAGGGGAAACAATTCATGATTTTTGAATTTTTTTCAAAGAAAATTTTGTTTATGCTTGACGGCTTACCCTTTTAAACAGTTTATCTAGAGTGTATCTTTTAGAGCCCAAGTGTAACAGATGACCTTAATGATTAAATCGTAAGCTATAAACACTGGTGTTAATGGCTGGCAATATATTAGGGCAGACCCTTAAAGCATCCATGATCAATAGTTTCAGATTTAAGCTCTTCAAACATTTTGTTTAAATATGGGAATGAAATTTTCAAGCAAACAAATCATCAATACATTCTCAAAACAAAATTTCAATTCGTTTGCTAAACATAATGAAACTTCAAAGAGAAAAATACAAATAAACACAGCAATAAATCTTATTTGCTATATTGCATACATATGTACATACCTACATATCCTTCAAAAGAAGGAAGGAAAAAGGAAAAAAGAGGAGAATTCTATTGAAGTCTATTTAATTTTGCTTTAAGGTAAGTGCTGAAAAACAGAGCAAAAAACGACAAACGACAGATTCAAATCCCCCATATACAGGAACATTTTTTTTTTTTGTTGAAGTAACGAACTTACAGTTTAAAGCATTAACAAGATGACAGCGATGCAATGCAACAAAAAATAAAAAATAAAAATTGAAAACTCTGGAAACATATAAAATGTTATCATTTTATTGCAGACATATGCAATTTATAGCGTTCACATACATATACGCGTTAACAAATAATCTATTTATTGCTTGTAGTAAACAACATCAACATACGCTTACATATTATACATATACACACACACTCTCTCTCTCTCTCGCTTTTCCTCCTCATATGACAAATAACGGCGACAGTTCATCATCATCCTCATCATCAGCAACGTGCTCATCTCGCCAATAAATATAACAGCAACAAACTGAACAGAGAAGAGAAAGAAAGAGAACGAGAACAAGAGAAATGCAACTAAAATTCAAATGGAGTTCCCTTTTTTTTTGGTTCTGTTATAAAATCGATGTTTACAACAGATGTGAATGTGTATGTGTATGAATGCAAGTGTATCTACCCTGGGCTGTGTGAATGTGTGGTAGGTGCATCTCTATAAGTGCGTTTATTTTAAAAAAATAAGATTGTGAGTGCATGAGTGTATGCTTGAGCTGTATTAACATGGCTGGTTTGTGTGCATTTCATTCTGTTTATACGACTCTTCATACATTTATTTATTTAGTCGTGCCAGTGATGGAAATTTTGAATTCTTACAGAAGAAATCAAAGAAGAAGTTCTCGACAAGGTTATTTAAATCTCCAATACAAGTACGCATACACATGCACAATAAGAGACAAAATTTTGTTTGAAAGCATACAACGTATGTAGTCAAATGAAACAATAATCCACTGTATTGTATCGGGTCCGCCATCTAATGTTTTTTTTCAACTAGTGCTTATTTCGTGAATGGTAACACTTAGCTCATGTCTGATTTGACAGATAATTAGTTTTATCCTTCCGCTGAACGAATATGGTTCCATCCAATGCGTTTTCGCTTCGCTAAGTGGGCCTGCGATCGACTTACAGAAGATGCCGATTTTGGCAAAAAAAAACATCTTTTCAGATGAACCTCATTTTGATCTTGGCGGGTATGTAAACAAGCAAAATTGTCGCATTTGGGGCACAGAAAACCCGCACGCATACATTGAAAAGCCGACGCACCCAAAACGAGTCACACAGCCGAAGCTGCACTCGATGTTTTGCGCCCTGTTTTTGAAGATCGCATTATCAGCCGCAGAGCTGATGTCGTTTGGCCACCTCGGAGCTGCAATTTGACACCGTTGGACTATTATTTGTGGGGTGCCGTCAAAGATAAGTGTTACGCCGATAAGCCAGAGACAATTGACGCTTTAAAGGACAATTTTCGTGAAGCCATTGGTGAAATACAGCTGCACACAATCGATAATGTGATTAAAAATTGGACCGATCGTGTAGGCTACTGCATGGCCAGCCGAGGCAGCCATTTGAATGAAATTATTTTCCATTATTAACCGGAAGGATTGTACTTTCAAATAAAAAAAGAAATTTGAGAAAATATTCAGTAGTTTTTTTTAAAGCATTTTCAAAAAAAAAAAGTTTTTTGGCGGACCCTTTAGCTAATGTGGTTCAGTGGACCAAGGTAGATAAAATTCTTGGCTTTAATATTTTTTTCGTGGTTATCAGCAAGGTACCACGGATTACATCACCAATTTCGAAGACTCAATTCTAGCAAGTCGAGACATATTAGCGTTTAATCCATAACGAATTACTATATTCATATAAGACATCAATTCCTAACACACCTCTTAGAAGACTAAAGGCCGGTAGATATGATCGCCTTCGAGTTATTGGTTCATATTGGCATTATATTCCATTTCCATTCGTGTGCAGATGAAACGAGAAAAATAGTAACGTTGCATTATGCTAAAAAACTTTCTGAATTGCTGTCCGACAGTCTGGAGTTACTAGCCACCAGAGTAGTAAAATCAGTTTCGATGCGAATAATACCATTGAATACGGCCAGCTCTGATTTATGCTTTTGAATTCATTTCTTTTTTACTTATATTCACTCACTCGAACACGCTTACTCTCACAATTCGTCTGCCAGTCTCTTTGTCTGTGGCGCTGATAAGTGATGTTGTAAAATATGTTTTACTTATCGTATATATACACACACACACACAGACACAAAGAAACTGAGAGATATAGACACATACACAGTGATGTAAGAGAGTGAGAGAGAGGAAGAGAGAGAGGAAAAAAGAAGAAAAAGAGTATTTATTTATACACTTATACCTTCGATACATTGAAATCGTAAGTTGTTGCTGTCATTTAAATGATAAATGAAATATGTTTGTGTGTGCGTGTGTGTATTTGTAAATGTGTTGAAAACAACGACGTAAAAAGAGGGAAGCAAAAGCAGAAATTGAACAAGCAGTACCCAGTGATATTTGATGCATTACTCGTATTCAGTTATTTTTGGTTGCATGCCATGTTATGCAGTGAAGCTATGAACATATACACAGAGCGCCATAAGTGAGTCAACACCCACTATAATTTTAAATTTTCTATTATAAAATTTTTATGTTTTAACATTTTCTAAGTAGTAAATAAACGTTTTTAATTTATGGAAATTTATTCGACTATTCTCATTTACTTTTCTCGCTATCCTAAGAAAATGAATTATTTCAGCGGTGTTTACTCACTTTTGACGCTCACTGTACATGCACATTAAACATTCAACATTCACACTCTATACAAAAAGAGAGTGAAATGTATGACGAGAACATATTCATGTTCAGATATGTACGACTGACTGAGAAGATAGAAGTACTGCTAGATATCAAGGATTATGATGCGAAAAAGCATTGTGTGTGCGAGTATATAAGTGTTGCTTACATATTTACTCTAATATATGATGGGTTTTTTATGTAAAAGTTAATGTTTTCCTTTCCTTTCCTATTTTTTTTTTTTTTGTTTTTTTTTTTTGCAACACCAACAAAGTTGTCAATGAAAATCATGTAAAATCGTTTGATGATTGATGAACTTGTAATCGTGTTTATACATTTTTCTACTGTTTTTCTTTCAATGTTTTGTTTTTTTTCGGATTTCAATGTTTTCATAGCAAAGTTTTATTAATTCCTTTTGCAATCGATTTTAAACAGAATATTAAATTCTTTAACTCTTTAAAAGTAAATTATTTTCTAAAAATTTGTTTTGTTTTTTTTACAATTTTTTTTTTTTTCAATTCATTTCAAAAACTGAAGCCAGTTTGTTTATTCGTTAAAGTCTAGTCTACGTTCAAAAGTCTAGTGTTTGCAAAGCTCTTTATGGCTAAAGTTTTTGATGAAAATAAAACAGAAAATTATTTCCACTTTAATAAACGTTAACAACAACAATAACAACAAAAAAATTTAGTTTTAAATATTTTGGTGAAAATGAAATAAAAACAACAAAAACTGTTTTGTTTTCCCAACCAAATGGAACAGGTAAATAAAACAACAGCAACAGCAATAGCTAGAGCAGAACAACACAAATAACCAAATCCCCAGGCGTAAGTTAAACAGAAGGAAAGCAAAAAAAAACGGAGAATAATAAACACAGAAAAACTTTAACAGCAGCAGCAGCAGTATTAATACTTCCCTTACTATCCGGCTCGCTCTTGCTCTCATTCTTTATCTCTCTTATAACTCAGTGTTATACTGTTATACTATATTTCCTAGTGTATGATATTTACTAAAATTCATCTCTCCTTCATCTCTTCTAGTTTGTTTGTTTGTTTGTTTTATTCCCAACAATATTTAACTTCATTTTTCTATTGTTTATTATTGTGGCTGTATTATTAGTCGTGAATGTGTATGTGTATGTGCTTGTGTTTGTGTTTGTAACAGTTTATAAGTTCTTGTTTTGTATTCTTATGATTGCCTGCTATATACTGAGCGTAAGTTTATGCGAACGTGTGTGTGTGTGTGTACGAGTTTAATGAAACTCTACAAAACATCAGTTCAGGAAAGGTCTCACGTATACACTAAACTAAAAGGTAGAGTAGTAAACTAAGATTAGAATAGAGACTCTCTCTCTTAATAATATTTTATAGAAAGATACACAACCAATACACTGATATAAAATGCGTATAACAGAGGAAAATCAAGCATAGTTTCATGGGCAAGAGATTCTTAAACAAAAATGATTAATTACATTATGCGACAAAATAAAAAAAATTAAATACACCCGACTAATGACATAGTGTAGGTTGTGAGTTTTGTTGAGTAGATCACAAAAATATTTTTTTTATATTTCTCGAACCCTCCAAACTTTTTTTATTTGACCTTACGCACAAATTTCTGGATTACTCAAACATTTGTGACCCGATTTACAAAATATAAATATTGTTGGAAAGGGGAGAGTTGGACCTTTAAAACGGCATACACATATTTATTATTCGACTTAATATGCTATGAGATTTGATAAGGTAAACTTGGAAAATTCAAATTTTTTTCATATTTTTCAAGTTTGTCCATTCATAGTAGCAAACTTTAATAAAAAAATATAGGATAAGTGATAATATTCTTAAAGTCTGTTGTAAAGAGATTGAGTCATCATTTGATCAAACCGGAGAAAAATTACCGTAGTTATTATTTAAAGAGTCTAACAGTCGTGTTATATTTTTTATATGTATATCGACGCCTCCGTTCCATAACATTCTGAGTCGAAAAAGTGTGTTTTGAGTTATGAGCTCTCAAAGTTTTCACGCGACGTACAACTCGTATATGTGTATTCTGAGTAGATTTTTCCCTATAACTTCGGAACGGATAGGCGGATCTTAACCAAATTTTGTCAGTATTTAAGTTAGAGAACGTAGAATTTAAAAATGCAAGAACATTAAAAACGTTATAGAATGGAGGCGTCGATATGTCATCTCATCAAATGAACTTTTAGTTCAAAAATTTTCAGAATTTTTGATGGATCTTGATTGTTTATCACAAAATTTGTCAAAAATTCTGAAAATTTTTGAACTAAAAGTTCATTTGATGTGATGACATATATAAAAATATCACTCGACTGTTAGACTCTTTAAATAATAACTACGGTAATTTTTGTCCGATTTGATCAAATGATGACTCAATCTCTTCACAAGAGAACAGACTTTAAGAATGTTATCACTTATCCTATATTTTTTTTTATTAAAGTTTGCTACTATGAATGGACAAACCTGAAAAATATGAAAAAAATTGGAATTTTCCAATTTTACCTTATCAAAACTCATAGCATGTTAAGTCGAATAATAGATATGTGTATATCGTCTTAAAGGTCCATCTCTCCCCTTTCTAACAAGATTTAAATTTTAGAAATCGGGTCGGAAATCTTTGATTAATCCAGAAATTTGTACGTAAAGTAAAAAAAAAAAAGTTTTTGTCAAATAAAACAAGTTTGGAAGGTTCGAGAAATATAAAAAAGCTATTTTTGAGTTCTACTCAACTGACTGAACAACGTAGACTATGTAGTTACTCGGATGTATTTTCACTGTCGCACCGTGTTATTAAAAGGAAATCTGCTCTAAAAAACACTTTTCTCTTCGCTTCCCATTATTTGTTCAATTTATTTCAGCTTGCATTGTTTTTTATTGCTTTTTTTACTTTCAATTGTCCCCAATTGTTGGTTCGTTGACTTTACCTTTTACTTTCCCGCAGGTTTCATTCCATGATCGTTTCAGTGATGTCACGTATGCAACTTATGCCCAGCACAGCTCTATTTGCTCTTGAGAATGTCGGATTTTATTGCCGGTTGTTTTGCTCTTTATAAGAGTCTGTAATTTATGGATAAGAAACGTTTGTAAGAATCTATACAGCCGTTGTGCTTTTAATCGTTGTGTTCTAGAACTCACAGCCATACAAAACCGTGAATTTTACATAGAAATAGAATGTAAAAAACGCTAGAAAAACTTCAGTCAACAGCATGAGACACTTTTAACGGCAATTTTATCTTACTCTCAGAGTTTTTACTAGAAGACTGCTGAGAGTAAGTTGCTGAAAGAAATATTTTTCAAATTTCGTTTTGTTCGAGATGTCTGACCCAGGGGTTGAGCCACGAGCTCGTACCTAGTGTCTGGTTTTTTTGCAAAACCTTTTTATAAAGCAGTGTCCTTCGTACTGTTGACTGATTATTCATTAGAAACAGTGATAAAGCTATTGTTCTCACAATCTACTAAAAATATAAAATATGTATTCACGTTTATTTCCCCTTTATTTTAGTTTTTGTAAATGCAATCAGTTAAAGTGTTTGCAAAATACTTACCAAAAATATTAAAATTTAAAAAATTCATCGAATTTTCCAGTTCAAATGAAAATCCATTGTTTCTTTCCAATAAATTATTGGTGAACAATTCTTATTGAATTTATTTTCTTTTTTTTTTTTTTGCTTCATTTTATCTTTTCATCCAACTGAGAGAGGGAGAGGATTAAAGTCTCTTAGCAAATGAAAACCTTTTTTTTTTTTTGTATTTTCAATTCTAGATAGTGTCATGTACACACACCTGGATATTAAAATTTGAATTATTTTCAAAAATTATTAACGAAACGAAATCCGTATTCAATAACAGCATTTTCGAGCAACATTCTATTTTTTTTTCCATCAAAAATACAACAGAAAACAAATGAAAAAGTCCATATAAACCTCTTAACTTAACTATTCCAAACCAATAAACTAAAAATTCCCATTTTTTTGTTGTCAGTTTTTTAGTTTTTCTTTTTATTGTTTCCAATTCACACATTTCTACGAATAATAGAAAAAATGTCAATTTGTAACATAAGCTAATCCTTGGATGAAAGTGACAAAAAAACAACAAAAAACAAAACAAAAACACTCTGATGCCATACAAAACAGAAAAATCTATGTATGTAAACGAATATATGCTTAGATTTTTAGAACAAATTAATATTGAGTAGCAACTAATGGCAAACACACTACAATAGATGAAAAAGTCTCTAGGAAATGAACCACATTTACTTTAAGAGAGTATTCGAGAGCATTAAGAGATCACCGAAGAAGACTATGCACATCATCTAAACTGCGAACGAAAATGTCCGACACAAGGGAAGTAAAAGTTGCACACTAGAAGTGTATAGATGTTTTAATTGTTTACGCGTTCTTTGGTTATTAAACGATCTTTAAGCCAGAATTAGCCAAACGTTGACGGAACGTACGTTTTTTTAATACATGACAAAAAAAATGCAAATGCATGACGGTTCATCAATTGCTATTAATAGTGTGTTGGCTTATTATAGGCTAACCTTTGGCCAAACCCAAAGTTCTGATACCTTGGATACTATCTCTCTGCAGTCTTTGTTAAAAACTCTGGTAGTAAAAAAATGACACGAAAAGTTCCTCAAAAATCTATCCATCGGAGCCGACTTTAAACCGTAAGAAGCTAGGTCGTAATCCTGGCTAAAGGGTTGTAATGACGAATTGAGTAAGTATTCATTAATAGCAGCACTTTCAAACTTTAAAAATCTTACAGAAATAAAAATTTAATAAATAACGGTCTACATTTACAATTAAAGGGTGATTTTTTAGCTATTATCTTTTTGGCAACACTGGTTTAAACAGCTCACGCACATTTCGTGTTTTGTTTCACTGTTAAACATCTTCAGTTTGGTCTATAAATGAATCGTCTTACAAACGAACAACGCTTGCAAATCATTGAATTTTATTATCAAAATGCGTGCTCTGTTAAAAAAGTTCATCGCGCGCTTCTTCCATTTTATGGTGAGATGATATCCAATTTTTATTTTTGCCCAAAATGCAAGAGCTTGACTTGCATGACATGTGGATTCAACAAGACGTTGCCACGTGCCACATGCCACACAGCACGCGTACCAATGGACTTATTGAGAGGCGAGTTCGGTGAACATTTTATTTCACGTTCGGGACCGGTCAATTGGCCGCCTAGATCGTGCGATTTAACGCCTTTAGACTATTTTTTGTGGGGCTATTTTAAAGCTCATGTCTAGACAGACAAGCCCGCTTCAATTGACGCATTTTAAGACAACATTGAAGCATTTATTCGTGAGATACCGGCCGAAATGTTGGAAAGAGTATGCCAAAATTGGACTAAGCGGATGGATCATTTGAGGCGCAGTCGCTGTCAACATTTGCATGAAATAATCTTCAAACATTAAATTATATGGACCGTACTATCGATTCAAATAAAGATTTCATGCATTTTTCTGAATTTTATGTGTTTTTTTTTTTTGAAAAATTTTCCTATAGCTCTCAAAAAAATCACCCCTTACATACCTAATTGGTCATTACAACAGTTCAGTCAGGATTTCGACCTAGCTTCTCACACCACTTATGTTGTGTGCGTTAATTTTTATACATGAGTGGCGGGACCTACAGTTTAAAGTCGACTCCGAACGACAGATTTTTGAGAAGTTTTTCATGGGCATTTTTATTTACTCTCAGAGTTTTTGCCAGAAATCTGCTGAGATGAAGTCGCCGAAGAAATATTATCATATTTTCGTTTTGATGTCTGACTTGGGGTTTGAACTCTTCAGAGGCCGTCGCCGAAGAAATATTTTCTTTCATATTTCGTTTTGATGCCTGACCTGGAATACGAACCCTGGCTTTACGTCTAATAAGCCAACACACTACCTACTAGACTACGGCGACTACAACATTTACAATTACTCTTTATTTTTAAGCGATACACTCGAAAGTATTGCAAAACTCTATTTTAAGTCCGATAATAACAATTTACTCTTAAACTGACTAATCGAATTAAAAATTCTCTCTTCCTGTGGCTCAGCGTACGAGAGATTTAAAAAAATCGTTTAAAAAACAAATAAAAAAAACCAATTTTTCTATAATAGCAACAACATCAAAAATAACTCCGATAGAGAGAGAAAAAAAGAGAGAGAGAGAGAGAGCGGAAGAGAAAACAATAACAAAAAAGTAGTAAAAACGATCAATACAAACACAAAACCAGTTTTAGAAAATAAAATAACAGCAGAACACAGCAAAAAAAAGTCAAAAGCTTTGCAAGCAATTGTTTTATATACCACTCTTGCACATCCATTCATAAGAGAAACAGTGCAACATGAACAGCATACATAAACAACATAAAACAAAATAAAATCACTTACACACACAAGCAAACAAACAAAAGTGGATAACACCCAGCCAGCATTTTTGAAAATTGTTAATCAAATTCGAGTCTTTTTTGATTCTTCTGCGCGATTAAAAAGCTAGAATATGCGCTCATTTTCTGATCATAAAAGACTCTTTTGTCGGGAGAAAAAAGTGACTACGAGCGACTCTTCTTAAAAAGTCATTTATGAGTCATTTCCTATATTAGTTTAGAGTAATTTTCGATCCTTTTTCTAGTAAGGAGTGCGCACAAAAAAAAATGGGCCTACTTTTAAGCTTATAACTTTTATCATAATTAAAAAAAATGAATACCGTTACATTGTTTTTGTTAGTCATCTGTTTCAAAATTTTCAATGAAAAACCGCGCCGCTTACAAAAAACGATTGCTAGGCTCGCAGGTGTTAACAAAAAAACATTTTCTAAGGTAAGAATAAAACAATATAAGGAGTCTTTAAGTATTGAGAGAAAGCGTGGAAGTGGAAGAAAAAAAGGATTTGCCGACCAAAACAAAGCAAGTAAAATAGTACGTATTTTTCAAAAAACAACCTAACATGTCTGGAAGAAAAGTGGCTCAAAAAGTTGGATGCTCTGAGACCTTTGTCAGAAAAAAATTTTATACACAAAAGAATTCAAATACTATTTACTTTAATTGAAATATAAAACGAAAAAAATCCGCCTTTTAGTTTTATTTCTATAACGAAAAGTGTAAGTCCAGTTTTTTTCGTGCGCACTCCTTAGTTTTATGATCATTTTCGAATCGCTTTCTGATCATTTATTAGTCTTTTTACCTTCGTTTTTGATTCTTTTTCGAGTCGTCTTTCGGTCATCGTTTAATCGCATATGAGACTTTTATGAGTAATTTATCAGTATGTTTAAGAGTCCTTTTATTGTCATTTATCAGTCATCCTTGTACTAATTTGGACACCTTTTTGCTTCATTTATGATTATAATTTGAGTCAATTATTAGTCGTATTTCAAAATGTATTTTACTCTCTTCAAGTGTTTTTAGTCGATTTTCTGAGTCCTACGTTTACACTGTTATATTAAGTAACAAATAAAGAATATATGTACAGGTAGGCCTCGCTCAGCACGTACTATTTTTAACACGGCCTAGGTCTAACGCGATTCACTAAAAATAACACTAAAAAGCCTCGGTTGTGCGCGGTTTACAAAAATCTTTCTAATGATCAGACAAAGATAACAGATTTTTTTAAAGAAAAAAGTAACAACATTGAATCACTACAAAAGCGTCCACGTCGGATAGATCTATCCAGTGATGAAGATTAAATTTTATGGTTATGTATTTTTATTTTTTTTTAATATTACTGTCGTGAAATATTTTTTTTTGAATATTTCTAGAACTATTAAGTTAATTGAATGTAATATTTTTGTTTTTATGCGTAGATATGGATTAACATGTATGTAGATATTTTAAAAAAAAATTAAAATGAATAAAATTTGCTTTTTTGAAAACCATGGAACGTAACCCCTCTTTTTGTATTGGTTTCTTGTATCGCTTAACACGATTTTGCTTAACACGGTATTTTCATGGAATGTAACCTCCGTGTTCAACGAGGCCTACCTGTATATATTTATATTCGTGATGTATGTACATCAGACATCAAAGTTTATTTAAAACAAATATTTTTTTTTTTTTTCGTTAAAAAACAAAGAAAAATTTTCTATTCAAAACAAAATTGTACTTTATATCTATCATAGCCATTTTTTACATAAATGAAAATTTATACAGAGAGGATATGAAAAAAAAGCAGTGTTTTATTATCTCTCTGCTCAAAATATGATCATACAATCACTTTTCAAACACCTGCATGATCTGTTTTTGATTAAGAGTTTTTCAATCTTCAGTATAAGTAGAAGATAATAATAAATAAGGGAAATAATAGTCAAATTTTAAACGTCTGGATGATTAATTTCCGGTTGCTATACAATTTTTTATTGTATTTTAAATCGAACTCATTTTACTCATTGACACGAATCATTTTTGATTCCTTTTTTAATCGTGTAACTGACTAATAAGTTTTTGATCACCAAAAGTACTGTAAAAAGACTCAGCAAGGTGATTTTTTTAAAAACAATCTTCCAAATGCTAGCTGGGCAGCTACAGAATTTCACAAACACTTTTGGGCACTTGTACATATAAAGCCGAGTGCGTGTGTGTGTGTACATTTGATTCTAAGTTATGTATGATTGAGTAAGTCTGACTACACTGTAAAGCAAAACGAAATTTGAAGTTTTTCTTTTCAATTTTACTTCTTTTTTTCTTGTTTTGTTGTGTATCGTTGTTTTTATATCGTTACCAACATTTCAATGTTTTTATTATTGAAAACCATATTTCATAACAAAAAAAAAACGTTTGACAGGCATTTTATTTGTAAAAATAACACAGCTTTTGATTTTCTTTTCATTGTTGTTATTATTGCTGTTCGTATTTTCAAGTGTTTTTCACGCACACACACATACAAACATACATACAATCATACAAGCGAAGTACACAAAATCAGTTGTGAGAACACTGTAGAAGAAATATGTTTTAAAGGTTAAATTTGTTTTGTTTTGGATTTCTTTTTTTTTCCTCTTTTTAAACTTCTTCTATTATTGTTACTGTGTTGCTTTTTTTATCACACATTTCATAATGATTTCTTATTTTCATAAAAAAATAAAAAAAAACAATAATAAATTGACACTTTGATTTACGATGTTAGAGAGAGAGAGAGAGAGAGAAATTGAGCAAAGAATACGATTTCTTTTGAAGGTTTTATAATGTTGTTGTCAAGAAAGCCACGGATTTGTTTTGTTTTGGCATTTATGAAGATTTCAAATTTATTTTGTTGTCGTGTAAAGCGGAGTTGTCAAATTAAAATAAAAGATTTCAAAATATAAAGTGATATTATTATTGCAGTCAAGCAAAAGCGAAGACAAAAATATTGATCATTTGAAATTCCTTGAATAGAATTGAAATTGAAATTGGAAAAATGGTAGAAGCTGTACTTAAAATATTTGAACAGATTTTTACAGATTGTTCGAGAGAGATAAAACTGCAGGGGAGATATATTTGTTTTCGAGAATGCCAAAGGCCAAACGTTTACGATAAACGGCGACTGTTACTGACCAACTCAACTAGATAAATAAAAACAGGATAATTTCTTATCTTACGTATTAGCACTGGTCGGTAAGATCGGAATATGTTAGTGTGCAAGATTTCTTTTTGGGGGGTTTCTTAAACTCTATCTCTCCTTTCGATGGAATTTCTTGCAATTTCTTTCCATGAAATGATGATCTAAAATCAAATCGATTCTTATTGAAATCAATAGATTTCTTTACCTACTCAATGGCCGCCACTGTTCGAAGCAATCTATACCCGCTCATTACTTCGCTAACAGAATTTTTAATATTTTTTCCCCCTTTTTCTCCGCCTCTTAAATTCTTTGCTTATTATTTTGGAATTTTTCATAGAATTTCCATGCAGTCTATTGAAATTGTTGTAATTCCCGTTATTTACATACATACACTGCATTATTGCTACGTTACTTTATGCCCAGTAACAAAGCAGAGTAGAGAGAGAGAGAGAGATACCGAAAGAGAGAGACAGGGAGAGGGAAAAAAGAAAAATCTTTGTAATTCCTAACAGCAATGCATGTATGTGTATGTCTGTGTATGTGTGTGTATGTCATTGTATCATTGATTTGATTCGATTTGATTTGATAACATGATTCCTTTTACATTTAACTGCTGCTCTGCAAACAAATTTCGTTTATTTTTCTGTCGTTATAGCAGGGTCCGGGATTTCTCTTTATCATGTTTGTTTGTGGGAATAAAAACTGTGGGTGTGTGTGTGTGTGTTAGTATTTGAATTGTTATAATATTCTGTCATTCTGTCTCTATCAAATACGAATTGATTTTTCAATTCTAATCGTTTTGATTGCTGTTTGATTTTATCATTTTTCATCATTGATGCCCTTTTAAAGGGGCGATCCTTTACGAAGCTTCTGTCTCTTTTATGTTTTATTCCTTTTTCCGTTTCCTTTTTTTTTCGCATTCTTTGCTGATTTTTTTTCTTTCTTTTTTTGTATGTCTTACGTACACACAAACAAATCAACGCAGTTAGTACAAATAGTAGGGATTGTGTTGTTGTCCAGATTTGTATCTAAGAACGTAAAATCCTTAGTTATGTTTGTATATGTAAGTGCTCATATCAGTATACATGTGTGTGGATGTGTGAGTGTATCTGTACGTAAATATTTGAATTTTGTAACTGTAACTAGAACGCTGGACCAAATGTTATTTCCCTTAAGACTCTTAACGATACACAATTTCATTTTATTTTCTTTCTCTTTTTTTGTGTTTTTTTGAAATTTTTTTTCTTTTTTGTTCTCTTGTTTCTCTTGTTTTTTTTTAAGTTAAATTGTCATTTGTATGCAAAATAAATCATTTAAATCATTTCTCTGCTATTGTATATTGCAAAAAAAAAAAAAAAGGAAAAGAAGAACAAACATTTTTATTTACAATTCCATTTCGTAACCATTTATACCCTTCACCCCTTTACTAATCTCTCACTCTGCCTCTCCTTCTCTCTAAAACAAAAATAAAAACTCTGTGGTAAAAAATTGAGATTCTTAAAACGGAAATTAAATGTGGTCGTCTATATATCTGCATATATACATATGTGTGTGTATGTGCACCATTATTATTATTATCATTTCTCTTAGGGGTACGGACTCCGTAGTACCCCTTTGCCTTGAGTTCAATGCAACTTCCTTTCCTCTTGTTATTTGTTATTGTGATTGTGGATAGCACTACTGTAGGAGTAAAGAGTAAATGTATCTGCATTAGTTTGTGGTTATTGCAAGGCAGACTATTTATTGATTCCTGTGACCACAATCAAGAACCATGATTATTTTCTAACATGAGCCAGCATTCATCAGGCATTAGATTCATTTAAATTGTTGTCGGAAATGACATTGAGACCTTTTGCTTCTTATTGTGATCCTTTTAGAGCAAAAATTGAATATTCAAGTTCATTTGTAAAACATATCCCATGATTAAAACCAAACCAAAGAGCAAAGAGCAGCAGTTTAAGAGAGATTTAATGTTTATTTTTTGTTCTTCTTC
Source organism: Sarcophaga caerulescens (assembly GCA_927399465.1). Lineage (NCBI taxonomy): Eukaryota > Metazoa > Arthropoda > Insecta > Diptera > Sarcophagidae > Sarcophaga > Sarcophaga caerulescens. The sequence goes on from OV656868.1 coordinate 94,180,723, forward strand.
TGTTATCATTCACTTTAAGGGAAATTCCCGTAATGATGTTATGCCCCAAAACTAGTTTAAACATCACCTTCAACTAGAAGAACAATTTACAGGTAAAATGGTTCAGTTGTTATGGCTTTAATGCATCGAATGGCATTACATGTCGTAGTTTTTATTTAAAAATTTACAGTTTGTCTAACAAAACTGCCTACCTTTCACAACACATACAATTGCATTTACGTGCAAACATATTATCTGTAAATTGATTTTATTCAAACTGATTTAATTTAAACAGATACATATCTTATTATCATTTCAAAACTTTTTTTCTTTAAAGGACAACAATCGTAAATAAATTTCAAAATTACAAAAAAAAATCTCTTTCTTACACTCGTAAAAAAATGTGAACAAATACTCCAATCTCCTGATTTTATTCAAATTATTTCTTCCTTTGTAACTGCACTTGCCTTAATTCTCGTTAAATTAAGCGAAAAAGAAATAAAAAACACAACTGGCTGACTGGCATAACTTAAATTGTTTTTGATTTACTCAACTTCCGCTTGATAAATTACATTCGAAGTTTCAATGGGTCTGTGTATGGGACTCCTGTATACATACAGTATTGGCCAAAACTAAAGCACCCCCTCAGTACATTTTTTTTTAAATGATAATTTTTTTAAGAAAACAAAGCTATTAAAATTTTATTTTAATTTTTTTTATTTATTTATATCCTTATTATTGAAAAACACAAACTTAAAGAATTCAGAATTTAAAAAAAAAAAGTTAGAATTCAAAAAACATTTTAAGTCGCAAATATAAGCGGACAAAACTAAAGCACCCCCCAATTAAGGTGCACAAAAAATTATTGAAATCAATATTTCGTTGCAAATCCTTTGTTCTGAATGACACACGCACATCTTTTAGGCATAGGGGACATTAAATTATTAATTATTTCAGGAGATATTGCTTCCCATACTATTTTTACGGCTTCAAATAAATGGTTTGGTTTTCCAATTTTGTGGGTTGATTTTTAAGTTATTGATTGGATTGAAGTGCTGGCTTATCAAGGCATCAATTGAGTGCAAAATATTCAATCAACAGATAAATTATTTCTAGGCTAATTTAGAAGTTTTTACAGACTGGTCGCACATCTCCTACTCATTCTGGAGGAAGGTCTCCTTAATTAAAAGGACAATCCAAAATGATCCTACAGCATCTTCTAGTCACGTACTAAACCGCTTAGATTTAAAAATAACCGAAAGAACGATTCCCAGAAGGGTGGTAGAGGCCGGATTATTCAGTCGACGATCAGCAAAAAACGTTTGATATCGCAAACTTGAATTCGCCAAGACCCATCTCAACTGGAGTGTCCAAAAATGGATGAATGTGCTGTTTTCTGACGAATCTAAGTTTAAATTAAAGGATTCAGATGGCATAAGGCATCCAGAAGCAGGCCAAACGGACAACGGTTCAATCCTAAATGTACTGAGGGAGTGCTTTAGTTTTGGCCAATACTGTATGTATGTATGCATGTGGGGTATAACAGAACACCAAGTTTTCTTTTGGCAAACATGACAGCCATCAAAGAAAGATGAATCAAATACACATAATTTTCACACATACATACACGTTTCTTGGTTTTTATTTCTCTTTCTCTCTTTTTCCTTGATAATATAGCTGTTATAGTGTGTGTGTGTGTGTGGGTGTATGAGAATAAATGCCTGGCTTTATAAGTAATTTGTAAATAGTATTGCTCTCTTTAGAAAACTTACTAATAGCAATAACATATACTGCAAGTTGGTGAGGGAGGAAACAGAACTAGAGAGTGTGTGTTGTATGTGTGTGTGTGTGGATATGAGTTTAAATAAATAACGTTTTGGCTGTGAGAATGCGGTGAGCGACATTTGTGCTTAACGAGCTGCTAATGGTGGCAATCATGAATTTTTTAAATCTCAACAGCTACGGCAACAACAACAACAGCAATCATAGCAACAACTACATTTTTATATTTATTTTCCTACTTTAACAAGATTTTTTTTAAGAAACCCCTAGAAAATGTTAAGAAAAAAATTTTAAGGAAAATTTTTTAGTGTGTTGTTGGTTTAATTTATTTTTCTTTTCTTCTTTTGCCATCATATTCCATTACTGTTGCGTGTTTTAATATATTTTTTTGTGTGTGTGCCCGTTACAAATAAATTTATTCATCATCTTGTTAAGGCAACTTCAACTTGTACAATTTGGCTTGTTTAAAAGCAAATTCGTAACAAGTTTCAGCATAAATTTAATTAAGCATAAAGTGTGGTGGCAACAACAGCATTATCCAGCCGTCTTAGTCAAACAAAATTCTATACAAATTGAAAGCTTTTTTCTGTTTTCTGTCTTTTTTTTCTCTTCTTTTAATTTCATATGAATAATATAAAGTGGCTGGCTTAATTCTATTTTCCATTCTGTCTCCTATCATTTTCTTTTATCGTCATGTCATGTTGTTGTTGTCTTTATTCTATGCTGTTGTTTATTAACAAACAATATTAAATATTTGGTTACTAATTCAATCAATTTATTCAACAATAATTTGTCATTATTGACATTATTATCTACAGTCTTTGTAGCGGAGAGAGAGATAGCAGACAGGATGATACAAAGTGAGACAGCCAAACAAACTTATTTGAAATCTATTGAACATTACATTGCTGAAGGAGGAAAGTGTTGCTAAAGTTCTACAATTTCTAGCGTGACTTCAAAATGAAATTATCTTTATGGCAGCATAATTTAATTGTGATATAATATCAAGACAACAAAATTAGCATACGATAACAACACAAAAGGAATTTATGGAAATTTTTTTTTAATTTTGAAATCATCTTTTTAAAACTTCATACAACTTTGGGTATCTAAGCGGCCTTAACCTTTAAAACTTTTTACTACATTATATGTATTGCAATGGAAAGTCTATTTATTTATTTAAAAAAACAACAACAAAATATTTATTTTAATTGTCATTCAATTGCAATAAAAGAAAGAACTTGTGGTTATAAAAAAAGAAAAATAATCTACAGTAACAATAAAGTTAAGCAAAAAACTTTAAAGTTAACTGGAATTATTTAAACAAATTTTTTTTATTCTTCGAACAAAAATTTCATTTTGTTTTCCATTGAAAGTTCAAGGTTTTTACTATAACCATAACAATTTGCAATCTGTTGGAATAATTTCTTTTTTTTTTGAAGGGAACACAATAAAAGTATGCAACTCACTTGACCACTAATTAAACTTTTTCACAAAGTTAAGCCACAACAGCATTATAACAGCTGCAGTTAAACTCAAAATGGTTACTTAAAAAAAAAAAAAAAACTGTCTTTCGAGGTCATTTGACTAATAAGCGATTTTACTTCCATTTTACCTGATTCCCATCTGTCATGGCTCCAATCAATGCAATGGAATTATAGGCAAAGTATGAGCCAATTGAATCCTGCAATCTCCTAAAATCTCTGCATAAACATTTCAAGATAAGCACAGTTTCTCCGCGTGCCTTTCTGTAGTGAATATACAATGATGCGTGAGAATAGACACCGTGATAGAGACAAAGTCTCTCAAGTTTAGAACCGTTTGCCTAAATTTCCACAGAATCCATGAAGAACATATCAGAAAACCAGCCTTCACTGCCAGGAACTCTAGGGTGGAGGACAGAGCTTTAAATTTAAAAATTTTATTTTTTATTTCGAACAATATTTACCTGCACACTGTTAAAAGCAGTTCATTAACTCTATTCTTCAGTATAAATAATTTCAAAATGTTTTGTTTCATTATACATATTTGTAGGGTATTCGAAAGACAACAAAATGTTTTTCCCAAATTTTACTTAAGGAGTGCGCACAAAAAAAAAATGGGCCTACTTTTAAGCTTATAACTTTTATCATAATAGAAAAACACAATTACATTGAACACCGTTACATTGTTTTTGTTAGTCATCTGTTTCAAAATCCACGTGCTAAATCTCATTGCAATAGCAAAATTAGTTTTTGAAAATGGGCCAACCCAACAAGAATGTCGTATAAAAATAATTGAAATTTTCAATGAAAAACCGCGCCGCTTACAAAAAACGATTGCTAGGCTCGCAGGTGTTAACCAAAAAACAGTTTCTAAGGTAAGAATAAAACAATATAAGGAATCTTTAAGTATTGAGAGAAAGCGTGGAAGTGGAAGAAAAAAGGATTTGCCGACCAAAACAAAGCAAGTAAAATAATACGTATTTTTCAAAAAACACCCTAACATGTCTGGAAGAAAAGTGGCTCAAAAAGTTGGATGTTCTGAGACCTTTGTCAGAAAAAAATTTTATATACAAAAGAATTCAAATATTATTTACTTTAATTGAAATATAAAAAGAAAAAAAATCCGCCACTTAGTTTAATTTCTATAACGAAAAGTGTAAGTCCAGTTTTTTTCGTGCGCACTCCTTATTCAGACAGGTTTTTTTTAATTGCATACATATAGACAAACATACGTACGTACACCACTCTATTCATGCAGTTGTATACTCTCTTCAAAATGTTGTTACAATTTTATATTTTTATTAAAAAAAAAACAGAAATTCTATTTATTTTATTATTATTTCATAAATAATAAAATTATAGCACAACACAGGGAATAAAATATACCAATGGTAACCCCTGCCTGACTTCTTCTTGCAGACAAACAAAGGAGATCTTTTTTTTTTCTGTTTAGAAAAAAATTCAACAAAAAACATGAGGTGAAATTGGGGAGGCCATATGTTTTGGAATTGTGCTTGTATTCGTATTAAAGAAGAGAAGTGGTCAACAATATTCTAACAAAAGTAGAAAAAAAAAAACGGAAAAAATTCTATGAATACTGGTACCTGGGTGAAATACTACAACTGTTGTATGTTTTGTAGAGACTCCTGTTTTCTGTTACTTTTGTAACTATGCATTCAACTTTATGTGTTGAAACATAGACTACAGAAGTAGCAAAGACTGTTTTCGTAAACGAATTGGTATTGAAAATAATATTATTTTATCATTGCAATATCTGATAAGCAATATCTGATAAGCGCCATTTGAACTCTGTGACGTAAAAAACTGCGTATAAGTAATATGCCGCTAATAAATAATGCTCATACATCCCGTCGTATTGTTTACATCAGATTGTATCGCGAGCCTTAAAGTAGACACTCTTTTACATGGAAATTGTGGCAGTCACAACCAACAACAATCTCTTGGCACATTTAAAGAAAAACATGAAAGCGATACAAACAAAAAAAACTCTGTCTATAGAAAATATTTGTTTTTGTTGTTCTTCTCTATTTGCAACAACTATTCATGGAATTGCATTTGTTATGATTTTATTTAATTTTTCATTTAAAATTCTTTTTTCTGTTTTTTTTAATATTTTATTCATTTAGACAAATTATAAAAAGAAACCTTCTTGCCCAGTTCTATTTTCTTTTATTCTGTAAAAGTTAAACATTGATAAGGTTTTTAACAATTTTTTTTTTTTTTTTCTATGTTTTCAACAGAATATTCTTTCCCTTTTTCTAGTAGAAAAAAATCTTTTGAAATAAAAGAAAAAGAAGGCAGAAAATGAAATAATGGAGTTGCAAACAGTACTGGGAACCACATGGAAAAAGCCAAAGGCCATAACTGCAGTTACTTGGGTATTGTTTGTGGCAAAAATATGAAAAAAAAAAAATAGAAAATAAAATTAGAAACCAAAAAAAATTAGAAAATATTTTTAGTTTGTTATAGAAACAGAACCGGCAATAGAAACCTCTGTTGCTTTTAACACTACAAAGAAACTCTACATGTATAGTATGAAGTTGAGACTTTTGTGTAGAATTTGTTTGCACACAAAACTTTGGCTAATTGAATTGATATTGTGAAATTCTTAAGAAATCCATATGCCACGCCCCCAATTGTCAAATGGTGACATTTAAAAACAAAAATTTCCGTTTTTACCACCCCTGCAGCTTATAAAAAAATAATTTATTTATTTAAGGCTCTACAATATGATAATATTTTATAAAAAAAAAAAACGGGCGTTCTATTCATTTGCAAGCATGTTTTGCGACTCCTTTTTTGTCCTTTGTTGTGACAGTCTTATAAAAAGACTCTCTGTGTCATATTGTTGGTTGAACTCTCATATTTCATTTCATTTGCCATTTCATATCATTTCGCTTCGTTCTTTTTTGTTTTTGTTTTATTTGCTGTTATAGTTTTTATTTATTTTGTTGTTGCCTTTAGTGGCTTTCATTTCATTCTTCTTTTATATTTAAGATGCTTGGAAAAAAGTGAAAAAGCCTTTGAAGGCGAATTTTTCTTGCTTCTCTCCCCCTTTTTTCTTAGTGAATGTTACGCAAATAAACGGCTGTTGCATGGTCATGACAGGCAACATCACACATAAAAATGTTTGCGATAATGGAAGTGACAGTAAATTTTTTATCTCTTCTTTAAACAGAACAGAACAGAAATGGCTAAGCTTAGATTTTAAAGGGAACTTTCTGTTTGCCATTTAGTTGTTATAAAATTCTCTTCAGTGAGAATACATTATTGAAAATCGTGTCAGTGTAATATGGGTTCGTAGTTATTGACACATCCCCTGGTAAGTGTGAAGCTTACGAACTTGCGAAAGCGAATACACTCTTACTAATCAACATATGAGTTAAGGTATTCGTCTTATCACTATTAGACTGCCTATTAAGCAAAGATATTTATTGGCGCCTGAAGATAAACCTTGTTTGATTGCCACCCAACTATCTGGCTTAAACTGAGTAGAAATGGTTTCAACCAACTACTTAAATTAAATCTCGGAAACATGTCCGTCACCTCACTTTATTGCAAATACTTTCCTAGACGTTGTAGATCGGTTCACGATAGTTGACGACAGGACAGTATTCACCCACTTTATATGCCTCTCTGCAGACTATATAGCTTCGATTTGAGCTGTCGTTTGGATATATAAATTATTAATGTATTGCATTCCAAACTGATAATTTGGCTGCCGTCTAAGCTTGCAGGCTGACTGTTCCTGATGAACACTTGTATCAACAGTCAACAGCTGAACATAGCTGCAGACATCTGCTTGCCCTTGTAGATAGCCATTGTTAAGGTATGAATGGTTTAATTATGAAAAGTATAAACATCTGCTGATAATACGAAACTAAGTATTCGCCGTAGTCTAGTAGGTAGTGTGTTTGCTTATTAGACGTAAAACCAGGGTTCGAGCCCCAGGCCAGACATCAAAACAAAATACAAAAAGTATTTCTTCGGCGATTTCCTCTCAGCAGATTTCTGACAAAAACTCTGAGAGTAAATAAAATTGCCATGAAAAGTTTCTCAAAAAATCTGTCGTTCGGAGTCGACTTTAAACTGTAGGTCCCGCCACTTATGTATAAAATTAACACACACAACATAATTGGTGTGAGAAACTAGGTCAATAATCCTGACTGAAAGGTTGTAATGACCAATTATGTATGTATGTAAGTATTCACTAAAATGAAGAGAAGCACCTTTTCTCAGCAAAGCTTTTGATCTAAAATCCATGCAGTTGCCTGCAGTTTGATAGCTTCGGGCACTAGGTTTTTTTTTAACGTAGTGCATTCCGAAGCCTTACCATAAATTCCAACAGACAATTTGAAATTTAACTTAAGGTTTTAGGCCTTTTATTTATTTATTTCTTGGCCAGAATTGTGGTTAGTTTACTATATTAAGCGAATTCGTTACTTATCCGTGTTGCCATGTACTATATAGAAGAAGTTTTGTCACTGCAGGTGGAAGACAAAGACGTCATTTAATGCTAAACAAATAAAAGTTTAACAACTGACTCTATTTTGTGAATAAAACTTTTACAAATACCATCGAATGAAGTATAGTTTAAGAAAATCTGTTTCTTTATATGATGAAACGATAAATTCTTGTTTAAAAAATTAAATGAAATTCTAAAAGGTGTCCCCTTTATGCATTGCTAGAACACCCCAGGCTTTATCCATGCCATTTCGTAAACGACTATCAAAACAAAATTCGAATTGAAAAGCCAAACAAACATGTGAGTTCAACGTAATGTTTCTTATCGTTTTTCAAACTACAACTGTGTCTGAGGACAAACGAACAGCAGGAAAATATTTGATTTCAAACACATGATCTTAACGTAACCCAAAGTTTGTTATGTTTGGCACCGGTCAAGAGAAAATATAAAAGCAAACGAACTAGACTCATAGAAATCATAAATCAAATGGAAAACGTTAGGTTTTTACCAACAAAATAAACATAAAATTTATGGTCCGCAAAGCATTTGCAGCCAATATGTGACAGAAAAACTATTTAAGGAAAGCACTGAATGCTGTACATACTAACAAAAGGGGATAATTAAGTGAATAAAAAGAAAGAGAAAGTAAAAGATTTCATTTAAATCAAGAAAAGACTTCAAATACATTCCTTAAAGAATATCCTGCTATTTACTCTTTAGACTGGCTGGCCAGTTGTCTTTTGTGTCTTTCATTGCTTTATCCTTCCTTAATTGCATTCATTTGCCAACAATTGCAGAATTTTGTTCGCATTTCATTCAATACTCATTAATGAATAACACTCTGCGACAAAATAAAAAAATTAAATACACCCGGCTAATGACATAGTGTAGGTTGTGAGTTTTGTTGAGTAGATCTCAAAAATGTTTGCGCGAACGGAAATAATAATATTTGCAAAAAACACAAACATTAGCCGACTTCTGATAGTCGTGCAAACGTGAAATTGACACATTTTGTGATAAGTAATCAAGATCTATCAAAAATTCTGAAAATTTTTGAACTAAAAGTTCATTTGATGAGATGGCATATATAAAAAATATCACTCGACTGTTAGACTCTTTAAATAATAACTACGGTAATTTTTGTCCGATTTGATCAAATGATAACTCCATCTCTTCACAAGAGAATAGACTTTAAGAATATTATCACTTATCTTATATTTTTTTTTATTAAAGTTTGCTACTATGAATGGACAAGCTTGAAAAAATATGAAAAAATTTGAATTTTTCAAGTTTACCTTATCAAATCTCATAGCATATTAAGTCGAATAATAGATACGTGTACACCGTTTTAAAGGTCCATCTCTCCCCTTTCTAACAAGATTTAAATTTTAGAAATCGGGTCTGAAATGTTTTAGTAATCCAGAAATTTGTGCGTAAGGTAAAAAAAAAACAGTTTTTGTCAAATAAAAAAAGTTTTGGAGGGTTCGAGAAATATAAAAAAATATTTTTGAGATCTACTCAACTAACTGAACAACGTAGACTATGTAGTTACTCGGGTGTATTTTCACTGTCGCACCGTGTAATTAAAACAGAATGAAAACTTCAACGCCGTCGTTGAACATTTTTTCATATTCATACACCACCCCCACCTTTAGCGCATTATAAACGAAATTAAAATCAAAGATTTCTTAGCATGAAAAAGCCAGTTTAAAAAATCTTTGAAAAAAGAACGTAACGAACAAAAAAACCAAAAGAAAATAAAAAAAGTAGAGAATATCTTTCAATAAATTTGCGGGAATTAAAATGAAAATCAAAGGATGGAAACGAAAAATAAAAGAGAAGTGAAAACAAATCAAATGCCACCGCAAAAATTTCTTCATTTAAATTCCTCTAAAAAAGGATTTTAATGAAAGCTGGGTTGGATTTGGGGGGAGAAAAATTAAAAAAGGGGGAAAGATTAGATAACGAAAGCAATCCACTACCCTCCACACACACACACAATAATAAAAACCAACTTTGTTGAATGGTGGTTAATTACTAGGGGGGGGACAGAAAATAATTTCGGTTTCAAACCAATAAGGCAGGCAGCAATAGAAAAAGGACTGCCGTAAGACCCTTTTATTTTATACATCAACTGTTAAGAAGGAAAATTAAAATTTAAAGAAAACTTATTAAAACCGAAAAGAAAAAAACATCAAAGTATGAAATTATTAAAAAGCAAACATCAAAAAAAGATAATAAAAAAATGAAAATTATAGAAAATGATAACAACAATAACAACAACGGTGTATTTGTAAAAACAGTAGAAGGGAAAGAATATTTAATACCCGAAGAAAGAAATACAATCTAAAACATTGTGTGAGTATAAGTAATTTTTTAAAACTTTTTTTACACACATATACACACACACATAAACACATTAATCTCCATAACAAAAAAGAGAAAAGAAAAAACCAAAAACGAAAAACGAAAAGAAAGTTTTCCATTGAAATTATTGTTGATGGAAGAAGAAAGATTGTTGCACAAGCAAAATATGAAAAAGAAATTTTAATAAAAGGGTTACTGCTCTCAAGGTATTTACGAATGTTACAAATGTGTTATCAAACTGTTGTTTCTTTTCATTCTTTTTTTATTGTCTTCTTCGGGAGGATTTTTTTCTCCTTCTCTTACATTTCGTAATATTTATAAAACCGCGAGCTGACAATAATGGCGACGCCACAGTGACACAGTGTTTCATTTTATTTTAGAAGCATAGACAGTGTTGTCAATAAATTTCAAAAAATACTTTTTAACACACGCACACATATTCTCCAATATTTTGAAGCAGACTCTGCCACATACTATAGCATCACATTGAGAAATTATCTATGATCCAGGCAAGACGATGTCTTATATAAACATATGAAAGAAGTATTCAATGAGGTTAAATACCTAGTTATTGTAGTAGATACAACACTACACTAAAACATCCTCCCTCCTGGGCTACTTAGATATGCTTCGACGGCCAGCAGTACATCTTTCCGGCTAGGTATCATTACATATACTTTGTTAAGTAGCCTAAATTAGAACAAGAGGTCCCCAGATAACAACTAAGCAGTCAGTAATCAGAGAAGGACTTATTTGACTATATTGACCTAGTTTCTCACACCACTTATGTTGTGTGTGTTAATTTTATACATAAATGGCGGGACCTACAGTTTAAAGTCGACTCCGAACGACAGATTTTTTTTGAGAAACTTTTCATGGCAATTTTATTTACTCTCAGAGTTTTTCCAGAAATCTGCTGAGAGGAAATCGCCGAAGAAATACTTTTTGTATTTTGTTTTGATGTCTGGCCTGGGGCTCGAACCCTGGCTTTACGTCTAATAAGCCAACACACTACCTACTAGGCTACGGCGACTATATTTGACTATAACTGCAGCCAACTGCCCGAGGATACACCTACTGAGGGCTATCATAATTATACTTTTGGATAGTCTAGCCACGCTGAGAGCGCTAACATTATGTTCGATGAAACACTTCTGTAACGCTTCAACAACTCGATATGGCAAACAAAATTTTCGATCGATTATATATTGTTACGTTTTTACCTTTAAAACGTTTAAAATATGAGCTCATAGATTGCAAATAAAATTCAAAAATAAATTTGTGTTTAGTTTTAATTAAAATTCTTTATTATTCGCACAATTCTGTGTGCCACTGTTCACAACTTTATGTAGACAATAACAATTGCCTTTCTTTGTTATTCCTCTGTGTATATCCTTTGCATAAACAATAACAAATACTGGAGAGTTATACGACAGATCTTTGCAAGGTAGAACTTCAAACCCGATTACTCTCTTCAAACACACCGCGTGTTTACACAAGACTGACTGAACTTCACTAACTCACTGGCCTGCTTTACCTTGCCTTTTATATGGCAGGGTAAACAGTCTGATCAATGTTCTTCAAGGCGAATGTCCATGACTTCGTCTTCTCGAAATCTCTATAAATGTAAACATCGTTGTTTACGTTTATTATTGTAGTGTTGTTGGTATATTTTTGTTTACTTGTTTACCTATTTTTTTTTAATGCTGTTTTACCTTGTTTTGTTTTTGTAGCTTTTGTTTAAAATTTTAATGTTAAGCGATGTAAAAGCAAAACACCAGTATCTTGATTTTTCATTTTCGTAACAATATGAACCATGGATTCTCATGAGAGTTGATTGTATCAGATAAGAATATTTGTTTTGATGATGGGGCTATTGAATTCCACTTATTCTAAGTACAGAATTCTCCTCGCTTTCGCCCCAAATTGGAAAACAGATGCTGCATTCGTCTTTCACAACTCGCAGATGTTTAACAAGTGCCAAACACAACACCCATAGATCACCATGTCGATGTTTCATCCTGGTTTAACAAAGTTGTATCAATCATAAGTATTTCCTCAGCCCTACAGTCCATGATCCCCAAAAGACTTTAAAATTGCTGGCCTGAAAATTACTGATGAACTAGCGATGGAAAGCTGTGCAGTCTACTGCCCTTTTAAAACCAGAAGTTACATTTTGTGCAATTTTGTGCCAGAATATGCGAGATATTTTTAGTGAGTTTCTTATGAATCCTATTTAATATTTTGGGCCTGCCTTTGGTTGAAACAAGAAGTCAGTATCATGAAAGAGGAATAATGAAATTGAAATGGAAAAAAATGGAGACTAACACTGCAACACTGTGCGTTACCATACATCATGTATCATACCATTATACATCTCCTGTTCTGTTACCTTCCTCCACCATATGTAGGTAGCGGCGGCAGTAGCATTGGCATTGGCTGCAGGAGGAAAAAAGTTAAATTGCTTTATAATGTTTCATATTAGAACTTTTGTATTTACATTTCTATAGCTTTGGGATAATTTTACTCTCCTTTTTTTGTTCTTTCTTTTTCTCAATTTTTTTTTTCTCTCGTTTTTTTAGTTTTCAAGTTTTAAAAATAAAAGAAAAAGAAAAAGAAAAATAAGCAAGTTGATTACTTTTTCTCATATTTTCCCTTCCCTACATTGCTATTGCTTTTGCTATTATTGTTGTTTTTGTTGTTCGTGCATATAATGATGAAAGTTTTGTTTGGAAAAACATTGTTGCTGGCTGTTGATTCCTGATTCTACTCTCATTTATTATTTTCTCCCATTTCGTGTATGATAATTATGACAGTTAAATGTTTATTATCATTACTGATAAATCAAAGGCAAAAAAAAATTACCACAAAATTACTTTCGAATAAAGTAAGAAGAATAGAAGGAAGCAACGAACTAAAAACAAAAATATATATTTTTTACGTATGTATGTGTGTATGTACATTTCTAGTTTTAGTTTTGTGTAATTGATCAATAATTTGATCAAGTCTCTGTGAGATTTAAGGTTTTTTTCTTATGTAAAATGGAAATTTCTTTTAGTTCTCTTGTTTCCTTATAAAGTAAGGTTCTCTCTCGCTCTCTTTTCTCCAATAAAACTTCTTTAAATGTGAATATCAACGAACAATTATTATGTTAATCCAAGTGATATAATTCAAACATGATTGCAAGATATGCAATAGAATGCGACAAGAAAATCCAGAGAATACAAATGAAAAATTATTCCACCAATAATAACGAATAATTTCCACAACAATCTTGTCTTTCATGGCTCTGACCTATGGATGCACTGTGTCATTGTGTGAAGAAGACATCACGACATTTATGCTGAGATTTATTAGAATTCCATGAAGAGCTCAACTCAACTTAAATGTCCCCCAAGGATGATTACAAAATACAAAATCATAAACAAATTGTATTATAACATGGTGGCTCAAGCTCAATTGTTCGTTAAATTGCATATAACAAGGTTCTATGATTACATTATAATGGATGGATGACACAAACACTCACATAAACATAACTACAGCAAGAGTAAGTAAATAAGAGAGAAAAGAAAGTGGAGAAAAAAAAAGAGAATTACGCACCACTACATAAATATGAATGAAATAAATGCCAATTTATACAATACAATACTTTCAAAACACTGACATTTATTTAATGTTGGTGAAAGGCAGGAGAGAGAGAGAGAGAGAGAGAGTAAGAGAGAGGTATACATATAGAATTATTCATTTCAATTTTTTCCTGATATCATATTCACTATTCTGATGGATGTTTTTGTTTTTTTTTGTTATTTCTCTCTTGCTTTTTTCTATTGTCGTATAAGTGTGTATTATTTAGTTTCTGGTTTTTTATTATTATTATTGTTGTTGTTGTTTCTTTTTTTATTCGTTTTCCAAGCTTTTCCATCAATAAGATCAATTTAACAGTTATATTAACACATCACATTATTGTCATCGTCACATGATGATTATTCACTTGACAGCTCATATCCTGTGTAAACTAAATATCAAATACAGCTTTGATAAACTAATTAGTAACAGAAATTAAACAAAAAAAATTTTTTTAATTGCAATCAATCGTCAAAACACGCAAAAGTTTAAGTTTTAAGTGGAAATTGCATAGAATTGAGAATTTTTATGGAAATTTAATTTAGTGGTTTTAATCTATGTAAAGTTTAAACCATTTGATAAGCAATCGTTGGTCATTATTACAGAAATTATGTGTCCTGAACTCAAACAACCAAAGAACCCAAACTAGTTAATACCAAAAAAATTCTCAAGATGTTATAAGTTGAACTTTGGTCTCGGATAATGCCGCACATTGTCACATCTACAGAATTATCAATGATAACGCAGTTAACTACAATCGTCTATCGGTGCCACATTTCCAGACGTCGGCACCAATAACCCCCGGGGGCCGAACATCGTCGCCTTTTTACACACATAGGACACGAACATCAACAATGTTCGTTAAAAAGAGCGTAAAAATGCATTCAGTTGCTTGTCAGCTTCTAAAGAAGAAGGTTCATGTCGCTTTTTTCAGGTTTTAATTATACACCCAAAAAAATATTACAGTAAGATTCAATAATATTCAATGAGATTCACTAATAACAATGAGAAATAATCTCCATTTTTAGAAGAATATTTGTGAAGTCAAATAACCAGTCTTTAGGGATTTGCCACTACATATGCATATTATTAGGTTACACTTGAAAATATTACTAACAATTTTCCTCTGGGTTATACACATGCCTCTTACAAATACACTCACATTTTTATCATGTTCTCTTTGTGCCGACGTTTGCACATTTTCCTCAAAAAAAAAAAATTGTTTAAAATCCATGATCAAACAGCAATTTCTCCGCTTTCTGAATGAAATCGAGTATAGCTCCGATAGCACCAGATCCTTTGATTCCCTGTGGATCCATTTAATATCAGTCAAAAAGTTACAGTCTGGTCTTGATGACACTTACTGAGCAAACCTCGTACAAACTGTAATAAACTTATTTCATCTGAGTACTCCTTGTAATATTTCTATTTAGTTTCAATCTGCTTAATATGCACACACTTACATTCATGTAGAGAAATGTCTTCTTGTTTTCCTGTCAACGTAGTTAAAATGTAAACCCCACCCCTACTCGATTTGTGACTATAAAAATTGTATTCCTATGCTGTTTCCCAACATGCCAACAGTACGAAACTTACAACTTGCCGTGTCCCAACTTGTATACCGCGCACACTGCATTTCAACTTTGATTTCTGAACCGTAAATTATGATCTGAGGTACAGAAATGAGCGTTACAGGACAATGATGAGGTTTAAACAACAATTCAATATTAATTTACACACACGACTAGTTTAGAGAAAAAATTTTTAATATTTTCTGTTGTTGTTGTTTCCGTTTAAATTTTATACTCTTGCATTTCAAATACACTAGAGCCTCGACTTGCGTCGTTAATGGGGACCGGAGAATTGCGACGCAAATCGAAACGACGCAAATCGAATCAAATTTTTCTATACAAATGCATTGAAATTGAATTTATTGGGACCAAGAGTTCAAAATGAAGCCAAAAAACTTAATATTTCGGATAAAAAAGAAGTATGAAAACATTTTTCATTATTTTATTAAGTTCTGTAAAGTTTTTGTTTTTAATTATTATAAAGAAATAGCAAAAATATAAATTAACAAAAAAAACTTAACAAAAATCAATAAAATTCATTTATAAAAAAAATAAATTTTAAAGAAGAAATTGAGCTTTGTTTAGTTTATGTGGTGCTTTCTTCAGATTATAAATTCAAATCAACAACACTCCATTTGATTACGTGGTCTTACAGTTTTGTTAACAAAAAGGTTTGTTGAATTTTTAGAGATTTTTTTGCTGATATATTTCCTTGTAACAACTAATGGCTTGGTCAACAGATGCTGCTGCGCCCTTGCTACGATTTTCGTCAGGATCGTTTTCAGAAAATATATCCAATGCATGGGAAATTAATTGCATAGCTTTGGGAATATTGGCGATTGTTATTTTTTTTTTCCTCTAACGCATTATCAATTATCATAACATCTTCTTCTAAAGCGTGCTGAATATTAATGGATAATAAATTTTCATTATCAAGCTCCTCATCGTGAGACAGTAAAAGTTCATTAATGTCATCCTCTTCCATTCCTTCAAATTCGGCTTCTATAGCTAAATTTAATCGACGCAAGTTGAAATTGCAACAACGCAAGCTGAGTTTTGTCAATTTGTAAAAAGCGACGCAAATCGAAACGACGCAAATCGGATCGACGCAAGTCGGGGCTCTAGTGTACAAGTAATAGTAGGAGGATGTACTTGCTGTACAGCAGTAACAATCCGTGAATCCCAGAGTATATGAAATTTAAGCCATAAGCCTTGTATTGTAACAACAATATGTCCATAAATTCAAATGACAATTTTGCCAACTAGTTTCTAATTTTAACAAGACAAGACGCCTTCTAAAAGGCCTGCAAAATAACTTTAACGCTGCAATACAAGACCTTCCCATTCATTTTCATATTTCCAAATTTTAGAGATTCTTTTATAAAATTGATGTGAAAAAAAAATTCTAAAATTTTAATAAGGCCCCCGTAGAGCTCGAGTACAGCTCGCTATCTCCGCATAATGCACACAAACAATCTCAAATACAAGTAGACAAAGAGAGATAATAGACGTAAACAAATACACATTACATGGAGCCTTGCAAGTATGTATATCTGCCTGTTTGTATAACATCATTATACGGTCATTCAGACGTGTACATACCTACATACACAAGCATTCCTTATTTTATATGTTACATACATAAACGTACGTACATTTGTGTTCCTGTGTTTATGCACGCATTTGCTAGAAATTCCAAACCAACACAAATGGAAGTGTTGATTTTGAATGTGTTGTGGTTGTGGCATTGACATGGAATGTCATGAAATTTTCCCTCAAGTATTTTAGAGGAACACAACGTACGAAGAATGATACCTTTTCCTGGCTGGCTAGCTGGCTAGCGGTCCATACATTCATTGCATATGAAATCGTAACGAAAATAATATTTTAACGCACAATTTAGACTCCGAAGAACACAATATGACCCTGATTACTAATGAAGTCATTTAACAGGAAACAATTTCACACAAAACACTTCAAAATAAACCATACAATGTAAGATGAAATTAAACACAGGTTGTCTGCCCATCCTTCTGAAAATGAATTTAACAAGAAGAAAATTATTAACGGAATTTAAAGCAAGGAAAAAACCTTAACTTAATCAAGTACTTGAACTTTTCATTAAAAACGTATAAACTTGCTTAACAGAAGCATTGTAGCCATGGTTTAAAGTGGTATTTTACATCATTAGTAAATAGTTTTCATAGAATATTGAGTAACTACTATTCAACACATAAGTATTTCAATAACGAAAATAATTTACAAAATTTACGAGGCACTACAGATCACTTTCAAAGGCAATCCACCTCGTAACGTATGGGCACAGTTTTTAACTGTTGCAACTATGCTTCCTGCAGACCTTCGGGTGGTTTTCTTCAGCTTTGGAAACAAGAAATATATACAGGGTAAATCCATGAAAAATTTAAACTAATCCGAGTTTAAAAAATCAAATACAATAACGCGATGCAGAGACCATAAATTCTATTCACTGTACATAGTTAAATAATTTTCTTTATATTTTTTGCCGCAAGGCAGAACGATATTTTAAAATAGCTCTTCCAAATTCGTAAGGGTTTTAAAGCAGATTGAAACCAATCTCAAGCTAACATAGTAGCCAGAGTAACTATCCACTTAGACAACTACTGTATCCCCTAATGCAATCCATTTCCTGACGAGCTTTACTGCATTCCTCTATTTAGATGTAATCATAACTCAGCTAGTTGATTTAGTGATTGAATGAGATTGTAAAGCCAGCGCTATTCACAAACTGGATTTCTTTTTGAACACATCTCGTACATAGGAAATGTAAATGAAACTGAAAAACCTCAAAACATATATTCCATGATTTTAAAATTAAACAATGAATTCAACATTTACTACACAAAAATCTTTATTTTCAATACTCGTACAACACATACACATGCATGCAAAAACATAAACAGGAAATTATGTATCTGTAAGGGGAAATACACGAAATGCTCATTCGCATACATACATACATTAGTAGATCGACACAGATGAGTGGTGAGATTGTGGTGAAAAATAAAATGCGAAAAATTTTATTGTATTGTTTAGCTATACGTAAGCTTTAGCTGGTAATGTAAACGACACCCATACACACATACATACACACACAAAATAAAAACAAATAATAGATGACTAGATGTAATACGTATTGATACAACGAGGCGTATGATTGTTATTGTGCAATACTCATACGCATCGGGATATCGAATTAATCAAATATTTACGCACAGATACGAGGAAGTATTTCGTGAGTTTGTGTGTGTGTGTTGGCCATATATTTTTGCATTTATTTATCGCAATTTGTGTTACATTATAAGCTGAGCTAACGTATATTTAATTTAGTCAAAATCCTTATTTTACAAACTGAATATTTTATCGTACTTAAATGAATGAATGAATGATTTTTTCAATCTCTCTCTCTCTATCTCTCTGCTAGGTTATGTTATTGTTGTTCTAACTTTTGACTTATTTTGAAAATTGGCTAATTAATAATACGTATTCATTAACTTCACCAACTACTACCCAGCTTTGAAAATGTTTTTTTATTGTTTGGCTAAAAATAGTTTTTAATTTAGAAATTATAAACTGGCTAAAACCAACCAAAACTATTGATATTAAATAGAAATGAAAAAACAAATTCAATTGTAGTTTTAACTGTATATACCACGTATTTTAGCTTTATTCGGAAAAATGTTAAAATATTGGAGTATTTGAGTTGAACAAAAACACGTATTAAACAATAGAAAACATAGCAATGTACAATGTATCCACATTGCTATGTTTTTGATGGCATGTAATATTTTTTTATCCTCTTTATTTCAAGGAATAAATGCTTATTAATTAGCAAAATTATAATCAACCTAATTTTTTTGCAGAAGAGTTGAATTTTAAAAAAAAATTCTATAAGCATTTTACTTTACTTTAATATTAAATGCTGTAATTAAGCTTCCAGTTGATTTCATGTAATTTTGTTTACCACAAAAATATTTACATTATTGGTTTCAATTCGAGCTTTAGTTTCAGAAATTTTTATAGTATTTAACAGTTATTGGCTGCGGAGAAAAATTAGTAAAGAAATTTGGCTTAAAGTTCGTTTAAAATGTTTTTGCAAGTCTCATGACTATTGCGTACCTTGAGTCTGGCATCAGCACTTTCAAAAAGGCCAAAATCGAATTGAACGAATGACTTTAGTTTCTGTTAAGAACACTGATTTTCACAGATTAAAAAGGTATAGATTGCATATCTTAATGAATTCAAAATCTATCAAAAGCTATTGAAAATCGCTAGCAACCATTAGTAGGAATATAACTTCAACTGGAACAGAATGCATCCTTTTGTATATTTTAACAAGTCTTGTATGCTAGCTTTGATACAAAACAATTCTTTATTTTTAAAATTCAAGATTTTATTTAGAATTGTTAGAATGATTCTATTTAAACGATATATACACTGTTGTATGCATTTGATAATTTGTTCCCATTTTAGACATAATGCCACATTTGGCCTCCTTAGATGGTTAGTTATCCTCACAGCAAGATCATTATATGCGACCAAGATTGTCACCATCCTACTTAATCTAAAGTTACCGAAAGTAACGTTATTATGCATTTCCAACAGAAAAGGAAATTCTATCAATCCAATCAAATATATATGTACATACATATATACCTGTGCATAATATAGATTTTTTCTAATCAATCTCATATGTCAAGAGCAAAGCTTAGGCTCATTTTTCCTTTTACACATGCTTGTCCGTTTGTTGTCTGCCAACTGCACTTTTCCATCAAAACAAACAGGAAAAAACTTTCAATTGCAAATCAAAAAATATCCATAACAGACAAAGGAAAATCTTCAGAACTGGCCACAACCCACACCAATTTGCGTAAGTGTCATCATTTACAACAACAACAACAGCAGAACAGCAAAAACATAGAAACCTAAACCTATGACGAAAAACGAAAAATTAAAAAAAAGAAAAACATTTTTACAGCCAAAACGTAAAAATGGCAAATACTTGGGAGATTGAGAAAAATATGAAGAAAAACTGGAGAAGGTGGTGAACGAAAATTGTATGTGTCCAAAGCATGCCATAAAATCAGGTAATATAATCATAAATTCTACAATAACAACAAACTTGTATAAGAGATTGCAAATGATCTTTAAAGCAGTAAAAAAAAAAGAATCAAAAATAAACAGTAAAACCATCACGGTTTATTTTCTGAGAGATACAAAAAAACTATTTACTCAACACTAACAAATAAAAGAGATTCTACTGTACTGGAAAAGACAAAGGTTATGCATGGGACACATAAAAATAAATGTTATAGACACATATTTTGCATACGATAACATATACAACAACAACAGCAACATCCATACACATGCATAACTGAATAAAATCAAATATTAGAGCAGAGACGTAAACATTGGACCTTTAGTAGAAGTTGAGAGAAAAATGTATTCTAAGAGAGAGAGAGAGAGCGAGAGAGAGCGAGAGAGAGACACTAAAGGTGCTTATATGACTGTAGTTTTGCAAAAAAAAAATCGACAATATTTTTCCAAAGAGAACATATGCGTGCGTGTGTGTGTGTATGATAGTGTATTTTTACGGGTGCATATGTATTTAAAATATGCAAGTACGTATTGATTATACGAGTATGGTCATGGATTCATATATATACACATTTACATTTTTATGCACATGTGTGTGAGTGTATTTACACATGTATTTCTGTGTTATTTCTGTGTGTGATAAAGTGACATGTTTCATTTTTTGACAGTTTGACAGTGAAGGCACAAAATACAACAAACATAGCAAAAATACTGCAATAACAATGAGAAAGAAAAATGAAGAGGAAGAGAGAGAGAAGGAAGGTAAAAGAAATAATATTTTGATTTTCATTCTGGTCAAGTTAAAAATCAAGTCAAATCTTCTTAGTATTGTTATTGTTGTTGTTGTTGTTGTATGCCATTTGATTTGAACAATTTTACTAAACGAATATTTACAAGTCAAATAAATTGAAATGACAGATTTATTTTGTTGCTACGAAAGAGAAAGAAAACTAAATTCAATTGTATGCTCTTATTATTATTATTATTACGATTGGAACGTATGTACATACATACATATACATATATGTATGCATATGTAAAAATTATTGTATGTATTGTAGTACAATCGAATCGCATTTTAAAGAGCAACAAAAAAGACTACTAGGATTTTATTTCTCTGATAATCTCATTGAGCTTTCAAAGAAGAACATTGGAAATCAAAATTGCTTAATCAGAAGATACCGATGAGGTTCCAGTGTTGGGGAAAATGGAAAATGTGCCCTAAGTGCATCTATTCTTTTGGCTTAACACCTACTTTTCTGCCTATCTATCTTTTTGTCTGCAATCAACAAGCAATCAGTTATCAAACGATACTATAAATACTATAAGTCTTCTATATAATCACTCTAGGTTTGCTACATAGAATCTTTAATTTTCTGATAAAATAATAAATTTTCATTTTTCTACATTTTATATTTCAAAACTGTTCAATAGACAGTTTCATCATATTTCTATAAAGAAAAAAAAAATAGAATTTTAAGCTGGCAATTGCCTGTTGTCATAAATACAACACACTTTTGTTTACTTTCGTTTATCGGTTGCCTTGTGGTTCTACAACATGATTATGTTTGTTCAGTTGTTTGGTGGATGGAATGTCTGTACTGATGGGGTATGTATAGCCTTGTAATGATTCCCATTTGTATTAATTCGATGCCAGCAATTAACTCCTTCATTAAATATGCCCACATGTGTGTGTTTGCCGCTCTATGGCAAATGATTTGTTTTGTTTTTTTTTTTTAAGTAAAAAATATACATTTGATGTATGTACGTAAGCTGGTAAGTGTTTTCAATGTTTTCAAGGCATAAATCAATAATTAATTGCTCGTCGCGACATATTGAGTTTCAGTTGCAGCAAAGCAATCTGTCGTAAATAGAATACATGGGTGTATAATGCTTATATAAGCTTGCCTGAGACGGCAATTGCAAAATTGCTGTGCCTGAACTGTTGTGTCCATTGTGTTTATACCATTATTTTGTTTTTTTTTTAGTTCTCTTTATTTTTTTGTTTTTTAGATTTCAATATGAAACTCCCTTAATAATAGGAAAAAACACTCGCCTTTTTCCTACACCTTTATCTTTCATAATGAAAATATTAATACAGACAAGATAGACAATTTCCTCTGACATCACTTCCACCACCATGTAACCCAAACCCAACCCAAAAGCTATTTTGTTCGGGGTATCACTTTTAAAAGTGTAAAATATTTATATTTTTTGTTTATCCAGTCAGTATTATATTTCAAATTGAATAGCCATTAGGATAATTAGACTGTCATTCAAATGTTTTATAAATAAACGTGCATACTTATAGGGAATAGAAATGCATGTGTATGTTGTGTGTATGAGTATAAGTGTGTTTGTTTAATATCCTTTAATAAAACAACAACAACAACATCAAATGAAATTAAAAACAGGTGTGTTATTATTTAACTGGTATCTATAGTTTGTTTCCATTTTTAAAACGATTATTATTAGAAACTGAAACTAATGACAGCTATTCATTCACTTATTCATTCGTTCACTTAATATTTTATTCATTCTTTCATTCATTCGTTCATTCATTTGGTCAGTTATGCAATATTTACATGTTTAACTGATAATTTTTCGTTGTGTTGTTATTTGTTTAACCTCTCCTCTCTGTTTATCGATTTTAATTTATTTTAAAATGTTAAATTTTTTTTTCTTTTCTTTTTTTTTTTTTTTGTTTCTGTTAGCATAGGAATATTTTTAAATTTTACTCCATTCTCTTTCTCTCTCTCCCTCTCTCATTTTCTTTCTTTTTGTATAAATAATAGTTTTAATTGGACAGGAAATTTATATAAAAAAGTCATTAAAAAGAGAAAAAATTTAACTCGTCCATAAATAAATTGCATGAGAAAATGTGTGTGAGATTAATTGAAACTAATAAAAAAAAAATTAACTTCAGCTCTATTGAAAAATATTAAAAAAAAAAATAATCAATAAAATAAATAATAAATGCCACATAATTAAATCGAAAGAGAGAAAGAGAGACAGAGAGACAGAGAAAGCAAGCAATAGCGTAAAAAAGGAAATAAATGTGGCATTTTATTATTGAGTATTTAAAATGGCCATTTAATTGTGTATGAGTAATGTAACGGTAAAAAGCCAATTAATTTTACTCACTCCAATTAATTCCATATAAAATATGTTCAAGAAAGTAAGAGAGAGAAAGAGTGAGAGAGTTAAAGTAGAGAGTAGAATGGTTTGATAAAAGGAAATTTATAATAATTAATATAAATCATACGCCAAGTAGAATGGAAATAAAAAATAATATTGAAAGGGAAATACAAATTACAGCAAATCAACATTTGTCGTTTGGTTTAATTATTTTTTAAATGACTAACCGGTGAAGGCCTTTATTATGGAGTTTATTTAATAATTTATTTAATCGATAAGATCTTGTATTAAAACCGTTTTATTGACCAGATTTTCACTTAAATTTTGGAAATTAGAAAATAAGTTCACTTGATTATTTGAAACAAAATTTCTCACGATTCTTTGAAATCAATCAATTTATCAAATGCAATTTAATTAAAACAAAACAAAACAAACCAAACATTAAGATAAAACAGTTATTTGGTCTCTTTAGGCAACAATAATTTCCACCTTTCAATAAGAAAAACGAACAATAAACGAAATAAGTCTGATAGGTATATGCGTTTATGATTTTTTTTTTTTTTGTAATCAATGTAAGTTGATAGGAATGGTTGTAGGAAAGGGTGTAAAACTATATAAATTGCACAAATTATCACTTATGGGCTTTAGTGATTCTGCTCTAAAATGGTTAACATCGTATCTGTCACAAAGAAATCAACAAGTTAAATTTAGAAATGTCACATCTAAAATTATTAAAGTGCAATCTGGAGTACCTCAGGGCAGTCATTTGGGACCAATCTTATTCACTTTGTTTATTAATGACCTTCCCTCAGTTGTTTTGCATTCTAAGGTAATGATGTACGCTGACGACGTTAAAATATTTAACACTTTTAATAATGTTTATGGATTTGATCTACTTAGTACTGATTTTTGCTATTTTTATAAGTGGTGCAAATTGAATTTGTTGGAATTAAATATTAAAAAGTGTAAGCACATGACGTTTTTTAGACATTCAAAGATTGATACCTTCTATTGCATTGATAACGCTGTGTTGGATAAAGTTAAAAGTATTTTAGAATACCTTGGTATTCTATTGGATCATAGACTCAACTTTCGGGATAACATATCAATGATCGTGAATAAAGCTTATGGCATACTTGGTTATATGAAACGCTGGTCTAAGGAATTTGTTGATCCTTATTTTTAACTAAAACGTTATTTACATCTCTTGTCCGGCCTATCCTGAAGTATGGTTCTATAATATGGGACCCTTGTTATGCAGTTCATATAAATAGCATTGAGTCAGTGCAAAAACAGTTTTTAATTTTCTGTTTACGAGGTCTTGGTTGGTATGAAGTACCGCTATATCGGAGTAGAGTAGTAAGAGTAGACTCTTAAAAGTCTTTGTTCCATGTTGAGTACTCTTTTTATTCTGGGTTTAATACGTGGAGATGTTGATTCAAAGTTCCTGCTCAGTCGATTGAAATTCAATGTTCCTGTGCGACCTACACGTAATTTTGAATTGCTTTCACTGACTACAGATCAGACTACGAAAATAATGATTCCTTCAGACGTGCCTGTAAAACATTCAATGAATGCTGCCAAGTAGTTGATTTCTCTGTGCCCAAAGATGTTTTAAAGAAAACCCTAACAATATTTTTGAACTGTTAATTTAAAGTTGTATTTGAATTAATATAAACTGTTTTGGATATGTCTTATTTAGTCAGTAAGGATATATTGTATCTATTGAAGTTAAATATATAAATAAATAAATAAAAACTCAAGTAAATTTTACCCCAGGCATGGATTAATTTTTATTACCATTACACACACATTTTCCCTCCCTCGTGCTCTGTTAAAAGATTACGTATTCTTGTAATGTATATTTAAAGAAAATATGCATAAAACTATTGTAAGTTTCATTTGCAGTCAATCGAAAAAAAATATCCTGGTTTAATATTTCCCCTCTCTTTTTGATCGCCCAATAAAAACTCTTGAAAGCAGGAGAGCAACTCATTATTTTAATTATTTCCCTTAGAAAGATACCTTAAAGCGAAAAACAAAATAGTTTTTCTCTCTTTATTTTGGAATTGTTTTGTGTACCTCTACGTTTAGTTTGATTAGTTAAATCTCTCTAAATAAATTTCTCTTCTAATTGAGGGATCAAATAGAATATTTTAACAGTGTTGTGCTGAAAATTATTTCCTTTTAAAATAAAATTAAAGTGAGATTTGTTTATTTTTTATATTTTTGTTTTGTTTACTGTTTTATTGTTATTTCTACAAATCCATATACAATACAATAACAAGCAATAAAAATTTATGCAATAACACGTTCATTTTTCTTTTATTCTGTTTTTTGTTTGGTTTTTGAAAATTAAAAAAAAATTAAAACATAAACAACGACTAACTTTTGCCGTTATAGAAAATTAAAAATTTGTTTTTAAGAAATTTTCAATCTCAAACAAGACCAATTGTAGGGTAAGAAAGAAAGGTATCAGTCTCGTAGAGTATAGAAGCTGAAGAGCAAATGTAGCATTACAGTATTCCCTCGATTTACGTCGCAGAATGTTCCGGAAAAAGGCGACGTAAATCGAAATGACGTAAATCGAATTTCATATTGCTCATACTACAAAGTAGTATGTTTTTAACAAGGAACTTAAAAAAGATACAGTAATCTTTCGATTTACGTCGCAGTTGGTTAAAAATAAAGGCGACGTAAATCGAATGACAATGCAAATCGAAGTTGAAGGGAACAAAATTTTTGACGACGTTAATCGAAACAACGTAAATCGAGGGAATACTGTATAAGAAATGCATTTTAATGCTTCGATATCTATACATATTCTATAGAATATTTTATACAGTATTGCAAAAAATATAAGAAAAAAACAAAACAAAACAAATACTAAAATCAAAACAAACAATCAAACATACATATTTTTGTGTACATATTTAACACAACAGTCTCTCTATATTATTATAAGGCTTTAAGCAGCACAGAAAGAAAAAAAAAGAAAAAATTCACATTGAACTACAACAGCAACACAAAACAAAATAAAATGCCAATATGTCTGCCAAAGATTTTTTTTCTATTTTTCTTTTACTTTACAATACCCCTACATGTGTACACACACAAACACACACATACACACATTATAAGTAAAGTAAAAATGTGTTGAAAACGTGTTTCAGATATTCCCTAAAACAAACAAACAAAAAAAAACCAAACACAACAGGAGAGCCAAGTTCTTTTTTTCATAACCAAAACAAATAAAAAATAACGGTTTTACTCAATATAAGTAAAGGTAACAACAGAGGAACTCTTAAAAATAAACACTCTAAACAAAAGATGTTGAGAGCTATAAAAACGACTTAAACAACAAAAAAGCAGAAAAGAAAGGCGACTATGATAAAGAATATGAAATGAATGCAAAAAGAGAAAAAAAGAATTAGAAGAAATGAAGAGAGATCTTTTAAGTCTCTAGAGGTTACAAGCATAAACAAAAGAATTTTTGTTAAAAGAAAAAAAAAACGCTCTCTTAAAACAATTCTGATAAAAAGAACGAAAAACAAATTAAAAACGAAAAAAATATTAAAAAAGTAAATATTGTTTAAAGATAAAAAAACTAAGAAAACTAGAAGAAAATTTTTAAACATTTTAAAAGTGTAATATGAAAGCATAATATTTGAAAGCATACGTGATTAACGCTTGCCTAGAATTTTAAATTTATGACGGGATACTTAAACAATACCAGATTGAATGGTGATATGATCGGTGTTTTACTAGTATTGCTTGCAGTAAGAGTTAAATAAGCGCTGGTCTGTAGAAGTAGCTGGTATTCTGAAACTATAGATTTTGCCTTTTTATAACCGCCAGAGGTCTGTTACATCTCTTGGTACCTGAAGACGCACTTGTGGTTGTTGGCCACTGCTCAGTACGCGCTCATGTAAGAACATAGAGTCTTTCACATAATCCTTTTTGCAGGTGACATTGCCATAGTCTCGGTAGCTAAGACGGTAAGGGAAATAGAGGAGAAAACGAACACAGCGATTCGAAATGTTGAAGCATGGCTGGATGAGGCAGGTTTGACACTTGCTGCACATAAAACGGAGGATAGTCGAGAAGATGGAAGTGACCGTTGGAGGCACAAGGATCGAATCGAAGAGGGCGATAAAATACCTGGGAGTGATTATCGACGACAAGTTGAACTTCAAGGAACACGTGAAATACATCGGCGAAAAGGCATCTGTAACACAAGGAGCACTGGCGAGGATGATGCCAAATATTGGAGGACCAGGTCCATTCAAAAGAAGGATAATTTCGGCGGTAGTAACATCGATAATGCTGTATGCTTGCCCAATATGGTCGGAGGCACTCTCCGTGGGGACGACAAGGAGGATACTGTCCTCGGTGTATCGTCTAAGTGCGATTAGACGGATAAGTGGCTTCAGGACAGTGTCTGATGAAGCGGTATTGGAATTGGCAAAGACAATACCAATAGACATATTGGCGGATGAGATGAGGCGGATATATTTTCGCCGTCTCGAATGTCCAGGACGGACAGTGGCTATAAGAGCGGAGGAAAGAAGGACTTCCATGCACAAATGGCTGTCACGATGGGAGAACAGTTTAAAGGGAAGATGGACATTTCACCTTGTCCCTGATACAACCCCTTGGATGAAGAGCAAACATTGCGAGCTGAATTACTATGTGACCCAGTTCCTAACTGGTCATGGATGTTTTAGGAAGTACCTGCACAGATTTGGACATGATACTTCCCCTATATGTCCAAACTGTGTAGATAAGGAGGAAGATGCGGAGCATATTCTAACATGCTGCCTCAGATTTAGATGGCCCGGAGAAACGACTTTAGGACCAAACCGGCTCATAGAGGAGCTGTTGAATTCTAGGATTCTATGGAGCCAATACAGCCAGAAAATGGCCAAAGTAATGATTGAACTCCGAAGGTTGGAGGAACGAAGACGAAATTCGATATAACGTGATAAAGCTTTAAAGCTAACCAGCCCTCCGCGAAGAAAGACCTTACGGCAGTACCGCGGGGGGAGAGTGGTTGAAGTGTGTAGGGGGTGGATTTAGTACGTAGGCACCAGTGATGGTGAATCGTGCATGCTTTTGTTGGAACAAAAGTATCTTTCGAACTTTACTACCTCTGGCCCAAGGCAAAAAAAAAAAATAATCAAATTTGCAAAAATTCCCATAACGTAGAGAAGTATAAGATGCTGTTGATCATTACATTTTATAAAACTTGAAAGAATTGAACCCACAATAATTTTACAAATCTTAATTAATTTAACTAATGAAGGATGCAGTATGTAATTTTTTTAAGTAAAGTTGATGACGGTAGTAGAGGATTTTGCTAGCCAAGGAATTAGGGTGGAAAAGGAACTTTATCATGTGTTTGTGCTTTTTAGAAACAAAGAGCTTTCTAGATATATTTTTTATAGCGCTAGAAAGCTTTATTGATTCGTTAAAATCTCTAACGAGTTTTGGATTGATTAAGTCTTCAATATAGTGACACATTTTGATTGTAACAGCGACTTTCTCTATTAGTCAGAGGGAACTTTTACTCTGAATGATCAATTTTCATGTTAAGATACTACAATGATGGCATTTTAAATTATTGTTTCTTTATAAATATAATAAATAATAGTTTAAAGCTTCTTTTTCGAAAACTATTCGCACAATACATTCTAAATTTTTTACATTTTATTTAAATGAATCACTTTTTTAATTATTTTCATTCGTCTTGGTGGCAGGAAGTTAAAACGGAAAAAAAAACTACCGAAATTAATTTAATAACACAAAATAAAATAAAATACTTGCCATAGATACATAATACAAAATAAAAAAACATTGTTTTCATGTAAATTCTTTTGTTAGCAGCCTATTTTCTTATTTCTGTCAACATTCTTATGACTTTTCTAACATTTTGTATGATTTATAACGAATTTCCGTTTTAAATTAATAACAAACTGCCAACATTTTACACGAGTTTTACACATTCAAACAAAACCAAGAAAAAGAATAAAATAAAAATAATATGCAGCGGATGTTAAAACCAACAACGACATCATCCAAAAACGTAATTTCAGACTTACAAGTACAATAAAATGTTGTGTAACGCTACAGCTAATGCTGATATTGCTAACGTTTTTAACTGTAAATCAAATACAAATCAAATCACATCGTTTAAGAACCCAAGGACAACAGTACAAGAATTATTGTGTAAAACTTTCTGAACTTTTCACGCATCCTAAACGCATACATACTCGTACATACATACATCCATCAAATACAATAAAATTGTCTACCTTAAGGGGTTTTAGGTCTCTGACGTACTTCAAGTTCATTTACGAAACCGCCAAAATGAATTTACTATCTGTGTTATACATCCTGTCACAATAACAGTTACAATGTAATAAAATACATGCATACATACACACATACATACATATGCACATAGGAGTGGTAAATAACAATTCGTAGGAAGGATAATATGTCAACTGTGAAACTGTTAGGATTTTAGGGTAATTTGTCGTTGGCACTCATGCATGCTAATTAAATTAAAACAAAAGCAAAAGCTTTACACATTTCTACGTATTAGAATTTCTTAATAATACGACAAAATTTAATAATTGTCTGTCTGTCTGTCTATCAACTGGAAAAGTTCAAAAGAAGCAAATATTCTATTTATGAACTGTTAGCATATTGTATAAGAAGATTTAAAATCATTATTAATACACAAACACATGCATAAAAACATAAATACGAGTACATGCCCGTTAGACTAGTTGAAATATAGCAAAAATAAAGTGTAGAAAAACTTTTTCTTTAAGAAAATTAAAATATTTTACAAAACAGTGTTATTCTCCTTTTCTCCTTTTTACTTTTTCTGCTCTCGATTAATTTAAACATCAACAGGTGGTGAATTGGCTGCTTTTTATTACGCTTTGTTGTTTAAGTAATCAACCTGCATTTACCACACCTTTTTTACACTCTATGTTTGCATAGAACAAACACAAACACAAAGAAACACAAAAAGGAAATTTTAAAAAGAAAGTACAAGTTTTCTTCTCTTCTACTAAAACAAACATGGAAATAAAAAAGAACCAGCACAGACAATAAAAAGCGAACAGAGAAATAACATAAAGTGAGTAAGAAAAGAATACGATACAAAAAAAAAAAGAAACCGCTAACTAGCAACCTGAGCATTATCTAAATGGCGTAGTAGAGCAACGAGTTAACAGTAAACACTATAACCCCTTATTCTTCAATAATAAAACAACAAGAACAACAAAAAAAAGAGCAAAACATGAACAAAAGCTGTTAATGTTTTACAAGTTGTTTGTGTTTTACTAAAACAAAAAAAAATGAGACGAGATAAACAAACCTACATACAGTTATTTGTAAATGTTCTATTGTTGTTGTTTTTCTGCTTTAGCACAACATAAACAAAAGAAGAAGAAGAAAAATGTTATCATCTGTGCTGTTAAGAGCATACAAGTTGTCGTAACAAAAAATTTTAATTAATTTGGGATCTTTTAAAATTGCCAAGGGAGAGAAAGAGACAGAGAGAGAAGTTGCCTAAAAAGATTTTTTTAAAAGATTTTAAAACTATTTTTAATGAAAAAAAATGAAAATTAAATCAATAAATTTAGAAAAATAACTTTAGCTAAACACGCTATTAACATTTCAGTCATACAACACGTATGATTAACATTAATTTAAAGATATTACAACACTCATACGTCTTGTGGACAAAAAGTTTACAAATTTTATTCTGGTCTTTAAGATTTTATATCAAATCATATATATTATTTCTAAAGCACTTTTTTTTTGTCGGTTGCAAATATCTCCCATACCACCGCATCAAATTTAATGAATGATATCTCATTTTAAAGCTTATATCTAACACTAATAACGAAAAATAATTAGAAATTGAAAAATTAATATTTTCATTGATAAAAATTATATTTTATACAGAACTGCATGATAATACTGTTGTCATTATGATTATATGTTTTTGTTCAAGTGTGGTAATACAGGGTCGTTTAATAGTAATGCAGTTTTACATAATATAGTATGTATTAAAATCCATTCTGGCAATACCGCTATTTACTATAATGCCGTTTATTACTAAGTCAGTTATATATAATATGCATATTAAGTTGTAAAAAGCTGTTTTGGCAATACTTTGCAGTAGTTGTTAGATTAAGTGCGATAAACAGGGTCACTTAATTGTAATGCTATTCCACATAATATATAAAGTTGTAAAAGCCATTTTGGTAACGTCGTTATTGTCATGGCATTGTTTGTTTTATGAAGTGTAGTAATACAGTGTCTTTTAATATATACATATATAGTGTCAGCTGATATTTAACAGTTAAAAAGGTTTTAAGAAAAACAAGGTCAAACCCTTCAAAAGGTAGGATTGTATTTACCAGAACCGGTCTTTTCACATGGCAGTTATACGTGGCTTTTTCTCGAGTGCGTACGTTTAAAGATATTTTTGTTTGTATTAAGGATACGTACGGGCAAAAAGTTAACGATGATCATGTCATTACCTCTAACATTGTATTCAAAGAAGTATTATAAAAGCATTTAAACATATGTATGTATGTATGTAAATATGTATGATATATTATGATTTCTAATATTTTTATACTTTTAATAAAATTTCTATTAATTATTTTCATTTTATGTTACAAAAATGACAACTAACGGTGCGAAATATTCGCACGGGTCATCTAGTTTCTGTATAATATTAAAACATACATACATATATATGTATGTATTTTAATTTGTAAATAATATATTCATTCCATTCATTCTTAACATTATTTATTTATCAAAAAGAGGAAAAGTGATAGCTTACCTCCCTCCTCCTTAAATACATTTCACAAACTAAAAAATACCAACAAAATAACTTTTAGAAATTTTACGTTTTATTTTCCTATTATTACCGTTTACTGATGACAACGTATCAACAACCTTTGCCATATGCTTAACAGTTCGAAGACAAACCCTACGAGTAACGAAAGAAAAAAAATTTAATGGAAGAAAACTCTTCAAATTTCAAATTATATAAAGTAGATTTTTTTTTCATGTCACGTTTTAAGGATACTTTGAAATGAAAAATTGTTAGCCACCTTTGATACTGGCGCATCTACCATCAACCCTGAGCTAACCATTTGATATATGTGTAGGAAAACCTTTTTAGTAATTCAATGCGGCAATAAAGTGTGGAAAAAAATGGGGTAACGAAAGTACTTACAAACTACTCAACCTTCTTTTAAATGAATTTTCTCTAGCTTAACCGGTTTTGTTAAACTTTAAAAGAACACAACCAGATGCAGCAGAAGCAGCACCAGTAAAGCAACTATCGATAAAAACCCTATATTTTTTTTTTTTTTTTCTTTGACTTTCGTAAACAAATACTTATCATGGTAATTTTCCTTTTTTTATAATTTTCAGCAGCCTTGTTTGGTTGGTTGACGGCTAGCTGCTTGGCCCACTGCAAAGATGGCATACACATCGGACACCAAGTCAAAGTTTTCACTAAAAATAAATGATGTTAAGGAAATAACTTTTGACCTTAAGAGATATTAAATCGAAAAAATAAAACAAGAACAAAAAACTAAACTTCGTAGCCAAACACTATCAAGTATAAAGCCTAAATTAAAACAACAACTACTAAATAGAAATTATCAACATTTCGAGCCATAACCTCAAAAATATCTCAAGCGACAAAAACGAAATTTTACAGGGGAAGGTTTTTATTATTTATTTCTTGTTTAAATTAAGTTAGAAAGTTTTTTTTTTTTTTTTTTTTTTTTTTTTTTTTTTTTTTTTTGGTGAAACCAGCACTCAGGGGATGGCCCCTACTCATGCAGTGCATTGTGCAGATTTTTAGGAAAATGGGTTATAGAAAGGTGGAAGAGAGGGAATAGTGTTTTGTGGACATCTCAAGATGCGAACGGCAAGGAAACGAGTTGCTGCTAGATGACTATAAAATGGCCAGTGCTATACCTTCACCATTAGACAGTCTACAGCAATCGTCCCCAAGAAGCCCGCACCCTTCAGTCCTAGCTTCTCACAAGTTAGAAAGTTAAAATTTTTTTTTGTTATTAATTTATAACGGTACAGAGTGTGATCCTGAAATTTTTATAGATGATGCAAATGATGTCAATTTATGCAATTTATTACAAAAAACGATATAAGAAAAATATGTCACTTGAGATATTTTTGCGGTTATGGCACGATTTGGTTCAATTAAAAGAGTTAAAATCAATTCGGGTTAAAAACAAATTTTATTATAATTTTTTAAATACTTTTACCTTAGCCATTAAATGTAAAAATAAGCAAACTTGCATAGCATTAAGAATAGTAGGAAGACAATTTTTACGCCCTTAGAACGATAAGATTTTGTTTTCGTGTTGTTTCAGTTTAACTCGGTATCTGAGGATTACTGATCAAAAAATTCCATAAGAAAAGAATTTTTCTTTACAAAAATAGAGTTTTTTTCTTAATTTCTCCCCTCACTTCTAATTTAAGTTTTAAGTGTTTAAGTGTTAATAAAAACTAAAACCTATTGCAGGGTTTTATCAATAAACAAACCAAGGCTCAAACTCTGCTAATATTGATTAAATCATCTCCAGCCAAGGTATAGAATATGTTATCCTCCTATAAAGCTGATTTTAAAAACATTTTTATTAAATTCATTTCCACATTATTTTTATAATACCTGAATACAATTTCCGTTCTACATTTTTCTCTTTTTCAAAATTTTTTTTCTCTTTTTTTTATTTTTTTGATGTTGCATGCTAAACTTTTGTAGAGCACAGTAGAAAAAAAAAGACGTGCAATCAAGTAAACCCAAAAACTTTTTCGTTTTACCAAAGTAAATGCAAAAAAAAAATGCCCAAAAATGAAATAGTAATGCGATTAATATTAATTGGATCAAAGATTTTTATTTATTTATTTGTGTAATAAATTACTTACGAGTTTTCCCTCTTGCAGTAGTAAATAGAAATCAACTCAATTAAATTGATTTTTTCTTTTTTTTTTGTTTTAACTATAAAAAATGATTTTTAAAAACAGATTTTAATGCGATTTCACAAAATGAAAGCAATTAATCATGTACTGCTGTGGATGTTAATAAAGAGCGCAAATGGAAAAGGGAGCAAAAGGAGAAAAATGAAAATCTCTTACAACTATCCATGCCTTCGTTAAGTGTTAGACATAAAATGCCAATAGCACGCTAATTAACAACTTTATTTTGGAACTCAACAAGGAAAGTTTTGTTCTTCTTCTTCTTCTTCTACACTCTCTCTCACTCTCTTTTCAAGAGCTCACAAGACAAAAGGAAATAAAATTAGTAGTAGTAGCACTCCTTTTTTTACAACCTATACACCAACTTGTTATTGTAGCTATTTTTTTATGTTGTTGTTGTTGTTGCTTTTTCAATACTTGTCGAAACTTTTATAATAAAGTTTTGCGGCTAAGAAAAGTTTTAGATTTTGTGTCGTTTTAAAAATTTTATTTTTCTTGCTCTTACCCTCTCCTTTCTTTTTTGAGTTTTTTTCTTTTTGTTTCTTGCACTCGTATTGTGTTTTTATTAACGTTAGTCATTGTTGTAGTTGCTTGAAAACAAGTAAGGGCAGTACTTTTAAGTTTAGCTGTTTTAAACGAAAAAGAAAATTAAAATATTAAAATACGTTAACTTATGTTCAAGGTGGCAATAAGTTCTTAAAACCACATTAAATGCACAAATACAAGCAATGTTATCACTTAATATCATAGCCATTTACAAAACTAATATTCAATTAATTAAAATTATTTGTATTACTATCGGGTCCGCCATCTAACGTTTTTTTTTTTCAACTAGTGCTTATTTCGTGAATGGTAACACTTAGCTCATGTCTGATTTGACAGATAATTAGTTTTATCCTTCCGCAGAACGAATATGGTTGTGTATACGCTTGAACAACGCTGGGAAATATTGCGACATTACTTTGAAAATTTGGAATGTGTGCGAAAAATGCTTACGGATTTTGGAAGAAGAGAGCACCGTCAGCTCCGTATGTTCGTTATCTTGTGAAAAAAGTGAAAGAAACTGGTATCCTCATCGATAAACCAAAGCGTGAAAAGCCAAAAACAGTGCGTACACCCAAGAATATTGCTGCTGTGGCAGAAAGGGTGCGTGAAGCGCCATCAACATCAATTCACCGTCGTTCTCAACAATTGAACATTTCGGAGACATCATTGAGACGAAGACCTTGATATGATGCCATACAAAGTCCAATTGGTTCAGGAGTTGAGGCCAATTGACCATCCAATGCGTTTTCGCTTTGCCAAATGGGAATGCGATCGACTTACAGAAGATACCGATTTTGGCAAAAAAAATCATCTTTTCAGATGAGGCTCATTTTGATCTTGGCGGGTATGTAAACAAGCAAAATTGTCGCATTTGGAGCACAGAAAACCCGCACGCATACATTGAAAAGCCGACGCACACAAAACGAGGCACTGTTTGGTGCGGATTTTGGTCCAGAGGCATAATTGGGCCATTTTTCTTCGCAAAATGAGCAAGGAGTGGCCGTTACAGTCAAAGGCGATCGTTATCGGGCCATGTTGAATGAATTTTTGTTCACAAAAATTGAAGAGAAGGATATTGGCAACATTTGGTTTCAACAGGACGGCGCTACGTGCCAGACAGCCGAAGCTACAGTCGATGTTTTGCTCCCTGTTTTTGAAGATCTCATTATCAGCCGCAGAGCTGATGTCGTTTGACCACCTCGGAGCTGCGATTTGACACCGTTGGACTATTATTTGTGGGGTGCCGTCAATGATAAGTGTTACGCCGACAAGCCAGAGACAAATGACGCTTTAAAGGACAATATTCGTGAAGTCACCAATGCATCTATAATGTGCTTAAAAATTGGACTAATCCTTTAGGCTACTGCATGGCCAGCCGAGGCAGCCATTTGAATGAAATTATTTTCCATTATTAACCGGAAGGATTGTACTTTCAAATAAAAAAAGAAATTTGAGAAAATATTCAGTAGTTTTTTTTAAAGCATTTTAAAAAAAAAAAAAGTTATTTGGCCGACCCTTTACAAGAGTTGCGTATTTTAATAGCCACGTTCTATGCGTTTGTGACTCAATGCCGTTTTTTTTTTGTTTTTATTCTCTTTCTCTCTTTTGAAAACCAAGTCAAAAAAAAAAAATAACAAAAACAATAAGCCTTTACAACAATTTACATATGCTCTTTTGTATTGTTGTTGTTATTGTTGTCTTGTGTTTATTGTCTAAAAGATTAACAATTTCCTGAGTAGTTTCTAAACAATTTTTCCATTTTTTTCTTTCTTTCTTTCTTTCTATTTTTTTCATAATGAAAATCTTTGGAAAAACAAAAGAAAATGACTTTATTCGCTTCACATGCTGTTAGGCATGCAGATTTCTTTCATTGTTTTCGTTGTTGTTGTTATGTTTTCTTATTGTTTTTCTATGATGCCGGCTATATTGTATCCATTGTTATTGTTGTTGCTGTTGTTTGCTATTGTTTTCAGGAATGTAAAGTGTTGTCATCAACATGTGCGTAGACACTATTAACAAGAAGAAGGCTTCTTCTATTCTATTTGTTTTTGTTTAGGCAGGAAAAAATAATGTTGCACAAAGTTGAATGACATTCCTTTAAAGCAACAAAAACAATAACGATAAAAGAAAAAACAGAGAGAGAGAGAGAGAGAGAAACAATATGAAGAATATTTAGTTTCAAGAGCACAGGAAAAACATTTAAAGAGTTTAAGTGCTCTTGTAAATAGTGCCAGTATCACAATTTACAGGAACAAGAATTTTAATTACCAGACATTTGGAATGCACGACTTGTAATTAAAATATCTGATTGTCTCTCTTTTAACGGTTTTCAAAAATTGATGGAAAGAAAGAAAATAAAAAGAACACCAAAAGTCCAAAGTTTCAGGAAGTTAGTGAAACACAAAAAAAATCAAAGATTACAAAACAAGAGTTTACATTTAAATTAAGATAAAATATAAACCGATTGCACATTATAAAATGAGTTATTTAACATGAAATAATAAAATCAGTTTAATAAACGTCAACTTGAGCGATATTTTAATAGTTAAGTTTACTATTTAACAAATAAATTAAATAATCATTAGCGAACATAATCACAAAATGGAAAGGAAACGACAAAATATGAATTTAATCATTTAAAGATTAATATAACAAGGTTTCTCCTTTTAAACTTTCAACAACAAAAGAGAATTTTATATTGTATTGTATAAATATATTATCCTGGAAATATAATAACGCCATATATGAATGTGTACATATGTACGTTGTGTACAATAAAATTCAATTTACTTTTGTTCCCAAAAGAAATAAATGTGAATATTTTGTATATTTATTTTCCACACATATACATATGTACACCCACAATACAATGTGCAACATTAAAACTATGCAACAAAGATAAAATAAAGAATAAAACACTTTACACATGAGTATGAGTATTTGATGTGCAACCAAGAGCAGACAAGTGTGAGTATACAGACACCAAATGTACATTTTTATTGAAGATTCAGCAGCAACAAGGCAAACAATTGACAATTCACGGAAATTTCAGAACTAACGTGAATACTTAACAAATAAATAAGCCAGAGCATTTCACCTTCAAGCTGATGGTATTTAATTACGAATTGATTCCTTAAAAATATTCTACTTACCATAGATAAATGATTCATTATTCATAAACTTCCATACTTAATCCATCAAAATGATAATATTGCTAACGACATAATTGTACAGATAAAAGTATTTATCAGCTAAAAGATCGGATCATATTATAAAGCACATCATATTCGTATTGTTTCCCCCCTCTTAAGAAAGTACTCTCATATTCTTTCAATTTTAAAGCTGGAAAGTTAAAACGAAAAAAATACAAAGATTTCAGTTGAAGAAGAATAAATGCATGCATTACCGTTGTAGGGCATAAGTAAGTAAGTAAATAATGTGTGTTTTCTGGTTATTGTTGTTGCTGTTGGTGGTGCAACAAATAAACTATAAAAAGCCAAAGTAGAGTTAATGTTTACACATAAGCACAACAATATGCAACATAATGAACGTTACCAGTATAAATCGCTGTTAAGGAATGAATGCATGTGGCATGCAGCCAACCATGAAAAGCCCACTTCAAATATATAAAAAGAAAATAAAATACTAAAGAAGACGAAAAGAAAAGAAGGAAAATAATAAAACATTCATATGTAATCATGGCATTACAAAATACAATGCAATGCACTACACTGCACTGCACTGCACTGCTTTGCAACATTGTTTTATTAACAATTTACTCGTATGTATATACATATGTATATGTACATAGGTCTTCTTGTAATGGCTGACTCCTTGCAGCAGAGAGTTAAACATTAGAAAAATGTTTACACATGAATTTTTTTAATTAAAACCTTTATTTTGCTTTTTTTTAAGTTCATTGTGTTTGTGTGTGTGTGCTTTTGTAATTCCTCTTTTTTTTTCTTTACTCATCTTAATTAATTTCAAATATTTTGAAAAATTATTCGTAATTAAATGCACATTGACTTGAATTGTTAAATTGTTGTTTGTTTGTCGCAATAGTGTTGTTGTACTTGTAACATAAAGAACATGTGATTAAATTTATTATACCCATCTACCCACGTCTTTATGAACAGGCAAAAAAGTTTCTTCCATTTATTTGCAGCATTGTAAGTTTAACATGCGAATAAATACATGTATGTACACGTGTACTTATGTACATATGCATGTAGCTTTGTGCATATACATATGGACATACACATGTGTGCACAAACAAACAAATAACAATTGGTTTGTTCTCCTGACACTTATGTAAATTGCTTTAAGGTAATTTGCCTCATTTATGGACAAAACATTTCGAAACACACAACCACATACACTAACTTATTCGCACGCACACTTTTTGCGTGACCAAAAACTAAAGAGATTAAATTAAATTGTTACAAATATGTTACAGGTATTACGTTTATGTAAAATATTGTATGTAAATTAAATGAAATTGTTCTAGTTAATTGAATCTAATAATACACACACTCATACATGGAAACACACACACACGCATCCATACGATAATAAAGGAAAATCTAAAACTAAATCTTATTTAAGTATTGTAATAAATATTCTTCCTATTTCTTACTCTCTATCGCATTCTCTTTCACTCTATTTTAATACTTAGACATTCTCTTAGTCTGTAAATAAAGAACAACGCAAACAAATGAGAGCATAAAAACGATCTCATTACCCTTGCACCCAGTGTTGAAAAATTGAAATTTTGAAATGGTACTGAACTATAACTGAAAGAGTACTTTTTCGCATCAAATGGTACTTTTGTAAAAAAATACATACATACATTACATGTGCGTTAATTTTATACATGAGTAGCGGGACCTAAAGTTTAAAGTCGACTCCGAACGGCCGATTTTTGAGAAACTTTTCATGACAATTTTATCTACTCTCAGAGTTTTTGACAGATGAGGTCGCCGAAGGAATATTTTTCATTTTTCATTATTTTGGAGATGTCTGACGTTGGGTATGAACCGCGGGCTCACATCTAGTAAGCCAGCACACTGCCTACTAGACTACATATTTACTTCTTCATATTTAATGCACGTACGGTACGGAACAGAAAAACTAACGACTTATACGAGTTCCTCACATATGAAACAAAA
This sequence comes from Sarcophaga caerulescens, assembly GCA_927399465.1. Taxonomy (NCBI): domain Eukaryota; kingdom Metazoa; phylum Arthropoda; class Insecta; order Diptera; family Sarcophagidae; genus Sarcophaga; species Sarcophaga caerulescens. The sequence goes on from OV656868.1 coordinate 94,221,065, forward strand.
AGTGCTGATTCTGAATGTAACAAAACGTAAAAGTTCCGTGTAGTCAAACGTCGACGGAACGTTATGGAACATACTTTCGTTCGTAGCATATGAAGAGTAATATTAATGCTTACCGAAATCATTTGTCGGTTCGGCAGGTGTTCTCATTGCTTTTTGTATTCTAAAAACGAAAAACGTTCCGTCGACGTTTGACTAACCGGCGCTTAAGTTTAATTCTACCTTTACTATTGCATTGAACATGTTGGTAATGCATTATATAAAAGAGTAAAAACGATAAAATAAGTCTGAATGACACAAAACACTGCCTAAGCAAGGGCCAGAGAGATTTTATATTAGGTTAGGTTAGAAAACCAGATATCCTAGCCATTTTATAGATATCCTAGATTTTATCCTAGATTTTATATTAGTTTCATTTGTTTTTTTCAAGCTTACTTGCACAAAATTTTTATATACGATTACGCCATCAAAATTCCTTTGTTAGACAAAAACAAGAATCTCCTGATTATTTATAGAAATAAAATGTGGTAAATGATACCGTATATAATCGTTTTTGTACAATTTGTTGAGCTCTTCAATTATATATTTTTTACGTAACATATTACCATTTCATCATCACTCATTTGTTTCAAGTAGTCAAAATGAATATTAAATTAATGTTTTATATGCACCACCCTGTTATGTTTAATTATCTACTCGTATCATTTTCTTCTAAGTAAAAGTCGTGAGTTTTGCGTAGCTGTGTTAAAATCGGTTTATAAAATAAACAATATTATTTGAAGCAATTTTTTGCGAAAAATGTTTGCAATAAACAATTGATTTACAAAATAATATAAAGAAAGAAAACAGTTTAATATCAAGTAATTCAACTATGTACTGACGGTTTAATTTTTCTACATAAATTGCTTTTTAAGAGTTACTTACATTTTACATATGCATTCACTGTGAACTAATAGCACGTGTCAAAACTACTTTGGCTGTGCTAAACGAATTTGCACTGATTAAATTTTATTTTTTGTTTAGAAATTGTATTGAGTTTGATATATTGAAAATCACTTAAAACATGTCGGATGATTTTATAATGGATTGCAAACCAGAGGAGCGTACAGCGCAGACAATATTCTCGCCAGTTTTTGAAGTGGATGATTTAAACAGCAACTGCAGTACTCTAACGGCACCGGAGGCCCATGGAAGCCAACGTGAATTTATACCAACACCTTCTCTTTTATGCAAGTTGAAGAAGTGTCGTATACGTGTTAAGAGACTACCACGGCATATTGTATCCAAATACAACAGCAAAAGTAATAACACCACTACCCAGTAAGAAAAACGTTTTATACACACATATTTTTAATAATCATATATCATAATATTTAAAATGGATATTTTTAGTGAAGCCGTAGTCGCTAAAAGGACATCAAAGCGTTTAGATGGTAGAGCTTTGCCTGGAAAATATTTGGCTTTACATGTTAATAAACCGCTTAATGAAGTACTTCATAAAAAAGCTAAATTGGACGCACAATTGAAAGCAACCTCAGAATTTGATTACTTAAGAAATAAAAACTGCAAGGGGATCTTGGATTTTTCAAATAACATTTCAGAGGAATCTTTCACGTGTAGTCCAACAGATTCGGGAAAGTCCAGCACAAATTTTGCTTTCCGAAAACGCTTAGGAAAAGAAAAGAAAATATTGAATATAGCCAAAGACGTACAGTTAAGCGAACGGACATCATCGTTTTCAAATCTACCCACAGTAACTAATTACTCTGACCTTGTTATAACAAAGTATGCTATGCCAAATAGCTCAAGTACAAATCTACCCATATCTACAAACCTTAAAAGTTCTTCGTCATGTACTGGAAACACTAATTACCATATACCTAAGGATTCTTCAACACCGACAGTGTCTTTAAATTCAAATGCCAATAATCATCACGTCATGAACAAATTTAATGTTAAAAATAATGCAATAAGTAGACTGTGTGAAAATACCAATACATCTCAAAAGCTAACTTCTATGTTTCCTAAAGAAAATATACAGACACTTACATCGCTGAACAGTCAAATTCGCAATCAGTTAACTGAGAAGAACGATTCAACTGTACCAGCGGCAATTCAAAAAGTAATTACTAGACCAATGCCAAATTGCATGCAGAATGATGCGGTTATTGTAGGACCACCCAAAGTATTAGTAATTAATCAGCCAGCGCAAAAGAATGATCCCTTGCATTTATTGGGTTCTCAAACTATACGAAAATCTTATTCAGACAACCAAATTGATATTGAATCCGAACCTGATGATGAAGGTAATGTTAAAGAAACCGTCAAGAGTTCAAAAATAAGTCCAGAATCTGAGGTTATAAAAAGAATCATTTATCAGAGCAAATATGCGCAAACAAAGTAAGTAACAATAAAACAAGACGTAAATATTATGCATGAGTATATAAGTTTTTTTTTGTTCTTTTTTGGCTTAGATTCACTTGTAGCGGAAACATTTGCGGCTTGGTAGACACTGATGGTTTTAACTTGAATTGTTTTTACTGTTATGAAATATTTCCATTGCACAAGTGGATGCAATTTAAAGATCATATTAAAAGGGTGCACCATATTGAGGAGAATGAAATAGAATCAAGTGATGAATCACCTCCCATATCACCAACAATTATTGCAACATCGTCTAACGGAAGGCACACACAGACTAATTTAAAAACTATTAAAACTTCGTCAGATAAACGGAGTACAGTATCCAAGAGAGATGAGACTATAGGCGTAGGAAATTCCAACACAATGATAAATTCAAGCAAATTCTGGGGCTTTAACAATGCTATTACAAGTCGAGATGGTGATAATAACGATGATGATGAAGAGGATATAGAATTTAATGATCTCATACAAAATATGTCTGATGAAGACAGTGATGTCAGCATGGAATCGTACAGTAGAAATACTAAATTGGTAAATTTTATTCGATTCTGTTTTGTTAAAAGCCTAATTGCCCTTATTTTCTAGAATATTATTGAGTCAACATCAGCAGACACTACTAGTGGATTGCCACAGAGTTTAGAAAACGTTACCATTACAAAAATCAATGCTGTACGGTGTTCACCAGACAACGTACGTATTTTCTTTTTCCAACACATTCAGATTATTAACTCTTACCAACTTTTAGAGTCCTAATAAAAATGCTTTAGAGGAGACTTTTATTAAATTACCATCAAATTTGAACATCCAACAAGTTCTAAAAACAATACCCAAATCGGCAGGACAAAATGGTAACTCTGATGGTAGTAAGAAGCCGAGATATTTCGTAGTGAAAAAAGTTATAAATCCAGTGATAAATGTAAGTTCGAATTAAAAAGCAGATTTCTGTGTTGTGATATTGTACTTATGAGTCATTTTGTAGAAAACTAAGTTGAATGCGCCAACAAATGTGGTCTTAAGAAAAGTACCACCCTTGAGGCAATATGATAATGATGATGACGACATGCCTTCGAATGATGAAAATGAGGATTCACTACCCAAACCTACAAATGGCTGTGGTGTAAGTTTGCATTTCTGTAATTTCATGTACAATAAAAACAAGTCTCTATATTTTTTGTTTCCTTATAGATATTGTTTGGTTTAACAAACCGTATGGTAGTCATTGAATTCCTTTTAAAACTAAAAACTTTTCCAGAATTGTGGCGTCCTCAAGTACAGAAAAATGTAAATGTTGATTACAATGAAAGTATAAAGCAGTTGTGTGATCATTTAAACAATCGTTTTACTTTGGGTATAAAAGATTTTGAAATGCGTTTGAGTATACAACGCGTTAAGGATTGGTATTGCCGCATGCTAAAGAATATTCATGAACACAATAAAAGTCATAAAAACTCTGAACCATATCCGCATAAGTTTCCTGTTTATTTTAAAATATTGAATCAATATTTATCGTCGGATGTCCACTATGCAAATAATCTTCTTCTAAGTTCACGTTTTAAATCAGATACATCTATAAATCATTATCCCAAATGGATGGTGTATAAAACGGGCAATACAAAACCCGAGTCGCAAATTTTCAAAAGAGAAGACACAGAAACAAATGATCACCCGCAGCCTATACTGGTGAATCAAGCTCCTTATCCCGCAAACCAACCATTAGAGCAATCTCCTAACAAAAACTTCTCCGTAGAGGCTAATAAAGTTTCGCCTCAGACTTCCATTCAACCATCGACTCAATCAAATACCCCTCCTACCACGCCTCCCACAACACCACTTTCTCCAGAATTAAATGATGATGCAATAATAGAGTTTGACGGCGATACTTTATACGGAAATGAAAGTAGCGACGAAGAAGTCTTGGAAGAATTTGATGAAACAAAAAAAGAAAGTGATACTGCTGATTATCGGCCGGACAGAAAACGAACGAAAGTTTATTTGGGCCACTTTGCATGTGATATTTGCAACAAAGTATTTAAGCGGAACTGCGATTTGGATCGCCATAAGGTTCATCACTTTCCACCCAAGTATCAGTGCGCTTTATGTTCGAAAAAGTACTATTTTCAACATTGGGCCGAGAGATGTTCGCATATGAGAAAGGGACCAGGTGATAAGAATACGGGTGCAGAATGTAATTCGGAAACAATGTCAGTAGAACCCCTAATTAAGGTCAAACCAAAGTGGCCCAAAAAAATATTTCGATTTAGACTGATTTGTGAAACATGCGGCGCTTCCTACCGCTCGATTGGATCATTGAATGCCCACAAAAAGGATAAACATCTAAATCAGAGACTTAGATGTGGAGTTTGTAATTTTACTGCCATCACCAATTATCGGATTGTTCAGCATCAGAAAAAACGCCACATCGTTGAGCCGGGTACAGTCGAAGAAGTGGCCAAAAAAAGTCGAGCTCGTACTGATACAAAAACTCCCTTCTCTGTGGAAGCACGGCAAGAATTCGATTGGCGTCGTGAAATGCGCAAAAAACTGAGGCCGGGAGAAAAATTCTACGGCTGTTGTAAGTGCAGAATTGTTTTTCAGACACGCAAAGAAAAGATTCTTCACAACAAAACGGAACATCCGATCAAAGAAACTACAGTCCTTTGCCTTCTGTGTCTACCCGAAAAAATGCTCCTCTCAAATTCCAACAGTTGTCGCCGTCACTATACGGATATACATAAAGTTCCCTGGGACGAAATAGACGCACTGGTAAAACGTACTAAACCAGTTTTTAACTTTTTAACAAAAGAACAAATAGAACTTTTAAACGCTAGTGAAAATTACATCGAACTCTTGAAACAAATGCTCGATGATACAAAGCTGGAAGAAGTTAAAAAGGAGGAAGTAACTCAGGATGATATTGATGAGGCTACGAAGGCAATCCTGAATTTGGCACGAGATGTTAAAGGTGCCACACTAATGCGCGAAGAAGTCAGTAGTAAAGTGGAAGTAGAAGAACCAACAGACGATAATGTTTACATAGATGGCATCATAGATCATGATTATAACAACGACGTCAACGAGGAGGAATTTAACGAACATAACTTCATTGACAACCATGGAGATAATCAAAATCCTACAGAATCTTATTTTTCAGACAATGATTCTAGCAGTGTATGTGTTAAAGACCAACAAAAATTCATTCAGCAGCATGATATAGATGTTGATGTTGATGATGAGGACGATGGTGAGGGCTCTATCAGACCGATAGCGTATCATATAGAATGTCATAATGAAGAAGAATTTCAGGATGATGAAAATCAAAATATCGGTGAATTTGTGGAAGGGGAACTAATGGAAGAGTGCATTGTCGTAGAAGAAGAATGTATAGATGATGTCATAGATGAAGATGAATATTATTAATGTTATTGAAATTATTGTTTAAAATTTTTAATTATTTTGATAAAATAAGAAGAGTATGATTTGAAATAAATTAGTTGTTTACATACATACATATATATAACTGGTCATTACAAACCTTCAGTCAGGATTACGACCTACATAGCTTCTCACACCACTTAATTATGTGCGTTAATTTTAAAGTCGACTCCGAACGACAGATTTTTGAGAAGCTTTTCATGGCAATTTTATTTACTGTCAGAGTCTTTGCGAGAAATCTGCTGAGATAAAGTCGCCGAAGAAGTATTTCCATATTTTCGTTTTGATATATGACCTGGGGTTTGAACTCGGGCCTTACGTTTAATAAGCCAACACTACCTACCAGTGTTGAAAAATTTTGTATTTTTTTCATTTCAAAAATACCGCAATACCCCCGCCAAGCTTTCAGTACTATTTTCATCAAATTTGTTTTTGTTAGTTCAATAAATAAATATATATTTTAATAAATAATTCGCACATTCTTTTTCCGTTTCCGGGTTTATTAAGTAAGAATTAGGCCCCGTTTGTTTAATGTGCTATGTGGTCTAATAAGTAGTTAGTTACAAGTTAAAGTAGCCTTATTTAGATAGAGACGCCCAACGGCCACTGTTCAACCCTAGGTCAGACAGAACGAAAACAAAAAATATAACGGCGTAATTAATTAATTAATACTGTGTGTGAAGAATGTTTGTTGTAGGTAGAAAAAGTAGGTGGTAAAAAAGTTTGGTTAGTTTGTTTGTTAGTTTGTTTACTCACCAAAAAGAGGGTTCGGACAAAACGAAAACAAACAAAAAAAAAATGTTGTGTTTGTTTGTTGTTTGCTTGAAGGAAAAAGGAGCAAAAAAAAATTAATTTTTTTTTTGAAGTGAGTTTCTAGTGTGGTGAGTTTTTACAAAATGTGGTGAATTTATCAGGTGTGGTGAATAAAATCGAAGTATGGTGAGTTTCTAGTGTGGTGAGTCTTCCAAAATGTGGTGAATTTATCCGGTGCCATTATTCGAAATGAGTACTGTATTACCATAAATACATATACTGTATATCGTGATTTGGACGGTGCGTGTTTAGAATAAGTAATTTTCACATCTGCTAGTGCAGGCATTCACCGATATGTCTGGTACTAACTGCATTAAAACAATGTTGCCATTGTATCATTCTATTTAAAATTAGAAAACTGCATACAAAAAAGTTCAATTCAATTTAAATTATTTAGTAAACGAATTTTTGTAGTTAGTTTTTCTATTCATTCCATTCCGTACGTAAAGTATAAAATAAATATAATTTTATAAAACTACTACCATTTGATGCAAAAAGGTACTCTTTCAGTACTATTTCAAAATTTCAATTTTGCAAATTTAAAAAACACAAAACAGTACCTAATTCAAAAAGCAATACTGTAACTAAACGTAACAGCTGTTTGTTATCAATTTACAGTGAATGTCTATAAATAAATAGTTTTTCTTTATTATTACTTGTGATTGGAGTTATTAGAAGGATTTCATCGAGGGTTGATACAAGTTCTTTGGCAATGTCCAAAAAGATTTGTGCAATAGGCTGCTCGCCTAGCAAATATCTGTTTATGTTTCCCTGCAAAGAAAAGGACAATGCCAGGTTATCATTTATTTCTGTCATATCTTCAAGAACGGCTTCCAATCTACATCATTTTGTACTCTATGTATTTACAGACGAAAATTATGGCTAGATTTTTTTGATATTGAAGAACCCCATACGAAATATATATACGCCTGTGAGCGCCACTTTTCGCAGTACCAATACAATACTACCAGCAAAGGCATAAAAAAGGATGCAGTGCCAGATGTACCGTAAGTATCGCAAAGTGATTAAGCTATTCAGTTCTCGAAAGAGATTGATTAGTGTGATGCCATTATATTATTTTTGTTACAAACCTAGGATAGGTTAGTGGCAAGTTACCTATAAACTAATATATTTTGAAGAAATACTTAATATGTATAGTATGATCTGTATATAACACTTTTATCTTACATATCATTTCAGAACAGTATGTAATGCTCCAAACCTTCCTTTTCAAAGAAAAACAAGAAACTTAAGGTTTGTGCCTCTTTTATTGGTTTTAATAAGTTATTAATTTTATTCTATTCGCAGGAGCAATGTTATTGTAGTTACACCGAGAGATCCTGAATTTATTATTTATCGCAATAAAACTGGTGTCTTTCAACAGAACCTTTTCGGTTTTTCTAAACCTATTCTACCACCCCCAACAATATCTTTGCCTCAAACGTCTTTCATACAAATGCCCATTATTAAATCGGTATCTTGCTCGATGTTAACCCAAACCAATACACGTATGTGTGGCTCTGTGCAAATTTCAGACTTATTAGATGAATTCCGGCTTGTTTGTTTTTACTGTTGTGAAACATTTCTCTTGCAAGACTGGCGAAAATTCGTAAAACATTTGAAAATAAAACATTTTGAGCAAGAGGAAGCTTTTAAAATGTCAAAATATCTCACCCAAGATCATGACTACACGCCTGTAGGAAGCCCATCAAGTACGCCTACAACTCAGAGAAGTAATAATACGATTGTAGAGCCTATTAATATAATGCCCACAGCTCCTGTTTTAAATCTAACCCAAGCTGCTATAACGCCGCTGATTTCTTTGCCTATACTACTACCGCCTCCACCCTTACAACCCAAGCCAACACCTACAAATAGTGACGGCCATAATGCTAAACCTTTCAGTATAACTTTAGCGAGTAAACTTATTAAACTCTTGAATGAAACTGTTCTAAATCCAAATTTTCGTAGTACCGACGAGAACAATATTGTTGTCATAAAAAAGAATGTGGTTGAAAAGCTACAAAGTAATTTCTTAAGTGAAAACATTACTAATGACACTGAACCAATTGCTGAAAGTAACACAGACAATGGCGAGTCGTTGAGCAATAAATCTCAAATGTCTACTTCTAAACTAAACCCCAAATTGACTCGTCCTGTTTATACTCTCGATCGTGGTCAACAGAATGTTGTTTCGGTGCGAAATGTACCGAGAGTTGTTTTCAAAAGAGTTGTAAAAAAACGAGTACCAAACGTCAGCGAATCTGACACTGACACAGAATCAGAATCAGAAGTACAACCTACAACATCGCAGTTGGCACAACCTATCATTAATAAGAAGAAAAAATTAGTAGCAAAACGCATTGCACAACAAGCATTAGAAAATATCAAAACTTTTGAAAATATTTACCAAACTGTGAAAACCAGACCGCCAAAGGTAAAACTAGAGCTTTTTCCAAGCACTTGTTACGAGAATATTTATTAATACTCCTTTGATTGCAGGTGCCTTCTTCTGGTATTTTTTATATAAAAGATATTAACAGTAACAAAGTAACTGAAATGGTAAGTAAAATATTGATTGACATCAGTTTAATTAAACTTAAATATATAACACTCATCTTATTAATATTATTAACACTCTTTAGATGACCTCAAATAAAACACCTCTAAGTCGTTGCCTCAGAAAAAAAATAGCTGAATTAGATTCGATCGTTAGAACAGCACCTATAAAAAAATTTCAACAAAAACCTACAGAGGTAATTTTCTAGGGATTGCCATATACATACACATGTAGGATATCTATTTATTTATTTTCGTTCTTAATTTCCTAAACAGCTTGTCTTTGAATATTCTCCACCAGATGTTATCAATTCATTACTGGATAATATGAAACAGTATCCAGTTTTATGGGAATTTCATTATGGCCCTTTCAATCCTAACTATTCCGAAGCAATAGAAAATTTATGCCAGACAATTAATACAAAATGGTCTCTAAATGTAAATCCACTTAAAATGCGTAGCAGCATAAATCGCATACTTAAGTTTTATCGTTATATGTTGCCTTGTGAAAATATCGACAAGTTCCTGGACTATTTCGACAAATGTGCTATGTTCCTTCCTTCTACCATTGAGGGAATTCCAAGGGCTCGCTGTATTCACTGTTACATCTGCTACCAAAAAGACAGTGAATTGCGTAAACATCTTATAGAAAAGCATCAGTTTCTAAAATGGCCTTACAAGTGTGAAAATTGCCCGGAACGTTTCATGGATCGCGACGATTACGAATTACACAAACGTCTGCCACATTATGTGGAAATCTATAAATGTCAGCATTGCGACAAGAGATTTAATCGTAGTGTCCCATATAGGAAACACATGAGTAATCATGAAAAAGCTATACACCGCCGGTTGGGAGTGACTGTGGAAAAGACCAATACTAATGGCGACATAAAACACGTTTGTAAGGTGTGCAGCAAGGAATTTAGTAAAGCACATATTTTGCGTCAACATGAAATTTACCATCAAGATAAAAGGTTTAAATGTCATATTTGTCTAAAAACTTTCCACACGAAATCCATTCTAAATTCCCACTTAAAAACGCATAGCGATCAACGAAGTTACGTATGTGAATTATGTGGGAAGGGTTTCATTAGGTACGCAACTTATATCGCTCACAGCAAAACGCACACTGGAGAAAAAATCACATGCCGTATTTGCAACCTCAAACTCAGTGAATCGAGTTTACCTCGTCATTTGCGCCTTGTGCACGTGGCAATCGAAGGTACGTTAGAGCAGACATATAGAGCACAGTCTCATCGCTACAAACAAATGTATTACAACAGACGCAATCAAATATCACGTGCCAAAGAAACAAAACCACGCAAATACGATTGTAAAATCTGTAAAATACCATTTGACAGATTCAAATTACTTAAGGACCACAATGCGGAAGTCCACTCTGATTTAAAACGTATTCCGTGTAAAATTTGTAACTTTCCATTCAGACGTAAACAAACTCTAAAAGTTCATTATCGTGAAAAACATAAACTGCATTTTTATCAGGCTGCCAAACTAGTCAATGATGATGCAGATCTCAACACGGTGTTGGCCATGACAGCACAAGAATTGGAGAAACTGGCTCAAGAGAGGCCATTCCAAACAACAGCTAATGAAAATAACTCGAACTCAACTAGTAACGTCAACTGTTTTGAGCAAGATGGAATACACGGTGATACTTTGCAGGATGAGATAATGAAAGCTGTTGAAAAGATAGACAGACAAGAAATTAAAGTAGACGATGTAAGTTCAGTTAATGATTTCTTCAATGATCTTTTAAAAAACCCATAACAAAATATATAAATATGCTTGCTATTAAAAAATATTTATCTTTTATTCCTTTCTTATTTATTTATTTATTTAAATACTCGTATACATACTTATGGATTACATTCAAATCTTATTATTTTTTTGTCGTAATATACTCCTGGTACAGATGATTTAAGAGTTGAGTACAACAACCAATATACAATCAATTGGATAGATTAAACATAAAATAAAGAGTATACATTTAAATAAAATGTCAAACTGTTGAAAATCTTATCTGACTAGGTTCTGAAGGTTCTCTACTCTACCATTGAAAGCACGGAAAATTTATTAGCAGAAGATTATCCCTACGAAATTAGCTACAAACATTCGGCTGATTAAAACTGGCATGGAATTCAACATTACTTTCGCAGCGGCTTAACGTTAACATGTTTAACTAATCTGTAAAGTTCATTCCACTTTATGGATGTGAAACATGTTTCTGAAGAATTCTGTGGATGTTCTGGCCAAAAATTACATTCTACGGTAGATTATGGACACCATCTTATGAGCGACCCATAACCACAGAGATAATACTCCTAATACGATAGTTTGTATATACTATATATATATATACATACATATATAGTTGCCATTGAATGGAACGCATAGCGCAAAAAAGAGATCGACTACTGTATACGGCACTTGATCAGTGTGAATATTATCACACTATTTGTTGAGACCCTATATATATATCTATGGTGGGGTACTCCAAGTTCAGAAAGGTATACCCATCTTGACAGATGGGTCGAAGTTAGGTGAAGGTACAGGTGTTTACATGATATTCGTTGACAGTCAGGCTGCCCTAAGTGCCATTGCATCGGTCTAATGCAAATCACGGCTCGTTCGCGAGTGCAATGAGTTTTTAAGGACTTTTAGACCAGACCGAATCCGTTTATGCTGGGTTCCGGGTCATAGTGGAATACTCGGTAATGAGACAGCGGATGCTCTCGATAGGTTAGGTTCACTTTCTGATGCCGATTTAATAGTTGGTCCTGATCCCCCACTCTGCCACCTCTACGGCCTCATCAATAGATGGATCAGGGGGGAAGAGCAGAGGCGTTGGGGGAATGCATCGGGTTGTTATGTTTCTAGGTATCTATGGCCTGCTATAGACAGTGTAAGAACAGATTGGCTGCTGGGCCAGTTTAAGATTAGTTAATGAGTTTTTTACGGGGCACTGCGAGATTAGGTCGCTGACAAGGATATGGAACACATCCCTGTCGGACTATTGCAGAGTATTTGCAATGAGGAGGAGTTGGAGACTATCGAACATCCCCTCTGTAACTGTCCAACCCTTAATAAGAGGAAGACTCTTGGCAGGGGCTTCTTTGAGGGCTTGAATTCTGTGTCGATGTTTGAGCTGGTTGAGAAGTGCTAGGACTTCATTAGTGTAGTCGCGTTCTCTCTTGAGTGTTTGTTGGTCTGTGTAATTCCTCCGCTTCCTTATTCTCCCTTTCCTACTTCCTCTCCTTTTTCTTATCCCCTCTTTTATCCTTTCATCTTAAGGATGTTTGACAAATGCACGTCCTCTAACCTAAACCTATATGTGTATGATAATCATGTACAAAATTGTTAATTATTTCGATAGCAAACGGCTTTTTTGAAAGTGTTTTTAAAATATTCAGTAATTCGTAGTAATTTAAGCAAACTCGGCAACTCATGCCCAAATACAACACTGTTTTGGTATACATACATATTTTCTTCGGAAGCCATTTTATTGTGAAAATTTAGTCTTTGGGAGAGATTAGCTGTAAAGTGGATACATATTTTCGAAAGTGTTTTTTTCGGGAGCCTTTTTATTGTGAAAATTTAGTCTTTAGGAAAGATTTTAGCTGTGAAGTTCAGTTTTAAGCGTATAAGAAAGAAAAATTTTAATATGGATTCCCAACAAAATGATGGAAAGAATGGACATTCTGGTTATCAGCCAAAAATTAATGAAGTTGCCCAAAACTTCTTGGCAGACTTGAAGAAAGAACGTTCTCGTTTGTCTGAAGATTTTCCATTATGTTCACTATTAATTGACGAAGGTGTGTATCCATGGAAGTGAAAAAAAAATTATTACTTTTTTTTTTTTTTATTATATATTTTATTTTAATTAAATATTCCATTTACAGCATTTGATCGTGTTTATGCCACTGGTCGCGTACCTGGACGTGAATTTTATGCCGACGTGCTTAAGCAGAAACCAATGAAACTGACTCAAAAAGTGTTTGTTCCCGTCAAGCAATATCCCAAATTTAATTTCACTGGTAAACTGCTGGGTCCCAAAGGCAACTCTCTAATACGCTTGCAAGATGAAACACAATGTAAAATTACCATAAAGGGACGTCATTCAATGCGTGACAAGGAGAAGGAAGAGGAGTTGCGTAAGTCCGAAGATCCACGGTATAGCCATTTGCATAAGGACTTGTTTTTGGAAATAAGTACAGTTGCTACACCGGCCGAATGCTACGCCCGTATTGCGTATGCCTTGGCCGAAATACGCAAGTATTTAATACCAGACAAAAATGACGAGATTTCACACGAACAGTTGAGAGAAATAATGGAAATTGATCCAGAAATGGCTAAAATTGGCTACGGAGGCAATCCTGAATATTATAAGTAAGTATCAAAGGCTCTGGAAAATGGTAAACGATTACAATTATCAGTACTTAAGCAATTCTTTTTTTTATATATACTTTTAACATGCCTCCTAATAGCTAATTTTAATAATCAAATAAATATTCAATTACTTTCTTAATTTAAAGATCGGTGTTCGACAAAGCTGGTGCTTCAAAGGGTACTCCAAGATATTTGAGTCTTTTAAAGCATACTTCATATGCAGAGTGAGTTCTGATAAAAAAAAATTCATTATTAATTGTATTAATAACTTTTGTATTACTTTACAGTCGTGAAGGCCTCGAAGATGAATACGAAAATGAACATGTTCATCCAACGGCATCCATTTCGAAGCGTCAGAGTTCAAGTGCATCTGCATATGAGTATGCAAAAGGTAAGTTCTTTTTGAATTATTAACTGCAGTAATCCAATTTAAAATTTTCTCCAGCGGTTTTTAAAGTTTCAAGTATAAAATTGTTACATATAATTTAAAAATTGTTATGCGGAACCTTATTTCTCATTGACTTTTGTGTTAGTCATTGGCCTATTGATATAAGTGCTTCGGTCATTTGTCTAAACTGCAAAGAAACTGTCTCATCGCATTTCATTTTGTCCAATTGGAAAAATTGATCGCAAGATCACAATAGAATCTGTTATTAGGTTAATCTTTGATTTTAATTCAAAATCTACTAAAATACACGGCTATTCCTAAACAGTACGTGTTAAACTTTCAACATAGAAGGCACATTGCTTACTTAGAAGCCTTAAGTTGCCCGGCTACGCATCAAACTCGTCTTTTTTGTTAATGTGTTAAATGTACTCACAGTTATAGACTGCGAAGAGTTTGAAGAATATCAAAATACTTTTGATTTTTCGCAGGTGCGTTGCATTCTTTTCTTTTCTTCCTCACAACAACAATACAATGCAGTTTTAAGGTTCAATTTTCATGTGTTGCTGTGATAAGCAAAACAAATATTATCAGCACATGTGTAAATTTGATACGTCGACATACGCTATTAAAGAATAAATAATAAAAAAAAATGCAAACAAAGCCAAATAAAATAATATGATGGGTAACAAAGAAAACAGAAAGCCAATATTGATGAAGGGTGTAATAGTAAATAATAATTTTATAAAGCACTAAATAGGATTATGAAAATAATTTTAAAATATTGATAACTACTGATCTATAAAATAAATAACAAAATAAATAAATATAATTAAATCAAACTGATAAAAACAAAATTCAACAAAATTTTATAGTTCCAACTCCCTCTAAAGGATACAAACGTACTGCAGGACCACAACCGGTCTATACTGAAACTAAGCGTATTCGTGAAGTCTCATCATCCAAACCGTACAACACGCATATGTATGGCATGTTGAAAAAACACAAATAACTTGAAAAAAAAACAACAAACAAATTGTATAATTAATTAATTAATTTAAAAAAAAGAAAAATAATCATTAAATATCAAACAAAAACGCATAAAATAATAATATTAATCATAAGAAAGTGCGTTTCATATATATTAACCTTAAATAAAAAAAAATAAACACTTATTAACAAATAAAATGTTATATTAATTATAATTAACAAACCCCTCTATAACACTAATACAAAATGCCAGATAAATATTTAAAATAATCTCAAAATTGTATGAATTATTAAATGAGACATGATAACACAAAAGAAAATTATTGACAGTAGTATAAATATCTATAAAGTATAAAGAAATATAAATTTTTTATTACAATTTATAAGAATTGTATGCGAGATGAAATAATACTTTGTGATTTATAATTTTACTAAATTATGAAATAACTTATTAAAGAGCATAAATGTGAAACTAAAAATAATCGCAAATAAACCTTGCCATACTGCAAAGGTATGGAATGGTATGAAATAAATTTATAAAATTAGATTTTTAGATTTAAAAAATAACTGAATATAACCGATTATTATTACCATGATAAAATATTTCTATAAGTTTTAACGTATTCAAGGTAAGTATTTTTTAGTTAAACATTTAATTGTAATCGTTTTCTTCAAAACTAAATTAAATATGTAAATAAAAGAGAATTTATAAAATATTTAAACAACTGTGTTTCTTTATTTATATTTTTTCTTTTGGACTTACAACATCTAAGGTAATCGTAATCATAGCCATATAGTATCAGTCTTCATATTTAATCTTGTGTTTGAGATGCATATGAGCTTCATAGGCCTCTTTATAAAGAAATTCCAATAAGCAGTAATCACAGAAATATACAATCACGTCAATTGCCCTTGTATTGGATTCTGTCTGACCGCCGACTTTATAATTCTCTTGCACATGTACCAATTTGTGTTTTGCCAAAGTATTACAGCTGGTAAAACGTCGACCACATATTTCACAGGTGAAGTTATCTATTGACTTTTGAGATAATTCACTTTCCTCGTGTAACCATATGTGACGTTTGTAGCGATATTTCTCGTAGAATTTCTTTTGACAGATTTCACATTCGTACTCGGGCAGAGCATGGCTCTTCATGTGCACATTTAAATTTGTTCTAGTTTTGTACGCCAGGCCACAAATTGAACATTTGAATGGCTGTTGGGGCGAATGAGTAGCCAAATGTTTGATATAATCTGACTTGGAAGCTGCTTGATAGGTACAGTTGCTACAAGGCCATACATGAATTTTGATGTGCCTATTTTCATGCATTTTATGAGATGATCGATGTATAAAGCCGTGACCACAAAAACGACAAAGAAACGGCACTTGCCCATTATGATATTTGTGTTTATGGGCCATAAGCAAATGTTCGGATTTGAATTGTTTGGAACATTCGTCACAGCTCATAGGCTTTAAATGTTCATGTGGTAGAAATTCCAGCAGTTTTTCGAAATACTCTTGGTGTGCGCTAACGAATTCAAAACCATTTTGTTGACAATTGAGCAGTCGTATGTATTCACCCTCAAACCAACGCATAAGACTTAAAACACTGGTTCGAGTACCTTGTGCAGTGATATGAAGATTAAAGTGTTTATTTAGTTGCTTTGCTAGAATTAAAGTACTTTCAATACGTTTATTCTTATTCGAAAAATGACTGTGTTTATAATCCCATTGACATGGTTCATTCCGTAATAACTCGATGAATTTAAGCATAATGCTGTTGTCTGTCGAGCATAGTCGAAAAAAGCAATTATTAATGGGCTTTAAAGTCTAAAGATGTAAAAGAATTAGTCACGTAATAAAGATATTTATAAATTTAGTTCCTTACTTTAGTGTATTCCTCATCACTATTATTAGTTAAACTTTTTATGCGAAGTCTTTTTTTGTTCCTTTCCACCCCCCAATAGCTATTTTCTTCCAAGTATTCGTCTTTTGCTAAAGATTTTCTCTCTTTTAGTGTGTAGCTATTATCATCTTCCAAGCATTCAATCTTTATTTCACAATCGTCTAAGCAATTATCAGTTGTCTCCAATTGGAATTCTTCATCTAAATATTCTGCTTTAATATCTTCATCATTGGCAATTTCATAGAGATTTTGTTTAGACTTTTGCAGGTGTTGGTCTTGCAGGTGGTTGAGGAACTTTATCCAATTCCTGTATTCTTCATTACAAATTAAACAGTGAATTACATAGAAATCTACATTATCTTTATTAACAAACACGTAAACACTAGCACACTGTGTTAATTGATTGGTTAATAAATTTTTCATATCTTCAAATGGCTTATTGGAGTCTAACTGGAAAACAATTTCATTTGGTTAAGAACGAATACCGGAGAGAAAACAAAATCGATTCTTGTAAACAAATTGGCAATGTTGAGTATCCTACTTAAATTGATAGCACCATCTTATCATGCATATCCATATTTAAATGTATATGCTAGATAATTAATTGGAAAAGAAAATATTTTTAATTGTGTGTATGTAAAATAATATTAAAAATGTATTTCCATTCAAAATAATAATAATCTTTATGGTTTTAATTTTATTTATTCGATACACATAGTCTGGCAACCCTTTAACCAGTATGGCATCATTTAATTACGCTCTTTTCTTAACTCAGCTCTCTTTAATATACAGTTTACTTATTCTCTTTTACAATTATTGAACTTTTCTTTTTGACGTCTGTCATTGTCATTATTTTCGGAAATTTTCTTTGAGTGCGTCTTTCTTCACAAAAAAAATAACATTTTTGGAGAAAAATTGCAATAATCCTTAGAAAATAAACAAATAAGGAAATACAAATAGATTTTCAGCAAGTGTGGCATATTAAATAATAATAATTAAAAGGATATCAATGAAAAAATGGGTGACAAGAGTTTCGTACAGGATTACACCCTGGTCTGTCGGACATGTCTGCAGTCGAATGTGGAAATGCTAAGTTTAAGCGCGCTCATCAGCGATAACGTTCAAGAAGATAATTCAAAAATCTCATACATGGAATGCTTAAAAATGTGCATACCAGTGACTGATGAGAACACAAGTGAAATGCCGGCAAGAATTTGTTTAGAATGTGCATCGGCCTTGCAAGTGGCCTATTGGTTTATGAAGAATGCCAGTCAAGCTCAAGAATTGTTGAAAGTGAAACTAAAAGAAATACGTCGCAAAAAGCAGCAAATTGAACTGGAGGTATTATTTAATCAAGACAAATGTTCCCATATAACAAAACCAATAATGTTTGTTTATTTTTAATATTTGCAAAAAAAAAAAAAAAATAGCTAGCGGCCGAGGAAGTACGAAAGCCAAAAAGATATCGTTGTAAAATTTGCAATGTGAAGGTTGAAACCAAGAGATCTCTTAAAGATCATGTAAAGTTACATTTAGGTAAGCTCTGTTTGTTTCATCCAATTGTGAAATTCTCAAAAGAATTGAAAACTTCTTCCAGATATTATTGTATACAATTGTCAATTGTGCAATTTTGAAAGCCATAATCGCAATAGTTTAAGTGACCATTATGTAGAGGTTCATGGCGTGGAAGCCACCAAGGAACAATTGAAACCAAAAACCAAATCTCCCGCTACATCATTGTCATCTTCCTCCACATCTGCTCCTATGAAAAATCAAAATTATTTAATGGGCGCCGTTGCGGATGATCACTATCAAATCGTGCCCGAATCCACACAAACCTCGTATGAATCAACACTGACAAGTTGTAGTAATAGTGGGTCACTGCAAGTGACCTCACTACCAACAACGAATTCAACAAATTATACTGCATTAGCCACAACACCCTATACCCCTCTAGAGGGTGATCTATCGACTAATGTTAATAGTGATCTCAATGTAGCCGATGAATTTATAGTTTTGGCCGATGGCAGTGTAGAAAAAGTTATGGGAAAAGGTTCGTACCGTATGCACGACGATGACTCATTTAAGTTATGGTGTTATTATTGCAATACTTTTCATACTTTATTGTTTTCTTCTTATAGGTGTTGTTATAGAGTACATAAACGCAACTCATGATGGTCGTTTGTGTCTTGATAATGGTTTAGTTTTGGATAATATCATACAAGTCCAAAATATTGATAACAATGAAATAATACAAAACCAACAGAGTGATATAATTCAAATGGATGTTGATGATATAATCATTGAGGACACTGGAGAGGCGCCAGAAGAAGTTAATGGTAAATATTATCCTTAAAAGATTCTAACAAGGCAAATACAAATATACACATTACTTTAGAATGCATTCCCCTGCCCCTAGAGGAGGAAAAAATTCCAGCCACCATAATTGAACAGCGCAAAAAGATTGTGTGTAAAATTTGTACCAAAGACTTTTCTACACAAGAACAACTAAAAAATCACATGTTAACGCACAATGGTAGGCTCACTTAAATGTTATTCTTTAACTGATTAATTGACGTAATTTATTTCATTTCACATTTACAGAAATTCCACACTTCTTTTGTGATCAATGTAAATTTTATACATTCTTTAAAATCGATTTGCATCAACATTATAAAAGTAAACACAACTTACAACCGACTAGCAAACAATTGCAGCCTAAAAATAAGCAAAAACCTGTTAAAGAGGTCTATTCCTGTGATTTGTGCTTTTATCAATGTGATTTAAAAGTTGATCTTAAAAGGCACTACAACAATAAACACAATATTGAAGCCGGTGAGATACACCTGAAACCAACACTGGTAGAGAAAAAAAATGCTAGTCTTTCACCTTTATCGGCAAAGGCAAAAGCAGCTGCAACAGTGACTTCAGTTACTGCTACAGCATCTTCGAAAAATGTCAAAATACAACCTATTGAAAAGTCATCACCAGACTATCCTAACGGCCTAAATTGTCGTAAATGCCATGAAGTCTTTTATTGGCGCAATAAACTGTACGAACATTATAAATTGCATAATGCCGAAGAGGCCGCCTTAAAACAAGAGAAACAATTCGCAAAAGTCCAGCATAAGCAAACATCAAATCTGTATCAGAGCAAAACGAAGCCTTTAAAAGCTCAGATACAAACAATCATCTCACAATCACAATTAGATTCCACAAATACATCAACTTACACCAACATGGACACTCTGGCTCTAAATGTCACCCCTAATAATAATACAATAAGTTCACTGGCACCTCTCACACCATCCTCCAGTTCGACTTATACACTACCATCGGACGCCGTACCGCAAATTGTTGAAACTGATCAGACAATTGAAAATGATATGGATTTCGATTTTAATGGTGACGATGATGCTTTGTTTCAAGACTTCGATGACGATGTCGACGTAGAGAACGATTCAGATGAAAATGACAGTGAATTTCGTAATGTTTTGCTGACATCTGACGACGACTTTGAGGATATGTTGCAGGATCAAAATAATTTGCAAAATGCTGAGACAGTCACACCCGAATCATATTGTGCTCATTGTCAAAAAGGATTCTTAAGCCAGTATCAGTTTGAAAACCATATGTTTGTACATAGAGGTGAGCGTATTGAATGCAAAAATATCTTCTTATTTCATTTCGTAATCTATTCTCATTTAAAATGTAACAGGTCTGGCTCCCTATCGTTGCGAAATGTGTACAAATTTGTATAATAAAAAGCGTTGCTTAATACGTCATTATAAAGCAGTACACAAAAGTGTACCCACCCGTGATATGATACAAGCCAAAGGTGACAAAGGTTTGTATTCAACTAAACCGTAAAGAAATAGTGAAGGGAAGGCCTTTAATTTAAATCTTTTCTCAATTTCAGTTTTTGTGGAAAACATGCCCATAGATAGTTTGAAATTGGAAGAAATACATTGTAAGCGTTGTCTTTTAAATGAATAACAAAGAAATTCTTTTATTTATACCCAAATTTTTTACAAATTAGCAGCTTTTATGTGTGCAAAGTGTCCTCATGAATGTACAGATTTAGGCGAAATGCAAAGCCATTTAAAGTCTAGTCACAATATTACAGATGGTAAGAAACTTTAATTTACATTGCGTCACATAGAAACCTAAAATTAATCGAAAATTTTCTTTTTTTTCCCCCATTTTTATTGTAGAATCTTATATAATGAAGAGTAAGTAATGAAAAATTGTAAATGTGCTTTAAGTTATATTTCATTTTAAACTGATTGATGATTTTTTTTTTTTCTAGAACTTCCTTTTGAGTGTCCGCGTTGTATAAGATCGTTTGCCAATAAAGTTAAACTTTTAAGACATTTAGAACGAAATCATAGTTTGACACCCATTAATCAACATCAAGTACGTTTTGATACAGCAACTGATAGCCCACTGATAGTTATAGCCACCAGTACATCATCAACTGCTATAACGACAACTGTCAACAATCATGTAAATATGATGAATTCAGAAACTAGTGAAACGAACGCAAGTTGCGGTAAGATATACAAGGTCAATACTAGTGCTTCTACTACCAAATTCCTAACAAATATCCCTAAAGAATGTCTAAATAATAACAATAACCATATTATAAATACGTAATACATACATACATAGTACTATACGAGTAGTTATTAAAACAGAAATCGTATTGGAAGAATCAACAACAACAACAACGTCAATAATTTTTTGTTTTTTGTATTAAATGTATAGAAAGAAAAAAGAATCAAAGAAGAATATAGTAAATGAAGATTTACTTGTGGGAATAATAAAAAATTGAAAATGCAACAATACATTAAAACCTTACAACTTTTTGAGATTTTTCTTTATTATTTTGCTGGTAAATAATGATTTGAGAATATGTTTTCTCTCTATCTCTCCCTTCTTCTCTCTCTCTTTATTCCTTTGTTTTTTTTTTCTTTTGTTACGTTTTGGTTTCAATAATTACGTTACTACACTCAGGATACGATATGTTCGGTAGACAAGCAAAACGACAACAACAATATTTTAATACAAGTCCAAAAAGAAATGAACTCTCAATTGAAGATGCCGTAGCACCAAATATTATTTTACCCGACCTCAAAGACAGCATTGCCCTCTCATCATCAACATCTCTGGCTAGTAATGAAACCTCTAACAACAGCAGTCGCACCTACAATAAGTTTTCACACACAACAACATCACCATCATCAAGCACAAGAAAAGCTGCGGGAAAGCCTTCAACTTCCACACCGTCCGCCCTAGATCAAAATGGCAGTGATCAGCCATTATTCAAGTGCAAGTTATGCCTTTTCACATGCTATAACATCCAGTCATTCAATGAGCATAGTAAACGCATAGACTGCCGTAAATTTAGTGTCAACTGCCCAGGGGACATAGCGCTATTCGAATGCGAGATATGCCATTGTAATTATAAGACCATGTACTTATTAAAACACCATTTAAAACGTCATATTGGCCGCAAATTTCTCTGTGCAAATTGTCCAAAAACCTTTATAAGCAATGTCGAACTGGAAGCTCATAGGCGTGTGCACAGTGGCGAGAGGCCGCACAAATGTGATGCGTGCCCAAAGTCTTTTCGATACGTGCATCATTTGAAACGCCATAAAGATAGTGTACACTTTGGCAAACGCCATGCCTGCACTGTACCCAATTGTGGTCGGAAATTCACTACACTGGCACAATTAAAAGTGCATGTATGGACGCATAATGGCATTGTGCCCTACAAGTGTCAATTTTGTGATCGTTTATTTAAAAAACGTCTACTGTAAGTATAATTTCAAATTCTTATTAATCAGTTTTTTCTTGCTACGAATTTAATCGAAATTGTTTTCTTTTTTTTTTTTCATTTTAGTCTACGTGAACACTGTTTTAAAGCGCATAAGATCACGTTAAGTGAAGAAGAAATGGCTGAAATTTTTCGCAACAGTTTAGGATACACAAATCCCCATGACTTTACTGTGACAATTGGTAATGGTAAAATGTTACGACGTGGTGATTTAGAAACAATGGGTGCTTCTGGTGTTATAAAATCTGAATTTAAATAATTAACATTGTAATATTTGATCTCTAATTAGTGCAAAAACAAACATTATTAAACATGTTCTGAAAATTTTGTTTTAAAATTGCAATATTTTTGTAAAATTGTGTGTAAATACTATAAGATGTAAAGCCTGGGCATGTAGGTTCGTTTTAATATAAGCAATAATCATTGTTCAATAGCCTATGAATACATGAACAAATTTTGTTTCTTAAGTAAATAATAATCTTTGCTAGTTTTCAAATTGAAGATGGTTTTCGAAATAATATATATTTTTTTTAATTTTCTAGACGAAGCTATACAGAGGAGTAGCAGAAATCTTAAGCTTAAAATAATTATTTAAAATTCATTTCATGTCTTCTGAAAATATGTACATATATTCTAAGATTTTTGTTCTTTTTTATATTTTTTACAATTTTCAAATTATTTTAAATTGAAATGAAAACATTTTGTAAAACATTATAAATAAAAATTTGATTATTTTAATAATTTCTGTATGTAATTCGTTTTTAATTAGTTATTAAACTACACAAATTGAAGACACTGTTTAGACCAATAAAAAATTTATGAAAATTTCTTTATGGTAACCTTTTATTATTCTTCTTTGTGTCCAGTTCTTTGTTCCAAAAAGAACCGTTATTTATTCTATTTTTTCCTCTCCGTTGATAGCTATAGTCTATAGTGTTTGCAAATCTTATACTAATTTCTTAAATAGAAGTGATCAAAAAAGAAAAAATGTTTCAAAATTGTTGTCAGTGTTGTCTCTCACAGAATATTTTATTATTGCCTTTAAGGACAGAATCCTGTCATGATGATGGAAAAACGTTATGGGACTATTTGAATATAATTATGCCGTCTTTTTTAAAAGATAATGTTACAACACATTTTATATGTTTAAGATGCAGTAAAGCCTTACAGGTTTCATATCATTTCATAAATATGATTAAGGAATCTGAGAAAGTTATAAAAAGTTGTCCAAACAATAATAAAGGATATGATGATTCGTTAGCTGAAATGACCGCACAGGTAAAAAATATGTTATATACGTTGAATTATCAAAATTCTGATATGCCAAAATTGTTGTCTAGCTAAGTGAAATCCCAGATAATCTACCAGATTTTGAAAATAAATTCCTTATCGATATTAACAAAAAGAGTATAAGTAATGAAACTGCAATAATACAGATTTCAGGTATTTGCTCTTTACAAAACAACTACATACCTAAAGTTCCCATGCAACAAATAATCTTTATTTTAGATAATGGCTCATCGACTGAGACACATTCCAAATCATCATGCAAAAGAAGTTGTGATATTTGTAAAAAATTTTTTGATAACAAACAACTTCTATCGGAGCACAATCAAAATGTTCATAAAGGTAATTTTAGTTCTAATCGTTCCATTAATAGGAAAAAACAATAATGTTTTGGAGTACTTTTCTTTTTAAAAATCTTTTAAGAACTAATACCCTATAAATGTAAAATGTGTAGTTTTTACTCATGCTATACGGAGAGTTTATTTAAGCATTATAAAATTGAACACGATATTATCAATGTGGATCTGTCATTATGTCAAACCAAAGAGTGTAAATATATTCTTTCAAATACTATAAGCAATTAAAAACAAAGTTTTTTTTACCTTCTTTTATTACATTTTTAGCATTTGAAGGCGTTCAGGAGAAACCTAAATTTGGTAAGTTTTCAATAATAATAAGATTTATACGAACATGTAAATACATAAATTTTTAGAAATATTATACAAATGTTTAAAATGCAATTTTGAAAGTTGCAATGAACCGGATATGGATAATCATAATCATGATGCAAATGAAGAAAATGATTCGTTAATAACTAAATTGTTTAAATGCCCATCTTGTCATCGTAACTTTAGTGACCTTAAGTCGGTGAAAATACACTATACCATGTACCACAACAGTCTGTTTAAAAGGAGTAAAATTGCAGGCCCTAAAACCCATGTCTGTGAAAAGTGTGGTAAATATTGTCTTTAATTTTGTTTGAAACAAATTTAATTTCTTTAATTATTTCATTGAAAGGAGCCTCGTTTGATTTAAAATCTGGTTTACGGCTACACAAGCTTAGATGTGATATGAAAACGGCTGTTAATTGTAATTTTTGTGATTTAAAATTTTCCACTGTACTGAAATACGAGCAACATTTGCAAACTAAACATGCGGTGGCTATTAAGCACGAATGCGAAGTGTGTGGCAAAGTATTTGGCTGCTCTGAATATTTAACGATACATCGTAAACGCCATAATGAACGTTATTATCAGTGTGATTTATGTCCGAAAAACTACATAAGTAATGCCGAGCTTAGAGTCCATAAACAACGTAACCATAACAAATTGTTTGCCCAACTTGTCAAAGAAAAGAAGATTGCAACGAAAAGTAGCTGCTACAAGTGCGCCTATTGTAATTTTGAAACATGTTCGAGATATTATTTAAAGGTTCATCAGTATAGTCATAATGGCGGCAAACCATATAAATGTCGTTTATGCCCAAAAGAATTTGTAAATCGCAAACAGTAAGTTTTTACAGCAAGATCCAAAAAATTCTATTTTATTATATTTTTTCCTTTTCTTTATTAGTTTAAGAGAGCATTGTGAAAATCTGCACTGGATTAGCGTTACGAATGAAGAGCTGGCCAATATGTTTAAAGAGTACTATGGGTACGCTAGCCGTTTTGATGTATTCTCCAAGCAAAACAATAATTTAGAAATTACTGAAATTTGCAATTCAGAATTGGAAAAGGAACTGCAAGAATTTGGTTTAACATTGCAGGATATTATGGATGATTTGTTTGTTAATGAAATGGGAAATAATTAGGCGACTGTGTACAATTTAGTATATTTTTCCATCTTTTTTTATTTAATTAATTTGAATATCGCTTAACAGTTAGGCATCTTGATAGCTGGTGATAATTAAACTAAAATTTACATGTTTGCATCTCATTGTAAAATATTCAGTTGATGCCTTGCACAAACTTGGAGAGGAAATCTGTAGGTTTGGGATCTTGCGATTCCTTCCAGTAACGCATAATATGACCTTTTTGTTTCCAAATTTCCACTGTTTCTTTGAGTTCCATTTGGCCCTGTGAAAATATACATTAAATAAAATTTCAAATTAGGAAAAACTATTTATAGGGTGTATAAAGTGTAGTTGGTAATAGGGATTCCCTTTTTCTCCAATTTTGTTAAGGCTTCTCTTTGACTGTAAACTAAAATACAAAGTTGAAATGGATAAAAGCATACATATTGGATTACGTTAACACAAACGATTTTTCCCTTTACTGTGAATTTTCGTACACTTTTGTACTAGAAAATAAAAAAAAACCGTGTGAATAAAAAGTCGCGAAGACGAGGCAATATTTAATTATTTTTTTCAAAAGTTTAACAATGAGCCATTCGTGCGAAATTAATTTAATGTTCATTGTTTTACTGCATTTGTGGATCAAAATAGTCATATTGGCAATGGAGGCAGTCTGGGATTGCAAGGCAATAACTATGCTTTGAGCAAATTATTAATATTAGTCAGTCAATCTATTCGAAGTTATACTCCATTTGAGAGCATTTGTTTGACTATCAAATGTGCCTTTAAATCTTGTTACGCAGTACTATGAAATCATTAAATAATTCCAGAATTCATTCATTACTTAATGCTGATACTCATGAACCACACATGCATTCATACATTAACAATTACTTTTGAAAGTTGTCGCTAACACAATATAGAACCTCCATTCAACCAATTCTTGTAAGAGATCCTTTACTTGACTACACTCTTCCAAAATATAGGAGTACATACCTTAATGACCAACATATCAATAACCCTGACATCGGTTACATTGCTATGCTTTACAAATTCTTCTCTCAATTTGGCACGGCACTGTGCAATAGACATGGGAATATCGTAGTCCATAACTGCAAATGTGATATTTTGTTTACGTTATTCCAAAGCGACATAAAATATTGATGATGACATAACACAGCGGCAATACATACCAATATAGGGAATCTGACGATACCAGGCTTTGTATAAATTCAAAGCACGCTTGCGGGCTTCTTCCCGGTCTACAGAAAGAATTGGACGCACTTGTTGTACGGCTCTTTTAACAGCTTCACGACCTGCCATTGCGCTACAGTTTTGTTAAAATTTGCACAAAAATTTCGTTCAGCTTAACAAGCTGCACCGATTTAATAAAAATACAATAAAAAAAAAAATTAAATGTCAACCATACAGAACAGCTGACTGTTAAAAACAGTTGGAAATTAATTTGGTAGCACTGGTATTCAGTTGAAATCATATTAAATTTTATGATTGCCAATAAGTTCAAATTTAAAATATTTTATTGTTAATAAAATTTAAAAATTAATGTAAAAAATAATTATTTCAAAACCGAAGGTGATTTACCGTTAAAACTATCAAAGAATTTGTAATTTTATATAATTTATCATTAAAAAAAAAATAAAAAAATTTTTTTATTCAAAGAATAAGAAAATATGTATTCAATATTTTTCTTATTGAATACAATTTTATAATAGTACCGTACTAAAATAAAATTCAGAATGTATAGAACTATTGAGTTTTGAGCATTCGCAACAATCTCTACTACTCTATGAATTTCTCCCATGGTAATATTAATATGTTAGAACTACTACTACATAGTACTACAGAATATTTGAATGATCTTGAGTGGAAATAAAATGTAAAAATATTATCCATAAAATAGATTTTAATACAATTCATCAGATCATGGCTTGGAGTGTTGTGTTTTTTTAACGAAAATTGCGTTGTTTTTTAATATAAAAAAATATTTATGTAAAATTAATTGCATTTTTAAAAGTCATTAATACTATTAAATAATTTAATAAAAAAGCTTTTCTCTTATAATTAATATTAAAATTTCAATTGAAATTCCCGAATTTCAAACATGTTTGGTTGTTTCATACGAAGTAAGCGAAAAAAAAAAACACACACACATACATACAATATGAGTCATTCATGCTAATTTTTAATAATTTCTTAAAAATAAAAAAAGACAATCAGGTTTTCTTAAACAAAATAATTCACACAAACACTACAATTAATATACAGAAACAAATAAATGCATACATAACGAACGAATAGTCGTACTATAAGTAAATAAATCTAATGAGTTGTCTTAATAGCAACAAATACACAGATCACAGATGTAAAAATCTATTTATAATATTAAATATTAATAAATGACTACTATTGTTTAGGGTCTGGGTCTCTAAAAACACTGTAAGTGGAGAGTTTTAAAATAAATTGTTTGGCTCATAGAAGAAAGCTAAAGAGTAAATGCCAAAACTGCAAAACTATTGCCAAAGAGAGAGACTAACGATAGAAAACATTTGTGTTTTGGAAATGATAGAGGGATGTGATTCTCTTTTTCTGTGAAAGAGTAAATAAATAAAGTTTAATACTCAAATAAATGATATATCATTGAATGATATAAGAAAAGCTGCTCTCAGCTCTGCTGTATAATTGTCGTGACCCTCTCCACCACACAAATGCGAACGAACAATTGATGGGTTTTTATTGTTGGGTTTTTATAAAGAAAAAAAAAAATATTAAACCTGTACGCTGTAAGATACTTTTCAAAACACGAGTTTAAGTTTAAACGTTGAAGTGTTAAAACGTTAATTTTTTTTTGTGTAATTAAAGCGCAAAAGCGCCTGCGTTAAATTTTAAGTTACACGTCGTTTATTTCCCCCGTTCTTTTTGTGTTTTACTACAACTAAACGTAAAAATTTGAAAAAGATTTGTAAACGGAAATTTGTTTTTTGAAAACGTGCAACAGAAGCGGCGACAAGTGATAAACATACCACAAAAAGGTTTATATTAGTTGGTTGGAAATAAATTTATTATGCAAATAAAGTAAGAATTTATTTAAATTATAAACGAAAAGTAAGAAAAACAAAAAAAGAACTGAAAAATGCATTAAAATATAACAAGAGTTACACTTGTGTAACAAGCACATATCTACATATGTAGTTACATATGTACATACTTATGTGTGTACTATATAAAAACCTTATTTTTATATTGTAAATCACAACCAATATACAATAAATACCAAATAACAATAGGCAAAAAAAAAAAAAGGAAAACGCAATAAAATGGCAACTGATTTAAAAAAAGAAATACAATAAATTTGTAAAAAAAAAAGAAAGTGTCGTTGTACAGTTGTTTCCGACCATAATACTTTACACAAAAGAATAATCACTTTATTGTTAATGAGAAGCGTTTGTAATACCAATACATATTAATATTCAAAAATTATATAATTAATATTGAGTCAAATTGACAGGTTAACCTTTCGGCTATACATAAATACATATAATGACCATACGTATAATGAATACTTTCAAATTTTGTTAATATTATTCACAAACAAAAATACTGGAATGAATCACATTAAAGGATTTATAAAAACAAACTACAATATACAGTATACAGTATTTAAAAATAAATTGTTAGGTGTTATCACACAAACCATTGTATAGAAAGCTATTTTAAGTTGCGGTCTTATTAGCTATTAGACTCATTAATAAATTATATACATAGATACTCTGTAATAACATTATAATATTGTAGTTATTAAATTTTTTAAATTGCTGGTATTATTATTAAAAAAAAAAGAATTTTCAAATACGTTGCTACAGTTGAAATATAAACAAAATGTTTAATTTATAGACTACGAACATCCTGACCTTAATCCCTTCAAACCGAAAAATAACTCAGGAAATTACAATATTATGTTCCTGTGAATCTTGTAGAATTAGGAAAATAATTTATGCCCAGCCAGGCTCTCAGTTAGGCAACTGCTAGTGCTAGGTTTCTTATAACAGCAGTAGACTGGAGAATTTCATAAAAACTTTAATTTCTAGTAAACGCCACATTGTTAGAACATTTCGTTGAATACAACTACTCTGCTTATGTAGCAGTCCAAGCTCATTCTTGATGACTTTTCAAACTGGTTTTAATAGTCCACACATTACTTTTTCAGAGTCTATGGAAATAAAAGAATCTAATTTGGATTGGAGTCGCCGTAGTCTAGTAGGTAGTGTGTTGGCTTATTAGACTGAAGGCCCGAGTTCGAATCCCAGGTCAGACATCAAAATGAATATAATAAAATATTTCTTCGGCGACTTCCTCTCATCAGATTTCTGGCAAAAACTATGAGAGTAAATAAAATTGCCAAGAAAAGCTTCACAAAAAAAAAAAAAAAAAAAAAGAAAAACTGTCGTTCGGAGTCGACTTTAAACTGTAGGTCCCGCCACTCATGTATATGTAATTAACGCACACAACATGAGTGGTGTGTAGTTCGTAATCCTGACTGAAGGGTTGTAATGATCAATTATGTATGTATGTAATTTCGATTGGAATTCGTTCACAGCAGGATACTGCAGAAAATAATTGATTGCTTATCATATCGGTTAAGCAATAAATATTATTGAAATACCTATTTTCGTTTGAAATAATACTTATGTGTACATGCACGTGTACAAGAAATCATAATATTTTCCATATTTTTATTATTTTGGTTATGTTATAATGGTTATGAACTTTTGAATTTATCTTAGACTTAAATGTTAGTAGAGATTTCATAAAAATAGATGTTCTGCCATCAATATTCATATTTAGAAGTTTGTTACTCGACCTTCAATTACAAAAATACGAGATCATTTGAAAAATTAACTACTTTTATGCATAAAACTAAGGAGTGCGCACAGAAAAAATGGGCCTACTTTTAAGCTTATAACTTTTATCATAATTGAAAAAAATGAATACCGTTACATTGTTTTTGTTAGTCATCTGTTTCAAAATCCACGTGCTAAATCTCATTGCAATAGCAAAATTAGTTTTTAGAAAATGGGCACCCAACAAAAATGTCGTAAAAAAATAATTGAAATTTTCATTGAAAAACCGCGCCGCTTACAAAAAACGATTGCTTGGCTCGCAGGTGTTAACCAAAAAACAGTTTCTAAGGTAAGAATAAAACAATATAAGGAGTCTTTAAGTATTGAGAGAAAGCGTGGAAGTGGAAGAAAAAAGGATTTGCCGACCAAAACAAAGCAAGTAAAATAATACGTATTTTTCAAAAAACACCCTAACATGTCTGGAAGAAAAGTGGCTCAAAAAGTTGGATGCTCTGAGACCTTTGTCAGAAAAATATTTTATACACAAAAGAATTTTAATATTATTTACTTTAATTGAAATATAAAACGAAAAAAATCCGCCACTTAGTTTTATTTCTATAACGAAAAGTGTAAGTCCAGTTTTTTTCGTGCGCACTCCTTAAGATTGATTCTTAATAGAAATTGCTTTTTATAAGCTTATACAACCATCCATTTCTTTCCAGCCGTTTTAACAGGACTTAATGTGAATTAAAAATATAATTTTATAAATATTTTTAATATGTGCCTTAATCGCGAAAGTAATTAAGTGAAACAACAAATATTACAAATACAAAATTAAAAAAAAGAATTTCGATTAACACAAAGTAGCACACAGACAGGCATACAAAAGTATGTATAAATCAGGGGTTACCAAAAATTTTTTGGTTGTGTATTAGTGAGTAAGAGAGAAAAAATAAGTTGAGAGCTTACAGTCATAGAAAAATGTTAGTAATATACCCTATTTTGATTTTCATTTCATCAACATATATAAAGTTATACATCTTTGATTTAATAATTAGGTAATGTTTTATAAATTTTTTGCTGGGTACTAATTTTGGTTCATAAATTTCACCGCCTACTAATTTTTTTAATTTTTCCAAAATATTGCTTTGTATCTATAAAAAATTGTTCTCTTTTCATATCATTTAAATTATTTTGTTAGTCTCATTCGCAAAGGTGTTAAGTCCACTTTTTTCCAAAATTGAGATTTTAATGCAAAACGGTAACATTATACATAATACATATTTTACAACAAAAAAATATGTCATTATATGGTTTAAAGTTGTTGTAATTTTGTGGTTTGCAAAAACGCTAAGTCCACAAAACTACGAAAAATATTAATATTATTAATTAATTAATAATAATAATTAACATTATTAGTTATTAATATTAATATTGTTATTATTTTGTAAAAATAATTGCGTTTAAACAGTTTAGACATTTTAAAAACTGAAAAAGCTACAATGTTTTTTGTGTCTCCTGTAAAATTTGAAAAAAGGGACTTAACACCTTTGCGAATGAGACTAACGATTTACTTGGCTATTAAAACAATCGAAATGTGTTTTAAGAACAGAACATATAAGACTGCGAATTTAAAAAAAAGGATTTTTTAACATAAAATATTTTTTGAGTGTAAACTTCAAAAATAATAATATAGCAGTCTGATCGACAACTAAATAAAAGAGCATAAGCAATGTGTGTGAATTCGCTGTGCACAATTGTGCTATGAAATGGTAATCTCTGGTATAAATTGAGAACGTATTGAAAGCACAAGTGCTTATAAAATTGATAAAAGGAACAAATAAATAATAAAACAAATAAAAATACTTTTAATTTAATTTAAAATTAAATATTTACTTTCACAGGCTAACCTTAGAGAACATAACATACATTTATAAACCGCATTGAAACGGAATATAAGCATAGGTTTAATTTAACAATATTTCAAAAGCATTGACGATAAAAAATATTAAAAAAACAAAAAGAAAAAAAAAGCATTTACAATTTAATGTAAATGGCTTTGGCTTTCATTGCAATATTTATGTAAATTAAAAACCAAAAATTATAGTAACCATCCATTTCAATTTGGAAATCGTTAAGTTTATAATTTGCCAATTGTTAATTAAATGTACATGCATATTTATGTATGTAGGTACGTCTAAATATGTACATACATATGTATAGAGGAGCATTTATCATATAACGCAACGACTATGAGGTGGGGTTTTGAACTTTCAGATACCATTTCTTTTATCAATTTATATTTACAAGTGTGTTTTCTATCTATTTCGATTTGAATACTATTTGCATGCCATATTTATAAATTAATAGTTGGCTAGGCTACGCTACGCTCTCCTAGTATGAGACCAATAATAATAATAATACTAATATAAACACATTTTTACGGTACAAACTACACAGAGCGCCAGAAGTGTGTCAACACCCACGATAATTATAAATTTTCTATTATAAAAAAAATACTTGTAGCACAACAATAATTTTTGCGATTTTTTTGTTTTAACATTTTATAAGTAATAAATAAACGTTTTTAATTTTTGGAAATTTATTCAACTATTCTCATTTACTTTTCTCGCTATCCTAAGAAAATGAATTATTTCAGCGGTGTTTACTCACTTTTGACGCTCACTGTATATGAAATTATGATTAAAACAATTTTTTTTTTCATTACCAATTGCTATCACCAAAATAAGTAAAAAAAAAAGTCCGAAAAAAAAAGAAAAACAAAACAAAACAATAACAGCAGAAATTTGTCTATAAAATACATGACAAGAAAAAGGTTTACTCACTCACATACTCGTACATACATGTGCGTTCGTTCATATGAAGTATTTAAGCACTTAGCGCTTTAATAAGGCCCAAAATAATAAACAATAAAATACAAAATAATAATAATAAACTGCTAAAAAAAAAAAAGTTATCAAATCAATATCAGTAAAAGCTATAAAAAAAAGAGCTTTATATGTCTGGGTTTACTTAGACATATATGTACGAGTATAGAGTTTTATAATTTCTTGCAATTGTATGATACTTATTCTTTAGCCAAGAATACCCTACTCTAGGCAAAGTACTATTTATAAAAGATCCCACTAAAGTAATATAGTACAAGTAAAAATGTTTAATTCTCTTTCAAAGACAATCAAATAAATTTCTAACAAAATTATCAAAAATTAGAAAATAATAGTTTTTTGTAAATGTTTAATTCCTTGTGTCTCTCACCTATTGTAGCTCAACATTTATAACTTATCATACAACACCAACAATCGCACGCTCTAGCTTATTTCTTTTTTCTTGTTTTTTTTTCCAAAACGACTACTATTTTCATTTAGTATGTTGTTGGTTTGACGATAGTTTGTTAACAATACCGTTGTCATCGTTTCTATACGAAATAATTCAGTTACGTTTCTGCTGTGTTTTGTAGCGCATTGTGTTATTTTACGTTCATTTCTTTTCGAAGGGTTAGTTTCGAATATAACATCCATCGTATATAAACATCGTATAAAAATTATAAAAAGAAAGATTATAAAAACGTTAAATATTTTTGTGAAAAAAAAAAAGAATAAATAGTAAGAAGAACGTCAAATATATTTGAAAGTTTTATTAGAAACTTTACCTTAATTTGTCGTCTACTATTGATTCACACCTTTTTTTTTTGCACACAATAAATATTTTTTCTTTTTCATTTGTCAATCTTTTATAACAACACCGTAAAGATTTTACGTTAATAAGAATCGGGACAAAAATTAATTTCAAAGTAGAACAATTTTCAAAAGCGGCCGTGACTTTGACTTTGTAAATGTTATTAACGGTTACAGCAAAATAAATCAGAAAATTAAAAGAAAAATTTGTTGTTTTTCTTATAAGTGTGTTAAAAATTTTAAACATTTTTAAATTAATAAGAAAATAATTGTGTTTTTTATTTAAAGGTTAACCTAAAAACTACAAATAATT
Organism: Sarcophaga caerulescens; assembly: GCA_927399465.1. Taxonomy (NCBI): domain Eukaryota; kingdom Metazoa; phylum Arthropoda; class Insecta; order Diptera; family Sarcophagidae; genus Sarcophaga; species Sarcophaga caerulescens. The sequence continues at coordinate 94,255,766 of OV656868.1, forward strand.
AAAAAATAAAAAAAAAAAAATTTGGAATATTTTTTTTTTTTTGAAAAATTTCTTTAGGTGAGTTTTATTTGTTGGTAAACGGTATAAAAACTTTATACAATATTAAATATTATATTAAAAGATCGAGTAGTAGGCAGGGAGAGGAAGACTGACAGCTGAAACAGTTCAAATCGAAAAATTTAGGTTCTTCAATTTAGGAATGCTTAATGTTAACAATTTTTCAAAAGATAATAATTATTTTGTCTTGGCAAATATACACCTCTATCGTAAATATTAAGTGTTATGTACATATGTATATCATAACTTTCTACTTCATAAAAGTTTTAAATTAAAATCACAACAATAATTAACAATAATTTTAAAATTAAATTATGAACAAAAAAAAAAAAACATACTAGTCTTTAAAAAAGTCTTGTTTGATAGAAAGTTGAAATAAATATTGATTATTAGTAATAAATGAAATGAAATGAAGTCGCCGTAGTCTAGTAGGTAGTGTGTTGGCTTATTAGACTGAAGGCCCGAGTTCGAATCCCAGGTCAGACATCAAAACGAAAATATGAAAATATTTCTTCGGCGACTTCCTCTCAGCAGATTTCTGGCAAAAACTCTGAGAGTAAATAAAATTGCCATGAAAAAGCTTCTCAAAAATCTGTCGTTCGGAGTCGACTTTAAACTGTAGGTCCCGCCACTCATGTATAAAATTAACGCACACAACATAAGTGGTGTGAGAAGCTAGGTCGTAATTCTGACTGAAGGGTTGTAATGACCAATTATGTATGTATGTATGTATTAGTAATAAAAATACTAAACAAACCCAATAGTTTGTGTTATAAATTTTTTTGAAAAATATACTTTAGTTTTGTGTATTCAACAAAAACAACTTTTTCGTTTTTAATACAAAATTATAAAATAAAATTTCATATACATTCGATCAACCGCAGACTTTGTATAATTTATTAAAAATTCATTAAAATACTTCTTTCTATATCATCTTAAAGTACAATAATATTAGTCTCTATAACCATAGATTTGAATTGTCACATTTTTTATTTGTGTTTATACAAATAATCAGTATCTTTTGCCAGAAAAAATACAAGTTAACCGGAGAAGAAAGAAACAACTTCCAGCTCATCCAACATCAGAGAAAGTCAGTTCCCATTTTAACGAACTAAATATGTAAATCTTATACGAAAGTATACAACACCTTATGAAAAAGTAAAATATTTACATATTCAAAGTAAAATCATTTACTAGAAGGGATGATTAATTAAATCATCGCCACTATAAAAATATTGCGATTATAAATATATTCTATTAAAACTTATTTCTCTCTGTCTGTTCAATACACTTGCAAAATTCCAACTTTTATTATAAATGGTTGAATTTATTTTAGTTATCTTCCTTAACTTTACATAACAAAGTCCAATTGTTAATAAAAAAAAAATAATAAAAAAGTTTAGAAAATCCCACACATTTCTAATCAATTGTGTTTTTGTTAGATTGGCTATTGATAATTAAATTAAGAAATATTAATAATAAATTCTTTTCATAATCTAATCGCTAGAAAGCTAAAAGTATTGTTTATAATAGTTGGTATAAAGATTTTGCCAAAAAATACCAAATAGAAAAGGTCTTTTCATTTTTTTTTTTTTTTGTTTCTTTCCTGGCAAAAGGGATAAAAGTTTTAATTTTGAAAAGAAATTCTCTTGAATACAAAATATTGCATGAAACGCATAATGAAAATGGGTTTATAACGGTAGAACTGCCAGTTTGAGTAGGTGATTAATTTTCACTAACTAACTAAACAATAATACAAAAATAAAAGGGAAATAAAATCGTAAAAGAAATCAAAAAAATCAATTTAAAATCACTTTTTTTTTTTTTGTAAAATAGAAAGTGAAATTTGTGTATTTTGTTATAATTTTTCTGTTGTTTTATGTTTAAAACTTGGGTTTACATTTAAACTGAAAGATGCTTGAAAGTTAGACTAGAGTTCAAAGACTTGAAATTTAAAGACGGAATATAAATATTTATTTAAATTAGTTCCCAATTAATAATTACAAAAATGATTCAGATTATAAAACAGTTTCATATGCATATTGTATTAAAATAACCGCCAACACCATCAACATCAACGATATTAACATGATTATGTTGATTTTAATAATGATTTTAAGCTCAAATTTCCAGTTTTGTCAAGTTTCTAGTTTTCGAAGTTCATTAATTTATTAATCAACCACAAAAACTAAGTAAAAGATCTGTATTTTTACTTCTTTTTTTTTATTTGTGAAAGATAATATTATCAGTTTAAACACTTTTACTTTTAATTCATCATCATTTGTGGTACATGCTTTTGTTTCCTTCTCATCAACCTTTACTGTTTGTTGTTACTTTGAAAAATAATTAAAATATTTGTATGTACATATGTATGTATATGTAGTATACTACGAAAAGGGTGTCTACAAAAGTTTTGTAACATCCCAAGAATGTCTTATTTAAATATACATATATTTCAACATATTTGTGCCTCGTTTATTTTTCGTTTTTTTTTTTTTTTTTGGATCTTAAATGAAATGTCATGCTTTTGTTTAATACATGCCTGCCTTTGCTTATCAAAAGTCTTGTTTTTCGAAAGATTGCTTTTAATATTGTATTTTTAAAGAGTTCTGTTGTTATTATTTTGAAAGTTTTCATGTTTACAGCAGTATTAATTCAATTCATTTTGTTTATACTATGATTAACGAGAATACAAATATTGTTAACAAAAATTTCAAGGAGTAGGCCTACAAGTAAAAGTAATAAAATTTTAAAACTTAAAATAAAACTTAAGAAAAGCATGTCGCTATGGCTTTAAGATGTTATTCATTTTTATAAGCAAATGCAAAAGTGTATAACAAAATAAGGTGGCGCTAAGGTTTAGAAAAACAAATCTGATTTTAATTTGCTTAAACAAAAAAGTAGTTGACAGTTGCCAAAAATGTTTTCAACAAGCTTTAAAGATATAACTTAAAAAATGTCTTTTATTTTTATTATTTATACAAAAAGGAGGCCAATGCCAGATACCTATTGCAATAGCCAAAAAAACAGTGATATACCCTTGGTGGATTTAAGAATTTGTATAATAAAATACATTAAAGTATAATAGTATATTATAATAAATTCATGATAAATGCAATTCTTGACACTCATTTGTTTGCAAATTGTATTATTTTTTCCATTTTGTTTGTTAATTTATTATCATTTATTGGTTTATAAGTATGCATAAAATATAATTAACAATGTGTCTGACGCATTTCGTAGGTTTTTATTTTAAAATTTGAAAAATTCAGCATTCTTGTGTTTCATCTTTATCGTGTTTGTGAAAAAAAAAAAAAAAATTCTTCAATTTTAAACGTAAATTAAAAAAAAAGAAAGGTTTACAAATACTTATAAAAGCATACACGGTTTCACATAAACACTTTAATAGCTAAAATAATAATTAAAAATAAAATGAAGAACTATGGCAAAAAGTGTTGCTTCCAACTGTATTTGCATAAAAAATTTAAATAATATTTTTTATATTAACCTTGAAATCTTGGCAATATTAATAACAACTATGTACATATATATGTATGTGATCATTCTATTTTAACTATTATTTATCATTTTAACACTTATAAAATAACTTAATTGTTTCATTTGTTTTTATCTCATCTCTTTTGTCAGTCAATAAAATAATATTGACTTGAAGTTAAACCATTTTAATTGAAAACTTATTGTATTTTCAGTAATGCATTTTAACAAATTTATTATACTCGTAGGTACATACTACAACTTGCATCTTTATGGTTACTTTTGCTAATAAAACCACGTTAGCACAGTAAACGTAACGCAGTTGTTGTTGTTGTTTGAAAGGCGGAATGAAAACAAAATGTTTTGAAGATTAATACTGAAATAAAACTCAAATGAAAGTTTGTTCGGTTTGGTGTCTGTAAAGGGGGGAGGGGGAGTGTGTGTGTGGAATTGTGAATTCATTATAACAATCATTATTCATACGTTTATACATACATATGTATGCATGTACATATGTATGTATGCATGTACATATGTATGTATGCAGGTATTTATATATATATATACATACATATATACGTACATATGTGTTTCGTTAGTCCAGTAATAATTTTTTTGTTTCTCCCTGACCTTCAAGTAAACAACAATATTTTAAATCATTTCATACATACATACATCATATAGGATATGTATGAATGAATGTATATTGTACAAGGCATTTAAAGTGTAGAATACGGGCTTTTATGGTTGAATATTTAAGTTAGTAGTACATATATTAAAATTGTTAATTTATTATACATACTAATATACATACATAGTTATATTTATTTTCTTTTGCTCTCTAAATTTAAACTTTAAGGTGGTAAATGCATTGTTTCCATTTCAATTACATGTTAAGTGTTTTATTTATAATTTTGTTTTCGAAATATGACTCATGTTGTTCTGTTTAGAATTTAAAATATTGTTCTATTTAAAGTTACAAAAAAATAAAACACAAAACAAATTATAAATGTTAGTAAAGTTAAATAAATAAAGTCTGTTGGCCGTGCGTCAAAAGTGTTAAGTAATAGGGTTTAAGTAGCTGTTGTAAATACATATAATTTATATAAGTCTTCGACTGTTATTGCCAGTTAAAAATGAAAAATGAAAAACTAATAAAATTAATGTTTTGTTTATAATGAATAATAATGACCTTTACAATAGCAATGGATAAATATTTGTTGTAAATATTATTAATGAAATTTTAACAAAAATTAAAAAAAAAAAAAAAAAACACAAGACTGTTGTATTTTACTAGGGAAACAACAAAAAATAATAAATTTTTTAAAATAGTATTTCTTAATGAATAAATATTTATACACTTTTCAAAATTTAGTTCATATAATGATAATTATTATGAATGCTACTCTTATGACTTTATGGGTAAATAGCATAAGCAATTATAATTTATTTTAATATTTACGATGTGTGTTAATGTATTTAAAGTGATGAAGGGCTACAGTAATTATTAAAACTGTTTGAATGGCGGTTGTGATAATGTTTTAGGGGGATAAGTAACACAGAAACGAAAGAAATCCAACATCAACGATTAGACAGTACATAGAAGATTAAAAACAATAAACTTGGTAGATAATTTTTGTGGGTTACTTTCTCATAAAAGTGTACAAAAAGTTAACAAAACGTTAAGGATAATTCGGAACATTTTAAGAAAAGGGCAAAACGTACATTTTGCTACTAATTTGGCCAGGTATCTCCTAATAAAGAAACATAAATTTATAGTGAAATTAAATCCACATTGCAAATACTATGATAACTGTATACACAATCCGTTCTTTTGCTGTTCTTTTTAATTTGCATTTCTTTAGAGTAATACAGCAAAGGCTCTACTGTATGTATTAAACGAATTCGGTAGTTCATTAACACCATTAGCAAGCAAAAGACAATTCTGTTCAATTATCTATGTATATTATTAAAAATATAATTCTATTTGTTACCAACGAATTTCTATAGGTGTGTTGTGTTTACTTAACAAGTAATTGAGTTTTTGCGTAAAAAAAATATTAGAAAAAAAAAACAAAAACATTTAAGCTAATGTTAAATTAATTAACAAATCAAACAAATGTTTATAATTTACTCATACTACCTACATATCTGTTAGTATAATTCGCAAAGACGCTAAGTCCACTTTTTTCCAAAATTGAGATTTTAATGCAAAACGGTAACATTATACATAATACATATTTTACAACAAAAAAACATGTCATTATATAGTTTAAAGTTGTTGTAATTTTGTGGTTTGCAAAAACGCTAAGTCCACAAAACTACGAAAAATATTAATATTATTAATTAATTAATAATAATAGTAATAATTAACATTATTAGTTATTAATATTATTATTATTTTGTAAAAAATAATTACGTTTAAACAGTTTAGAAATTTTAAAAACTAAAAAAGCTACAATGTTTTTTGTGTCTCCTATAAAATTTGAAAAAGGGACTTAACACATTTGCGAATGAGACTAACGATATGTACATTCTTACATACATATGCAAATATTAAATAAGATATAATAGTTAGCATGAAAAACACACATCTGGCAGATAAAAGCAACCTAGCTGAGACATTTAAAAGTTTGTAAAAGAATTGTTTAAATTCATTTTAAATACATATTTAAAATATAACAACACCCAATGACTATCACGTGTGTTAGGCGGTTATTAACAAATTATCAAATTAATTTTTTTCTAATTAGTAATTTGGTATTAGCGTTCTTTACTATTTCATTCATTAGCTTTTATTTTTTTTTTTTATTGGTAGCGAAAGCAATTATAAAATATTTGCAAAACGTATGTAATTAACAAATTAACCCATGTTGAGGGTTTTAAATATCAATTAACCACGATTAGGTAAAAGACACGTACCAAGTCATCAACTAATACTTTGAAATAGACATTTGAAAAGTTTTCACCGTGAATTTGGCTTTAAACAAAAAAACAAAATTTGTTCGACAGTTGAATTTGTTACTTGTCCAAGTCTGTCAATTTGTCAAGGCATGTGTGAACAAACATGTTTCGTTTAATTTGATTTTTTTTTCCATTATCATTCATATTAAATCTGATAGACGTTTTATTTGCCAAGATTCTTTAACAAATTACAATTAATTTAATTTATTTTAAATTGAAGGTTAAAAGCGCAATAAAATTCTGTTTTTACAAATTATTTAGTATTAGAGTGGGAAATATTTACTCTGTTAAGGTGAAGTGAAAATAAAAGCTACATAGTATGTAAACTGAAATCATTAAGTCATTCGTAATATAAGGCCTAAGACATAATAGTTGGGTTTAATCGAAAAAAAAATAATCATCCCTAGTAGAATTGCTGTTTTTATTTTATATTACATCCGAGAATACTTTTCAAATGACATCATGGTTTCAATAATTAACGAATAAAGCATAATTTTTTATGAATACGATTATGATTATTTCATAATTTTTATTCGCTCTATTCCTTCTTAATAATTAAATGTTAACAAATAAACTTTAAGAAATTATGTATTATTTCTACGATGCATACTTGTGATTAACATGAAATTTTAATAAAAACTTGTTTTATTTCGTTTCATGCCTGCTTTTTTAAACAGTGTTGCCCATATATCAACAACGTAACTACTACAACAACATGGCTGATGTCAACAAACCAAAATTACAATTACGCTCTGGTCTATCCATCAACGGCGACAAGACACCATCACCGGCTACCAAACTGTTGATCAATCATGGCAAACCCAATTTTACCATACAACGTTCACCGAAAGCGCAGAATGGCAATAACAACCCATTGTCGCCAACACCTAAACCAATATCGAGCGATGAGTTTGTGGTGAAGAGTACGAAGTTTAATGGAGTATTTAAGCCCTCAAACATTAGTGCTGAAACAAAGGAAGTATTGAAACAAAATGGTTCAGATGCCACTAATGGTAATGACAACGAAGCGGCCAAAGTGGTTTTAAGGAGAACCAAAGTTGTGCAACCCGAATTAAGAGACGGAGAAGATGGCAATGTTCCCGAATTTATACTTAGGCAAAGACGCATACAAGAGCGTTTAGCTAATCAAAATATTATGGATTTCGAAAGTAGACGTAGCGGTTACTTTACACAAGTTATGATTTCTCCTTCAAGTCCTAATCGTCAATCTTTTGTTGAGACCATGGCTAGTCCTGCCGTTAAGCCTGGCCTTGAAATGCCACCGCCAGCTGAACAAGAGGAAAACAATAATGAGGAGTCAAAGAATGAACCTGAAATCACAAAGAGTGCAGAGACTTTAAATGCTGAGTCCGTTACTTTAAATGGCCAACTTGAGGAGGAGGAAGTAGCCAAAGCCATAGAGGAAGTCAATAAGGCTGTTGAGGGCGAAGACGATGATAAAACAGAAGAAGAGCAATGGGTGCATACCCCAGAGCAAACTGAACTTACTGCAGAACCTACTGTGGACACAGTATCTGCTTCGGAACAAGAGGTAAAAGAGAAAGAAAAACCTGTAGCGGAGGTTTTAACAGAAATCACCACTGAAGAAGCACCAGTAGAAACTGTTGCTGTTACTTCAGCCATAGAATTAACCGAAGAAGAACTTAGCCAACAAAACGGCGAAGCTAAAGAAACGGTTGAAGTGCCCCAGGCTAATGGCACAGTAGAAGAGCATGTACAAAATGGCCACTCCAATGGTGAAGCTACTGAAAGTGAAGTTACCATTTCCCATAGCAATGGTTTAAATGGCCCTAGCCTACCTTCACCAGATCCTACAGGCGAAAAGGGTGTTAATTTTGAACCAAAAACGGTAGTTTCCTTCTCACAAGAATTGGGTAATGATGTCAACAAATATCCCGATACTGTAAAATTGGTAAAAGAAGGCGAAACATCTGAAGTTGATAGTGAATTAAAAGAATTGACCAAATTGAAGTTTGAAATTAATGCTAATGACAAGGACATTGAGGTTAAGCCAGTATTGGTAACGGAAACTGCTACAAACTAGAACGTATATATTAGTAGTTTTATAGATACAAACATTATATGCTATTCATTATAACAAATCAAATATTTATTATAGCAAATCGGCATTATTTGTAGAGTTAATTTGAATATTCACAATCTTGATGGAGAATGGAATATTCTCTAAAAGAATTAAATATATTTTTATGGGTCTGTAGGTATGAATGAATATCAATCTTATAAATTCAAATTCAATGTTAAAATTTTTTAAAAGTATTTATTATTGTACGTACGCCTTTCTAAAAACGACCCATCATTGACTATACAAACATGTGTATGTATGTATGTATTTTTTGTTTAGTTTTTAAGTTTAAACTGTTGCCAAATTATTAAAATTAAATTATAATTTAAATAAAATAAAATAAAATAAAAGAAAAAGACTAAAATGTGTTCCTCTGATTAGATTATGACAAGAAAAAGCATTGATGTTTATATCAAAAATTATGCCTTTCAAAAGACAAATTTCTATGCAAATTTCTTTTGATTTAGAACAATGGAGAAAATGTCTTAATCAATATAAAAAATTATAAAGTAATTTCACTTACGTAGGTAGTGTTATGCAATAATATTCCGAACAAAGAGGTATTCGATTAAAAATTCTGCGTACTTCCAAAGAAATGACACTGAGGACCCAGATAGGTCACCCAAAACAAGTCTTTTAGGAATTATGAATTGAAAATAATCGCAAAATCAAAGGTCAATTCAATGTCATTTAAATAATTCATAAGAGTTATGATTCAAAAATTGGTACCAATGAGTAAAAATTGTAATAAAATAAACAATGTAAAGAAAACAATTTTAATTTTAGTTATGTAATGTTTAATAATTTTATCACTATATATACTGTGTACAACTTAAGTGTTTAATTGATTTGGCAACGTGACTACTTGTGACGAACTTCAGTCGGTTTTATCTTTTACCGTAAAATTTATGAGATTAACGATTTGAATGCCATTAAATAGGGGAACTTTTTCAACCACTCCTCTATCAATAATAAAAAAATCATCATTCATCAAATTTATAGTGAAAAGAACAAAAATTTTAACGAGATTGTCTCGTGATTTTATGACTAGATAACTTGAATTAGAAAACAAAAAACAAATTCAAGAAAAAAACCCATTCATTTTTTAATTATCTAAAAGAAAGTTTGTAGACATGTGCTGCTCATCAATTTTAACAAACAATTTTTATTGAAACTATAAAAATTTCCATCGTAGAAAAATAAAAATGATCTGTTTAAGGATTTATTATATTTTATAAACACTTAAGTTACCAGAGTGGTATATAAAATCGAATAAAAAAATCATTTTCATCGCTAAACGAAAGTAAAAATACCTGATTTTAAGTAAAATATTTATGTGTTTATAAAAAATATAACTGTGACATTGACAGTGATGTTAGCTTGGCTAAGTGACTGACTGATTGGTTTGTACTTTTTGGTAAGGTTTTCTTATCAATTTATTTATGTTTGTACTCAAGTTGCTAATCTTGAGTTTCTATTTATTGTGTGGCTTCGTTACTTATGATGCAGGTTTGATATTTTTTTTTTGTAATGTTAAGGTTTTTTTTTGGTGAATTATTTCTCGAGGTTACGTATGACTATAAATTTTTGATTGATTATCGTCTATTAACCAGCTGTGAATTTATAAATTTTCTATATAAATATCTTCATTTTTTTTTTGGATTTAATGTCAGAGTCAGGGTTTTCAACTATATTTTGAAGTACGTATATTGGAACAATAATTTCACTTGGTTCCTTTCCTATTTTCAAGAAGAAAAAAAGCTTTCATCATGTAATAGTAAAATATAGTGAAACTAAGCCAGTAAAATCCCTATCTTATCTAGATGTTAAAGTAGGAGAGAAGCAGTTAGCAGCCAACAAAATGCCTATCGTCGCTAAATGTAGTACCCTAAAGCAATCATTTATAAAATTTATTCAAGAAACTTTAGTAGCCATGAATTTTTTAGATGTTGAAGAGGAAAAACAGTAGTTGAAAGATGGTAAGTATTCTGTCGACGATTCAATACCAATATGATGATCCTCAGAAGAAGGAATTCGTAGCGGTATTTAAGAAATAGAAGAGAATAAAAAGGTTAATTGTTTCGAATAATTCTAGAAAGAGTATTCAAGTAATTTTACAACAATTTTGTTGAACGTGTTAATACAGAAAAAATTTTGAAATGGAACTCCACACCAACCGATGCAAAAAAATCACTTTCTTTTGAATAAATCGAATTACAATGAAATTATAAGAATTATATTAGAAAATAAAGCCTCTTATTTATTTTCTGTTGAGTTTTATAATAATCTACAATACTAAATATAAAATTGAACTTTTTTTTTTGAATTATAAAAAAAATGGTTGTAAATAATATAAAGTCGTACAAATATGTTCCATTAAAGGAATAAAAATTTTGAAAATAATTAATTATTCCATAGTAATAATAAACAGTTAGTCACCTGTGCTTGATCCAGTTGAGTTTTAAATAAATTCAATTAAAATTCAGGTATATATTTATCTTTAAAGGAACCAATTTAATATCTAGCTGGTTAGATATTTATTCCAATGATCTTTCTGAAGTTTATGAAATTTTTTTAGATGTACAGTGGCTGCCTTACGATTGGTATACTTCTTACTGCACACTTTGCAGACGTAAGGAAAAAATTTTAAATGTAAATTTAAATGAGCCTTGATGCTAGAAAATTGCTTATAGACATTCTTGCATAGGCCACAATGGTAAAACCAATAAGTTGCTTTTTTATTGTTCTTTTGTGTACAAAAACGTATGCTGCGGTGCCATAAATCATTCTCATATGATTTAAAGAGATTGTTCAACCACTTTGAACTCATATCGGTGAATTCCACTATGACGTTAAGATTCTTTAACGACTCGTCAAAACTATCAAAATGTATTTTAATGCTGCTGCCCATGACTGTGGAAGGCGATAGGCTCTGGCTGCAATTGATAGTCTGATGGTGGTGGCTTATAGACATTGCTTGGGTTTTGTTATATACGCTGGCATCATCGTTAGAACTCTAAGGGATGATAAGATGAAATATGATCGTCACAATTGTCAGGATGATTTTGTTAAACTTACCTCATCATCAAAATCAGTGATGGTTTTTGATGTGGTTGTGGTAGGACGGTTTCTCAATTGCATATATTGGGACCTTAGAATCTTTGAATGTAATGATAAAGAATATTTAAATATTTGCAAACCTATTGTTTATTTATGACTCACTCTCATTTTATTTTGATTTAAAATAAAGCTTCTCGAAATATTTACAATTTTAAGGCAAAAATTTCCAATTCATTTTACTTCACGATAAAGGAAAACATGCTGAAAGCGCGGGCTTAACGGTTTCTTTAGTAGATTGGAGAGTAATTGTAAAGAGATTGCCAGATTTTGTTTCTTGAGAGTAAGTTCAGGGAAATTAACGGAGACTAAGGTGTATTTGTTAAATATTTGTTAAATACACCTTGACGGAGACATTTTCTTATCTTGCTGTATTCAAATTCAAATAAAAAGTTGAAAAAAAACGTTTGTTTCCTTATACTTATTTATATTCTTTGAATTTGATATTTTACATAAAGTTCTTACTTTTAGTTCTTTATGGATTTACAAAGATATGGCAATTCTAGGAGATTTAAAGATCATCTCTATTTTTATTATCTACATATTACTAGTGATGCCAATGACGGTTTACAAATTCCGCTTTGAATGGTTCAAAAATTTAGAATGTAATATTAAGAAAGATTTAATTTTTTAAATGAAATTATACATTTTACTACAATTTAAATATTTCATTAAATTAAAAATAAAATATTAAAAACACCTGTCGCTAAAAGAGCATAGGCATCATATTAATATAACATAGCAACGTCAATAAAAATAATATTCCGCTACCACCTTCCACCTGATGATAATGGGGTAGGTTTAGTTAACATTTGGCCAAGTATGGTTTTTACGGGGTTGTAATGGCCAAAATATTTTCATAACGTATAGAGCAAGGTAAAGTAAAATGCACCTTTTCTTGACCACCATGAACGGTGGCAGAAAACAATCGATATAGTATTGGTAGCTATTAGGCTGACAACGAGAACGTGTATACGTCACGGCAATAGTGTGGCACATGGCCAAAACAAACCATCAACGCAGGTCCTACCGAACGGTTGTCCGAAGAGCAAGAAAATAATTTCCGTATTTGCTTTTACTAAGTAGGACAGGGAAAACTTGTTTAATAATAAAATAAATTATTTATACACGTTAAAAAAAGTTCATGAAAAAAAAAATATTAAAATGATACGATTTAAGGACGACGAATAGAACGTTGTTTTTAGTATGGATTTAAGTTTAAAGGGCTCACAGGTAAGTCAAAAGTTACGCAAGTTTCTTCTTTATCCAAAAAAAGAAAAAGACAATAGAAAATCATATTTATTTTTTTTTAGATAAATTTGGTTAAACGTCAGAAACCTAAACCCAAGTACTCATCACAAACGAATCTTTTAAAGTCAACTTTGTCTACAACTATACGCTATACTAATCGCCCTAGGTCGGCTAGTTTTTTTGAAAGACGTTCGCATACTTCCTTGTATTTGAGACCACAATCGGCAGATCCTAAATTTGGACGCAACTTTGTTAGTCCTTGTGGTTCATATAGCACTCAGGATTCGGAATTTCCAAATTTGAATTTGAGCAAAAAGCAACAGAAAAAATATCAGTCAGTGTCTTCATCAAATCTCTTGAAGCTTTTGCTAGATGAGCCCATCAAAAGGTCGTGGCTGTGTAAAGATTCTACAGATAACAGTGATGGAGCTGCCTCAGAATTGAATTCCTCACGTATAAGTAGCTGTTACGACAACGACAAATATATGAGCTCTTCAGGATACAATACAAGCAAACTCAATTCAAATTCTATGCTTTGCAATCAAACTGCGAAAGACAAAAATAACGGAGAGCAGTTTTATAAGTATCGTACGCTAACTAACAAACCAGATCTTCCGGGAAGAGTTTCATTTTCCAAACCCTCCAGCAACAGAAACCAACACATACCAAGCGATGATAATGATGACTCTAGCGACTATGATAATCTAAATGCATACATGAAACCTACCTCAGAGGATATATCTGCACCTGGTCCTGTAAATCCTAGTGATTATAGCTTTAAAACAAAAACAGATTCATCCGTTCCAGTGCTAGAAAAGGAATTGTCTTCTACTAGCTTAAAAAAGTCGGTACATTTTGGTTCCACCGCCAATGGTGAGGAAGTCATAGCCGAAACTTTTGAATATCCCAAGTGCCCTTCGGAAAATTGTTCCTGCAGTACTAGATCTTCGTCGTCGAGTTCTCTCCAAGAATCGCCCTCGCCTAAATGCTATTGTAGTTCATCCACCTGCAAGTATTTAATGGAGTCCTTTAATAAAACAACACCAGCAAATCCAGAAATAGATAACAATGGCGTTACAACGTCACCTTCTCAGACCAATAAAATTTCTATGGATATATCTGAACCGGAAGAGTCCCAAGTTATAAGAGATTATAAAAATGCTATAGGCGAACAATTGGAGAATTCAGTGGTTAAGAATTTACTGGAAGAAAGCCACACGAAATCGAATGCTTCAAATGGTAATTTAAATAATTTCGAATTGCCTTCGTATCTAAGCAAATATTCAAATCCTAGTCAAACTCCCGATCCTCTAGACAAACAGAATAATTTAACCGAACATAAGACTCTCAATTCGAATTATAAAAGTGAAATACCGAGAAAAGACTTCCTGACAATGGACAATAAATTAGAGAGCCCGACAAAAAAGACCTCCAGCGATACGGTCATCAATAACTACTTGAAAGTGGCTGCTTCCACATCTTCCATTATTAAGAAAAAAGACAACAACAATTTGTCTAAAATAGAATCAAACAAATCTTTACCATTGACCAATAATTCGGCTAACAAACCGAAGCCTAAAACCCCTTCCCTAGCTGCTCTAACACAGAATAATATCAAAAAAGCCAAAAGTTTTGGTAGTTTAAGAGAAGATTCCAATTTGCATGAATTCAATATCGATAAAATCGATTCCTGGATGTCTATGCAAGAATCGTCGTCATCAAATCAAGACAGCAGCAAAAAACCTACCGTAGCTAAACACAGTTCCCTAGAGGAATCATTTGAAAAGTTTACCCAAGAAACGCTAGAAGCCATGTCGGCTTTAGATGTCGAAGAGGAGGATCAGCAGTTAGAAGAAGACGAAGAAGAAGATGGTAAGAATTCTGAAAAGTCAATGGACCAATCCCAAGATGATTCTACGTATGAGGAAATCGTATCGGTAATTAAAGAAATAGAAGAGGATAAGAAAAAGGGTAATATTTTGTATATACTCTGGACAGAAGATTTGAGTAATTTTATAACAATTTCCAGACAATTTTGCTGAACGTGTTACTACGGAAATGAATTTGAAATTGAATTCCACAACCGTCACATCCCATACAACCCATAATCCAAACGATACTACAAAATCTTCGGACTCACCCGACAAGTATAAGGACATTCTGAGTTATTTGGATAACGTGGAAGACAGTTGTGAGAAAGCTTTGATGGAAACTCGTAGATCCATGCCCGACAGCAATCGTAGCGAAGTGGAATTTGTAGTGGAGCCAGATATAGCCGAGGATGTACCCAAGTAAGTTTTTACAGGCTAACAGAATATGATAATAGGATAAAAAAGATAATGGACGTGCAATAATTTTAACAGAAATTGTTATATGCGGACAGTACAGTTAGTACAGAGAACGCCATTGAAGTTATCCTCATTTACGTATTTATTAAAATTTTTATTACAACATATTTTTTAGGCTCTCTGATCTGTTAATGCTGCCCAATCATCAATTGGCCAGACGAGTTATAGCCCTCAGCTTAAGAGCCAATGAATTGGCCAATGCCGTGCAGCTTTCGAAGGAGCATGTCATCAAAATACGAACGGAAAAGCAAAAAAGTATCAGATCCGAGAAAGCAAATGCTGCTAATCGTATGAAAGAGCAGAAGAAACACTATGAGACCATAGTCAAACGGCATCAAGGCTTCATAGAACAGCTGCTCAAGGACAAAGGTTCGTTATGCGAAAAAGTGGCGGCACTTACACGACGTTTGGAAAGTCAAAACCAGGCCTGGGAACACAAATTAGATACGGAAATACAAAGAGTCAAAGAGACTACCATGGCAGGGGAGAAGATACGCCGGGAGAGATGGGTACGAGAAAACACCAAGAAAATCAAGGAATTAACGGTTAAAGGTTTGGAAGCGGAAATCAATAGAATCAATACGAATCATCAAAACGAAATCACCGAGTTGAAACGAAATCATCAACAGCAATTGTTGAATGCTTTAGAAGAGGCCCGCATAAAACACGAACAAATAGAGAACAGCATTAGGGAATCTTGTGCCCAAGATCGCGAGTCCATAATAAGCAAAGAAAGGAATGCCATACGAGAAAGGTAAGATTTTTCACAAATTAAAGACACGTGATATTAAAATTTATCGAATTCCTTTTTTATAAGATTTGATCGGCAACTGGAAGAGGAACGCAAAGCTTTCGAGGAGCAACGGCAAAAAATGCTAGAAGACCACCAAAATGAAAAGGAACGCTTGCAGAGTGAACTCAAAGCAAAAGATTTAGAATTTCAAAATAAGCGCTTGGAGTTGCAAAAAGAAAAGGAAGCCGAAATGGATCAGGCTATAACGGAATTACAGGACAAACTATCCAAGCAAGAAGAGAAATTTCTGAATCGTTTAAATACTATGGAGAAACAATACGAAGCCGATTTCGAAGTATGGAAAACTGAATATGAAAACAAATGTAAAGTCCAGCAGGTGGAAAAGGAAAATGCCATACGCCAACACTATCGCGCTGAGAGAGATCGTCAAATAGATGCCATAGTGCAGAGAATGGACGCAGAGTCTCTTAAAAATAATGAAGAATTTGAAAATAAATTCAGGTGTGTGTTTGTTTATTTGTGGTATATTTCGGCAAATATTTTGAATTTTCTTTTGTACATAAACCAGTCGCTTAAAAGAGAAATACGAAAAAGATTTACAAGAGCTGGAGAGTGTAGAAAAGTCGGTTAGGGAGAAATATGCTGAGACCAGAAACAAACTGGCCGAATCAGATGCTCAAGCTCGCAATTTCCAAGCCGAAATAAAACAACTACAGCTCGAATTGGAGCACAGTAAAAAGGTTGTTTCAAATTATTATTAACAATTGGTTTTAGTCTATTAATTTTCTCATAAAATTATTCTCCAGATGTGCTCTGAATTCCTTACGGAACGTGATCAATTAAGGGAAAGTCTTCGCTCAGAGATACAAAATGAAGTTCAAGCCCTTAAACAGGAGCGTGATCAAGAGATACAAAAAATACACAAGAGGTAAATATTAACTGAAATTAATGGATAAAAAAAAATACTATTTATAAACGATTACGCATATCATTAATCATTTCTAGAGTTCAACAAGCCATAGAGAAAAAGGATTGCACCATCGATATATTGCAAAAGGAAAACGGCACCTTAAGGGAACGTTGTCTAAAACTGGAGGCAGTAATCCGCCAGCAGCGCAAAGATTATTGCGTCAAATGATTGATGAAGGGGGAGAATGTTTTTATTATTCTTTTATTTGTTATCAAATAAGATTAAAGCATATTTTATGGATGTGCTCGAGTAATAATGACGTTAATGAAGTAATTTTACAAGCAAATAAAAAATCAAGGCATACTTTAAGGACGTAAAAAAGTAATCATTTGCTTCATTGTTACCCACGAAAACCTTTTTTTTTCCTTTCGAATTCCTTATGTACGTGTTAGATCATTTTCAAGTTTAATTCCCAATTTCGAAATTCTCAATCCCATAATGGGGTAGATTTAACTAAATTACTCCGCTAACCGCAATAAAATTTATTCCACATTTAAACCACACAATTCACCTAGGCCAATACAGTGCAAATAGGATAATACTTAACTGTCGGTAGCACCGTCCACTTAACTGAAGTTGTGGTGATTTTCTATTTTATTCACCACACTGCAGAAGTTCACCATATATGCCGAAACTCGCCACATTTCCAAAACACTACCACATTAAAATGTTTCCAACAAGGGATGGATCGAAGAAGGGGTTGAGAAGAATGGTGATGGGGTACTAGCGAGGGCCGGAAGTGGGAATCCTCACTCAAATTCATACCCTCCTTTCTTTATTTCCCCCAAAATCCCGATTATGCATACCGCCCGCTCTCCATACCCCGGCTTATTAAGACGACATACAGCACATTTCAGACACAAACCACGCACAATAAACACAAACTACGCAAGAAAAAAGTATATGTGAATTATGAACTTGATGAGTGGGTGGTCTTTTCATTAGTGAACGAAGAAAAAAATTTTTTTATTCTTGAGTACCATTGTAGTAGAAATTACTCTTCATTTGCTCACTCACTCAATAATAAGTCAACAAGTGTTTTGAGTGTTTTTATAACTACAGCGTTACCAGCTCTATCATTAAAAACCACTAAAGAATTGGCGATAAAAAGGGGCATACATATGTATATTTTAAACAAAAAAATTAAAAATCTGTTTTAAATTAAGAAAATAAAATTACTTGTTTTATTTATTCTGTTGTATTTAACATAATTTAACTTTGAAAAATAATACGGTGTAATTTAACATTGGTTATTATTTTTCTTAATCGGAGATTTTTTTTCACAATTTTTTTCGTGGCAACACTGGTTGGTTATAATACTCATTGCTAAAGAATGAAGAAATTGTTGGTCTGTTGGTTGCTCTCTCTGCCTGAGAATTTGAGTGGAATTGCAGCAATTGGACCACAACTGAACGAGCAACTTGAAAAGATGGTTTTAATGTTTTACGTGTTTACGTTGTGAACGGTTGTACGTTGCGTAAATTAAAAAAAAAAAAAACCAAAAGAAAATTGAACACAAAATCAACATAATTTAACCAACAGATATAAAATAAGATTAAAAATTATAAAATCAAAATAAAAAAGTGTGAAATTGTTGATCAATTAAAAACAAAAAACGTGAAATTAAATAAAAATTGGAAAATTAAAATCTTCTTAAAGTTAACTAAATAAACAACAAGTTCTACAAAAATGTTCAGCTCATTCACAGGTAAAGAGAACACTATTAACAGAATATTTCTTCCATTTAAATATTTTTATTTATTAAAGAAATCATTCGATGAAATAAAAAAATGTTTAATGCGTGTAAAATAAACAATAAAGTCCATGCGTTTGTGCTAAATATTTTTTTTTTATTCATTAAACAAATTCATAATGACTTATTGATTTTCAATTCGTTTTACTTTGTGGCCTTTTGGTCTTCTGGCATTATTAGTCATTTCGTCAAAGTCATACAAATCATCCAACCAGTCCTTTCGCTTTTCCTTTGACTTTTATATCATACACTACGAGCACTTTGTTTTTATTGTAATTCAAGCCGTAAGGAAAAAAATACAACAATAAAACCAATACACTTTTTCTGACTCATTCATTGTCCAATAACCCTATTACTACTTACAACAAATTGTAGCAACAATACAACAAAATATCCTTGCTTCCTTCCTTCCGTCACCATCCTTGTGCGCTTCACGTTATGGCATCAGCATTATGTCATCATTTTGGAAAAAGAGAGCAGGGCTAAATAGCAAAAACAACAAAAATCATTTGATGGCGGCATTTGCCACCACCACCTCACTATTCATATTGTGTATATTAATCATCATCTTTTTGCTCTGCCAATGTTTGTCAGAAGAGGAGAGAGAGAAAGAGAGAGAGAGATAAAATTTTAATTGCGGGAGTAACAGCAAACAGATCTATTAAAGACAGAAAATTATCGAAAATTTTAATTCATTTTTAAATTTCCAAGTGGTGGTCTTTTTTCTTTCTTTAAAGAATTTCACATTTTTCTTCTCTTGTTCGTTCATTCATGATGTCTCTCGAACAATTCAAGCCCAACAGATTATCGACAGAACAAACAGAAAAGCCTGTTTAATGATCATGTTTTTTGTTGTTTTAAGTCACTTGGTTCCCATACTTGTTTGACTTTTAATTGTTGCTTTTGTTTTTTTTTCCTGTGGTATTTGAGGCTTAGCATATGGACGCATTTTTTTTCTTACAAATATGTAAAAAAGAACAAACACACACAAACACATGTACATATGTATACGCTAATGCACAAAACACATACGGGAAAAGTCACTAATATGTCTGTGCATTTAGTTTTTTTATTTTATACTTCTTCTCCACTTATGCCCACTTCCTAATTTATTTCGCTCTCTTATGCTCCCTTAAAAATACATTTTCCTATTATATGTATGCACCACAATACATGCTACATACATACACTATTAGATCTTGTTAAAGATGAGCAAGTGACATTAAAGTGATTCATCACAGTATATACAACAATACGTATTACGTTCTTATAAAACACTCCTTAAAAATATTGGCTGTATTCACATACACACACACACACAACACATCCACGTATATACACTGAATACATCTCCTACTCTCACGAGATTATCATACAACTCCTTTTCGTTATGGTTGGTACAAGAATGCTCACAGTACCATCTCTGTGTTCTTAAAAGCATTTGTTTTTTTTTTGTTTTTGTGTAAATCTTGCTGAATCTCTGTAAGCAAGTCGAGTGTTGAACACTTGAGAGTGTGTGGCGTGTAGTAGTTTTTAAGTGCGTATAAATGTTTAGTTTTTTTTATTGTTTGCTTCTGTTTTTATGTTGTAATTATTATTGTTTTTTTTCTTTTAATTTTCTAATGTTTAAGTGGAACACACCCTTATTTTGTTTTTTTTTTTTATAAAAATAAATAAAATTATTATTAATTCGAAAGGAATTTTTTATTGTTGTTTTTAATTTGTTTCAATAAGGGATTAATAAAGGGATATATAGATAGAGAGAGTGAGAGAGAGAGCGAAAGACTGATAGAGTTGCCATGCCGTTTGATAGTGCACTTTATTAAAAAAAAAATTTCAAAATAGTTTTGAACTCTTTGCGGGAGAAGATAAACCGAAATAAATTAAAATTAAATCAATTTAACGGAATCGGCTAGTGTTTAAGAGATTTCTATCAATTTAATAATAAAATGAAATACATACATATGTATGTAGTACATACATATACATATATAAATAGGCCTAATAAAAAAATTAATTATAATTTGATTTAATTTTTGGATGCGAAAATTTATTAAATAATAAGCCCCCATTAATTTTTTTTTAGAATATTAATATTATTATCTATAAATTTCGTTATACATACATATATGTATGTAGGTTTTTTAATTTTAACCTGTATAGAATTCCACGATATTTTCCAGTGCAGTACACAGTGCATAGTATTTTTATTTTCATTAATAAATATTCCTTTAAATAGAAAGCAATTAAATCAATCGACAAAGCTTTAAATTTACTTTAATTTTTAAATGAATACAAATTTTGTTTCCGCGCTTAACCATTTCTTCTTTGAATTTATTTTTGGAATGAAAAAATTTCTCAATAAATAGGCCTCTTATTATGGACGTTTGTTCATTAAAATTGTTTACCTACACTTCTATCTAAAGAACCTATGTATAATAGGCCGACTTCCTAAACGCAAGTTGCAATTCATAATTTTAAAAAATGCGTATGCAATGCAAAACATACCTCAAATGCAACCTTGCATTGCATACATTTTTTTTGCATTTTATCGGCATTTAGGAACGTCGCTATGCAACTCATCCATAAAACATATGTTATTAAATTGAAATTTTGTTTATAGTAAAATGGAGGTAACACAAAATTATTTACCAATATTGTTGGCAAATGCTGAGGAATTATCTCAGACTACATCTTCAAAAAACATTGATTTGTTAATAATATAATAAATAATATAACATATTTAATTATGTGTATAGAATCTATCAATTATAAATAATTTATTAAATATAAAAAAGAAAATACTTACTCAACCATTGCACTTCAAGTGTTTGCATACAAAATAAAAATGATGCGCGATTTTGACTGCTGATACTCATTAAAATGCGTTGCCAAACGATTAGGAACATTAGACGTTGCCAATAACTTTACAAATGCGTTTACGAAGTGTATGCATTGTAAATATGCATTGCAACTTGCGTTTAGGAAGTCGGCCATACTATATAGGCCTAAACAACAATTTCAATGAAGATTTTATATACAACAAAAACTAGTGGGTAGCTTGCGAAAGTTCGCATATCAGCTTTAGTCTCTTGAAGCCAACGATATATCTTTTATTATTATTATTTATTTATTTGCAATCTATTATTATTTATTTGCAATCTATTTTCCAATAATAAGCAAATTTGATAAATTGAAAAAATAACATGTCCTATTTAATCCCTTTGGAAACAATAATATAAATTATATGTACAGTTAAATTTAAAGATAATATAATATAATTAACAAAAAAAAAAAAAAAAAAATAAGAAAAATTAATTAAATTAGTAAATAATTATAATAAACTTATTAAATAAAAGGGAGATCTAAGATATGATTTCTTTTGAGTCTTCTGATTTCATCAGTCTCATCTAGTAATGTAATTGCCAATACGTTTGTATGGTTACTGAGCCTAGCTAAATAATTGGAGCTATATCTTTTTATTTTCGATTTTATAAAAGGCATGTTAAGGTCATTATGTAAGGATTTATTGGTTATATAAAAAGGAGCGTTTGTTATTGATCGCAAAGCCTTAGATTGAAATCGTTGTAGGATTTCTATATTAGAGTTGCTGGCAGTTTCCCACAATTCTATACCATAGGTCCATATAGATTTAAGTATAGTTTTCAGAAGTATGTAATACTTTATTATTTAAGGAAAGTTGGGATTTACGACCAAGTAGCCAGTACATTTTTTTATAGACATCCAGAAGGCTTTTGATAAAGTTTGGCATGAGGGTTTGCTTTACAAGATAAAAACTCCTTTTCCTGCTCCATTTTATATATTTTTCTTGTCTTATTTAAGAAACAGGTTTTTCAATGTTAAAGTTAACAATGACATCTCTAAAATTTGCCAACGATATATGGGGAAAAAAAAAATATTACTATCAGTGATCCCCTCTCAGCAATCTTCTGGCAGTTTCTCAAACCTAAGGTTTGCGAATAAATATCAATTACAAGGCCTCTTATTACAGTCTAAATTCATTGAAAAAAAATTTTGTATTGGTAAATTATTTTTATAAAATAAATAGTTCAAGGTTATTGAGATAAATAGGCCTTTTTTAAAATTTAAAATTTTGGGTTTGTTAAATCTTTTTTGTAATTTAAATTCTTGTTTTTACATTATTTTTGATTTTATCAATTTTTTTTTCATTTCATGCCAATTTTATTTCCATGATTTTCCGCCATAATTTTTTTTATAATTTTTTTTTTGCTTTCAACCCAATTATTTTTCATTATTAGATGAAAATTTTTTTTCTTTTTAATTTTTTAATGGGTATAATAAAATATAAAGAAATGTTTATAACATAAAATATATCTTTATTTTTTAATATGAGTTTTGTTTTTGTTTTTGTTGCGTTTTAAATTAAATTTAGAAAACACTAGAAGAAATGCCAACACGTAAACTGGTCACTGACTAAATTTAGCTGAAAATTACAAAAAAAAAAAAAAAACAACAAACAAAAAAAAATTCACAATGTTTTGGATATTGGAAGTAAATGGTAGAAATGAAATGTACGTGATTGGAAATCAAAATTAAATTGTGAATAAAACAGGCAATAAAATTACGCATAACGGAAAAAGGCATTCATTGAAATGTATTGGCACAAGTCTTGTGATCCTATTTTCTGATATTTTAAATTTTCCACAATTTGTAAAGAATGTTTTTTTCCATTCTTTTTGTTTTAATTTTTTTATATTTTTCATTGTTGGTTAGTAGCAGCAGTCTCTATGTCTCATTGTTGGTTGTTCCTTCCTCTGTATTCGTTAAAAACATAAATCGTTCAAAATTACGTCATTTTCATGGTTTAAATTTAAGTTCTTATATTCAAAAAATAGATTATAAAAGAGAAAAAAAAATAATTCAATAAAATACAATATATTTCTACACTGTCCAAAATTCTATTCAAAACAAAAACAATTTTTAATATTTTTTTTTTCATTTTTAAAAACATATTGTGAAGCAATAATAAATATTTTCTTATTTCTATTGTATTATAAATATGTACATATGTATACATATGTATATGTACTTAAACAACAATATTTTTCTGTTTTGGAATATTTTTGCTAATAATTTTCTTATTTATAAAACTACACGCAGACAGTTCTAAATGTAAGTATTTTATTTACTTTCTATCTTATTCCTCCAAAAGCCTAGAAATTTTTAGCATAGAATTGCATTTTAATATGTAGTCTAATAATAATAGCACCGTTTTGTTTTATATTTAAACAAAATTTGCATTTTGCACGAATTTTTATTTAAAAAATTCGAATCGGAAATGTTTTTCCACCAAAAATCTACTTATTTTTTACTTAAATTCCTTAATTTATAAAGAATTTTTGTAGCAAATCATTATTAAACCTTTTAAATGAAAACTATTTATATGAAAAATAATTAAAATAAAGCATCTATATACATACTTATGTATGTATGTATGTATTTAGAACATTATAAAGCTCTGCTAAAGCTTATGTCAAGAGAGTAATGATAGAATTAGCCAAACGTTCATGCAACGTAATGAAGCGTACGCATAGCTGCCAGATGAATGAAGCATCAAATCGTCAAATATTTGAGAAAAAATCGTTAAACTCGTTCATTGAAATCGTAAAAAAATCGTCAGAAAAAATAAATAAATAAATTGAAAGGTTTTTGAAAACAAAAACATATAAAGTGGTGTAAATATTAGGGAGTCAAAAGTTCTTAACGTCATGGGCATGAAAATTCAGTATGATGTTCGCTAGAACTGACACATTTTTAGTGCCTTGGTTTCTTAAGACGATGCAATAATTACTTCACTTCGTCTGATGTACTTACAATTTACGCCATTTATAACCGATCGAGATTGGAATACAACTCTCATGTATGAGTTGGCATTTAATGTCTATTTTGAGGCTTCTCGACCGTTTACAGGAGAGGCCGTAGTCCAACACCATTGATTCATTGAAGCATTATTGCAATGTGGCTTGTATTTCACTGTTCTACCGCTACTACAACCGATATTGCTCGAGCGAAATAAGTGAATTTGTTTATTAAAATCATGTATTCCTACGTAACACTCGTCTTTCTCGGCCAGTACATCCGTATGTGGTCGATTGGCCAGTGTATTGCACACTGCGTTACAGACAAAGTCTGTTTGTTTGACGGACTATTCGTATGTGGAACTCCCTTCCTGCAGAGATCTTTTCTGTTACTTATGGTATAAAAAAATATTCAAATCTAGTGTCCATAAACATTGCCTTATTTTTCCTTCTTTCTATAATATATTTTCCTAGTTCCAAACACAATGCAATTCGCTGAGTGTTGGTCATATAGAAAAAAATAATGGCATTTGCCTTTGTTCTTCCGATGGTAATATTAGAAGCTATAATTGAATTTTTAAAATTGTCTGCAACGGCATTTGATAATTTATGCTCAACTACGATGTTATTTAGGAGTTGAAATTTTTTGACTTTTAGATAAGGCATATAAAATCAGAAAAATCATCACAGGTATTCGAAAATAACTTAAAAATATAATACTTTACTCCATGTTAGTACTAACATAAATTACCAACAGTAACAACTGCAAAACAAATACAAAGCTTAAGGAGGCTTTTAATGTACTAAAGTAAAGAAAATGATGTAAATTTTTAATTGCTAAACATCGTAAAAATAAGGGCATAAATCGTCATGTCGTCAATATGATATTTTTGGACCACAAAATCGTCAAAATGACGATAAATCGTCAAATCTGGCAGCTATGAGCGTACGTTTGTTTTTAACTATTACTCGGATTTTTATGACATTTTTTTAATGGTTTATCCACTATTTTTGTAAATTGAACGACTGCGGAAAATAACTTTGAGTAATCGAGTATTATTCATATAAATTTTTGATCATCTGACAGCGTTCGTTTTAGAAAAACAGTGCGCTTTAGGTGTTCTTTATGGAAGTTAAGAGTTTTCTGAATACAGTTGGATTTGATGTTCCAATTTATATGATTTATCAATTCAAATCGGGACATTCCTGCTTACTTATAGGAAGAGTAGGCATTTATACATTATTACACAGAGTGGTTCAAACATCGATTTTGACATTGTGACAGTACTGTCTCGACTTCTAAGATCATTTTTAAAAATTCCTTTTGGTATAGCCTTTAAAACTTTTAACAATGCAATCTTTATTAACTTAACTGCAGAAAATTTCGAGAGGTTTTCGTTTTTGGCAACAAGAATGAGACCCCGACAATTAGTTTAAGTGCATATAAATGTTAGAGCCTGATTATAGAGTTATTTATGATTAAAATTCGATTATTGCAAACAATAATTAGAGCCTAAGGTTATTGTCATGGTGCATCAGCTATGATTTTCTTTCCATAATTCCAGGAATTACGTCAACTTTTTCTTACATTTGGGAGTAATGTCTCAAGCACATCCTTACGCTTTGGTGCTTCAGTTATGATTGCATATCTTAAATTTGCAATATATTTTAATTCTTTCCAGAACGATGCTTTTGTGATGGTTCTTTTGATTAAAATAAATTTTTTCTTGGTACCGTCGCCTTATGCCCAAAACATTTCAAAAGTTTCTTAGAAATTTCGCCACCGTTTGCTTTTACACTAGAGCCCCGACTTGCGTCGATCCGATATGCGTCGTTTCAATTTGCGTCGCTTTTTTAAAAATTGACAAAACTCAGCTTGCGTTGTTGCAATTTCAACTTGCGTCGATTAAATTTAGCCGAATTTGAAGGAATGGAACAGGATGACATTAATGAACTTTTACTGTCTCACGATGAGGAGCTTGATAATGAAAATTTATTATCCATTAATATTCAGCATGCTTTAGAAGATGATGTTATGATAATTGATAATACATTAGAGGAAAAAAAAAATAACAGTCTCCAATATTTCGAAAGCTATGCAATTAATTTCCCATGCATTGGATATATTTTCTGAAAACGATCCTGGCGAAAATCGTAGCGAGGGCGTAGCAGCATCTGCTGACCAAGCCATTAGTTGTTACAAGGAAACATATCAGCAAAAAATATCTCTAAAAATTCAACAAAACTTTTTGTTAACAAACCTGTAAGACCACGTAATCAAATGGAGTGTTGTTGATTTGAATTTATTATCTGAAGAAAGCACCACATAAACTAAATAAAGCACAATTTCTTCTTTAAAATTTATTTTTTTATAAATGAATTTTATTGATTTTTTTTAAGTTTTTTTTTTTGTTAATTTATATTTTTGCTATTTCTTTATAATAATTAGAGAAAACTTTACTGAACTTAATAAAATAATGAAAAATGTTTTCATAATTCTGTTTTATCCGAAATATTAAGTTTTTTTTTGCTTCATTTTGATGAATTTCAATGCATTTGTATAGAAAAATTTGATTCGATTTGCGTCGTTTCGATTTGCGTTGCAATTCTCCGGTCCCCATTAACGACGCAAGTCGGGGCTCTAGTGTATATCTTTCTCCAATGATTCCATCAGTTGCTAACGTGTTAAACTGTTAAGAGCGAGAACAACAAGTTCTATTAGTACGCCAATGGTTTATATTTAAAATTTTTTAATTTATTTTCTTTGCGACTGTAAGTATCCAAAAAATTTCAAAACCTTAGAAACCATAAAATCTTTATTAAATTATTTTTACAATTAATTGGACATTTTCCCCGTTATATGTATTTCAAAATTTAAAAAAATTAAAATGAATACTTTTCCTACTTTAATGGCCAGTAAAATTTAAATCCATTAAAACCAACCGTATTTTTACGCACCCATTTGTGACTTTTTTTGTTCGTAAGTTTCGTTCATTCATTCAAAAAATTTTTTTTGGTTTTTTTTTAACAGAAATGAAAGTCTTTATCTATTTTTGTTTTTTGTTTTCTATTTTCGTTGTCTTTTCTTTTCGACAGTAACTAAAACAGATAAAATGCAAAATGCAATGAACTTTAATTGTAACGCACACTTTTTTTTTGCTAGTCTCTGTCTCTATAAAAGACGTTCAAAATTGAAAAGAAGAAGAAGAAGAAAAAAAAAAAATTAATTTTGAGTGTGTTTGTTGCCAGTAATCTAATGAACACCTCTGATTGGGTTGTAAAACAACAAAAAAAAAAAAAAAAGAAATGAACAAGAAAAAAAAAAATAAGCAAATACGTAGAGAAATTTTTTTAAAACACAACAGCAACAACGATAGATTTAAAAATAAACAATAAAAAAATGTTAAAAAAGCGAACGGATATGCATAAAGTTTGATTGTATAGATACCCTACTTTAAAGACTCAATGTGAGCTTGCTTAAGATGGTGGAGCTATACGAAGATTCTTGCATTTAGAGATCGTTTACTTCTTTCATACACAGTAGGATACCGATAATTCGTATCCGGTTATATTGAAAATCCCGTTAATCCTTAAAAAGTGACTGGTCCATTTGGGATTACGAATTATTGGGAAAAGAAAACCTTGGGTCGGCGATTAATTTAAAATTAAATCCTTAGAGGGAACAGTAAAAGTATCAGAACTAAATTCAGTTTTGTTTGATTGATTGAGATTATAAAAACAGCTTTCCATAAGACCGTTATATCGGAGAATGCTAACTTCAATGTTCTTTGCACGATCAGTAATATGTTTCATCTGGTCTGTGCTCCAATATATGTACTACGTAGCATACACTTTGCTGGCATATGAACTGCCAGCCCCTGACATGGTTGGCTTATAACTCTGCTGGATTTGTCGAATTGTTGGCTATTTATTTGTCTAATAATATCTTCTTTACTTAGGTATTCGATAACAATTTCTCTGTTTAGTGTCGAAATGTCAAGTTAATCACCTTTATTCTGGTTGTCGTCGTCGACGTCGTCTTACGTCGACAGTTTAAAATTGATATTCTGTTTGTCGTTATTGACAGTTATAGATGACTGTCGACACACATTTGGTATTCTGTGAGTCAATACGCCGTCGATATTGTGTTGTGTCGACTCTGATTTTGTCGACTCTGATTTTATCGACATCATTTTTGGTAACGACGACGACGGCGACGACGACGACGACAACCAGAATAAGGGTTATTGTTTATTTATTGTAAGATTTTAAAGCTTAAATGATCATACTTATCAAAATTATAAAGAAAACTATAGTGCAGGCTTTTCTGACTTTATATTCTAATATATTCTAATATGATTGACTTGTACGCTCAATGTTTTGTTTGATTGATACATTGATTGACAGGTTGTCTTTATTTTATAATAGGATTTTGCTTTTTTCTTTTCAGTTTTGAGTTTTGAAAAGGGGTAAATGGATTTCGTTATAGAGTTACAGTTTTCTCTCTTTAACAAAATAAAAGCGAAAGTGTATTTATTTTTTTTTTTTAATGGAAATCAAAAGGTAATTCAAACGAAAAAAATGGTTTATACACAGCTGGATATTGTTTATAACCTTTTACTTAATGGCCCACATAGAGACAAGATTTATTAAATTTTGGAAAACATTTTCATTTTCTCTGTAGATAAACCAGATGTAAAAAATATCGACAAACAAATATTTCACATACAAAACAAAGAAAATGCAAACAAAAAACAATAAAAAAAAAGTGAAAAATAAACTCTCTTTTAGATGAAAAGTTTAATGCACTTTTGTGCCAGAAAAATTGTAAAACAACATTACTTTTCTTCTTCTCTAGAAGAGCTCTCTGAGAAGGGGGCCTAAAATAAAAGGAAAAGCAAATCACAAGTGGTGTAATTGAATTGATTTAGAAAAAAAAAAACAGAAAACCAAAAACAAAACAATCTAAATAAGAAAAATTAAGCTGCATTATGTTGTGCTTACACTTGACAACATTTTGTACTTCTGTAGGCTGTTGTAGTAAGTACTTCTTATGCGTACTTACATATGTATATACATAGGCATACATCTGTACATAATAGCTACAAAGTAAATTAAGTGGTTTAAATAAAACTAAAATTCAAACTATAAAACAATAAAAAAACAAGAAACAAGAAAGAAATAGATACTCGTAATAATGAATCCCATAGATTTGAAAGAGACTTTTAAGAGATTTATTTGCTGATGTTGATGAGTATGATGACAGCGGGTAAATTGTTTAGAAAAGGAAGTGCCATAATTAATAGAGATTAACGTCAATATACATACAATATGTACATATAAGGGGTGATTTTTTAAGAGCTACAGGGTGGCTGATATATAATGCAACAAAGTAAAGCGCTATATTTTTTTAATTTTTTTTTAATTTTATTGTTCAAAAGCAAAAAATGTTGGAAATAACATCAAATTTTAGAATCAGTTTAGATTTGTTCGAATTGGCCACCTTTGGTACGAATTATGGCCTTCAAACGGCCGACAAAGCCATCACAGGCTGCACGAAAGTGGTTCTGCGGTATTTTGGCCCATTCCCGGCGAAGCGCCGTCTTGAGATGATCGACACTTTGGTATTTTTTAGTGAGAACCTTACTCTCCAAAATGCCCCAGGCGCAAAAGTCCAACGGATTGAGATCCGGAGATTTTGGTGGCCATTGTGCGGTAGAAATGAAGCGAGGAACCTTCTTTTTAAGCCATTCTTGGTTGACGCGTGCTGAGTGCGGTAGTGCTGAGTCCTTTTGGAACGTCCATGGTCTGCGGCCGAAATGTTTGTCGGCCCAGGGCTTCAATACTGTCTTTAAAACGTTTTCCCGATAATATTCGGCATTTATTTTGACCCCACGGTCGATGAATACAAGTGGGGAGCGACCATCGGCCGTTACGGCGGCCCACACCATTACCATCGGCGGCGCTTGTGTTCTGGTGGCCAATCGCAGGTGTAAATTTTCAGCTGACCTCTTTGGCAAGTAAACCCGATCATTTTGTTTGTTCACAAACTGCTCAATTTGGAATGGCTTCTCATCGGAGAAAACCAAATTCGGTAACTGGCCACTTTCGTGCAAGCGAAGTAACTCCTTGGCTCTTTCCAGTCTAACTTTTTTTTGTCCATCGGTGAGCTCTTACACTTTTTGGAACTTCAATGGCTTTAGTCCAAGCTCATTTTTCAATATGTGTTGCATCCGTTCTCGCGATATGTTCTGCTCACGAGCAATTTTTCTACCACTGCGGCGTGGATTTCGATCAAATCTGGCCTTCACTTTTCGGATCATTTCTGCTGTTGTTACCGTTTTTTTTTCGTCCACTTTTTGGACGCGATCCAACACTGCCAGTATCACGGTAACGAGCAATGGTACGAGAAACAAAAGATTTATTCACATTTAAATGCTGGAGGGCTCTAACGATAGCCACCTGTGGTTTTCCAGCCAAATATAAAGCAATCACACTATCACGCTTGAATTCCATCACGAATAACTTTTTTTCTGAATGCAATAGATCAAAATGCTTTTGTAAGCTTGTAAATAATAAAATGAACTGTCACTGGAATAAATCTGTCAGCTGTCAAACGAGCAGTTTACAAATACAGAACCCCTGTATAGGAAAATTTTTCAAAAAAAAAAAAAAAAAACACATAAAATTCAGAAAAATGCATGAAATCTTTATTTGAATCGATAGTACGGTCCATATAATTTAATGTTTGAAGATTATTTCATGCAAATGTTGACCGCGACTGCGCCTCAAATGGTCCATCCGCTTAGTCCAATTTTGGCATACTCTTTCCAACATTTCGGCCGGTATCTCACGAATAAATGCTTCAATGTTGTCTTCCAATGCGTCAATTGAAGCGGGCTTTGAAGAAGTACGGTCCAATGATGCCAAATTCAATGATTTGCAGGCGTTGTTCGTTTGTAAGACGGATTCATGGTTAAATTATATACCAAACTGAAGATGTTTGACAGTGAAACAAAACACGAAACGTGCGTGAGCTGTTTAAACCAGTGTTTGGCAAAAAGATAATAGCTAAAAAATCACCCTTTATAACTACTAAAATATAATTTATCTTATAGATTTACAAGTACATCTTGCTCTTCATTTCATACCTCATCTATAAGATGTAATGGAATATTTCTCTGTTGGCTTTTATTTCTTTCTTTGTTTGGTTATTGTACAACAATATAATACACATATATACATACATACATGGTATTTTATAAACAAACAATTCTTAATAATAAATAATAATATTATATGATGATGATGATGATTATAAATAAAGCCATTTAACATTTACATTGAAATGTTGGCATATTTTTTCATTCTTTAAAATCTAAATATTTAGTTTAAGATATTCTCTTCAATGCATTGCTGCATTTAACTGATGATTTTACATCTATACATATATGCAGACTAGAGATGAGCAATCCAGTGATTTTTGAAGAACGTTATTCTCAGTGAACGTGATTTGTTAATCACTGTTCTTTAAAACAGTGATTGTGATCACAGTATTCCAAAAGAAAACAAAAATTTTTTTTATTTTTATTCCAACAAAAAAAATATAACGTAAGAAAGAGACAACTAGATACATACTACGAAAAGACTACTAAATAAAATCAAAGTGGTGTCATCAATGTTATTATTTTTAATGTACAATTAAGTTTCACGGAAAGTTCATGTATAAAAGACAAAAGTAAATAATCGGCATCATCTAATAGTAATTTTGCCTCGCTCAAAATAAAATGAAATAAATTTGAGTATGTAACAATTTTGAAAGAACGACATTATTAGTAACTGTTATTTGACAATTTCAGTCACTGTAGTTACCAGTGAATTATCAATCACCGTGATTAAATCACAGTTTTGAAAATATCGCTCATCTCTAATGCCGACACACATACATATATGTAGACAACTATAATATTTATTATATTTATTAATATCTTATTAATCTGATATACTTACATACATACATACGTACATGCTATGTACATACTTCTTATGAAAGAAGCCAGATATACTTTGTTTTTACTATATCGTTAATAAGGCATTTTGCAAATGCAGCTGCGCATAAAAGC
Organism: Sarcophaga caerulescens; assembly: GCA_927399465.1. Taxonomy (NCBI): domain Eukaryota; kingdom Metazoa; phylum Arthropoda; class Insecta; order Diptera; family Sarcophagidae; genus Sarcophaga; species Sarcophaga caerulescens. The sequence continues at coordinate 94,288,542 of OV656868.1, forward strand.
TACTGCGTATTTGGCTTTAAATGGATGACTTTTATTTAATGGCTGAATAAACGTTTTTTTTTCAGTTATTGAGGAGACTCAATAAACTTAGTAATCTCATCATTAATTGCTAACAGATTTACTGAGTAAGCACATTGGGGTCACTAGAATATTTGGCTCGGTTTCACTGTAGCCTTTGAAAACTATAGGCCACAATCTAACCATGATGCTGACAACATCACAGATTTCAAAAGCACTGCTGGTAGATTCAAGCCGTTAAATTTTGCCAACGTCTTCCTAGAAGTGTAAGGCAGTATGACTGCTTGCTTTATGGAAAAAAAGGAAAACTTATATTTTTTATGTTTTCTTTAAAAACAACCCTCGCTATTACTATTTATAGTTCATTATAAATGCATATTTTTCTAATTTATTTACTAGAAGAAAAAAAATATTCTTTCTTATCTTATATTCCGTTACTGAACTTAAATTGAACTTAAACTTGAACTTAATTTATACGAAAACGTATCACTAGAAACTATTAAAACAAGACTCATCATCATCATCATCATTCTCGTAATATGAGAGACTCTTGAAAACTATAAGAAATTCTTTTACTTTTTTATGTCTAACTGGCATACATTTAAATTAATTTAATTATAGAAAAATGAAATTTTCAATTTAATTAATGGCTGAATAAGTGGTCGGTCTCCAACAGATCTGTTCTAATTCTAGACTCTTTTCACCCTTCCCTCTGCTCATATTTAGCTCTTTAGACAAGACAAGGCCGGTATGGAGAATTGTTCTACTCATTCATGATTAATTGCGAAATATTCTAAAAAAAAAACAACAACAACAACAAAACAACGTAAAATAATAACAACTGCGCATTAAATGTTATTTTTAAATATAAAAATAAAAAAACAAAAAAAAAATTAGAATTAAAATTTAATGCTTCGCTTACTTCTGTAACGAGCTTTTGCAATAACTCAGCGTTTTTTGTTACTATTCTAGTCTGGCATTTTGTTTATGTTGAAATAAAATAAAAAAAGCAAAAAAAAAAAAAACAATAAATAAATGAAAACGAGTTTAGAATTTCTAAATCAAAAATCAAGAAAAAGAAATTTATATTAATTAATTAATAAATAAATAAATATTCTATTTTATACAATACAATCGATGTAAGTCTATTCCATTTGACAAAAAAACATACATACTAAGACGCAGAGAGGCAGGCAGTCGTTGAGCTGATAGTTTGGATCTTAAAAGACAATTTTGCCTTTTCTATCGGGTCCGCCATCTAACGTTTTTTTTTTCAACTAGTGCGTATTTCGTGTATGGTAACACTTAGCTCATGTCTGATTTGACAGATAATTAGTTTTATCCTTCCGCTAAATGAATATGACCATCCAATGATCCATCCAATTGACCATCCAATGCGTTTTCGCTTCGCTAAGTGGGCCTGCGATCGACTTACAGAAGATGCCGATTTTGACAAAAAAAACATCTTTTCAGATGAACCTCATTTTGATCTTGGCGGGTATGTAAACAAGAAAAATTGTCGCATTTGGGGCACAGAAAACCCGCACGCATACATTGAAAAGCCGACGAACCCAAAACGAGTCACTGTTTGGTGTGGATTTTGCTCCAGAGGCATAATTGGGCCATTTTTCTTCGAAAATGAACAAGTCGCCGTGGTCTAGTAGGTAGTGTGTTGGCTTATTAGACTGAAGGCCCGAGTTCGAGTTCCAGGTCAGACATCAAAACGAAAATATTTCTTCGGCGACTTCCTCTCAGCAGATTTCTGGCAAAAACTCTGAGAGTAAATAAAATTGCCATGAAAAGCTTCTCAATAAAATTTGTCGTTCGGAGTCGACTTTAAACTGTAGGTTCCGCCACTCATGTATAAAATTAACACACACAACATGAGTAGTGTGAGAAGCTAGGACTGAAGGGTGCGGGCTTCTTGGGGACGATTGCTGTAGACTGTCTAACGGTGAAGGTATAGCACTGGCCATTTTATAGTCACCTAGCAGCAACTCGTTTTCTTGCCGTTCGCATCTTGAGATGTCCACAAACACTACTCCCTCTCTTCCACCTTCCTATAACCCATTTTCCTAAAACCTGCACAATGCACTGCATGAGTAGGGGCCATCCCCTGAGTGCTGGTTTCACCAAAAAAAAAATTTGGGAAATTGGGAAACAGGACGGCGCAACATGCCACACAGCCGAAGCTACACTCGATGTTTTGTGCCCTGTTTTTGAAGATTGCATTATCAGCCGCAGAGCTGATGTCGTTTGGCCACCTCGGAGCTGCGATTTAACACCGTTGGACTATTATTTGTGGGGTGCCCTCAAAGATAAGTGTTACGCCTACAAGCCAGAGACAATTGACGCTTTAAAGGACAATATTCGTGAAGCCATTGGTGAAATACAGCTGAACACAATCGATAATGTGCTTAAAAATTGGACTGATCGTGTGGGCTACTGCATGGCCAGCCGAGGCAGCCATTTGAATGAAATTATTAACCGAAATGATTGTACTTTCAAATGAAAAAAGAAATTTGAGAAAATATTCAGTAGCTTCTTTAAAGCATTTCAAAAAAAAAAAAAAAAAATTATTTGGCGGACCCTATAGATTACATGGGCTCAAAAGCAGGTGTGCCGCATTTTTGCTTTGAGAGTTTATTTGTAGAACCTATTGTTTTAAACCGACATGTGGGGTTTCTAATAACTGCGTATTTGTTAATGTACTTTTTTTTTTTTACATACTTATTAAGCTTTAATGAATGGCTAATAACTCAATACAAATTTCATAAAATAATGTGTCTTCCAAATAAATTCAATTTCAAACAATATTACGGAAAAACAATGCCCTGGATAGTGTACAAGTCTATTAGCCTGAGGCTCGGGGTGTCCGATTCCCACTAAAGACGGACATACTTAATTGGTCATTACAACCCTTTAGTCTGGATTATAACCTAGCTTTTCACACCAACCATTTTGTGTGTGTTACTTTTGTTCAGGAGTGGCGGAACTTTTAGTTTAATCTCGACTCCGAACGACAGATTTTTGAGAAACTTTTCATGATAATTTTATTTACTCTCACTTATAAAGGCTCGAAACTAAATTACTGATGAAATATCTAGGAAACCGTCAAAATGTTATTAAAAATTGATTTTTCTATGAATAAAATTTAAAACTTTTGTTTACAACTAATTAGACATACGGAAATATTTGTTAATTTTTCAAACATTTCAAACACTTTGTATTTATTTCGTCTTTTCAATAAAAATTATGTCATAATTAACTACATATTGAGCAAAAATCCAAACAGAAGATTTGTTTCTTTTTAAATGTTTTGCCAATTTTGGCATTTAATACATAAATCAAACGACCCCTCCCTTCTTCTTTTTTTTTGCCATAAAAGTGACTCATTTTGTTTAAGAAATTTTTAAAAATGAGGGGAAGATTATTTACAAATAAATGTTTTGCTTATTTTACCTAAAATACAATAATAATAACAACAATATTAATAATATACAAGCAATATATTGTATTTGCCTATTAATTTTGATTTTAATACTGAATGCTGGACAAGGCAAAAAATATTAAAATTTTTAAAATTCTTAAAAGTATTGCGCATTTATTATTTGATTTCTTATATCGCAGTGTTGTATGCCATATTTTTAATAAACATTTTTAATTCCATTTATAAAAAACGCATATTTTTGATGAGTATAAGATAGCGCGAGTAAATTTTTTTATATATGTATTAAGTGAGTTTGGTTTACGGTAGGTGCGTTAGAAATATAAACCTTAGAGTAATAAGAAAACTTTTGGAATTTTTAAACTTAAAAATATTTGATCGTCAAAGGAGATTAAGAGGGAATACATTATATTTTCCGATTAAGCCGTTGTCATCATTTTTTATTATGGTTTTTATAATACGCAATGGAATGCGAATGGAATCCACTTGCAGATTAGCATGCTCTGCACTAGACTACTTTTTGGCATTGAGATGTTTTCATACTTTTTTGAATTACTGGTGGCCACGACCACTACTCTTGGAAATTAGTACGCTCTGCACTAGACTACTCTTTGGCACGGAAATATTGTCATACTTTTTTGAACTACCGCCACCTGGCCAAACTCTTTACTTAGATCAGGGGTTACCAAAAATTTTTTGGTTGTGTATTAGTGAGTAAGAGAGAGAGAAAATAAGTTGAGAGAATTTATTTATTTACAGCCATAGAAAAGTGTTAGTAATATACGATATTTTGATTTTCATTTTATCAACATACATATCTAAAGCTATCTAAAAAATAAAAAAATCCATTTTTTATTAAAAGATAAGATAAGAAAGATAATAAAATAAAAAAATCCATTTTTTATTAAAAGATCGTAAAGGTATCCATCTTTGGCTTAAAAATTAGACCATGTTTTCAGATAAATAAAAATAAAAAACCATTTTTTATTAATAGAGAAAAAGCAAGCATTCCAAAGCATTTAAAAAAAATTATACTATGCGACAAATTAAAAATAAAAAAAAAAAAAAATTGAAATACGCCCAGCGGATGACATAGTGTAGTGAGTTTTGTTGAATAGAACTCAAAAATTTTTTTTATATTTCTCCAACCTTCCAGCGTTCTTTTATTTGACAAAAACTGATTTTTAATCTTTTTAATTTAGGAACTAATTTTGGTTCGGAAATTTCCTCTCTTTCCAACCAGCCTTTTAAATTTCCTAAATAAATTGTTTTTTGTCTATTAAAAAACTCTTCCCTTTCCTTATCATTAAAATTATTAATATGAATATGGTAACATACAAAATGTCTTTTAAGAACATATTCCCTACATTCCTTAAATGTTTTATAACATATAAGGCATTGCATATTATCAAAAGCATCTTTTAACATACAATATTTTTTGAGTGTCATTCTGAAAAAAATGGTAAAGCATACGCCGCACATGTGTTCTTGTCGCAGTCTGATCGACAACTAAATCAAAAAACACAAGAATGCGTGTGAGAATGGTAAACACTGACTTAGATCTACGCTTTCAACAACGTCCAGTCCAGTTTCATAAAAACATGACGTTAATAGGACCACTCTTGAAGTGATTTCGTTGGAGCGGTCGAATCTTAACAATCGAACCTACCATTAATCGTTTGCCGGTGTATATTATCGAATAAAATTGTGTCTATTTAACCTAATGGGGCTCATTCGAACAAAGCCAAATAAAACTTACAGTTCCAATCAACAATTACAAGTGAATTTAACCTTGGGAAAGCATGTAGTCGGACTTCAAGTCTATATGATGTACAGGGGGAATTAACTACGCAAACATTATTTCCTGTGACATATAAAACGTGGCCTTCTTTAAAACTAAATAAACAATTAAATGATTCATTTTTCTTTTGATACTTTTAGAAACCCTTACTATTATTCCCACTTTAATAAAAACAAAAATGTGAAATAAAATTTTTTCGTAAACTTTTGCTGTAATGGGAACGAACCCCCTTTGGCGTCAATAAATCCTTGCGTGTTCTTAAGCAATTTCAACGTTCTTCTTTTTTTCCTCTTTAAAATTACAATACAACAGTATTATTCAAGTTGCAAGTTTCAATTTTAATTTTTTTTTTCATTTTGTTTTTATTAAAGCACCCTAAATAACAGAACTTACATCTGAAATTGTCTGTGGTCATTAAATTTTGGGTTTTTCAATGAAGAAATACTGTCTATGCGCCACGAAAATTCACAAAAAAAAATTGAAAATTAAAATAAATTAATTGCAAAATTTTTGTGTCAAATTACAGCACCACTTCACTTTTCAGTTTTCATTGTCATTATAGGATAGGGACTTTTGTTGCCTTCTCTCGTTTAATTGCAAAAAAAAAAAATTAATTTTTATTTTTTGGGGTCATTTTGTCGAACATTAATCGTTCGTTCGTCAACTCTTCCTTTTGCCTTTAAGAGTTGTTTAATGAAAAGAAAACGTTCACACGTTTATAAATATTTCCCATAGATTTAATTAAACTATTTGCAAGTGCTGTATGTATGTATGTATATGCCATGGCGATAATGAATTTGTGTCTGCAGTTCGGGTTAGCATACCACCACATGATGTCATTGGGAAGAAAATAAAAATTCTCACCGAAACTAAAGTCCACAAAAAAAAAAATAATAAAAAAAACATTTAATTGGGCTTTAATAATTCATGCACTCCCATCTCTGTGATGTGCTTTTTCCTGAAATACAATATTCAAGAAAATATTCACGTATTGTTCTTACAAAAGGCCATAAAATAGACACGCGCACCTTATAAACGAAGAGGTGGAAGGATTATTTATTCTTTATTGGTGTATTGGTGTTATACTCGTACTGAGAGAGTTCAAGGTTGCATGGAAAATTTTTTTTGTTTGCCCAACAAATGTACGTGTACGTGTTTTAAACGCCATGAAAAACAAAGTAAGAAAATAGGAAAATTCCAATTGAAATAGACATAAACATGGATAGTAATTTGAGTAGTTTTTTTTTCCAATAATGCAGTAAATGTTCTAACATTACATAGGAAGTTTTGAAATAAATGAAGCTTAAGTATAAGTTAATGGCTTCTGCATAGAGGATTTTAGTGTAAATTCTTATAGAATTAAATTCTATGGAAGAATTATTCAATACAAATGGCCTAAAAGTCTTTATATTAATTTCATTTAAAGTCATAAAAAGATCTTAAATTGTTATTGATTGAAATGAGCCTCTGTAACATTTACGTTGCACTTAATATTTAATAGTTTATGGCAGACTTATGAATAATTTGATTATTTTTGAGCCATAGTTCGTTAATGCCTTCGTTCTTTTACGAGAGGAATCTGTAAGCTCCCAGTAACCGCTTCAACATCGGCTTGAACCGGACAAATTTTTTGAAATGAGTGAATCGTGCTGCAGAAAACTCTCAGTAGCAAATTTTATTTAGACTAACGTTTTTTTTTTCAACTAGTACTTATTTCGTGAATGGTAACACTTAGCTCATGTCTGATTTGATAGATAATTAGTTTTATGCTTCCGCTGAACGAATATGGTTGTGTATACGCAACCACTCGCTTCGCTAAGTGGGCCTGCGATCGACTAACAGAAGATGCCGATTTTGGCAAAAAAAATTCATCTTGTCAGATGAAGCTCATTTTGATCTTGGCGGGTATGTAAACAAGCTAAATTGTCGACGCACCCAAAACGAGTCACTGTTTGGTGCGGATTTTGGTCCAGAGGCATAATTGGGCCATTTTTCTTCGAAAATAAGCAAGGAGTGGCCGTTACAGTCAATGGCGATCGTTATCGGGCCATGTTGAACGAATTTTTGTTCACAAAAATTGAAGAGGAGGATATTGGCAACATTTGGTTTCAACAGGACGGTGCTACGTGCCACACAGCCGAAGATCGCATTATCAGCCGCAGAGCTGATGTCGTTTGGCCACCTCGGGGCTGTGATTGGACACCGTTGGACTATTATTTGTGGGGTGCCGTCAAAGATAAGTGTTACGCCGACAAGCCAGAGACAATTGACGCTTTAAAGGACAATATTCGTGAAGCCATTGGTGAAATACAGCTGCACACAATCGATAATGTGTTTAAAAATTGGCCGATCGTGTAGGCTACTGCATGGCCAGCCGAGGCAGCCATTTGAATGAAATTATTTTCCATTATTAACCGGAAGGATTGTACTTTCAAATAAAAAAAGAAATTTGAGAAAATATTCAGTAGTTTTTTTTTAAAGCATTTTCAAAAAAAAAAAAGTTATTTGGCGGACCCTTTAGCTCTTTTGAGAAATTTCTTTATTTTTCTTACTACATAGCAACGTTCTATTCATTCAAGGCTTGCCAAACTTATCTCTCCTTAAACAAGATTCCCCTGAGTGTGCGCCTCTTCATTCACACCACTGTCATTCAGAAGAGATTTAAAAAATTTTCCAAAAATATTTTTAAAAAATACTCACAAACAAAAAAAAAAAAAACTTATCGATAACAAATGATATCGATTAATTTGTAAGTTTTTTTAGTATGCCTTACAATAAAAGCAAACAATTTCTTATCTTAAGTTAATATCGTTGGTTGTCATGTTAATGCAGGATTCGTAAACAATTTTAAACCAATTTCAGACACTTCTAGCCAATAACAATAACAACAACAAGAACAAAACAAGTTAAAACTTGTAAAACTACATGTTTTGCCAACGAATAGTATACATAGTGAACAAGAAGTACAACAACAATAATAACAATGAGAAATGTTATATCTAGAATGAACAAAATAATAAAAAAAATGGTTGCCCTTGAATTAATGAACATGACATCATCACTAATACGAGTTGTGGCAGTAGTAGTAGTAGAAGAAGAAGAAGAAGTTGTGGTAGTGGTAGTGGCAGTGGTAGAAATTGTAGAGTAATTTACAAAAACGAAACTCAGTACAACTCAATTCTTCTCTTCAATTTGACTTATAATTTGTAAAAATTTGAGCGTGTTGCACTCAATAATGAATGAGAAACACGTACACACACATATACACATGGGGTATATGGGTATCTACAGAGAACATTTGAAATTTTTCTCAAACAGTTGTGATAAGAAAAAGAGCATTTTTATGTTTGGTATTAAAATAGGGAATAAAAGCAGGATTATCGCATACATTCTGTTCTGTTACCAACAAAAACAAAGCCAGACTTGTACTTGGTTTTTTATTTACAAAACAGAAGCAGCTGATTCGTATCAGATTCGTATAATCGGATCTCCCCTTAATTCACCGCTACAATAACAATAACAAAAAATAATAACAATAACAACAGCAGAGCTTTAGTTAACTTACCTGTATGTGGAGTACCAGAGGAAGAGACTAAACTGTTTAACTGAGCAGTAAAAGTAAAACCAAGCTTGAAAAGAGAGCGATTTCGAAGAGAGACAGTGAGTGTAAATAAATAACAAAGAAAATACAAAACAATCTTCAAACAGTGTTGCTTACAAAAAAAGTTAGGCTATTGTTATTGCCAACAAAATTAGCATGAGTTTTAATAGAAAAACAAAGAAACCAAATTTGTTAATAATTAATTAATTTAAGAAAATTAATTTCATGTTAAACAAGCTCTACTTCTGTTACTTTACTTGTTTATCATTTTCATTTTATATGAAACTTGGACGTAAGACCATTAAAGAAACCCACGTAAAACTTGTTTGGAGTACAAGTTTTAATATTTTTTTTTTATTTTCTCTTAAAACTTGACTTAATTTTGTTTTATTCCTTTTTATATTTTACTTAAGATTGTTCTTGTTATTATAGCATTTTACTTGAGACACCTTTCACGCCTATTTTCTGTTTCTTTATTTCTCTTTAGCCGAGCGTTATTAACAATCTGGTCTTTAAAGCAGAACTTTAAGAAGACTCAACACTTTTTTTCGTATTTTTTTTTTTTTTGCTTTTCTTTTTGCAATACATATTTACAATATAACGCTATTATGATGTGTTCTTTTTGTTAATACAACTCTTGCCATAACAATAATATTGTTATTGTTGTTGTGTTGTTATTTGATTCTTTAAAGCCGGTTTTTATATCGTTTATCATCGTTCTTTACCAAATGAATTGAAATTTTTTTTCTTGTTCTTTTTTTTTTTGGGCTTAAAAAACAAAGTTTGTGGTTATTTTAAGAGTTTCTTGGTTTATTTTGTGGCAAAAACATGACTGCGTCATAAATTTTTGATGTTGTGTTGGGTTTTTGTCGATACTTTTTCTACTTTTTTTTGTTTTTTTTTGTGTTTTTTTGTCTCTTAAAACCTGATATCGTGTTCTGTGGCTTTTTTGCCGGCTTTAAGTAAAAGCTTTATAAAGTATTCAGAAATTTTGTATTGTTAATCAACAAAATATGGCATAATTAAGCAAAATTTTAAAATGAAAGAAAAGAAAGAAAATAATTTGATTTCTAAAGATGAATTGTGTTGCCATAAGCCACAGTCACCCCGCAATGGTCTGAAAGTGGCCACGTTTATGCTAGGAACACTCCAACGATATGTAAGTTGGGAAAATAAATGAAAACTTAAAGAAATCATGAACATTCTCTTCAGGTCTATATGAAATATTCGCTTTCGAAATGCTTCTTAATGCTTAAAATAATATTTTTTAATAAAAAGACAAAAAAATATTCTTTAATCTAAAAACAATTTCCGCACATTTCTAATTTATAATTGTATTGCTTTTTTTTTTTTTTTTTTTTTGTTAAAAACACTATTAAACTGTCATTAATACGAATGTTGTCATGTTTTATTTAAAATTCTCATGATTCTAACAAATTATTTCGTTGCAAGGCATTTCGTATTTTTTTTTCATTATTTTTTCTCTTTAGAATCTTGTCTTTAAGTAAAAATGATTTCATTCATTTTGCATATTTATTGTATAGAAATAATAATAGATATGTATGTATTAATAAATATAATAATTTTTGTTATTGTTGCTATTTTATAATAAAAAAGAAAAAATAAATAGAATATTAAATAAATATTTTAAATAGTTTTCATCAATTGAATTTATTTATTTTTTTTTTAGTTATTTTAAGTATTTCGTTTTTTTTCTGTTTTGTAAGAGACTAGTCAGTTTTCTTCTCTTTTGTTGAAGAAAAATTTAAAAATTTTATACATTTTGACATGCATTTCAGTTTTTTTTTTCCTCTCAGATTACAAGCGCTTAATGTGGGAGTTTAATTGACTTGAAGCATCATTAATTAGGGAAAGAATGTGGATGGGAATGTAGATTCAAGGAATTTTTTTTTAACAGGAAATGAAAATAAAAATAAAAAAGTGACGTTTAATTAAACAGTAGCTTAGGGCATACGAGTAATAAAATAATATAATAAAAAGAATATGAAAAAAGAAAAAACGGAAAACGAATACAATTAATTAAAGTTTTGTAATTTAAATGGAAATTATTTTTACAGCACTTCAGAACATAAAATGATTTTCTAAACGAACTCTTAACGTTGGATTTTTTAGATTTTTAAATTTTGACCTGGAAACGCATGGTTTTGTTTGTACGGAAAACATTTTTACAATACAATAAAAGTAATGTAAGTAGGTGTGGTAAAAAGAAATCGATTAGTGTTTCTTAAAAATTTAAATATGATTTTTTTCACGTTAAATGTGTTGTGTTTTATTTTAAATCTTAGCTTTAAATCTACAACCAACAATGTGTTCAGTAGTTTCGCCGTTTTCGGGACGCTGTTAACCCCTAAATTTATAAAGAATATTCACATTTGTTCTGTGGAGTATCGGATTATAGTTGATTTCTCTGTAACTTCTACCATTGAGATCCACCTATCTGTCCAGGGTTTACAATAACTCTGATATATACAGTCAAAACCTTATTTTTATAATTCCTAGACAGCCTTTAAGCTAAGCTAACGATGCCCAGGCATCTTTGGATACGGGCAAGACAGCTCAGAAAACTTGGCTTACCAGAAAGTTCAGCGTCATTGTTGGGAGTCATTACTAGAGTTTATATACTGGACACTCATGTGAGTTATCTTTCATCGAGTGAATGATTTCTCAGGAAGTTGTAGAAACAAAGGACAGGAGAAAACATTTTTTCATTTAATGCTTACATGCACAGCGTTATGTCTCAGGAGAAGAAAGCATTTGGACTTCTACCATGCAGACGGACTCAATGGTCTGTCTAAGATAGAGACAACAGCTTTATCAAGCGTTTCTTTTGTTCCAGAATTAGGCGAACGATTCAGTGTTGCATCACAAAGAGCTACGCTGGCCTACCTATGTATATCAAATACAGATAACTGAATAGAATAGATTTCTTTTTACTATGCCTTCTATTAAACAGAATAATAAACACGTAAATTTTTTGTTTTGTTTAAATTAACCTGGGTGCTCTAATTTTGTTCTAACAAAATAAGTTGTTTTATTCGTTATTCGCATACAATATTTTCTATAATTTGAATAAATTTCTTTTTTATTTATCTATTATCATTGTTATTTTGTATTTTAAAATATCTCTTTTCCAATTGTTTAGAAATATTATCGAGTTTGTGTGGTGAAATTCAGTAGCCACGTAGAATTTCATGCTAATATGCATGGGTTTTAGAACGCATTTCGAATGCGAACTCTTTTGTTAATTAATTACCTTAACTTTTGCATTTTTAAACTCAATTCTATTGTAAATGAAAAGAGAAAAAAAAAAAATTAAAATTTTAAAATTTTTTTGTACCTTTTTTTGTTTGTTTTGATGTGAAAAATATTTCGCTTTTCATGCCTTAATGGTTTGGGATTTAATTTTCATTCGGATAGTTTTTTCTTTTTGTTGTTTTTTTATATGACTGTTTTGGTGACTGTTGTGTCAGCATGGCGTCATTTGATTTCAAATATAAAAAAATGAACAGAAAAAATAGTAAAATTATAGAAAAAAAGCTCAGGTTACTAGTTACTATTGAGCATCCAAAGAAAACGGTTGTTTGCTGTGTGGAACTAACTTTTTAACCTTTTCAAAGCAGTTAAACGAATTTAAACAAAAAATATAAAAAAATGTTTTCGGGTAAAAAGAAAAAACAAACAAATTAACATATTATTTATAAGTTTAACACCCTATTAAAAATATAAAAATTTTTTAAGGAAATATTTTTCATGCCTATTCAGTCTAATCAATTGAATAAAAAATCTTCTTTAATAATATCATTTGAAATGTATACAGTGAAATAAATATTGGAATAAATATATTTTAGATTTCAATAAATATTTCAATACATTCTGTGTTACAAAATGAAAAAAAAAATATAAGAAAATACCACCCTCGGCCTAGTAACTAAAAAAATCAAAGTGTTTCTCAATTAGATTTCGTTTAGAAAACAAAGAAAAGAAAATCAATAACGAAATGAAAATGACGTGTTTTTCCTCAATTAATTAAACCACATACAAAAAAAAAAAAAATGTTCCGCATTCCATTTAAAGAGTTTTTGTGTTGTTAACGAAATCAAATTTTGAAAATCCATTTAAGAATTTAAGAAACTTTTCATTATAAACACAATAAATTTTTATTATAAAACCAAAAAAAAAAGGAAAAACATAAAAATAAGTAGCTAAGATTAGAATTGTTAAATTTAAATACTTGAAAAATATATCTATGTTTTCGAAAATACTCCAATACATTACAATATACATATCTATCCAATGTATTCGAAAATATGAAAAGATTTTTCGCACACAAAAGTTATTTAAGTACAGTCAACAGTAGTCTTCTTTCGGTATAAAAAATTTGAAATTCTGAGTAAAATATTTTCAAAATAATAAACAAAGAGAGTGCTTTTCTGTAGGCACCATTGGTTTTTAATTATTGAGCTTCATTTCCTTCTATCCGCTGCAAGTGGCTTCAGCTAAATTTCACAATTTATTGACCGTGCCCTTCGCCAGTTATCTTGTGTAATTCTAGTAACGAACAAAATCTCGCAGGTTTTCCCCGATTTAAATTGGGGCCTGTCCGATTTTATGCCTAGAGTTCAGTATTGCAGTTAGTGTGTGGCCAGAAAATTAGATTCGTCTTAGGCATCGGTTGACAAATATCTGGATTGTCTTGAGGTCACGACATTGCATCCGTATAGATAACTTACTTTACACAGCCCTTATAAATATTTAGATTATTACGTTGCGAAATGTGTCAGAAATTGGGTGTAAACCCCTTTGTTTCGTGTTTGTGTACAGGTTGATGTGATCAATACTAGACTTATCAAGTCGTTGACGAGAGTACATTAGCAATCGTCTTGTTCATCATGCTAAGGGAGAGTGATGTCAGGTTCAGGTCCTGTCTGTGCAATCTTTATTATAAGCCCCTCTTTTAATTAGAAGCTACGTTTAGGTGATCTAAATTCTAATAGAATAAATAAAGCTTTTAAAAACTCTTGTATCAAATATACATACGAGTATATACCCTTGACTAGTAAAAAACATTTTTTCTTAAAAATCAAAATTTAAAACACAATTTGAAACACTTAAAAATCAAAACTGTTATAAACTCCTGTTAGAAAACGAATTTCAACTTTTTATTTATTTGTGATTCTTTTTCTTAAAATATTTTTGAAAAATCATTGCATTACAGAACTTTTTTAAATTAATTGTAAAATATTTATAAAATAAACATATTTTGAGAACTTGTATAAATAGACAGATGATATACCCTGTTTTGTATTTATAATAAAATGAAACATTTTACAGTGGGACCTCGATTTTCCGTGATGGTCGGGACCGGAAGCATTCTGTATAATCGATTTTCCCGGTTAATTGAGTACCAATTTTGGCTAATTTTTTAATATATATGTACATATTTATATAAAAACTAAATAATTCAAGGATTTTATATACATACATACATGTTTCAAAATTATAAAAAAAAAAAATAATTTTGTCAGAAAACAGTGAACAGTAGATAAGGATTTCATATACTAAAGAGGTTTGTCCAAAATAATAGAAAAAATTTTTTGCTTATAATCACGGATAATAGAGGTAATCACGGTTAAACGATGCAGAAAAATTTAATTCGATCCAAAATAAAATTAAGTCGATGCAAAAAATTTTCTTTTTCCATCCCGGATAATCGAATCACGGATAATCAAGGTCCTACTGTATTTTAAATTGAAAATTTAAATTTTTTTTTACAATTCCACTTGAAATACCGAGCTGGAACTAAAGCTGTAGTTTTAACTCTTTTTTTTTTTAAATAATGCAGCAATCATAAATTCCTTTAAAAATCAATGACTTATTGGCCAAAATCAATTGAATTTTGCACTTGGCGTTAAGTTTTCTCTTTCTATTTTGTAGTGGGGAATGTTTTTTTTTTTTGTCTTTCTTTCTTTCTTTACTTAGAATTGTTGAGAGCATGTTGTAGGAAATGTTTGTTTTGTAAAAATTCTAAAATAAAAATTTCGTCTATTTATAGCCTCCCTTAAAAATTTGGGTGATAAGACCGCCAGTCTTTTCAGCAAGAAGAAGGATGAAGCCGAAAAATTGGCCAAAGAGAAAGCCGAAAATGCACAGAAAATGGCTGAGGAACAGGCTAAGAAAGTAGGTGAAGCTGTGCAGCAAACTACAAGCGAAGCTGAGAATTTGGCAGCCAGCACTGGTGAGTAGAATCGAAAGAAAAATTCCAACGATTTTTTTTTGAATTTTGTTTGTTTTTTAATTTAAAGCCAAGGAAGCTGCCGATTTAGCTGCACAAGAAGCTCAAAAAGCCGGCCAGGCCATTGACTCTGGTGTTAACCAGGCTGCTGCCGTTGTTGATAATACCAAGAATACCGTTAATAACACTGTGCAGCAAGTGAATGCTGTGGCCGCTAATTCTAAACAAGCTGCTGCCAATATAGCCGATGCTTCACAAAAGGTAAGTGTTTCCTAAGCAGACATAATGTAGGTATTTTAAATTAACAAATGGTTTCCGTTTTTGGTTAGGCTGCTGCCAATGCTGTTGACCAAACTAAAAAGGCTGCCAACGAGGCTATTAACAAATCTGTTAAGGCTGCCGAACAGGTGGTGGACTCAAAAATGAAAGAAGCCGAACATGCCATTGATGGTGCCATGAAGACCACCAGTCAGGCTGTTGATCAGAAAATGCAAGAAGCCAATCAGTATGTCGATCAAAAGAGAGAAAACTTGGAAAAAACCATTCACGATACCGCCACACACGCTCAAGAATCCGCTGGCAATCAGGCTGCTAATCTTATGGGCAAATTGAATTTGGCCAAGTAAATAAATGCAATCAATACCAGGCCAGGCATAAAAACAATTAGAAAAACAACCATAAGAAAAACTTTTCTTTGAAACGAAACAAAATGCATACACTAACTCAATTATATTTAAAACAGAAAAACAAAAACAAAAGAAGAGAAAAAAAATTTAAAGAAAATTTGCTTCACCTTAAAACAATAAAAACAACAAAAGCAGTAACAACAGAGAAACATTACAAATGAAACAGAAACCGAAACATCAACAGAAACAGAAAATTTATGGAAAATCGTGTGCCAGTTTTTAAGATGCTTTTTATTCTTGAAAAGAAAAAAAAGCTTGAAGAAAACACAGGAAATGTTTAAGGAAATTTATATTGAAAATGAAAACGAAACTAGAAAGAAATATTATTTGAAGCACTAAAGAAAAAACTAAAACTATAAATACATAGATAAACAGCAACAACACGTGGCCTATTTGTAGAAAAAAAAAGAGAAAAAACAAAAGAATTCGCTTATAGTTTAAAATTTAAATATAAATTAATAACTAATGATAAAAAAATAAAATCAATCAAAGTCCATAATTATAATTACAAAAAAGCAAAAAAGAAACGAAAATAACATAAATTTAAAGAAAATTTTCTACACCGTTTCTTATTTTTAATTCTTTTTTCTTTTTATTTCTTTTGCAGCTAAACAAGTTTATTTATTTTATTTTTTTTTTTGATAAATATATATATATATATACGTTAAATATTTTTAATACATAAAAATATATTTTGTATACATATTGTTTAGTAGAACTCTTAGAAATTTTTTTTCGTTAAGCATTTTATTTTTGCTAAAAATAAATTTTTATTAACTCGTATAAATTTCTCCAATGCAAGCTAATGACAAAGAGAGAGAGAGAGATATTTTATTTTTCTATTTTAATTGTAGTAGATTTTATAATTTTCATATATGTTTTGTTTTCAATTTCCTCTAAATCATCGTAAATCAAAAATAATTTTCTTTTTAAAAGCATAAATTAATTAAAAATCAGAAGAAAAGAAGAAGAAGAATAAAGAAGAAAACTTTGATATTAGTTTTATAATTTATTTTGTATTATATAATATACCATTTTTTTTAAATAAATGTAATTTTCTTAAATGGAAATAAAAATAAAAAAAAAAACGAAAAAAAAAACACAAGACAAGTGGTAATATTTCTCTTTTACTTAAGCCTTGTCATTCTAGATTAAATAAAGAAACAAGGATAACCTAAGCATAATATTCACTCGGAGACAATTAAGCCCATCGACATGCTCTTGAGCATATATCACAGCAATTTTTCTTTATTTTCCACAATCAAAATATAATAGAGAACATGAAACACAAAGTCTTCGGAGATATTTTATCAACTTTTTTTAAAAGGTGGAACTAGATTCAACTCTCTCCGAGCAGATTGATTCTCTAAATCCCGTTTTTTTCTAATTAACAGCATGATTATGACCTTCTGTATATTTATTTCCATACCATTTTCTTTGTACTGCTTCGAAAGCAAATGATGAAGACGAAACAATAGTCAGAAGATATTATTTATAAAATTTCAATGTAAATATCCAGGGTTGTACCAAGAGAAAAAGTATTGGCTCTATCTAGGCTAGCCTACAGAGCTTAGATTTTAGAATTTCTCTTTTTGCTTAAACTCGCTAATGCCCCATGTGTCAGAACTGGTGATGTAACATTTTTGCTGTGACGCACATTGGCCAGTACATTTTAAAAATGTGTTAATAGTTGGCAACTTATACGGTAGTTCAATTTATCGAAAAGGTTTTTGAAAAGGATATTTCAACTTTAACGGTTTCATGACAACGCTTTTCTAACCACTGATGATAAATGTTTGTGGGTTTTTAACTCTACGGCTTCGCTAATGGAAGGGAGAATTACTTATTCTAGACAGACACCCGTTAATTCATCCTGATGTCACAATAATTTATGGTAATACAGTACATTTTTTGGAGTAACGGCACTTTGGTAAATTTCAATGTTATTCACCTCATCGAATAAATTCACCACATGTCCAAAAATTCACCATGTTAGAAACACACGACACTAAAGAAGTAAAATTTTTTGCACGGGATGATGGGCGAGAAGCGGGGAGAATAGTAGAGCGGCGGGTGGTTGGAGGGTAACCGCGTAGTCTGTCATCCGGCCATCTTGAACACACATACACACATATCTATGCACATATATGACAATACTGAACTACTTCTTAGGGCACGAACCAGCGAACAACACAACCTTCTTAGACACAAACCAACACACACACAACAGATTACGGAGACAACCGATTTGACAAATTACGGCACACAATTAAGGGATGTGAGACCAACCTTATCATTGATCATAGACGTTTGCCCCTATATGGGCGGGGGCTATGGAGAAGAGAACCTATAGAGCAGAAATAGAAGCGGCCTACAGGAGATCAGCTCTCAGGGTGATTTCTACCTTCCGCACGGTGTCTACTGATGCAGCGTTGGTGATTGCGGGGATGATGCCCCTGAAGATAGTAGTGGACGTAGAGAAGAGGAAACATGACACAAGGAGGGGAATAGATTTTTCGAACCCTGTTCAATTAGCTGATGATGCTATGTTTAGATGCCAGCAGGACTGGTTCAATTCCACCAAGGGAAGATGGACCCACAGACTCATACCGAGCATAGGCGTATGGACCAAAAGGAGACACGGTCAGATGAACTTCCATCTGACACAGTTGCTAACAGGCCATGGATGTTATAGGGCATATCTCTATAAGTATGGTCATGACGTGGACGGCGGAGCATGTTTTCTTCACTTGCCCGCGATATGTTGTTCAACGAAATTGCCTGGAGAGAAGAATAGGATTCCAGGTAACGCCCGATAATATAGTTAACCTGATGTTAACCTCATGTGACAATTGGAACGCAGTATGTGTTTTCGCAAAGAAGGTATTGACGCAGCAAAGATTCTGCAAGGTCAGCAGAATTTGAAGCCAGCACTCGCTGAATCTCCACCCCCCCGAAGTAATACTTGATTGTGGTCCCGGGGGGGCAAATGGTTGAAAGTGTGAGGAATTAGGTTGGGTTTAGTACGTATGCGTTTAGCAAGCCGAGAGTAAGTCTTGCGGCGAATCGTGCACATTGGTAGGCCGGGCTACCAATGTTTTTCGAAGATTCCCAACCTTTAGCTCGTAAAGCTATAAAAAAAAACACACACACACAACACACACATGTTAACAAAACAACAAATTTTTTACACACGGAAAAGAAAAAAATGCATTTTCTATTTGAACAAACAAAACCGTAATGGGAGCGGGGGGAGCTGCATTTATTATAAATATTACAATATGGACATGAGATTGACATCCATGCATGCTCGTTCTTTGGTCGCTGAGACTTAAAACACGATAAATAAATAAAATGCGTGCTGATAAAACAGATAGAGAGAGAGTATAATGGTGTTAATCAATTACGAATCTTATTCAAACTCTTTTATTTATTTCTACCGTTATTATTTTAAATGAAAAAGTACCAAAAATACGATTTTTCCCTTTTTATCTGCAAACAAAAAACGTACTTATTTATTTACTTACTATTTTTATTATCCTTTTTTTTAACAAAATAATGTTAAGCCCTGTTTTTTTGCTTAAATATCTACCGTGAACGCTGTTTATTTAGTTGAAGACAATTCAATTTCTTTTCTTTAGTTTTAGTACCGTATAACGATTCAATTGAGGAAATTGATTTACAACAACACGCATTTGATATAATCAATCAATGATTCATCATGATAAGCGAAAACTATGAAAAACAAGACAATTGTTCGTATCCAAGATAAACTATTATTTTTGCTTTCAAATGGTTGGAGAAAGTGAAGGACAATATTATTTATTCAGAAAGGTAAAATTTCAAACATTTATCGTAGAAATAACTTGGGTTGCTATTATAGATAAAATTTTCAAATAAAAATTTATTTATAGTGTAAAACCATAACAGAGACAATTTTGCAGAATCCATTTTGTTTTAGAAGTTTGAAAATCTATTGTTCTAAAATCATTTGCTAGTGTGGGTGTCGTTTGTATGTACGTACCACTTTTATTTTGTTTGGAATTTTCCTTTTTTCTTTACTTTTTTGGAGAGATTATAAACACTTTCCCATTCTTTTCAAATTTAGAAAATTGTTGGTATTTTTTTATAAAAATTGTATGCGAGCGAATGAGTTTAAAATTTCATAAAACTTTTTTGGAAATCCACTAACAATAGTTTAATTGCCATTTTATGGGTCTTTTTTATCTTTTATTTAATTTTTTTTTATAAATTTTTAGCGCTCCATTCAACTCTCTCTCTCTCTCTCATACAAAAGTGTTTATGATTTCAACAACAACACCATTTTAAAATTTTAGTTATTATTATAACTGTTATTGGCCATTGTGTCGTTGCCATTGCTGTTGTTCATAATCATTATAAAGGGCTATCCATTTCGTGGTTTCAAAAGTATGGGACTGGAATTCGACATCTGTCAAACAAAGTTGTGAAACCAATTTTTTTCTTTTCAGTTGAAAGTCTGACATTGACGAAAATGGATCGCTTAACTATCACACAACGCATAAAAATTATCAAAACCTACTACAAAAATGGTGATTCTGCCACAGCCACGTATCGTGCATTAAGAGGAGATTATGGTTTACATAATCGTTCAACTACGCAAGCAATTGGCAAAATTGTGAAGAAATTTGAAGAGACTGGAGTGGTTACAAATATTGAAAGGCCTGTGCATCATCGTTTCGCTCCTTCCGCTGAAAATATCGCTATTGTAAGTGAAAGTGTTGCCGAAGACCCGAATGTGTCGATTACTCGTCGTTCTCAGGAATTAGGACTGTCTTACAGCACATTATGGCGTATTTTGCATTTAGATCTACGCCTACATCCCTATAAAGTCCAGCTCACGCAAAAACTGAAGCCAGCTGACCATTCACAACGTCGTAGATACGTGGAATGGGTGCTTGAACAACAGGCGGTGGACGGCAATTTTTCGAACAAAATTTTCTTCAGCGATTAAGCATATTTCACACTCGGTAGGTATGTTAATAAACAAAATTGTCGTATTTGGGGTTCTGAGAATCCTCAAGTAATTGAAGAGAGGCCATTACATCCAGAAAAAGTCACTGTTTGGTGCGCTCTTTGGTGCTCGAAAACGACGATGGTACGACTGTCACCGTCAATTCGGAGCGTTATGGTCATATGATAACCGACTTTTTTTTTGCCTGCTACTGAAGAATACGACTTGGAGAATATGTGGTTTCAACAAGACGGTGCCACATGCCACACAACTCGAGCGAATATGGCTTTATTGCAAGAGACATTTCCTGGCCGCGTAATTTCTTGTCGTGGCGATATCAACTGGCCACCAAGATCATGCGATATGACACCATTAGACTTTTTTTGTGGGGCTACGCGAAAGACCGTGTTTATGCAGATAAACATTCAACTCTTGAGTACTTAAAAACCAACATTCGTCAAGTTATGGCTGAGATACCGCCCAATATTTGTTAAAAAGTGATCGAAAATTACCTCAAAAGAATCAATGCTTGCAACAATTCGCGTGGAGGTCATTTAAATGATGTAGTGTTTCACACATAATGTCAACGTTCAAACTTTACAATAAAAAAGAAATAATATTTCGAAATAATATCGACGCCTCCGTTCTATAACATTCTAAGTCGAAAAAGTGTGTTTTGAGTTATGAGCTCTCAAAGTTTTCACGCGACGTACAACAATTTTTCCCTATAACTTCTTAACGGATCGGCGGATCTTAACCAAATTTTGACAGTATTTAAGTTAGAGAACGTAGAATTAAAAAATGCAAGAACATTAAAAACGTTCTAAGTACACTTAGAACGTTATAGAATGGAGGCGTCGATATCATGAAAAAATATTTTATGTGTTTTATTTACGTTTACTTTTGAAACCACGAAATGGATAACCCGGTATATTTTTATTGGGTTTCGAATGACTGACTATATTTAGTGCGAGTAAAAGTTTTAATACCCCGTAACCCCCCTACACCCAACAAAAACGCATTCAATTGATGTCAGTCTCTCTTTGCTTCTTTTGTTTTTGTTTTAGAGTAAGTAAGACCAGACAGAGATGGAATATATTGTAGTAGAATGCTGAAAAAGTTCTTTTTTTTAATTGGAAATCAAAATATGAGAACACGAGTATGAGTCCATATTGTATTGCTGCTGAAACATAGAATAAAATGTATTTAATTAAATGCAGTTGTTTAAAAACAAATGTAAAATTTTTATAAATTCCATTGAAGAAAAAATTCGAAAAAGTTTATCGTACTCGATTTAAAGTTAAAATGAACAACCGAGACATTGATTGGCAAAACCGCTAATCTAGTCTTGTCTGACATGCTCTTTTAATCATTTGATCAACATTTGCATTTAAAATAAAATACAATTTATTACAATTTTTCTTAGTGTAGTAAGTCTTTTCAGTTTTTTTTTTTTGTTGCCCTACCTCCTGATGGTCTTTTTGGGAAATTTGCATTTCGGTAACTTATTTTCTATTCATTGCATACGAATAAGTTCTGTTAAAACCTTTTTTTAACGTTTCTCTTCTACCACAAAGTCATGTATTTATGGCCAGAACAAAGCTGTTATAAACTGCAGGTTCAATGTATAAAAACTAAAGCCCATTGAAAGGGTTAAAAGTTTTTTTCATTCACCTTAATAATGAACTGATTTTAAAATAGTTTACGAAAAAAAGCAAGCCATTCAACCCAACGTTGGATGGGACCTGATGGTCGGTCACTTGAATAACATTTAAAGGATTTCAATTGTGTGAAAAAGTTTTAAAATCCTTTGGTTTTTTTTTGCTTTCATTTATTTTTTAGTGTTTAGTCCGCTGACTAAACAAAACAACAAATTTTCCTTTGAATCAATAGCAGTGTTAAGTTAGAAAAAGTTTTTATAATTAACCAAGGCGATCAAGATTACTCACTCAATAGAATTAAAACAACAACAACTTCATTAGTTTTTTTTTTTTGTAAAAAAAAATGTTACATTTTTATGTCATGCGAAAGAAAATATTGAAATATTCATCCTGATACACATATGTATGTATAAATAAATTGTGGTACTAATTAAGCGCCATGGAACGTGTATAAATGCTAAATGGGTCTCCATGTCATGTGTAACACAAAAGCAACAACAATAAAAAGCATTAACAGAGTAGGAAATACCATGCCACATAGCATATGATTACGGCTGTAATAAATATTGTACGTTATTAATTGCAAAGGTCAGTCCGCAGTAATGTAGGTGTTTGGCGCGTAAGACTCATACACTGAGAGATAAAAATAGATTTTTTTTTTTAGCGATTAGTGCCAAAACAAGTGCAGCCCTTGCGTTGACCAACTTCTCCCTCATTGGCTCGGAGGAACTTGGTCAGTACAGGGACTGCGTTCACCTGTGGCGCCACAACGGGCCGCTATGCGTGCTCAAGTAAGCTTTTGGTATAAAGCTACCACACTAACCTAACCTAGTGCCAAAACAATCAGTACTTCTAAGAAAACTGATTAATATTTGAGATTAATTAGGACACGGATGGAATACATTCGAGATCCCAAGTATTTCTGTCGACAAGAACATGTTTTTACATAGTTTTACTATTTTTGTTCGTAAGTCAGCTACTGTAGCTTTTTCATCACGACATGTAGTAGGTAATCTCTTAAGGGACTCTACTTTGCTTGCTAATCTAACTGTTACCTTTTTCCCTTTTAAAAACCTTTAGAATATAAACTCGTAGATTGCAAATAAAATAAAAATAAATTTGTGTTTAGTTTTAATTAAAATTCTTTATTATTCGCACAATTCTGTGTGCCACTGTTCACAACTTTATGTAAACAATAACAATTTCTTTTCTTTGTTATTCCTCTGTGTATACCTTTTGAATAAACAATAACAATTACTAGATAATTATTCGACAGATCTTTGTAACGGAGATATTAAAACCACGATTACTCTCTTCAAACACCCCGCGTCTTCACACAAAGCTGACTGAACTTTACTAACTCAGTCGCCTGCTTTGTCTTGCCCTTTATATGGCGAAGTAAACAGTCTGATGAATGTTCTTGAAGGCGAACGTTCATGACTTCGGCTTCTCGATATCTCTATAAGTCATTGTTTACATTTATTATTTTAGTGTTGTTGGTATATTTTTGGTTACTTGTTTACCATTTTTTATGCTGGTGTTTGTTGGTATATTTTTGTTTACTTACGATCATATATTGCACTCCACGCTTGCTTCTATATAATATCTCTTTCAAACCCATGGTTTGGACAAACATCAGGATGGTACTTGGTGTCAATAATGAAAATTCGCTACGCAGTAACTGAGATATGCCAGATCGGTATACTACTAGTCCGTCAAACGGAAAAACAATACCTGGTTCCAAGTGGCACCACAAAGGCTAAAACGGTCCAGATGGGATCCAATTCCATCAAATTCCATGTTTCTCGAGTGCTGCCAAGGACATAATTACTAAATTAACCACTTTTTGTCTTTCTTTAAATTCATTTGTAACAAACAAGTTTCTCTCGGTGTTCACACACCAATTCAAATTGAGAAATTATAGAGCATTTGGCAGTTATAGCTGGAAATAAATTAAATTTTTTTTTTATGCTAAATAAATAAATGGACACTTTTTACACTAAATTAAAATAATATTTACAATTGCAACAAAAACAACACACTAACTAACAACTACAAATAATAACGAAAATAAAGAATAATATAAACAAGCCTATCAAATGAAGCCTGTTGCTGGCCTTAAGCAATTACAAATACAATTTCATATAAAATTGAAATAAAAACAAAAACAACAATAATAACTATAACAGACAGTGTTGAAAAATTCAGTACTTTAGTACTTTTTTCGGTACTTTTTCACTTCAAAAATACCGCAGTACCCCCGCGACGCTTTCAGTACCTTTTTATTATATTACATATATTACATTGCGTTCCGTCGACGTTTGACTAAACGGGGCTTTTACACGAATAAGTCGTTATTTTTTCTGTTCCGTGCCGTATGTGTATTTAATACAAATAAATAAATAGTCTAGTAGGTAGTGTGCTAGCTTACTAGACATGAGCGCCCGATTCAAATCCCATGTCAGGCATCTCCATCAAAACGAAATATGAAAAAATATATCTCCGGCGACTTCCTTCTGGCAACAACTCTGTATATAGGCATATCTTTCAAAGAGGCAGTGGCCTGTGAGAATCGCAATAGTGCTATAGATGGGCAAGTAATTCGAAGAAAAGGGCAATTAGGTTCTCTTCTTACCAGATTAATTCAGCGTCATTAGCAATACTGTACTGCCATCATGTTGTCAACGAAGCTGAACTGATGCAATCGATACAGTAGAAGTCGCCGTAGGTAGTGTGTTGGCTTATTAGACGTAAGGCCACCGTTCAAACACCCGGTGAGACATCTCGAACAAAATGAAATACGAAAAAAAAATTTCTTCGGCGGCTTCCTCTCAGCAAAAACTCTGCGAGTAAATGAAGAAATTGCCATGTAAAATTTCTCAAAAATCTGTCGTTCGCAGACGACTTTAAACTGTAGGTCCCACCACTTATAAATGAAATTAAAGCACACAACATACATAAGTGGTGTTGAGAAACTAAGTCGTAATCCTGACTGAAGGGCTTGTAATGACCAATTATATACGTATATGCGTGCATTTTTTTTTGCAAAACTACCATTTGATGCAAGAAAGTACTCTTTCAGTTAGAGTTCAGTACCATTTCAAAATTTCAATTTTGCAACACTGATAACAGATGAATGAGAAAGAGAGAGAGAGAGAGAGAGAGAAGAAAAAACACAAAACCAATGCAAATACATGTCATCTAATAAACGTAAAAATCACATATTAAACATGAACCTGCAGGCATGAACGACATGCATGCTCATGTGTGTAAAAGAATGAAAGTAAGCAAGCGTGCATGTGTGAGAATGTGATTTGTTACGGTATTGTTTTACATACATAAACACTAGTGTAATAGTAGTAATGGCATCAAAAGAGAGTGTGTGAGTGTTGTTGGGTGACTGAGATTTAAAACACGATAAATGCATGTTGATAAAACAGCGAGTAACGTTAATTAATCGTTAGGTGTCGCTACAAACACACAACACACTTACATACACATGGAAACAAACCAGCCTGGCCATATAAAAGTCATAAAATTTATAGATTACCTTAAGGCGCTCTCTCTCTCTCTCTTTTTCTCACTCTCACTCTCTCTCATGCTTATATAAACATATAATACAAAGGCTCAAAAATCTGCTCTCATACCTGCATACATACGGGATAAATGTGAATGTGTGAGTGAGTCACTCACTCACTAACAAAACAAAGTGCGTGTTTTCAAGTTATAAAATATTAAAAAAAAAAAAAAGATTTTTTTTCAATTTTTTTGTTGTGTTGTGTTTTGTTTCGTTTGTTTTGCTGGAAGTTCAAAGCGGGTTAAAGTTTTACAATTTCCTGTTGGTTTAAAGAGTAAATTTTTTTTTGTTTTCTTTTCAAAATTTATGATGTTTCAGTTAAAATTAAACATAAACATTATTTTGTAATATTATGCTGTGATAAAAGTTTAATAAATAGCCTGAGCCTGTCGTTGTATATTTTAAACGTGATTTTTAGTTTTCGGGTTTATTTTAATTTTTTTTTTGTATTTTTCCTTTAGGGGGTATGTGGTGTGTTGTTTTGTTTTTGAGGTTTCTGGTGCTTTAATAATAATATTTTCCACATTGTCAAGCTTTAGCCATAATATTATAAAATAAATGACTTTTGATTAGAGTAAAAACTCCCCAGAGGCAAAATAAAACAACGTATAAAAAAAAAGTGTATGTAAACATTTGAAATTAAAGGGACCAGCTTTTAGAAATTTAATTTCAAATATGGAAAAATAATGATGTTGTGCCTTAGTCCTGTTAGGCAGGTTTATTTTTTGTCTCTTTAAATTGTATATCAATTTGTCTACACGTGTCGTTGCACCACTTTTCTTTGCTCTTCATAGCTTGTGATTTTTGACGAAAACAAATGCCTTGATTATTCGAATAATGAAGTTATGATAGAGATGTCTATATGAAATGAAGTTGGTTGTCATAATATTAAGTTGGAGCATTACCAGTCTTGCTATCACCATACCATATAAGGTAGATAGGTTAGTAAGTAGCATTTTGGAACATATCTCTCATAATTGAAGTTTTTCAACACGCTTTTTATTGCCTTGACTGCAATAAAGAGAGTAATTGATACCAGTTGTTACGAATATGTTTATCCGTTGGTCCTGTTATACATTTCGGTAGCGACTTTAAAGTTAATAACGTTCCGTGTAAATAAATAGAAAAAGAACAAGGAACACCTCCCAGTTTATAATTTTTTTCTTTCATTGTTTTAACGAGTGCAACGTATTTGCGTTTCATACACGGGAGTAGACATTTCATTAGAAAATTTACATTATAATTTAGAAAAACAAAAACAACGAAAAAATATTATAGAAAACGAAATTCATGACCTCTCTCCAACTCTCTCTCTCTCTCTCTTGTCCCCTGCTGTGTAGTTGCTTATATTGGCCATGATACGACGGACGACGGACTACGACGATTGCAGCAGATTAAATTGCATGTTAAAATGTCATGTCATGAACACATTCAAACGATTTTTTTAAAAACAAACTCGGACACATAGAACCAGAAACATATGTACACCAACCACACGAGCTGAATGTAACGATATTTGAACAGAGAGTGAGAGACATTGATTCTTTCAATTGTCATACTAACAACATACAATAGGAAAGTGAAAAACGAAAAATCCTGTGACTTTTAGCCTCAACAAACAGGTTAAGAAGAGTAAAAGGATTGTAAGTAAACGGTACTGTTTAGCAGCTGGCAATTGGTTAAGATTTCTAAACAAAAAACCTCAACGTTAACTGATAGTCTTGACAGTCTTACCCCAAAAAATCCAATCAAAGGCAACAAAAATTTTAAAATGATATTTAAAGGAAAAGCCAGAGAAGGCTTTACTTTTCTGGTGTTTCTGCTTTTCATTGTTTTCAACTCTGCAAGCGGCAGGCGTTACGCTCGACAAACTTCTGCTAATGAAGACAACAACAACAATTACTATCATCGTCCACATTTCATAGGGAATCGTTCAGTAATTGTGCAATTATTTGAATGGAAATTTGTGGATATTGCCACAGAGTGTCGCACATTTTTAGGTCCCCAGGGCTATGCTGGCGTACAGGTAAGTTGTGACATCAAAAAACAAACAAAATCCGGAAAAGTTTTCAATTTCAAATTCAAATTTCACCACCAGCTGTCGCCTGTATTAGAGCACACGGTGGTTAAGACCGAACAGCTGAATCACCCTTGGTGGGAACGTTATGAGATGATAAGCTATCGTTTAGCGTCTCGTTCAGGTGATGAGGCAGAATTCTGGTCCATGAGCCGCATATGTAATGAACATGGCGTACGGATTTATATCGATGTCGTACTCAATCACATGGCTGCCCCCTTGCATTTGCTCGTAAAGGGTGCTAAGGAAGATTTCATGGTCAATACTTTATTGGAATCAAACGTCAATATATCTTCGATGAACTATTCAAATGTAACGTACACCCAGTTAGACTTTCATAAGATCGATTGTCAAGTACTGTACAATGCCCGAGATGCCCATGAAATCCGCAATTGTCAGTGGAAGCACCATCCAGACTTGGATCATTACCGCAATGGTGTCAGGAAACATATTGTGACAATGATGAATAAATTCATTGATATGGGAGTGGCTGGTTTTAGAATTGATACGGCCAAGTATATGTGGCCAATTGATTTGAAGGTAAAATCCACTTTCCACTCTCCACTCACTTTCTACTCTACTCTTTGCGTTTTTTTTAATTTTTCTTCTCATCTTCTATTTGTTTAGAACATTTATCAGCAGTTGAAGGACTTGAGTAAAGAATTTGACTTTGAACCCAAATCCAGACCCTTTATCTATCAGGATGTATTTGATTTTGGTTTGGATTCGGTATCCAAGTGAGTGTGTCTGTCAACTTAATAATCAAATTTATATTCCACACTGCTGGTTTAAATGTTTCTTCTTATTTTTTTCTCAGAACTGAATACATCACCTATGGTGTGGTCACCGAATATTTATATGCCGCAGAATTGGCCACCATATTGAATGGCAAGGTGCCTTTGAGCTCCCTAATTAACTGGGGTCCGGCCTTGGGTTTTGTGCCCTCAACCGATGCCTTAGTGTTTATTGATTCACATGACACCCAGAGGGGCCTGCCATTGGATTTAGGCCAAAATCGTGTTTTGACCTACAAGCAGCGCATCAAATATATCATGGCCAATGTGTTTATGTTGGCCCATCCCTATGGTGGCATAAAAAGGATAATGAGTTCTTACTATTTCCAGGATGAAGATCAAGGGCCACCTACAGACGACAGTGAAGGTGAAGACATTAGTTCTCCTCAATTTAATGAGCACAAGCAATGTACGAAAGCTTCGGGTTGGGTATGTGAACATCGATGGCCTCCATTAGTGGCAATGGTTCAAATGGCCAATTATTTTGCTGTGCCTGGCCAGCAGGAAGAGAGTATCGTATATTTCCAAACGAATGGTCAGAATCAGGTGGCGTTTTGTCGTGGCTCACTGGCATTTGTGGCAATAAACAATGACGTGGAAAACGATTTCAATATGGAGGTCTTTGCCTGCTTGGCACCGGGCCTTTATTGTGATGTGGTCACTGGAGGTAAAAAGGCGGGTAAAGAGGAATGCCATGGCAAGCAGTTGTTAATAAATGAACAGGGTTACGCTAAACTTCAGTTGCCAGTGGCAGATGGTAATCGATTAGTAGGAGCAGACACAGGAAATGAGGTTGACGAGGCAGAAAAAGATCAGGAGGAGGAGGAAGCAGAAGAAGAAACTGGTGTGGTGGAAAGTTACGGCATTCTGGTTATATACAAAGGATCTAAAATAGAACCCCAAGAAGGATTTGAAGTAAAACTTGAAACTTCTCAGGAGTCTCATAAACAGGATAAGGAAAGTGTTGATGGTCAGGCTGATAGTGAAACAGCTGGAGAAACTAAAGCAGAAGATGCTGAAGCAGCAGAAGCTGATGCAGCAGATGTTGAAGCAAAAGATGCTGAAGCAGCAGATGCTGAAGCAGTAGAAGCTGATGCGGCAGAATCTGAAGCAGCAGAGCCTGAGGCAGCAGGACCTGATGCAGCAGAACCTGAGGCAGCAGAAGCTGAAACAGCAGATAATGCGACTGAAACTGAAGCAGTAGAAGCTGAAGCAACAGAACCTGATGCAGCAGAACCTGATGCGGCAGAAGTTGAGGCAGCAGAAGCTGAAGCACCAGAGGCAGTTGCTACAGAAGCTGAAGCCGATGCAGCAGACTCTAAGGCAGGTAGCGACGAAGAGGAGGGGAAAGAGACACCAGAAAGTGAAGAATCTAAAAGTGATGTGGAAAATGAATCTCCGGAAGTAGAAGCCCCTAATGCTGATAATGAAAACGAAGAAAAAGACGAAGCAGAAGAAGAGGAAGAAACTAAAACTGATGAACAAGGTGAAGAAGATAATGATGTTGAAGACGAAGCCAAAGAGGATGTTATTGAAGGAGAGAATTTAGAGGCAGCAGGTGAAGAAAATGAAATCGAAGATAAACAGGCGGAAATAGAAAACAAAGTTGAAGAACCAGTTAATGATGGCCCTGAAATAGAAGAAACTGGAAATGAAGAGGAAACTGAAGAAAAAGTATCTGAAATTGAAGCAGAACCACATGAAGTTGCTGATTTAGTGGTTAGCGAAACAGGTGTAGAAGAAAATGTACCAGCAAGTCAGAAAGATCTCGAAGAAATCACCGAGAATGTAGAGAAAAGTGCAGAAATTAATCAGTCAAGAAATTTAGAGGAACCCAATACCGAAGAACAAGTTGAAAGACCCTCAGCAGACATTGTCAAGGACGCGGAAGAAGGAAAAGCTAAAGAAGTTGTAGCAGCCGGCATTTTGTCCAATCCTAAAGGAAATGGTAACAATGGATAGCAAAGAATGCAGCCATTTGGGCTAAAAACATACTCAATAATCTTATGGTTAATGATTGTAATTGATTTTGGTTTTTGAACAAACTACTTGCACACATACACACAGAATGCAATCAAACCCTTTTGAAATTATCGTTAAACGTGCACATGCATCAACATTTACACGCGCTGCACACTTTCGTATTGAATTCAAGCAATGCTTAGAGCCTGTGTACTCACATACGCACACACTCTCAAAGATATTACACTTCGTTTTGGAATTGAAGAATACAAATAAGAAAGAGAGAGAGAGAGAGAGAAAGAAGAAGAAATATATGTTTTTTTTCTGGACATTTGAACAATAAATGCTTACAATGTTTTGTAAATTGAAAACGGAAATAAAAATTGTTTGTTGTTGTCGCCTTTATTGTAATAGTTATAGCAGTAGCAATAGCAACAACAACAATAACAACACCAACAATAACCAAATAGTGTTTCTTTTTGCAATTTTCATACTCAAACGAACAGCTGCAAAGTACTTACTGCATAAAGTATTGAAAAGTGGTTGAAATGGTTATATGCGAGGGTGGTTTTAAAAGGATTCTAAATTGTGAGCCAGGAGTTAGAAACAAATAGAAAAATAGGACAGGTAAACAAAGATAAGGTGCCAAAATTGTGAATTTTATTGCTTTTTGATTGAAGGCCTGTTGATCACAATATTTATCATTCCAAATATTGTTACGTTTTTACCTTTTAAGAACGTTTAAAATATGAGCTCCTAAACTGCAAATAAAAATAAATTTGTGTTTAGTTTTAATTAAAATTCTTTATTGTTCGCACAATTCTGTGTGCCACTGTTCACAACCTTATGTAAACAACAACAATTGCTTTATTTTGTTATTCCTCTGTTTATACCCTTTGCATAAACAATAACAATTACTAGGCAATTATTCGACAAATCTTTGTAACGGATATCTTCAAACCTGCTTAGTCTTGCCTTTTACATGGCAACGTAAACAGTCTGATGAATGTTCTTGAAGGCGAATGTTCGTGACTTTGCCTTCTCGAAATCTCTATAAATGTAAACATCGTTGTTTACATTCATTATTGTTGTTTGTGTATTTTATTTACATTAATTATTGTGGTGTTATTTGTGTATTTTTGTTTACTTGTTTACCATTTTTTTATGCTGGTTAAGCAGTATGATAATTTGTAAAAAGGTTTGTTTACCGCATTGCTTTGTTGTTGTATCTTTTGTTTATAATTTTAATATTAAGCAATGTAAAAGCAAAACAACAGTATTTAGATTTTTCATTTTCGTAACCATATTGAATTTGTATAAACACGGTCGCTAGTATTTTGGGCAACGTTGTGAAAGCAATGATATTTACACGATATTGTATCCTACTCGACATTATACCCAGAGATTTTTGTCATCTTCATTAAATTCACAATTCTGGGCTGATGGTCTGTTGAGAATGTCTACTTTTCGCGTGTTACTGTTGTTTGTCAAGGTTAGAAAACACTCCAATGGAAATGTTTATGGATATTCAATTGCTTTGATCATGATCCAAAAGGAAGATCTTTCTAGTGCTCTGAAATTCGAAGATATTTCTGAACTGAAAAGAACCGACGCTGTTGTAGCCATTTGAGGGTCTTCAGTGACTTTCTATGCAATTTGTTTGTAAAGGGCGATTTTTTAGCTATTATCTTTTTGGCAACACTGGTTTAAACAGCTCACGCACGTTTCGTGTTTTGTTTCACTGTCAAACATCTTCAGTTTGGTCTATAATTTAACCATGAATCAAATCAAACGTGAATCTTACAAACGAACAACGCTTGCAAATCATTGAATTTGGCATCATTGGACCGTACTTCTTCAAAGAAGTCGCCGTGGTCTAGTAGGTAGTGTGTTGGCTTATTAGACTGAAGGCCCGAGTTCGAATTCCAGGTCAGACATCAAAATGAAAAATATTTCTTCGGCGTTTTCCTCTCAGCAGATTTCTGGCAAAAACACTGAGAGTAAATAAAATTGCCATGAAAAGCTTCTCAATAAATTTGTCGTTCGGAGTCGACTTTAAACTGTAGGTCCTGCCACTCATGTATAAAATTAACACACTCAACATGAGTAGTGTGAGAAGCTAGGACTGAAGGATGCGGTCTTCTTGGGGGCGATTGCTGTAGACTGTCTAATGGTGAAGGTATAGCACTGGCCATTTTATAGTCACCTAGCAGCAACTCGTTTCCTTGCCGTTTGCATCTTGAGATGTCCACAAACACTACTCCCTCTCTTCCACCTTCCTATAACCCATTTTCCTAAAAACGTGCACAATACACTGCGTGAGTAGGGGCCATCCCCTGAGTGCTGGTTTCAACAAAAAAAAAAAAAAAAAAAAAGATGCTGATGTAACTGTGAATGGTGAGCGCTACCATGAGATAATATCCAACTTTTTTTTGCCCAAAATGCAAGAGCTTGACTTGCATGACATGTGGTTTCAACAAGACGGTGGTTTCAACAAGACATGTGGTTTCAACAAGACATGCCACACAGCACGCGTAACAATGGACTTATTGAGAGGCGAGTTCGGTGAACATTTTATTTCACGTTCGGCACCGGTCAATTGGCCGATTAGATCGTGCGATTTAACGCCTTTAGACTAGTTTTTGTGGGGCTATGTTAAAGCTCATGTCTATACAGATAAGCCCGCTTCAATTGATGCATTGGAAGACAACATTGAAGCATTTATTCGTGAGATACCGGCCGAAATGTTGGAAAGAGTATGCCAAAATTGGACTAAACGGATGGACCATTTGAGGCGCAGTCGCGGTCAACATTTGCATGAAATAATCTTCAAACATTAAATTATATGGACCGTACTATCGATTCAAATAAAGATTTCATGCATTTTTCTGAATTTTATGTGTTTTTTTTTTGAAAAATTTTCCTATAGCTCTTAAAAAATCACCATTTACATAAAAATAATGTGACATCTTCAAAGACATTTTTTAATTTTAGTAGTTGTTGTTTTTTTTAGCAACTTACAAATTAACCCACGTATTTAATATTCCCATGGCTTGTTTGTTACCAAATAAGAAACTCAATTATGGCGATTTTCCAATATATTAACGAGCACTCAAGTAATAATATGGAAACTGCACTACAACAACAATTACAACAACAATAACAACAACAAATAAAAGAAAGGGTAAAAAATAATCGAAGAAAATTGCAAACAAAAAAAAAACAACAAAAAATTCTCATTCAAACTGAAATGAATAAGAAAAATTGAAACGAACACAGAAAAAAAAAAAAATTAAAAGAAATCAAAGCATCTGATAACCAATGATTACCAAAAAACGAAAGAAATGAAATTGAATTGAGAGGGGTGGGGGAGGGGGTGTGAGAAAGAGTTGTTATAATATTAGTTGCCATAGTCATTGTTATTGCCAATACTGTTGCAATTGTTGTTATTGTAGTTTGTCGTTATCGTTCTAGAATACAATTTAAACAAAATTTTAAACAATCTTCCCTCTCTCTCTCCCCATGCTCTATTAAATGGCCAAACAAATAAAGGACAGGCAAGGCAAGGAAATGAATATTAGACTCCTTAGACTCCTACACAGACACTCATGCTCACTCAGGTAAACGAAAAACCCTAACCAAATGCTTACTAAACAAGACTGCAAAGAAATCCTTTCGAAATGAATATTTTTCTTAACATAAGACTTGGCAAGACTTAAGAGATCGAGGATAAGTAAGAGAGGGAGAGAAAGAGAGAGAGGAAGAGAGAGCGAGAAACCCTACATATATTTATACGTATGTACAGATAAGTTTTGGGATTTTAATGCCATGTTTCCATTGTTATTATCCTTATCAATCCTTTTGCAACCGTTAGTTTTAACTGCTTTGCTTTTAGTGGGATGTGTGTGTGTGTCTGTGTGATTATGTGCTTGTATTATTGCTTAGCCAGTTGACTGTTTAAGTGGCTGTATTATTGCAAATGTTTTCTTTTGGGTAATTGATGTTAAAAGAAGTATTTTTTGGCATTTTTATTTGGTTATTGCCTTGCATTGTTGTTGTTGTTTAAATGCAAGCAGGTGCAGTTTGCAGTCTGCAGTTATTGAATCTCCTTTGTATTGGCAATCCAATTCAATATTTTATTGTTGGAATGCAAATGCGGTTAAAGATGAAAATCTTTTGAACTTTGAATTGGAAAAGTTCGAAACTAAAGTCAAAAAACCTTTAACACACAGCTGCCTTAAATGAATTTCAAATTATGACTCTCTTAATATCTTTCATTGGAAATATGCAATGAATTCTTTGCTTTATCAAAGGCAAGCAATGGAAACTTTACACTACATACGCTTCTATTGAAAAGAGAAATATTTATTTGACTCGTAACGCAGTTTCAACGTCAGTCCTTGTTCATGAATGCCAAGGAATTCTTAGATAAATTTAGGATCATTCAAAGGAGTTACCTATGGGTTCCGGGACATAGGAATATCGTTGGAAATTACATTGATGATAAGCTGGCCAAGGCCAGTAAGGAGTTAACAATCTCTGACATGTTAAAGGGCTTTTAGGTCTTGCAATTGCCTCAGTTAATTTGGATTTGAGATGTTTAATTTCGTTGGCAGCAGGAGAGTCCGTGCAATACTACTAGACGCTGCTGGACACGTATGGGCAAGAATAGCGATTCTTGCAGGACACTGTCCTTTTGATAGGCAAACCGAAAGGCCCTGCATTTCGCCAAATAACTTCTGCAGATGCTGAAGATCTGAGGAGGAGTAAGAGATTGTTTTTCACCTTTTGTGTTAGTGCTTTGTTATAAAGAGACGGAAGGGTCTGACCTCTTTTCTGACATCCGAGCTCTCTAATATAATGGTTGCTGCAAGATTTGTTTTGGATTCGGGAGTATTAATTGTGGTATCACAATGGGTCTAAATGCTGGCCTATGTGGTTTCCCTTTCCTTCAAGGGGGTCTGCCACCTAACATAACCAAACCTATCTGACTCGTAAATAGGCCGATAAATAAAAAATTAGAAAAACTTATTTTTCAAAACAAATTGTTATTGGTTTTCGTTTAGAACATGTCTGCTCTCCCTCTCTCTCTCGTCTGCCTATGCTTAGAAATGATCACCACTCGCCTTACCTCAAGGAGAGAAATACGGGACACCTCATTCGTTAATCCATATGTTAGTACAAGTCTAATACATAACATAATTGGTCATTACAACCCCTCAGTCAGAATTACGACCTAGCTTCTCACACCACTTATGTTGTGTGCGTTAATTTTTATACATGAGTGACGGGACCTACAGTTTAAAGTCGACTCCGAACGACAGTTTTTTGAGAAGCTTTTCATGGCAATTTTAATACTCTCAGAGTTTTTGCCAGAAATCTGCTGAGAGGAAGTCGCCGAAGAAATATTTTCATAATTTCGTTTTGATGTCTGACCTGGGATTCGAACTCGGGCCTTCAGTCCAATAAGCCAACACACTACCTACTAGACTACGGCGACTTCAGTACAAGTCTAATAATCACAGTATATCTATACAGTCAGTGTGTAAGAAAGGTGTGAGTGTGTTCAGTTTTGTATAGAAATCATTTCACGTGAGCGAAGTACAGTCTGCTCTATTAAACCTTGTTCTTGGAATTTTACATCCAGTAAATCGGTCTTATATCGAGAATATATTTCGGTTTTTTTTTTCAATCCTGCATTAGCAGCAATATTTCACACTCGTATTCCTTTTTTTTACTCTCTGTTTACATTTTCACTTGCATTCCACAAGCACGTGTTATCTGCCGTCGTTTGCATTTTGTTTTCAAATAAAAATAAAGGAAAAGGAAAACTGTTGCTTGCCAAATACTGTTAACTTGGCATCCACTTCCACAGAAACCTGTTAAATTTAACATACGCATGTTAAAAATCTTAAACAAACGTAAACAAAAACGAAGTGCTTAACACACGAAGTCCTCAGTTTTAAAACGGTTTGCGATTAAACAACATGGATCGCTTGCATGGAAACGGAAATGTTTAAACGAAAATGAAATTAAAAAAAAAATAGAATTTAAATTGTTAAATATTAAAGAAATAAATAAAAAAAAAAACGAAAGAAAAAAGAAAATAAAAATATGAATTCAAAACGTTGATGTTGATTTTGCGCCTCTTTAAATAAAATGAAAAGAATAATTCAGTGAAATAAAAGCGAAAAGAATAAATAGTCTGCAGAGTTTTTGAAATTGTGAGTCAAATTATTTCAAAACAAGAAAATAAAGTGAGCATAATATTGAAATACAGAAAAGAGAAAGAAAAATGGCATGGAAATGTGTAATTAATTAAATAAAGTAGAAAAAAAAATTAAAGTTTACAAAGAGAAAAATTAAAAAAAGGCCAAAACCAAAATCAAAGAAAAAGTTTTTCAAAACAACTTCCGGTTTTCTGTACAAGTTACTCATGCTTTAACCACAGATGTTGCTGTTGCTGTTGTCATTGCCGATGTCGTTGTTTAACTTCTGCTTTTCTAAATGGACAATATGTTGGCCCAACTTGAACATAACTAATGAGCTTTTAATATTTACATTTAATTCCCCCTTAAAAAAGCAAAGGCCCAACTTTAAACAATTGCATGCACACCGATTACACACCGAATGCACACAGCGCATTAAATATTAAAATTATAAATAAATATTAAAGCTACTCAGACACTTGAAATAATCCCGTGTAAAAGACCAAAAATCATCCAAAACATATCCATTAAGGCCAAACTGAAATCAAAACAAAACCATAAAAATCCTATAGCAAGAGAGAGAGAGAGAGAGAGAGAGAGAGTGAGAGGACAGAGAGAAAAAAATCGCATTTAATTATTTTGATTTCCTTTCTTTTTTCATTTTCAATTATCCTCTGTTAACAACAATTAATGTTTGTCCTTTTTTCAGTCGTCGCAATTTTTTTTCCATTCTGTTTTTAATTTTTGTTGTTGTTGTTGTTAAAGCCGTATGGACACTGGTATGTGAAAGTGTTTAACCTCGTCTACCACAGAACAAAAACAGAAAAAACACAAAAAAAAAATCCTTTTTTTTTTTTGTTTATATTGTGGTCTGAGGTTGATAAATAAATGTCATTCATTTAAATTAAATACAATACAAAAAAAATACAAACACAGCAGCTCAAATACAACAACAACAACAATAAGAATGTAAAAAAATAGAAAAATAAAAGAAAAAAAATAGAAACAATGGATGACGAATATTTAAAAAGTGTGTAGAGGAGAGTAAAGTTAGACTCACTACTCACCACACGCACCAGCATGAGTCATTTTACGTGGACAGAATTTTTTTAACCAAAAAAATTTTTTTAAGCCTTACGATAGGCCTTGATGAACAATTTTCTTCAATAAACTTTGAACGAACGTTTTATTTTTGGACAATAGGCCACTTGGGACATGAAATTATTCATATTTTTTTGGAATCCGGTGATTACTCAGATGAAAGCAATTTGAATCACCATTACAGCTCTGCTAATAGTTCAAAAGTCTGTAAGGCGGAGCAGACGTATATAAGCATGAAGCAGGTGTTTCCGTTGATAGCCAACTGACTGTTCCTTCTCTATCATCCACTATCATCTCTCGTTTAGTGCAAGAATGAATTGAATTTGCTCTCCTACTTTCTTCGCAGTATACTTACATACATATGTGGATCACAGGCCACCGCGGTGTCCGTGGAAATAAGTGAGCGGACAAGTTAGCTCATGCAGGGTCTGACTTATGCGATCATTATTGATCATATTGAAAAAAACCATTCTATCTTTCTGCCTTTGTAAGTTGAGCTCTTTTAGACTATACGGACTATGATCTCAAGGCTTATTTCGCTAGAACCTAATTTCAGGCGGTCTTGTTCATTTGTAGGTTACAATAGATGAAACTTTTTTTTTTTTTATTTATTTTTAGATATACATATGTATCTGAAACTAATCATAGCCTCAGCACCAGTAATTGATGGCATTAGCGAGGCATGTTGGCAACTAAATTAGATATTCATAATATATAATATTTACATAAGTATATACATTTATTTTGTCCATACTTACTTGGAATATGCCGATTGAAGATCATAGCTAATGAATTATTCTCTAGTTTAATGGCCGCTACTGCAGTTATTTCCATATGGAAGAGAACGAGATAGTTGATCATTTTTTTTAGAGTTGTCCAGTCATCGAAAATCACTTCCGATGGATCATAGCTAAGTTGTTCTCACACAACTTGTCTTGTATGTACAGATGTCATGCATTAATCTCAGGGTCCTTCTTAGGCCTTAAATCTGATCAAAATAACTAAAAACCATACTTTGTCAAAATTTCTTTGAAAAACTCTTAAAACTCTTAAAAAAGTAAACATATTTTTGTTTCAGAAAATATGTTTCTTGAGGGAAAACATTGCTTTTATTGATTAAAATTTTAATAGATATGCTCTTCTATTTGTTCTTGAAATATTGGTGTCTTTTACAATTGCTTTACTTGCCAATGGCAACACAAATAAGCCTGTACTAAAGAGAAATATTATACCATAGTTTTTTTTAGAGAATGGTCCTACAACTGAAAAAATAACTCCACTAGCCCAATACATATGTTTACCCTAATAGGCTCTAAATTAGGTCGGGTTAATTTTTATAATACTACAGTCTATTTGCCCTAATCCTTGACCCCTACGGAGTTTTTTAAGAAGCAGGAATATCCAATCGCCAAATGCTTCTATCATTGTAAGTAGGCATTTTGAATTCAGATAAAATAAAAACAGGCTTTCTCTCATCAACCTTTCTGCGTAGGAGAAAGAAATATTCCTTTTGTTTTGTTTATTTATTTATTTATTAATGAAATCATTGTCCAAATCCTGTACAACAAGATGAAAATCTTATATTTAAAGAACAGGAACGTAATATGTAAATAATAATTAACCTAATATAGTCAATAACTGAATAATTACAAGTAGCAATAAGGGGAATAAAAACAAAATAGAAAAAGGGAAAAAAAAGAAATAACAAAATTGCAAATATATATAAAGAGAGAAAAAAAAAAAATAATCAACGAAAATATTGAAACAAAAATTTTCTGAAGCTATTAGCGTTGGTGTTGCATTGCTGATGTTGTGGAAGAATGTTCCGTAGACGAATAGCATGTAAATAAAACTGCCATTCGGAAAATAGGTATCGATGCCGAGGAACTATAATATTCCTACTAGGGGGTGACTGGACAAAACGTAGCCTGTCTAATAAATAACTCGGTATGCGCTTGTTCACAATTCGATGCAAAAATAAAAGTAAACGAATATTCAGAAGATTATCGAAGGTCACACCGTAAAGACTCTTAGCTGCCACAGAGATATGATCATATCTTCTCAAATTATAGACATATCTAGCAATATTATTAAATAGAACGTTCAGCTTACGTTTGCTGCTAGAATCGCAATTACCAAACAGCTCGCATCCATACAGTAAGCAGGGAATCAAATAAGTTTTCGCAATTAAAATTCTAATCCTCAAAGGTATATAAAGTTGCGTGGACCAGAGAGCGCGTAACTTAATATAAGTCTGCCCTACCAGTGAATTTATGTGATTATCCCACGTCAAATTGGAGTTAAAAATTATTCCTAAATTCCTCATCGCATGAACCATCTCAATCTTCTCACCATTCATCATAACATCCCTAGAAATTGTGGGTACAACACTTCTTCTATGCAATAAAATACACTTAGATTTCCCGGGGTTCAAACAGAGACCATTAGCAGTTGCCCATAAGAAGATCCGTTTAATGAGATGAAAATTCAATTGACTTTGTCATTAAGCGTATGAGTAATTTTTGAAATAGTAAATCAATCATACGCTTGCATTAACCGAATATTTCTCGCAATGTGAAATTACCCCAAAAAAAAAAAAAAAATGATTATTTTTCTCTTGAACTAAACCAATACTGACTGGCTGTATGTGTGTGTAATGGGTATGGGCATATATTTGTAAGTGTATGCGGTTAGAGCAAAAAAAAAAAAGGAAAAAAAATGCTGGCATTAAATATTCAATGCAACTTAAATATAACAGAGAGAAACACTGAACGTAGAAAGTAGAGTAGAAAGAGATTGGGGGAGAGATGGAGTAGATAAAGTAGAGAATAGAGAATGTAATTTAGTTAATTGAAATTTACATTTGGATGTAATTAAATTTTTAATAACTTATAAAACAATGCAATAAAATACAACAACAAAATACAAAACAAAACGCACACACACACATACATACATACACACATACACAGAGAAAAAACAAAAAAATGAACTTCTCTATAATATTAAATGACATCAAATGACAAATAAACACACACTCACATACATACACAGTTAGAAATGAGCAATTAAATGGCTTGTTTTTTTTTTTTTTTTTTTTTTTGTAAAGCTCTATGCTGTGAGTAACAACAACAACACTTGACAATGGCAATATTAATAGGCAACAGCAAAGCAAAGTGATTCTTTGTGTGTTTCATATTCACAGTCCAAAGCATTGTTTTACTGTAGAAATATCAGTTATAATAATAAAAACAACAACAACAGCAGCAGCAAGTACAACACCAACAATAACAGCCATATCTATCAATAAAAACCATTGTGAGTGAGTAAGTCTTTATTTTGAAAAGCAATAAAGGTGTGTGTGTGTGTGTGAGCGAAAAAGAAAAAGAAAGGAGAATACACTATTAAAGCTGTAGCTGTAGCTGAGTACTTGTTCTCATTCTCTCCCCATTTCCTTATTAGGTGAGTTTTATTATAATATTGAATAATTAATGTTTATAAATATTTACTCTTTATTATACCTATACAATGGCATACAAATGTATACAAATGTATGGCTATACAAACACATACGTACATACATACACTCATAAAGGATCCGCCAAATAACTTTTTTTTGAAAATGCTTTAAAAAAAACTACTGAATATTTTCTCAAATTCTTTTTTTATTTGAAAGTACAATCCTTCCGGTTAATAATGGAAAATAATTTCATTCAAATGGCTGCCTCGGCTGGCCATGCAGTAGCCTACACGATCGGTCCAATTTTTAAGCACATTATCGATTGTGTGCAGCTGTATTTCACCAATGGCTTCACGAATATTGTCCTTTAAAGCGTCAATTGTTTCTGGCTTGTCGGCGTAACACTTATCTTTGACGGCATCCCACAAATAATAGTCCAACGGTGTCAAATCGCAGCTCCGAGGTGGCCAAACGACATCAGCTCTGCGGCTGATAATGCGATCTTCAAAAACAGGGCGCAAAACATCGAGTGTAGCTTCAGCTGTGTGGCACGTAGCGCCGTCCTGTTGAAACCAAATGTTGCCTCCTCTTCAATTTTTGTGAACAAGAATTCGTTCAACATGGCCCGATAACGATCGCCATTGACTATAACGGCCACTTCTTGCTCATTTTCGAAGAAGAATGGCCCAATTATGCCTCTGGACCAAAATCCGCACCAAACAGTGACTCGTTTTGGGTGCGCCGCCGGTTTTCTGTGCCTCAAATGCGACAATTTTGCTTGTTTACATACCCGCCAAGATCAAAATGAGCTTCATGTGAAAAGATGATTTTTTTTTCTGTAAGTCGATCGCAGGTCCACTTAGCGAAGCGAAAACGCATTAGATGGTCAATTGGATGGATCATTCGATGGTCATATTCGTTCAGCGGAAGGATAAAACTAATTATCTGTCAAATCAGACATGAGCTAAGTGTTACCATTCACGAAATAATCACTAGTTGAAAAAAAAACCTTATATGGCGGACCCGATACTTATGTACTTATATATCAAGCACTCATGCATACAAATTCCTATACACATATTGTAATTGTATGGCTATGCTAGCAAATATGGTTTGCAAGTTTGTTTGTGAATGTGGTGGTGGGCGTGTGTGTGTATGCTGTGTATGAGGCTGTATACCTACATACATATGTTGTATGTGCTCTTATGAGTTTGGTTTTGTTTTAGTATGGGTTGGATATTGTTGGAATTTTTCCTGGTGTTTTTATCGTTTTTGTGGAGAAATTCTTTGTTAAAAATTTTTTCTCTTTTTATGTCTTTGAACAAATTTTTTCCGTTTTTTTCCCTTTTTAATTCGCTTTCGTTTTTTGTTTCAGTTTTGCCATATTTTCAGTTAATTGCTGCCGGTTTTATTTAGTTTTTGATGGAATTTTTTTTTTTTTTTTTCCACTTCAAACTGTAATTTAAATGGCATTGAATGCTTTGGAAATTTAAACTCATACGGCAAAATGTAAGGAATTTATTGTTCAAAAAAACTCTACATAGTTGTCGCCATTTAAACATAAAGTATTAAAAAAATAAAAAAAATTCTGGTATAAAGATGTAAAATTACAGCTATGTGCATATGTTTGTGTAGTTCAAGTGAATTTCAGTCGATGATTCTTGAATTATGTTCAGCAGAAGTCCTTAGTAGCCTACTAAGCCGATTTTTGCAGCTCATAATAGATGGTAGCCTCCTAACGCCATGTATATTTTTTTTTTTTGGTGAAACCAAAACTCAGGGGATGGCCCCTACTCATGCAGTGCATTGTGCAGGTTTTAGGAAAATGGGTTATAGGAAGGTGGAAGAGAGGGAGTAGTGTTTGTGGACATCTCAAGATGCGAACGGCAAGGAAGCGAGTTGCTGCTAGGTGACTATAAAATGGCCAGTGCTATAGCTTCACCATTAGACAGTCTACAGCAATCGTCCCCAAGAAGCCCGCACCCTTCAGTCCTAGCTTCTCACACTACTCATGTTGTGTGTGTTAATTTTATACATGAGTAGCGGGACCTACAGTTTAAAGTCGACTCCGAACGACAAATTTTATTGAGAAGCTTTTCATGGCAATTTTATTTACTCTCAGAGTTTTTGCCAGAAATCTACTGAGAAGAAGTTGATGTCTGACCTGGGATTCGAACTCGGGCCTTCAGTCTAATAAGCCAACACACTACCTACTAGACCACGGCGACTAATCCATTGGATAGTGATTTGATGTAAAATTACTTCTTGTTATGTTGAGAAAACATCTTTAGGTTCAGATAGACAAAGTTACTTTCTCTCTTCAGATACATTGGATTTTTCGCAATCAGTGTTGGGTCCTGAGAGAAATTAGCATTGA
This sequence comes from Sarcophaga caerulescens, assembly GCA_927399465.1. Classification (NCBI taxonomy): domain Eukaryota; kingdom Metazoa; phylum Arthropoda; class Insecta; order Diptera; family Sarcophagidae; genus Sarcophaga; species Sarcophaga caerulescens. The sequence continues at coordinate 94,332,560 of OV656868.1, forward strand.
AAGTCTGATGCTTTAGAACCCATTAATTAATTTTTTAGTGGATTGGACTTTATGGACTTTATTAATCCAATTGGAAAATATGCCGAATGAACCGTAAGATTGTTTCAATTGCTGAGAACGTTGTGGCGTCAAAATTAAGAATATCTGCTACGCTGTCTGTAATAGATTAGACCCGTGCATCATCATACCAATGCCTTGTAAAGAGTAGATCGATTATAACTCCGATAATCTCCTCGTAATACTAGAAAATGGTAACTGTTGTTCTTTAAAATTATTATTTATTGAAACTCAAAACGATGCTTACACTTCAAAGGCCAACAAAGGAATGAAATAAAGAATGATACGCATAAGCTTATATAGAAAAATAGAACAAAGGAAATTACATTAAATACATTTATAGATACATTCATGTTGTAAGGTTGCCATACCATTCAACAGTAACATCTGAATCATCTTTTTTGTAATAAGATTCGTATTCTTCGGTTGATAATACATGATCCATAGTTATGAATGATAAATTACACTTCAGAAAAAGGATATGCAACAGAACGACAATTTCAAACTCCTAAGCGGATGAACTGATAAATGAAGTGTGATGAATTCGTTCAAATTTTTTTAAATTTTCTTACCGCATGCAAACTGAAGTTCTTTTAAATTAAAAGAAAAGGAAAAGAAAACATAATAAAACTTATATTTTAAAAACAATATTCTTTTGAAACATTTCTTTGCAATAAAATTGCACTAAAACCCTCGTCATTAAAATATGTTTTAAAATAATAATAACAACAAAAGAAAATATTCTGATTTTATTTTTAATTTAAAAATATGATCCTGTTAAGTTACCCTCGTCCTTAAGTCATAAATTTGATGCTCAGGTTATTCAGTTTGTAATTCGTTTGCTTCTCTATTTTCATTTCTATTTTCGGTTTAATTACAGGACCACACGTTGTATGAGCAATACATACATATTTATATTCATAAAATGAGGTGTAAAAATAAAACGCTAGTGCTTGCAATAAACACACATTGTACAATACTTATGCCAGTAATACAATAAATTTAAGCGTTAATGTTAATGTATGTGTAGATCAAATGTTATTCGTAATTTAATAACCCCAAAGACAATGAGTATCATCAAAATGCCAACAGAAGTTTAATAGAAAAAAAAGAGAACGAGAGAGAGAGAGAGAGACAGTAATAACAAAAAAAAAAAAAAAAAATATGACACCTCGTATAAAACAACAATAACAATAAACGACAAAAACAAATATTAAATTAATGAACAGTTAAATACCATTTCTCCGGTTTCTAACTTACACACAGACATCCTGCTCTGTATATGAGGGATTTTAAAACATTTTGCCTTGAACGTCGTCTCTATTTGTCTTTCGATTAACGTAAAAATTTCTGTGTATTGAATTCATGTTAAACAATTCCTTGCAAAATATTTCATTTGCTTTGCAAAATTTTTCTCTTAAGTACTATAAAGTGTTTCGTTTGTTTAATTTCTCTGTCTGCATATCGACGCCTCCGTTCTATAACATTCTAAGTCGAAAAAGTGTGTTTTGAGTTATGAGCTCTCAAAGTTTTCACGCGACGTACAACTATATGTGTATTCTAAGTAGATTTTTCCCTATAACTTCGGAACGGATCGGCGCATCTTAACCAAATTTTGACAGTATTTAAGTTAGAGAACGTAGAATGCAAGAACATACTAAAAACGTACTAAGTACACTTAGAACGTTATAGAATGGAGGCGTCAATATTATAAATCATGTCTTCGTTTTTGTTTTTTGTCTCACTTTTTCTACTTTATGCTTCATATGTGTGCTGTTTTAAACGTGTTAAAAATTTTTAATCTGCTGATTAAATAATTTCAACTTGACAATATTATGGCTTTAATATCGCGTATTTTAGCTTTAATTAACACAATTTCCATTAACAGCTGAAAACAGTCTTAGAGAATATTAAATTTGTCTTTTTCAATACCTACGAAGTTTCGTAAAGCAGGCTTAAATCTAAATTCCTAGTCTATAACTCGCATTTTCTATAGAAAATTTGTCGATGATTTGCCTTTTCAATAGAAAACTTGTCGATAACTCGTATTTTCTACAGAAACTTTATCGATGACTTGCCTTTTCAATAGAAAACTTGTCGATAACTTGCATTTTCTACAGAAAATTTGTCGATGACTTGCCTTTTCAGTAGAAATTTGTGGATAACTCGCATTTTCTACAGAAAATTTGTGGATGACTTGGCTTTTCAATAGAAAATTTGTCGATGACTCGCATTTTCTGCAGAAAATTTGTGGATGACTAGCCTTTTCAACAGAAAACTTGTCGATAACTTGCATTTTGTACAGAAAATTTGTGTATGACCTGCCTTATCAATAGAAAACTTGACGATAACTTGCATGTTCTACAGAAAATTTGTGTATGACTTGCCTTTTCAACAGAAAACTTGTCGATGACTCGCATTTTCTACAGAAAATTTGTGGATGAATAGCCTTTTCAATAGAAAACTTGTCGATAACTCGCATTTTCTACAGGAACTTTATCGATGACTTGCCTTTTCAATAGAAAACTTGTCGATAACTTGCATTTTCTACAGAAAATTTGTCGATGACTTGCCTTTTTAATAGAAAACTTGTCGATAACTCGCATTTTCTACAGAAACTTTATCGATGACTTGCTTTTTCAATAGAAAACTTGTCGATAACTTGCATTTTCGATAGAAAATTTATTCTTTTTTATTCATCATACCCATCACTGTGCCCAAGGTTTGGGTTAGGTTTAGGTCGGAGTGGTAGCTTTGATATCACAAAGCTCACTTGAGCACGCATAGCGGCTCGTTGTGATGCCACGGGTGAATGCAGTCTCTGTACTAACCAAGTTCCACCAAAATCAAGGAAAAGGATGAAGTTGGTCAGTGCAAGGGCTGCACAAGTGCCCAAGTGGCTGTTTCAATTTTATTTCAAATAAGTTTCGTGAATTTAAAAATTCCTAAAAAGATTTTCGGCTGTAAAAAAAGGAAACAATTTTTGATAATAAATTGAATAAAAATTTCTAAAATATTTGATGCTATAACAATAAAAAATATTTTTTTCATTGTATTTAAAAGCAACGTATAATTAAATATTTTATATTAAAAACATATTTCTCCAAAGGTCAGCAAAATTCATATTTTATTGTGTTACAAAAATTCGTTTTTTTTTCCGTTTCATTTAAAATCCCATCACCCCCTCTTCTATCATTACTTTCAACGTGGTTTCATAAAAATATGACAAGGGTTACTCAACTTTTTTTTGTCCAACTCTAGTTTTTTTCTTCTTTATCGCTTTCTATTCGTTTTTTTTGTTTTTTTGCTGTTATTCCTGAAAACGTTTAAATAAATTGCAGCTTGAAGTACAGACGAAAAGGAAAAGATTTCGTCTTCCAGCAGATGGTGAAATGAGCAGTCAAATGTATTTATTTTTGAAAGAAAATTTCAAAAAAGTACATAAAAATGAGAGAAAAAAATTGAAATTTTATGCAGGATTAAGCAAATAAAATTGCTAAAAGTGAATAAAAACTAATAAAACATAAATGACATTGATTTGATTTAAGTTTCACTACACAAGTCTGGAGAAGAAGAAAAAAGACTAAAAATGGGGAAAAAATGAAAAAACGAACTGGAGGAACAAGATTTCATAGTCAAATCTGTTGTCGTAAATAAATAAAAAAAAAGAGAAACACTTGTAGAGAGAAAAAAATATTGAAGTTAATAAAAAATAGAAAATTGGATTATTTAACAAAGAAGAAAAAGATGAAGGAAAAAAAGAAATAGTTTTTAAAGGCACTCCAAATATGGTTAAAATATAATAATAAAATCGTTCTAAAAAAGAGAGAACCAATTTTTTTTTAATATTTATGAACAGGATTTACAACAGTTGACGTATAATTTAGTTATGGTTTGTGTCTTTAATGACATATCTCTTTAATGGCGAATTGCTGGTGTGACGTCATTTGTCCTATAAGGGCAGAAAATTTATATTTTGTGCTCCATGTGTCTTAAACTTTAGTCCTATCACTACTAGTTGAAAAGATCAATTGAAAGTATCGATTGGTGTAGCAAAGGCGAGCTCCAAACTGAGGCATCTGCAAAGAAGAATCGAATATTGCATAGAATTAAGGAATAAGACACAATAAGGCAAAAAGGGATATACCACGGAGATGATGAATTAGTGGTACTCAAGAACAACTGACAAAAAAAAAATCTTTTAAAGTTACTCAAGCATAAGCCGTAGAGTTCATCTATAAGCAAGGAAATTAGATGCTTCACAATACATATACACTTTCTAAGTGGTACTCCCAATATGTTTGTTAATTTGCCTTGTATTTTTCACAATGTTTTCTGAAACTTTCTTTATTTAATATTCCCTTTTTCTGATCCCTTTCTTTCTATAAGAATTCAAATAAAAAATAAAAAAACGAAATATTTCTTCCTTTGTTTCTTGCCACAAATTAACTCCTTCAACTGTTGTTTGGTTTTGGAAACTTGATTGTTGGTTGTTGGCTGTGTTGATAAAGTGATAAAGTGTCTGAAATTAAAACTGGAAAATTGTCGCCATAAATCTTAATTTCCTTGCCTTTTTTTCTTTCTTCATTTTGGGGTTTACAAACAACGAAAAAGAAACAGAACAGAACAGAACTGAACTGAAAGAATGAACCCCCCAACAACAACAACAACAACAATTTGTCTACAATCTTGGGTATCCATCAAAATGAAATGAATCACAAGAGTTTCGTTTTAATATTAAAAAAATTCTCTTTTTTTATTTTTGTTTTCTTTTATTTGATTTCTTTTTTTTTTTTTTGTTCGTTTGCTCTTCAAAGCCTTAAGGCGTTAAATGAATTAAAAACTTTGTAACACAAAAAAAAAGAGGAGAGGAAAAATTAAAATGAAATTAATGAAAAAAGCTTTGGCTCCAAACAAAAAAAAAAAAAACTAAAACAAAAATAAAAATAAAATCAAATAGGACTCTGTACGAATAATATGTACACTGTACTGGAAAATGGTTATCAAATCCAAGTGAAATTGAAAAGAAAATCATTTATTTTGAATAAAAATGTTCTTCTTTATAGGCATTTGAAATCATTTAATGGTCATTAAATTGAGGCTGTAATAATTCGGAACTCTCAGAATAAAAGGAGGAATTACTTGGGGATTACAAGAGTGTTAAAGCAGTCAGGCATTCCTAATATTCCTACAAATTCAAACAATCCCTTTCTTCATGTAGCTGTTATTAAAAAAAAGTAAAAAAAATGTTCTTGCAAGCCGATGTCGCACCACTTATCTGGATCCCCGAGCTCAGTAACATTGCAGGAAACTGCAGAGCCAACGAGCTCGCCAGGGTTGGTGCATCCGTAATCCTCTTCAATCGACTTGGGGATGCCACTTACTTAGGTCAAGTTGGCCATCGCGCGGAAATTCTTTAGAGACGCCTCCTCCTGGGTCAATGACGAGTCCTGCCCCACCGCTAGGCTCACTTGGCCCTCAATGGATAGAAGGCACACCAACCAGATACTTGGACTTGGTCGTAACATCATCTCGATCACAGTGGCCATGCTTACAGGTCATTGTGTTATGGGAAAACACGCGGAAAGAATGCAGCTCCCATCTAACGACTTCTGCCGTGGGCGCAGATCCGCTGAGGAAGAGGAGAATGTTATCCATTTTCTTTGTCAATGCCCATCTCTTGCGAGTTGCAGATATAGGTTATTTTGGTCGCCAATCCTAGTCAGCTTGACGAAGCTAATGTAGCACGATCCCACTGTCGTTTATTCCAACACAATGTTCTGTATAGCTAATGATCATTAACGACACAATGTGTATAAACAAATGAATATCAAATAACATAATTGTGGGCATTGACTCTCGCTGCTTTTGACGCGTGCTCAGGCCGTCAAAGCATGTTGTTGTTGTTGTGTATTCTCCGCTGGCTAGCGTGGGAATTATGCTTTGTTTGCATTACTGGTGTTGGGCTGAAGGCTTGGATCGTGTTGTATACACACAAACCCATATATTATTAATTGATAGAATATAGGTCACTAGAACATTTAAGTAAACATATGTAATAAGCTAAGAACTATATAGAATTAAGGGAGTTGATTCGAAATTGTCGAATCAGCTAAAAAACTGTATAAAAGAGGAAGTCAAAAATCAATTGAATAAAGCATACAGAGCTCTTCACTTGAGCTCTCGAAACCTGCTAATATTCATTCTTTTATTTCACCATCTTACACTAACATCCATTGATGTCAAGGATATACCTTCGTTTATCAAACTTTCGGGCTGGTTTTCCAGCGTGGGGTGGTCTTGCTTTAAATGTGCAACCGTTGCGCTGACTAACTTCTTCTTCTTCCATGGTTTGGAGGAACTTGGTCTGTACAGAGACTGCGTTCACTTTTGGCGTCACAACGGGCCACTATGCATGCTCAAGTGAGCTTTTAGTATCAAAGCTACCACTCCAACCTGCCTACCTATTGTAAACCGATAACTAATGCCCTCAAATGGTTAGTAAACTTTTTAATTTTCAAAAAATTGCCCTTTTTATGGTTTTAGTTACTTAGTTTAGAAGGATAAAAACACAAAATAATGCAGCACGTCTAGGTGTTCGCAACTTAAATGTGTTTTTCTCGTAATCATTCTTTTCGACCTGGCGACTACGATTTAATGAAAACTATACAAGCCGCAACTGTTTGATGGTGCTTTATTCCTTCGTTTCATTTTTATAGGACTTTAATCGAAAGGTCTAAAGGAATTATTTCTGTTAAGTTTTCAATATTTTAATATACATACATCTCAGGGCATACCTCTTTAGTAGTACGCTGCGTATGAGTAATATTTTTTGATTTCCACAATCATCATACGTTTGGGTGGCATGAAATAATTTCAACATAATGTAGGGAAAGACTTTCATTTTATAATGTTGCATGCCGGCATTATTATAATAATTTTTAATTTTTATTATTGTTTACATACATATACTCTCCTCAATGCCATAATTAACTAATTACTCCATTCTTTTCTGCGTGTGCATTTGTGTTTTATTTTCCACAAAGGTTTGAAGTAAATAAAGGCTCCAAGACAAAACAAGAAAGAAAAAGAATAAAGAGAGAAAAAATTATAAGAAAGCAAAGAAAAACATTTTAACTGCATTAATATTAATAACCGCTCTTAATCATACAAATGAAAATTAAACATAAAAAAGAAAACGGATCGAGAAGTTTTACTTCCTTAACTTTAATAAAATTTCCAAAAAAAACAAAAAAAAAAAAAAATTGTCTCCGGTTTAAACCAGTAAAATTTGGAGTGAAAAAAAAATCTAAGAAAACAAAAACTTTTTGAAATCTGAAACTATAGGGGAAATATTTTGATTGTGGATAGTTCACTGGACTTCAAATGGAAATATTGAAATTTCTTTGTGAAATTACAGCTCATGTCCTGTATGGCTTGAAACAAAATTACAACATTCTGGTACTGGTGTAGAGCTGGGGATCGCGCTTTTGGATTTATGCTACAAAAAGTGTACAAATATACTTTCTTAAGCATGTTTGAAGAGTATATTAGAAGAATGCCAAGAAAGTTTCTAACGAAGAAGATCGACACACAATCAAATATTTCTATCAAAGCACAGATTTTTTCATCCTTAACTTTGTCAACATTAATCTTGACACAACATCTTGGCGGTTCATTTTCCAATTCCCATAGGTAGGTAGGTAGGTAGAAGTGGCTGTCCACCCGATGAGCGGACACACTTAGGCCTCATACAGGGCCCATTGTGATACCACAGTTTCATCTTTCCCCTATTCTAGGAACCACTCGGAGCTTCCGATGAAGCGACTTAGACTGCCAATATCCACGCATGACAGTTCATCTACATCCTCCATGTAGTAGGCACCCAGGTGTTTCTTTCTCCTCCGACCAAGTGCCGGACATGTGCAAGGTAGGTGAAGAATAGTTTCATTCTCCTCTTCATCTCCACAGCTTCTGCAGAAATCATTCGCAAGGTGTCCAAGACCAATACGCCTCGCATGTGTTCCTATAATACAATGCCCCGTAATAACCCCGATAACAGCTTTGAGCCTGCTTCTTTGGAGCTTAAGCAGAGTCGTCGTGTGCCTTCTATCCAGCTTTGGCCAGATTTTTTGCGCCGCTCTGCCCTTATCCGAAGCTGCCCATCTACTGTTGGCAAGGTCTACGATTGCATTGTTAATCATAAGCCCACTGGTACTTAAAGGGATCCCCAATGTAGAGAATTCATCAGAGAGCTCGACGGTCGTGCCCCTTCTGGCCAATTCATCCGCTCTGCAGTTGCCGGGAATGTCCTTATGTCCCGGTACCCATGTGATACAAACATCACATCGGTTCGCCATCTCATTGAGACATCTGCGACAGTCGTATACTGTCTTGGAGTTTATCACACTAGAATCCAGCGCCTTGATGGCCGCTTGGCTATCGGAAAGTATAATGATCCTTCGCTTGCGAACATTTTTGTCCGCAACAATTTTCACAGCAGCTTGAATAGCCGACACTTCCGCCTGAAAGACACTGCAGTGATCTGGTAGTCTCATAGACTTGGATATTCCGATTGATCTCGAATAGATGCCAATACCAACGGCTCCTTCTAATTTGGAGCCATCGGTGTAGATTTGTGCGGCATTTCTCGTTAGGTGCGCCACACCCTTTCCCCAGTCCTCCCTTTTCGGGATAGATGTCCTAAAATTCATTGAGAAGTCATCTCGCGGTGTCATATAGTCTATGCTTCCGACAATATCAGCTCCCTCAAGTATCCTTGTATGACCAATGCTCGATGCATGCCATTGTCCAGTCGCCCAGAGACGCCTACTGATCCTAGCTGCCACACCCCTGCAGTATAGGTCGAGCGGTAGAAGGTATAAGATCATCTAATTATGCAAGCAGATCGTTGTAGCTTGCGTATCAAGTTCAAGTTCGTTGTCCTATTCAGGGATTCCCACCACACCAGGCATCCGTAGGTCAGGATAGGTCTGACCACCGCTGTGTAGATCCAGTGAGTCATCCTAGGTTTCAGGCCCCATTTCTTCCCCAACACCTTGTTACAGGCGTAGAGGGCGATGGAGGCTTTTCTTAGTCTGTTAGTGATGTTCGGTTTCCACGATAGTTTCCTATCCAGGATAAGGCCCAAGAAGCGCGCCTCCTCCTTGAGTTCCAGTTCCGCCCCGTACAATCTCAGTGGACGAAAAGGTGGAGGTTTGTACTTCCTCGTGAAGAATCGCTCCGTTTTACCGGGATTAACACCCAATTCCCATAGTTTTGGCTGTTTATCGTTGACGTTGGTCATAGGCGAAGGGGACATCTTAAAACCACATGGAAGAAATAATAAAATGAATGCATCAAGCTAAACGATGATAATGATGAGAAATTTCTTCATAACAAAAGAAGTGCTAATTGGAAGTCATACAGTTGACTTGAATTACTAATTTACAGTTAAAATTTTGCTGGGTTTGGTATTTTATCTCCCTTAAAACCACAATTTAAGTTTCGTACACTGTGGCTGTTTTATTGTCAAGGAAAAACTCTTCTACTCTTGTAATCTTAATAAGTTTGCTGTTGCTACAGTTGTTTTTGTTGTGGCTGTTGTTGTTGTTTTTAAGTAATTATCTAAAATTTCTTCTCCTACATATTCATTTGAAACCTTTCTTTTGTTTTTTTTTTCTCTCTTAAAACTCTAGATGTTTTACTCATCTTTCAAATATTTTTTTAAATTATTTTTCTTCAATTTTTTTTTTTTAAATTTTAACTGTGAAGTGAAAGAAAATAAGTTTCTTTGCCAGAGGAGAGCATAAACCACATAATGGTTAATATTAAAAGAAAAAGAGATATTTTAAAGTTTATAAAAGTTTTTCTTGATTATATTCATGTTGTTGTTGTTGCTATATTTTCTTATTTTTTTGTTTTATTTTCTGTGCATATCTCTTCAGCTAAAGGAAGTTGTCATTTTCTTGTAAAATGTGTATTTATTTGACATCTGTCTGGTGTAAAAGAGAATAGAAATTTAACCCCTGTTTTCAGGCATCTGTCTTCTGACAGATGCTTGAAACATACAATACAAAATAATAATTACCTCGAAAGGGAAGGCAGGGTTTATGGTGGAAAATAAAAATTGCTTTTTATGTTACAAATCACTTAAAAATTCAAGAGAATTATATTTAGAATATGTTAACAATACTATTTCAATCTGTAATTGATAAAAAAATAAAATATTGAATGAATTTCCTAATGTCTACATAATATTTTTTTAGTCCCTTTAAGGAGCTTAGAGCTGAGAACATTTTTCCATTTTCTTTTTTATTTCTTTGCTTTGCTTTTCATTTTCCACGTTTCATTCATCTAGTTAAGCAAGTGATTGCCAGATGTACCTGTCAATATGGCCAATCGTATTCATTCAATAGATCCTGACCACCAACGGCTAAACAACCCATGTGACATTTTAGTATCAGAACTCTTAATAAATATCTTACAGTCCACTCTGTTTAGTACTTTGGAGTCGGCGGTACACATACATACCTCAAAGGTCGCATCGGATATCTCGCCTTAAACAGATCAGAATTCTTTAATTGGAATCCTAATAGGAAGAACCCGAATGTGTCTATAGGTTACCAGTATTGTAGAATGCTCATAGTCCATTTAGCTTTAATGGCACCCGCTGAGTCGTCTGCTGTCATATAATGCCAGCTGAAAGCCAATTATGTACAGCAACTTATGCCAACTTTTGAGTGGAATAGAGGCGTAGTCTTACATTCCTTTGATATTTGGAATCATGATGATAATTTTATAAATCTAAACCTTTTTAGATCGAATTTGAAGTCCACTAGAATGTGAAAGGTGGTGAATTCCTTCGAAGAGTATCACACTTTGCTATAAACTGCTTGACGACAATACAAAGGCTCTTAATGTGAGCCATACATTAGTGGGATGGTCGTGTAAAAGACAAATTGAAGAGGAAAAAGAGCAATCGGCATGTATTGATTAGAATTGAGGACAACGGCTCAGAACAGGTTAAAGTACATAGGATTTGTTAAGGCTTCTATGCTCTTTATAGGTTTAATTGGATAATTACCCACATATGAGTAAAATCAAATGTAGCAGTCATAAGCGTGTGTCATTGATCTTAATGTGAGTAATCACAATAAGGCCAATATCGATGCTGCAAACTAGTTTCTTCCTCCAGTGTTAATGCTCTTTCGAATTCCTTACTATAAGGGGCGTATACTTATTATCATTTCATTTAAATCAATCATACGCCTCCTTTTGATTTGCTTTATAAAAGAGAAACATTATTTGTTTGTATGTACTTAACCGTAGATCGAGCTTTGTATCAAAAATGATACATTTCAATTTTTGAGACTATATAACTTTAATTCAGAAAAAGTTAGATGCCTAATATTTTTTTAATTCGTTAGCATTGTTATTGTCATTATTTTAAAACAAATAAAAAATTAAAATTTCAAACAGGGGTGCAAAAAATCAAAAACTTCATAATTCTGGCTGATGTATCATTTTTGATACATACGACTTTCCTAGCGATTCTTTGGTGTTGTGTATGTAAATTTTTTAATTTTTCAAATTTATGGTATTTGAGAAGGAATTGAAAGTTAAGTGTTGGAGGAAAGTAAAAAGGTTGAATTTTCTGTTTATGATATATTCTTGATATTGACAGCAGTAGTCGTCGTCTAGTATGTAGCGTGTTAGCTTATTAGATGTCAGGCCAAGGTTCAAACCTCAGGTCAGTTATTTCCAATTTACAACGAAAGGTTGTAATGACCGATTATATATGTATTTATGTAATATTCCTGCTGCTGGAGACTCTAAAGAAGAAGAGAACAGAAGATCGTCTTATCAACTGATGAAAGTATTGGCAGCAACAAACGTTACAATCAGATGTTTATCGCCAAATATAGTACTACTTTAGTAATTTGGGAAGAAGAAATACTTACGATTTTCACGCAGATTGCTAGCAGCTGTTTCTTGAAATGTTGTAGAGACTTTCTTACTGCTCTTCTCATATTTATCTCACGTGATAGACAAACATTATAAAAAAAGTATTTCGTCCTACGTTTTATTTCATTGATATTACAGAAGGATAATATTTCGGTCAACTACGTATGTATGAGATAACAGAATCATTCACTTTGATAATGTGCTACTCGGAAATAATGATAAATTTATACATATTACGTCTTATCGAAAAATGAGCTGAAAGTCTTTCAGCATTTAATAATCCCAATAATTTTGTCGCTCTAGATTAGTAACTAGTTGAATTTCGTGGTCGTTTTAAATTTCGTGGTCCACCGAAATCGAATTGGCAGTTTTAGATGCAAGTACATTCTACATGTGTAGCAAGTACTTACAGCTGTACTTGGGAAACCTGTATCCGGGAAAACAGAAAGGAATCAAAGAGAGTGCATTGTTATTGACATAATCGATGACGTTGGCAACAAATTTTTCTAACGAAATATAACAATGATTTGTACCATCAGGTTTCAGCCAGCCCCCAATTGAGAGTGTTACTGATGCGAGTGACAATAAGCTGCCCCATCTAAACAATTGGAAACTTATAAATCGCCACAAAGCAAGGGTGCTATATGCCAAATTATTGCCATTTAGATAAAAATAAAACCAAGCTGACATGAAGTGTTTGATTTTTACGTAAGAAACCATACTGCAACGTTCATCATGTTAAAAATTTTGGCATAAATTTCATAAAAGTGATAATAAAATATAATAATAGAAAATAGTTTTATTAAAATGAATTAAAATAAATCAAAATATTAAAATTTTTTAACAAAATCTATCAATAATCATGAAAATACTATGTACTCGTACTACAAGTTTGTATCAAAAGTGATACATAAGCTAGAATTATGAAGTTTTTTTAAGGCTCGATCGACGGTTAAGGCTGTTTGAGGAACGGTATTTACATTTCTATTTTAAAATTTTTTAAATCCTTTTCTATTCAACCACTTCACTTTTATTTTAATTTAAACGTTTCCTTTCTTCAAAATTGCTTATAAGATTACTTATCGTGCTGTATTGTTGTATTGACAGTTTGTGTGTTTTAGTATGTGTGTGCAGATGTGTGTACCTATGTGTGTGACTGTGAAACATTAATATAAAGATTATCATTAAATCAAAAAGTAATAAAAAAAAGTAGAATTCAAGTACTCCATTATATTATGGCAACGATATTATCATTTCCAACAGATTTTTTTTTGTTGCTTTTTATAACATCTTTTTGTTGTTATATTTTTGTTTTGTGATTTTTTATTTCTTTTGCTATTTTTTTTTTTTTTTTCTTTTTTTGCTTGTATTATTTGTGAAACACAAGCCAAGGCCTATAAGTTATTTACTTGTAATGTTACAAAGAAATATTTGTCACGCTTGGCAAATCATCTTTTACGAGAGTGTATTTCATTCATTCTTAACATTCTTTTTGGCATTTTTTGCCTCTCTATAGCTATAGTTCTTGGTTGTTGTTGTTGTTTTGGTTTTTTTTTTATTGTTTTCCTTTCTTCATACTTAACAGCAGTTGTATAAATATAATCAACCAACAGAATCATTATCATCAACACCATCATCATTTCTATTAAAAAGAAAAAAAAAACAAGAATATCAGAAAAAACAGGCAACTTGGTGCTGTGAAACTCAAATAAAAAACAACTGCAGAGTAGAAATAAGTGCTCAAGCATTGGTAAAAAGAATAAAATGAAGAATAAAAAATATTTTTGCTTTGTTTTGTTTTTGTTTTATTTTATTTTTTTTATGAGAAAATAAATAAAATGTGAACATAAAAAATATTTTTTTTTTTCTTTAAACATTTCGTAAACAAGACAAACTGAACATCCGTTAACGAAAAATAGAAGAAAGAAGAGCTGTTGTGGAACCAGCCGGAAAAAAAACTTAAATTTCTTCATTCCTTTCAATGCATCTTTACTTTTCATTTTTTTTCCCTTTAGTTGAAGAGCAATGACTTTATAACTTTTATTTTTTTTTGTTTAGAACACATAACCTCAAAACTGAAAAAAAAACCTGAAAATTATTGTTGTTTATAACAAACAAAATTATCAAACATATACACAAGTAAACTTCTATTGTAGTAAAAACAAAATGAGCATTTACAGTATTACGAGTAGTTGTAGTTGTACTGTAGCTACACAACGCATAGCAACATTATAATAATAAACCTAAACAGTTTCTAAAAACTAAAAACTTTATGTTTTCTCTCTCTCTCTACTCCCTGAGTACTCACTGATCTGTGATTGTATGACACATGTTTGTTTTTTTTCAGTTAACTCTCTCTCTCTCTCTCTATCTACATATCTTTTGACTTTCTTACATTTGTTTCCATGTTCTATGCGTGTTTGCGGTTGATTTTTATTTTTTTTTTTATTTGCTTTTCCTTTTTATAACTCATACTGTGTAGGCAGAGAGTAAGACAGTGTGACTATTTTTTAAGCCTTTAGGCTTGCTATTGTTGTTATTAACGTTATTATTATTATATTCAATGTTATTTACATTGTTTATGTGGTTATGATTGTTGTTATTGTTTTTTTTTTGTGAATTTTAATAAAATACAGTTAGACTACCATGTTGTTATTTGTTTACCACCCTTTACTTTGTTAAATTGTGCTATGCTGTTTTGCTATTGTATTACGGTATATAATTTTACGTATGTTTCTCTGAATTTTTTTCTTTTTTTTTTTTCAAGTGGATGTGAATGTCAAGTTGTTGTTGTTGTTGTTATTATCCACTATTAACTCTTCACATACAAATTAAGGTTATTATTGCCATTGAGTTTTAACTTGTTTGGAAAATCTTTCATTCGCGATTTTTCTCATTCTACATACATACGTATGTAAGCAATTTCATGCTGATTTCATGAAAACGGGTGCTGAGAAGAGAGAAAGAGTACGTAGATAAGAAAATAGAATCTGTAATGAAAAATGAATGTACTGTACGAGTCAAATGGCATATGATTACTGAGAATTTGCTGTCACTAATGACACAGCTTAGTAACACTTGATTTCATGGATTAATTTTCATGAAGTAATTTTGACTTTAGTCAACTCAATCTTTTGTTGTTTTTATAGAAATAATTATGAAGTATGTTGTATAAAAATTAAAATTAAATTCGTTCCTTTTTCTATTTATAATGATGATAAATTCATTATGTTTCATAATTCTTCTTGGTTTTGTTGATTTATTTTCGACCTTTTATTTGCTTTTTTCCGAAAAAAGTAAAATAACATAAATTACACTATGCGACAAAATAAAAAAAGTTAAATACACCCGGCTAATGACATAGTGAAGGTTGTGAGTTTTGTTGAGTAGATCTCAAAAATATTTTTTTTTATATTTCTTGAACCCTTCAAACTTGTTTTATTTGACAAAAACTGTTTTTTTTTTGGACTTTATGCACAAATTTCTGGATTACACAAACATTTTTGACACGATTTCCAAAATTTAGATCTTGTTGGAAAGGAGAGAGTTGGACCTTTAGAACAGTATACATACATCTATTATTAGACTTAATATGCTATGAGATTTGATAAGGTAAACTTGGAAAATCCAAATTTTTTTCATATTTTTCAAGTCCATTCATAGTAGCAAACTTTAATAAAAAAAATATAGGATAAGTGATAATATTCTTAAGGTCTGTTCTCTTGTGAAGAGATTGAGTTATCATTTGAAAAAATTAGATGAAAATTACCGTAGTTATTATTTAAATAATATAACAGTAGTGTTATATTTTTTATGTATGTCATCTCATCAAATGAACTTTTAGCTCAAAAATTTTCAGAATTTTTGATGGATCTAGATTGTTTATCACAAAATGTCGCAATTTCACGTTTGCACGACTTCCAGAAGTCGGCTAATATTTGTGTTTTTTTTATTATTTCTATTTACGCAAACATTGACCAACTTCTGGTGGTCGCTCAAACGTGAAATTGACATGTCTTCCGATAAACAATCAAGATCCATCGAAAATTCTGAAAAGTTTTGAGCTAAAAGTTCATTTCAGAAAATATATAAATATATGAAAAATATAACTCGACTGTTAGACTCTTTAAATAATAACTACTGTAATTTTTGTCCGATTTGATCAAACGAAGTGCCAATCTCTTCACAAGATAGTTTCAGAATGTCATCACTTATTACATATTTTTTAAGTAAAGTTTGCTACTATGAACGGACAAACTTGAAAAAATATGAAAAAAATTCGGATTTTCCAAGTTTACCTCATCAAATCTCATAACATATTAAGTCAAATAATAGATATATGTATATCGTTTTAAAGGTCCATCTCTTCCCTTTCCAACAGTATTTAAATTTTGGAATTCGGGTCAGAAATGCTTGAGTAATAAGGAAATTTGTGCGTAAAGTAAAAAAAAATGTTTTTGTCAAATAAAACAAGTTTGGAGGGTTCGAGAAATATAAAAAAGGTATTTTTGAGTTCCTCCTCAACTAACTGAACAACGTAGACTATGTAGTTACTCGGGTGTATTTTCACTGTCGCACCGTGTTATTAATAAGCAAATTTCGATTTTATTTTCAACTGAAATACCAAAAAAAAAAAAAAAAAGAAAGAATAAATGAATTAAAGGAAAATAATTTATTATCGGTCGTTTAAATGGTAAGAATGAAAAAATAAATATAAGATCTCAACAAGCATATGAACAGCTTAGAAGACATGAAGAAAAAATAAGTGCCATACAAGATGCTAAAAACGTTCTCTTGTCTTATGCATATGCACTTTCGTCTAGAACAAAATTACACAAATTTCTACGCCAATATAACTGAAATTGGCCTTTAAATCTCAGCTCAAACAATAAAATGATGAACGAATTGAATATTTCGCCATGAATTGATAAAATTTAAATGAATTTTAAAGTCAATGATTGAGGTAAAATGTAGAAAAATATTGAAAATTTTAAAGTTAATATTTTGGAATAATTTTATTAAAAATTTTCATAGACACTTTCATGGACATTTTTAGTCTACGATTTAGTTGAACACAAACAGAATTTGAATTTGCAAAGGCATGTGTTGAAAATTTTTGTTAAAATTTATAATTGAATTTGACTAAAATACAGTTACAAATACACACACACACACATACATATACAATAGCAATATGTTTTACAATAATTGTGTTATTTTGTTTTGTTATTGTGTTGGTTGTTGTTGAAACTTTTTAAGCACTTAAAAATCACCAAAGAAGCATGAAATTTGTATAAAAGTTTATAAATGTAAAAAAGTACTAAGCAATTGTACGAAAAAAGTACTTTTACCGCTTTCTAGCTTTACAAAACTCTATTGGAGTGAATTCAAGATATGAGCCACATATTACAATGAAATTTCATTTCTGATTTATAAGCCGCCTTTAAAGTATGAACGAATAACTCTTAAGTAATGCATGATACCGATTAATTACCCTAAAAAGTCTTGCATAGGCCCTAATACATTTAGTTTGCCTTTTCGGTACTTTCCAGCCTTAAAAATATTCAGTTTTGTTTCGTCAATTTGTCTCATGCCCCGTTTTGGTACATTTTTTCTTACTCCACTCCATCAAACTCTAGTCAGCAACAAAGTGTTGTTACTATTGCAACCTTAATGCTACAATATTACACATACACATACAGAGAGATAGGGAGACGATGTGGTGAGAATAGAGAGAGAGAGAGAGAGAGAGTGAATATAAAATATTTAAATATGAATGTAAACAAAGTTGATGGCGTTGTTGTAAAATATTTCACTTTGTTGGCAAGTGATGTCGTTGTTATTGTTATTGCTGTTGTTTTTGAATGCATTAAAGTTGCTGTTGTTAAATGCTGTAAATAAATACAACACTTTCTATTTTCTGTAAACAAACAATAATAATACATTCATAATAACAACATACGTTAGTCTATACATATGTATGAATGTATGTACAGGGTGGCTGATATATAATGCAACAAAGTAAAGCGCTATATTTTTTTTAATTTTTTTTTTAATTTTATTGTTCAAAAGCAAAAAATGTTGGAAATAACATCAAATTTTAGAATTAGTTTAGATTTGTTCGAATTGGCCACCTTTGGTACGAATTATGGACTTCAAACGGCCGTCAAAGCCATCACAGGCTGCACGAAAGTGGCTCTGCGGTATTTTGGCCCATTCCCAGCGAAGCGCCGTCTTGAGATGATCGACACTTTGGTATTTTTTAGTGAGAACCTTACTCTCCAAAATGCCGCAGGCGCAAAAGTTCAACGGATTGAGATCCGGAGATTTTGGTGGCCATTGTGCGGTTGAAATGAAGCGAGGAACCTCCTTTTTAAGCCATTCTTGACGCGTGCTGAGTCCTGTTGGAATGTCCATGGTCTGCGGCCGAAATGTTTGTCTGCCCAGGGCTTCAATACTGTCTTTAAGACATTTTCGCAATAATATTCGGCATTTATTTTGACCCCACGGTTAATGAATACGAGCGGGGAGCGACCATCGCCCGTTACGGCGGCCCACACCATTACCATCGGCGGCGCTTGAGTTCTGGTGGCCAATCGCAGGTGTAAATTTTCAGCTGACCTCTTTGGCAAGTAAACCCGATTATTTTGTTTGTTCACAAACTGCTCAATTTGGAATAGCTTCTCATCGGAGAAAACCAAATTCAGTAACTGGCCACTTTCGTGCAAGCGAAGTAACTCCTTGGCTCTTTCCAGTCTAACTTTTTTTGTCCATCGGTGAGCTCTTGCACTTTTTGGAACTTCAATGGCTTTAGTCCAAGCTCATTTTTCAATATGTGTTGCATCCGTTCTCGCGATATGTTCAGCTCACGAGCAATTTTTCTACCACTGCGGCGTAGATTTCGATCAAATCTGGCCTTCACTTTTCGGATCATTTCTGGTGTTGTTACCGTTTTTTTTGTCCACTTTTTGTACGCGATGCAACTCTGCCAGTATCACGGTAACGAGCAATGGTACGAGAAACAAAAGATTTATTCACATTTAAATGCTGGAGGGCTCTAACGATAGCCACCTGTGGTTTTCCAGCCAAATATAAAGCAATCACACTATCACGCTTGAATTCCATCACGAATAACTTCTTTTCTGAATGCAATAGATCAAAATGCTTTTGTAAGCTTGTAAATAATAAAATGAGCTGTCACTGGAATAAATCGGTCAGATGTCAGACGAGCGGTTTACAAATGATAACAACCTGAAGTTGGTTGCAATACATATCAGCCACCCTGTATATATGCATACAATAACAATACAACTCTCTTGCTAAATCGGAGTATTCTGTAACTGTGTGCTTGTCAGAGAGGGTGTGTGCGTGTGGGGCTGTTTTAAATGAAAATTAATGCATGTCTGTGTGTATAAGAGTAGTTTATAAATATGAATTTGATTGTATTGCAAATAAATGTAAATATATGCACTTATACATACACGCACTCTAATATGTCTAACAGTTACAGGCAGAGTATCAAATGTATATGACAGGGCAGGAATAAAATTGTGTTTTATTGTAAAATTCTTTATGTTGACAAAATAATTGCTTGGTGGAGTAGCATGCATTTCTCTTTCTCTCTCTCTCTCTCACTCTCTCTGACAGTTTTTATTTTACATTTGTGTATGTGTGCGTGTGTGTGTCGTTTGGTAACAAATTTATTTTGAGTTGCAAATCTTCATTTAATAAGGCATTGTTTTTATCATCTAAGAGATTGACATAGCATTTCTTTTCTTAATTCAAATTTCTTTCATTCTATTCAATTTTAAATGGCCTTGATAGAGATTTTCTCTCTTTTTGTTCTGTTTTTATTTTTTTGTATTAAGAATTTTTCTTAAAATCTTTTATTATTTGAAGGTTTTCTTTTTCTCTATGAAATCTTTATCTTTATCTTTTTCGTTCTCATTTTTATTTTCTTTATTAAATATGAAAATATAAAAGAAAAAATTGCGAGTCATTACATATGCCTTAAAGCGAAGAACGAACCTTAGATAAAATACTTCATAAAAACCAAGTAATTTTTCTTTGTTTCGCAAACCTACATATGTACATCAGAGTAAAAAGGCTTTATTTACTCTTTTCTTGTGTTCTTTTTTTCTTTTATTTCTGTTTTTCTTTTTGTTATGTTATGTTATGACCTCAAACTTTCTATGAATTTCCATGCAGCATTTCATTCATTCATTCATTCAGTAGCATTTCATTTAAATAATCACTGCAACTATAAACAAAACTCTACTCTACTACTCAACCACGGGCAAAATAATAATCATTTCTCTCTTATAAAGGGTGATTTTTTAGCTATTATCTTTTTGGCAACACTTATTTAAACAGCTCACGCACGTTTCGTGTTTTGTTTCGCTGTCAAACATCTTCAGTTTGGTCTATAATTTAACCATGAATCCGTCTTACAAACGAACAACGCTTGCAAAACATTGAATTTGGCATCATTGGACCGTACTTCTTCAAAGATGCTGCGAATCGTAACGTAACTATGAATGGTGAGCGCTACCGTGAGATAATATCCAACTTTTTTTTTGCCCAAAATGCAAGAGCTTGACTTGCATGACATGTGGTTTCAACAAGACGGTACCACATGCCACACAGCACGCATAACAATGGACTTATTGAGAGGCGAGTTCGGTGAACATTTTATTTCACGTTCGGGACCGGTCAATTGGCCGCCAAGATCGTGCGATTTAACGCCTTTAGACTATTTTTTGTGGGGCTATGTTAAAGCTCATGTCTATACAGACAAGCCCGCTTCAATTGACGCATTGGAAGACAACATTGAAGCATTTATTCGTGAGATACCGGCCGAAATGTTGGAAAGAGTATGCCGAAATTGGACTAAGCGGACTATTTGAGGCACAGTCGCGGTCAACATTTGCATGAAATAATCTTCAAACATTAAATTATATGGACCGTACTATCGATTCAAATAAAGATTTCATGCATTTTTCTGAATTTTATGTGTTTTTTTTTTGGAAAATTTTCCTATAGCTCTTAAAAAATCACCCCTTAGTTCCCCAACCCTCTTCCTCAAATGCTTACATACACATGTGTGTGTGTATGTGTGTGTGTGTATGCATGTTAGAAGAATATATAACATACAACCAATTACATAACATGTTAACATGCTAAAGTTTTGTTTGCTTTTGTAAATATTTATGAATTTGTTCTCGCTTTGCCTTTCCATCCGTCACCATCACCACCACAGCTATCATTCTCTTTAACTCTTTATAATCATTCACTAATACACATTCACATACATATGTATATTTGTGTTATGATGTTACATGCAAAGAATAAAACGCAATTGTATGACCATATAAAGGAGAAGCAAATCTTTGTGTCTGTGTTGCTTGGTAAACGAATGAGTTCATGTGTATGCGAGAGAGAGAGAGAAAGAGTGTGTGTGAGGTTACGTATGATGCTTGTGTTTGTTCATTTGAAATAAAAAGAGAAATTTTATTAAGCAAATCTTTAAAGAAATGGGATTCACTTTCTTTTCCGTTCTTTTTTCTCATTTTATTTTTTCTTTTTTTAATTTATAAAGAAAATTTGTTCCACTCCTTTTTTAATCCGGTTCTAACAAAACGAAATGATTTCAAAATATGGGTCAGTCAGTTGAAATGAAATACTGTAGAGATGAGAAGGTTTCATTCACATAATTCCAAAGATCTTTTGATGTATTCCAACAGTTTGCAACATTTATTGCATTCTCACACTCTCTCTCTCTGTCTATATCGACTACATATAGAGTTTTATACGTTAGCCTGAAACCATACTAATGCAGATTTTAATGAACTTGTTGTTCTTTCTTTGATCTTTGGAATTCATGTTGTTTAGAACACTTTAAAAGGAAAAAAAATCAGAATAAATGCCAACAGGAGTTGCATCTAAGATCAGTTAAGAAAGATCGAACAATATATGGAAATCAAAGGAAATAACTGGTGTTTGTTGAGTCCTTTGCTTTTCGTTTAAAAGAAATGTACAGATTGATTTTAAAACAAAATTGAATGAAATAGTAAATGAAACATTTGCAAATAAATCTCTTTTAATTATTTAAGAGCCTTGGGATTAATTGTCTTTTTTTTATTGTTGAATCAAGTTCTTTGAAGCATTTAATTACTTTTTTATAGTTAAGAAAAATTATTTTTCTTTTTAAATAACCTCTAGACAATTAAAATGAAATATTTTACATGTTCTATGCTTTAGATTACACGGTGCGACAGTGAAAATACACCAGAATAACTACATAGTCTACGTTGTTCAGTTAGTTGAGTAGAACTAAAAAATACCTTTTTTATATTTCTCGAACCCTCCAAACTTGTTTTATTTGACAAAAACAGTTTTTTTTGACTTTACGCTCAAATTTCCTGATGGACCTGGTATACATATATCTACTATTCGACTTAATATGCTATGAGATTTGATGAGGTAAACTTGGAATATTCGAATTTTTTCATATTTTTTCAAGTTTGTCCGTTCATAGTAGCAAACTGTACTTAAAAAATATGAAATAAGTGATGATATTCTGAAAGTGCATTATCTTGTGAAGAGATTGCCACTTCGTTTGATCAAATCGGACAAAAATTACCGTAGTTATTATTTAAAGAGTCTAACAGTCGAGTTATATTTTTTCAAAAGAACATTTAGTTCAAAAATTTTCAGAATTTTTGATGGATCTTGATAGTTTATCGGAAAATGTGTCAATTTCACGTTTGAGCGACCACCAGAAGTTGCCCAATGTTTGCGTAAAGAGACATAATAATATTTGCAAAAAACACAAATATTAGCCGACTTCTGGAAGTCGTGCAAACTTGAAATTAACACATTTTGTGATAAACAATCAAGATCCATCAAAAATTCTGAAAATATTTGAACTAAAAGTTCATTTGATGAGATGACATATATAAAAAATATAACACTACTGTTATACTATTTAAATAATAACTACGGTAATTTTCATCCAATTTTATCAAATGATGACTCAATCTCTTCACAAGAGAACAGACTTCAAGAATATTATCACTTATCCTATATTTTTTTTACTAAAGTTTGCTACTATGAACGGACAAACTTGAAAAAATATGAAAAAAATTCGCGTTTTCCAAGTTTACCTCATCAAAACTCATAGCATATTAAGTCAAATAATAAATATATGTATACCGTTTTAAAGGTCCATCTCTCCCCTTTCCAAAAAGATTAAAATTTTGGAAATCGGGTCAGAAACGTTTTAGTAATCTAGAAATTTGTGCGTAAAGTCTAAAAAAACAGTTTTTGTCAAATAAATAAAGTTTGGAGGGTTCGAGAAATATAAAAAAAATATTTTTGAGATCTACTCAACAAAGCTCACAACCTACACTATGTCATTAGCCGGGTGTATTTAATTTTTTTATTTTGTCGCATAGTGTTATTATTTTTGTTTTTTATTATTGTTGTTGTTGTTGTTGTTTTTCTATCTTAAAACAAAAAGCCATTAATTATTTATAATTCTCCAGATGATTGTTTTAAATCTTTAAGTAATTTATTCGTTTATTTGTTTACATTATTCTTATTTTCTAGAGAAATACACTTAAAACTATAAGAAAATGATTTCGTTTTTTCTAATTTATTGTCACTTTTAAAAAAGTAACCAGAAAGCATTTTTGAAAACAATTTGTTTTGCTGTGGTTAACGATTGTTTGCTCTCTTCATGATTTCAATTGTTTTTCGCAAATACAACTTGGGTGTAAGACAATAATAACGGTAATGTTTTCCTAATATTTCATTTGTTTATTTATTTTCTTTATTTGCAATTTTTCCTAAAAAAATAATTGTCATTGTCATACTTAATAGCCATCAAGTGTGGTTACATTGTCATTTTTCATTGTTGAACAAAAAAAGAAATTTCCTCTACACACACTTACTTTTTTTTTTTAGCAGCAGAGAAACCACAAAGAGAGAACGAACACTCATATGCAGGCAGCAGCGTTGCCAGAAATTTTTTTTAAAAAACTTTTTATTTTTGGAAAAAAACCTTGTTTTTACAAAAAAAAAAATTGTTTTCTGCGAAAGTACCGAACTTTTAAAAGAAAATACCGGAGTTCGAAGTCTATTGAAAAAACTTGTTTTATTAGAAAGCAAATTTATTGAAAACTTTTTGGCATCTCAAAAAACTTGGAATAAAAGGGAAACTTGGCAGATGGCAACGCTGTATGCAGGTATTACTTATACTCACTCTCTTCCTTTCGTTTACATTTTTATTTGACTGCATAACTTGTATTTTTTGTTTTTGGTTTGCTCTCTATAACCACTCACACACATACATTTATTTTATTTGTTTTGATACTCACATGCAGCGTTGAAAAATTCAGTACTTTAGTACTTTTTTCAGTACTTTTTTCGTTTCAAAAATACCGCTTTCAGTACTCTTTTATTATTAAATATTTTATGTCTTGCGCTTTTCTACTACAAATGCATTACCAACATGTTCAACGCAATACTAAAGGTAGAATTAAACATAAGCGCCGGTTAGCCAAACGTCCACGGAACCTACGTTCGTTTTTAGAATACGAAAAGCAATGAAATCGCTACCCGAACCGTAATGTAATTTTGGTAAGCATTTGCATTGCTCTCCATATGCTAAAAACGAACGTATATCACATTACGTTCCAACGACGCTTGACTAAACAGGGCTTTTACGTTTTGTTACGTTCCGAATCAACTGTTTTTGTCTTAAATGTCTATTAGATATAACTAACTAAATAGTCTAGTAGGTAGTTTGCTGGCTTACTAGACATGAGCCCACGATTCAAACCCCATGGCGGACATCTCCAACAAAGCGAAATGTGAAAAAATATTTCTCCGGTAACTTCCTTCTGGCAAAAATTCTGAGAGTAAATAAAATTGCCACGATAAGATTTCTCAAAAATCTGTCATTCGGAGTCGACTTTAAACAGTAGGTCCCGCCACTTATGTATAAAATTAACGCACACAACATAAGTGGTGTGAGAATCTAGGTTGTAATGCTGACAAAAGGGTTATAAATTATAATTATATATAATTATTATATAATCTATCTATATATATAAAAATGAATGTATGTTTGTATGTACCTTATAGAATCGTAAACTATGCATTTGATCATGTTATGATCTTTAGCAAAGTAGTTGCACATGAGCCGGGGAAGGTTTCTAGGTTGGTATGGCGACAGGTGGCGCCACTTAAAAATACTAAAAATGAATTAAATCGTAAACTGTGCATTTGATTATGTTATGATCTTTAGCAAAGTTATTGCGCATGAGCCGACGAAGGTTTCTAAGTTGGTATGACGAATTTTCGACAGGTGGAGCCACTGAAAATGACTAAAAATTAATTAAATCGTAAACTGTGCATTTGATTATGTTATGATCTTTAGCAAAGTTATTGCGCATGAGCCGACGAAGGCTTTTAAGTTGGTATGACCAATTCCCGACAGGTGGCGCCACTGAAAATGACTAAAAATGAATTAAATCGTAAATTGTGCATTTGATTATGTTATGATCTTTAGCAAAGTTATTGCGCATGAGCCGACGAAGGCTTTTAAGTTGGTATGACCAATTCCCGACAGGTGGCGCCACTGAGAATTACTATAAATGAATTAAATCGTAAACTGTGCATTTGATTATGTTATGACCTTTAACAAAGTTGTTGCGCATGAGCCGGGGAAGGTTTCTAAGTTGGTATGACCAATTTCCGACAGGTGGAGCCACTGAAAATGAATTAAATCGTAATCAAATGATTATGTTATGATCTTTAGCAAAGTTGTTGCGCATGAGCCGACGAAGGCTTATAAGTTGGTATTACCAATTTCCGACAGCACTTCAATAAATGTTCATAATCGAAAACCTCTACATTTTTAAAGTTTATGTCAATTTTTTTTTAAATGAACAAAATCAATAAAATGATTCAAATTTGTTTTAGTTGGAGGCGTAGCAACGCGCGCAGGGTACAGCTAGTTATATATAATTATTATAACTTATAATGACCAATTATGTATGTATATACGTATGTATCTTTTACAAAAGTACCATTTGATGCAAAAAAGTACTTATTCAGTACCATTTCAAAATTTCAATTTTGCAACACTGCTCACATGAGAAGAGTACACAGATGTTAACAATAAAAATAAATAAATAAATATATATACACCCTGTACTGTACTTAATCATTTTTACTCTCAGACACACACACGCACACACAGTGACACACTTTGTTCCCTTTCCTTATGATGGGTCGGGTAGGGTAGGGTCATAGCACAGGCTTATGTTAATGTAATTGTCATCAAATGTTTGTTGGTTTTGTTTTCATTATACAAAACACATGCTTGCATACACAATGAAATAAATTAAAAGAGTAGGAATACCCAAAAAATAAATGAATAGAGAGAGCTAGAGATCTATGATTGTGTTACAATTGTGTAAATGTTATGCCCTTTGCAATGTATGGTAGAAGAATATGATAGACGAGCAATAACATGGTATTATTTTAATATTTATGGGAGAGGGCAAGGAGAGAGAGAGAGAGAGAGTGGGAGAGGCATATTATTACAAAACAATAGAGCATTACATATACATTACATTACAAAGAAATAAACTAAATAAACATATTTGTACGTGTTCACTTACAGAAGAGTTATGTCTGTTAAGGAACAACAGGAAAAGAGAGAAAAAATAAAAAATTCTCTTTTGATCATTACATTGATTATTAAGCCATTAAGGAAATTTGAAAATAGAATTTAAGGAAATGATGCTTTTTTTATATTGCGTTTCACTTCAAAATTTAAATATTTAAAGCATTTTTATAAAATAATTTCAAATAATAAAATTATATTTTATTTTTCAAACTAAAGGGTAATTTTTTAAGAGCTATAAGAAATTTTCCAAAAGAAAAAACACATAAAATTCAGAAAAACGCATGAAATCTTTATTTGAATCGATAGTACGGTCCATATAATTTAATGTTTGAAGATTATTTCATGCAAATGTTGACCGTGACTGCGCCTCAAATGGTCCATCCGCAGTGTCCAATTTTGGCATACTCTTTCCAACATTTCGGCCGGTATCTCACGAATAAATGCTTCAATGTTGTCTTCCAATGCGTCAATTGAAGCGGACTTGTCTGTATAGACATGAGCTATAACATAGCCCCACAAAAAATAGTCTAAAGGCGTTACGATTCGCAGCATCTTTGAAGAAGTACGGTCCAATGATGCCACCAGCCCATTAACCGCACCAAACTGTGGCTTTTTCTGGATGCATTGGTAGCTTTTGCAATGCTTCTGGCTGATCTTCACTCCAAAATCGACAATTCTGCTTATTTACGTATCCATTGAGCAAAAAATGAGCTTCGTCGCTGAACACAATTTTTCGATAAAGAAGTGGATCTTCGGTCAACTTTCCAAGAGCCCATTCACCAAAAATTCTGCGTTGCGGTAGGTCGTTCGGCTTCAATTCTTGCACCAGCTGTATTTTGAAAGGGGCTTCACACCTAAATCCTTCCGCAAAATTTTTCACGTTGTTGAGTAACAGAGGCCCAATTGCTGCAAACGGCTATGAATCGATAATTGATGGTCATCATTAACACTGGCCGATACAGCTGCGATATTTTCTACAGTTCGCACTCTACGTAAGCGTGTTGGTGGTTTAATGTCCAACAATGTAAATTTGGTGCGAAATTTAGTCACAATAGCCCGAATAGCCGCTTCAGTGGGTCGATTAAACTGACCATAAAATGAAAGAAGCGCGCGATGAACTTTCTTAACGGAGCACGCATTTTGATAATAAAATTCAATGATTTGCAAGCGTTGTTCGTTTGTAAGACGATTCATGGTTAAATTATAGAACAAACTGAAGATGTTTGACAGTGAAACAAAACACGAAACTTGCGTGAGCTGTTTAAACCAGTGTTGCCAAAAAGATAATAGCTAAAAAATCACCCTTTATATGACCCTTGATTTAAATAAATTTTTTCATTTTAATTTTAATTCTTTCAATTATTGTTAATAATAATTTATATTTATTATGTATTTGTTTTTGCTGATGCTGATGCATTGAAAAACATTATGGAGGGAAAAATAAAAAGAAAAGGGAAGACAAAAAAAAAAATAACAATTCGGTTTTTAAGCAAAACCCTAATCCAGAAATAAACACTTAAAGTAACAACTGCTGACTGATGATGATGGCGATGATGGTGAAAATCCAACAAAAAAATTCTCAAATTTATGGCTATAATCCTTTTTTAAACAACTCACTCTTGCAACCTCACTCGTCTACTCTTTATTATTATACATTTAGCACAAGCCATACCCCAGACATCCTCCCTGCATTGAAAGCCTGCGTAAAACAAAACTTGAACGAAAACATCTTGGCCAGGAAGGCCATAGCAACAGCAACATCATCAGCTCTAAATACACAGCTTAACTTAATCACGGTATAAGAAAATCAAAGAGAAAAACATTAAAGGCGAGAAAGTCTATTTTTTTTTTATTTTTATTTTAAACAACAAAATATTTCATTTAAACATGTATTTCAAATACAAATAGGAACAAAAATTATTTTTTATAATTCTGAACAATACTTCCTGAAAACATAATAACTTGCTGCCTAGAACGGAAAGAATAAAAGGAAAGAAAATTGAAAAATTTTGTTTTTGCCTTTTCTTTAAAATACCCTTTGGAAGAAAGAAGAAATTTATTTGCTTTTACAATTTTTCAAGGTTTCTGTTTTTAAAATTTAAATCCTTTAATAACATTTAAGTCTTTGCTAAATACGCTGTTGTTGTTAATGCGAACAGAACGCAATTGTTTCTTGTATATTTTTGTAATTATTGAAGGGGCTTAAAATTGAAATTCCCTTAAATTTAAATGATAATGATGAATTATTTGTTAATTAACATTTATTTTGAATACTAAGGCTTTAAATTTAATTATTAAACACATAGAAATTCAATTGAAATTCAAGTGGATGGGTGCCACAGTAAACAGTGTAACTTTTTTACATGGTTTTTGCCAGTAAAAATGTTTTATCTGTGCTATGCCATGGCAGTATTTATTCGGAGCTTATCAATCGTTTTCCAAAGCTTATCATGAATACTTTAACTTCATCTCAAATGGCAACAAATGGGCTGTGATATATAGAAGTGGTTACTTCGATACGAAAGAGGTAAATAAAAAAGAATGACTACTCATAGCGCCCGGAAGCCATTAGAGCATACGGTTCTTGTGATTCAGGAACAATTGTAACGCGTTTACCTTTTAAAAACGTTTAAAATATGAGCTCGTAGATTGCAAAAAAAAAAATAAAAATAAATTTGTGTTTAGTTTTAATTAAAATTCTTTATTATTCGCACAATTCTGTGTGCCACTGTTCACAACTTGATGTAAACAACAACAATTACTTTTCTTTGTTATTCCTCTATTTACACCCTTTGCACAAACAATAACAATTGCTAGACAATTATTCAACAGATCTTTGTAACGGAAATCTTCAAACCATTATTACTCTCTTCAAACGCACAGCGTCTTCATACAAGACTTACTGAACTTCATATGGAAATTCACAACATGGAACAGGAAGTGATCTTACACGCAGAAGATAGGCAAAAGAAAGATGAAGAAAGGATGTGAAAATTACAATAAGCAGTATTCAAAAGAAAGTAGAAGAGCCTTATCAATAGGTACTTATTGCCTTATGCCCAATATGTACCGGGTTATCCATTTTGTGGTTTCAAAAGTAAACGTAAATAAAACACATATAAAATATTTTTTTCATGATATTTCTTTTTTTTATTGTAAAGTTTGAACGTTGACATTATGTGTGAAACACAACATCATTTAAATGACCTCCACGCGAAGTGTTGCAAGCATAGATTCTTTTGAGGTAATTTTCGATCACTTTTTGACACATATTGGACGGTATCTCAGCCATAACTTGACGAATGTTGGTTTTTAAGTGCTCAAGAGTTGAAGGTTTATCTGCATAAACACGGTCTTTCGCGTAGCC
The DNA here is from genome assembly GCA_927399465.1 of Sarcophaga caerulescens. Taxonomy (NCBI): domain Eukaryota; kingdom Metazoa; phylum Arthropoda; class Insecta; order Diptera; family Sarcophagidae; genus Sarcophaga; species Sarcophaga caerulescens. The sequence continues at coordinate 94,362,652 of OV656868.1, forward strand.
CCACAAAAAAAAGTCTAATGGTGTCAAATCGCATGATCTTGGTTGCCAGTTGATATCGCCACGACGAGAAATTACGCGGCCAGGAAATGTGTCTTGCAATAAAGCCATATTCGCTCGAGTTGTGTGGCATGTGGCATCGTCTTGTTGAAACCACATATTCTCCAAGTCGTATTCTTCAATAGCAGGCAAAAAAAAGTCGGTTATCATATGACCATAACGCTCCGAATTGACCGTGACGGTCCTTCCATCGTCGTTTTCGAAGAAGTAAGGTCCAATCACACCTTCGGACTAAAGCGCGCACCAAACAGTGGCTTTTTCTGGATGTAATGGCCTCTCTTCAATTACTTGAGGATTCTCAGAACCCCAAATACCACAAATTTTGTTTATTAACATACCTACCGAGTGTGAAATGTGCTTCATCGCTGAAGAAAATTTTGTTCGAAAAATTGCCGTCCACCGCCTGTTGTCAAGCACCCATGCCACGTATCTACGACGTTGTGAATGGTCAGTTGGCTTCAGTTGTTGCGTGAGCTGGACTTTATATGGATGTAGGTGTAGTCTAGTAGGTAGTGTGTTGGCTTATTAGACGTAAAGCCAGGGTTCGAGCCCCAGGCCAGACATCAAAACAAAATACGAAAAGTATTTCTTCGGCGATTTCCTCTCAGCAGATTTCTGGCAAAAACTCTGAGAGTAAATAAAATTGCCATGAAAAGTTTTTCAAAAAAATCTGCCGTTCGGAGTCGACTTTAAACTGTAGGTCCCGCCACTTATGTATAAAATTAACACACACAACATAAGTGGTGTGAGAAACTAGGTCAATAATCCTGACTGAAGGGTTGTAATGACCAATTATGTATGTAGGTGTAGATCTAAATGCAAAATACGCCATAATGTGCCGTAATTCCTGAGAACGACGAGGAATCGACACATTCGGATCTTCGGCAACACCTTCACTTACAATAGCGATATTTTCAGCGGAACGAGCGAAACGATGATGCACAGGCCTTTCAATATTTGTAACCACTCCAGTCTCTTCAAATTTCTTCACAATTTTGCCAATTGCTTACGTAGTTGGCCGATTATGTAAACCATAATCTCCTCTTAAAGCACGATACGTGGCTGTGGCAGAATCACCATTTTTGTAGTAGGTTTTTATAATTTTTATGCGTTGTGTGATAGTTAAGCGATCCATTTTCGTCAATGTCAGACATTCAACTGAAAAGAAAAAAATTGGTTTCACAACTTAGTTTGACAGATGTCGAATTCCAGTCCCATACTTTTGAAACCACGAAATGGATAGCCCTTTATTTCCAGTGTTGAGGCGGAGTACAGCAGGATACATATCAAGTATAAGGAGTTATCTAGGATTGAGACAGATTTTGTGAAAAGTACCTCAAGACGATATTTGTAAAGAAATCTTTCAGCTTAAATATGATGAAGAATTCATTAAAATCATTAGCTTTTGAATAGGTCCCTTAGGCAATAGTCAGAATGAATTATTATATTATTATTATTTAAATTATTAATTATTTTAAATACCCCACCACTCCGCCATAGTAAAGTTTGGTTACATTTACGTGAAATTGAATTTTTCCACAAACCAGGTGTTAAAATTTATTTTGAATTCTTTCTCTCTCTCTCTCCCTCTTATGCAAATAATTGCTCAACAACAGCATAAAATTAATAAAAAAAAGGAAAACTTAAATTGTTTAACCATCAAAATATGAAAATAATAACACAAAACAAATTTATAAACAAAACAAAAACAAATTGAATTGAAAAAATATGAAAAAAGTTTTTGAACAAAAAATTTTCGCTGAGAGCTGTTGTTTTATAATCACGTTAAATAAATAACTTTTTAGCAGCAGCAGCAGCAGCAGTTTTGGTTTAACCCAACCATACTCTCTGTTGCCTAATCATGGAATACATCATTATATTACAGCGTTTGGCCAAATTAAATTTTACGAAAAATATTGTATTTTTTCAATTAAATTTTTGAAAATTTTTGAAAAATAAGGAAAAAAACATAACCAGCACCTTCATAAAAAAAATTTTAAATTACAAATTACATGAGAATGAACAGTAATTTGGGGGCAAATTATGCTGAAACAAATCTGTATTTATTAATAAATGATTACACGTTCGAGTAAATTTTTTGTGTGGCCTGAGTTTAATTGGAAAATCAATTCATTTTTCGGTGGCAAAAAGCAATTTTTTTAACAATGAATTTTGAAAAATGTAATTATGGTATTCTATAGGGATCTATAGGGACAGTTGTCTTGTTTGCAGATTTTCCATGGAAAGAAAAGAAGGTACATTCGTCTTCCTACTCGTATTAAATAAAATATGAAACTCTATTCTTTAAATACAGGCAAGAAATAATCACTAGGTTAGGTTAGGTTAGTGTGGTAGCTTTATACCAAAAGCTCACTTGAGCACGCATAGCGGCCCGTTGTGGCGCCACAGGTGAAGCAGTCCCTGTACTGACCAAGTTCCTCCGAGCCAATGAGGAAGAAGGGCTGCACATTTAAAGCACGACTACCCCACGCTGGAAAACCAGCCTTCCTTCATGTCAATGGACGATAGCTCCGTCAAGCTAACAAGGGTTGGAGAGCCAAATAATCTATATCTGCATCTCTCAAGAGATGGGCATTGACATAGAAAGTGGATAACAGTCTTCTCTTCCTCAGCGGATCTGCATCCACGGCAGAAATCGTTAGATGGAAGCTGCATTCTTTCCGCGTGTCTACCCATAACACAGTGACCTGTAAGCATGGCCACTGTGATCGAGATGATGTTACGACCAAGTCCAAGTAACTGGTTGGTGCGCCTTCTATCCATTGAGGGCCAAGTGAGCCTAGCGGTGGAGCAGGTCTCCTCATTGATTCAGGATAGGTTGGCGTCCCGGGAGAACTTCCGCTCGATGGAAGTTTGAACGAGGTAAGTGGCATTCCCAAGTTGATTGAAGAGGATTCCTAGCGCCTGCCCTGGCTAGCTCGTCTGCTCTGCAGTTTCCCGGAATGTCGCAGTGTCCGGGGACCCAGATAAGTGTCACACTGAATCGCCCAGAAAGAAGGTTGAGGCAGCGGCGGCATTCCCTGACGATCCTAGAATTATCCGCAATCTATCAGAAAAGATTGAGATGCGGGTGAAAGGAGCTCCGTGTGCGAGGATCCACTGTGCGGCCCGGTAGATGGCCATTACCTCCGCCTGGAACACGCTGCAATAGTCCGGCGGCCGGAGTGAAATATTCAAGTCCAATCTCCCAGAGTAGACTCCGCTGCCCACCCCGCAATCGAATTTGGAGCCGTCGGTGTATACATCCAGGAGTTCCGGGGGGACGGTCATATCATATCCAATCGCCTCTGCTCGGGATCAGGAAGTTGAAACCCCTGTCAAAACAGTATTCCACAGGGAGATAATCGATATCCGGTGGGGCCACCGGGTCAATCTCCAAAATAGAGGAGTGACCAGAGGGGACTAATAATCACTGATTTTCACCATTTCTCAACTCTCAAAATTATTCCAGCTATCCCACTACCACGGTTCGAAAGAGGTCCCTCTGGGCTACCATTTGCATATAGTCAGTATGGTGTACTATTTCTTATATGTTCCAAAATGGCCACTGATTTTCTAGAGTATTTTCAAGCAAAAAATTAATATTTTCACAGCCAATTTTCTCAATACCATATCACTTTGTATGTGACTATGTTGCTGATTATATTAAGAGGCTTTGGAATTTTCCTTTGCATATAGTATGGTACTCATAGACCTAGAGTATTTCCCAAAATTAGCTCCTAAACGAGTGGGCTTGATCAGGTGGATACTTTATTTTTTTATTTATTTATTTAAGTCAATGGATAAATTCCTTACTGACTACATAATAACAAAAATAGGTACGAATAAAATTTAATACAATTACAAACAGTTTCTTCAAAAATAACGTAATTATTACAATAAAAATAGGAAAAGTTAAGAATTGAGAAATACAATAATATTCCGTTTTATAACGCAAGAATTTAAAGAAAAATCAACAAAGTCTGACAAATAATTAAATTGACGACAAATTCTAGTTAAAGGATCAGCAATAGCATATGTAATTAGTTCTGCAGAATTGAATATACTAAATAAGATTACAACAGCGGAAGTTACGACAAGGAATATTGAATTTAACCGATCCTAACAGAAATTCACAGCAAATATTACCATTGATCAGATTAAACATAAAGGATATATTTAACGTCGTTCAACGGCTCTTAAGGGTAGGCAGTTTTATTAATGCCAGTCTGCTAGTATATGGAGGCATATCCAAATAATTCCATCCAAGGCCACGCAAACAGCCACTGTAAACATCATAGTGAGGATCCCATACAATGGATCCATACTTCAAAATTGGTCTGACAAGTGATACATATAGCTGTTTCGTAATATAAGGATCAGAATTTCTTTTGCCCAACGTTTTATAAAGCCAAGAGTGCTTCTTGCCTTATTTACAGTCAAAGTGATATGATCATTAAAGTTTAATTTTGTGTCTAATAGGATCCCAAGATCAATAAAAGAGTCAACATTCTCCAATTGATGACCTCCAAGCAAGTAATTAACCGTGATAAAATTATTTCTTGAGAACCGCATACATTTACATTTTTCAATATTCAGCTCCATCATGTTGTACTCGCACCACAAAAAGAAATTATTGAGATCATGTTGAAGATACATATGCTCGATGAAATTATTAAAGGAGAGAAAAACTTTTACATCGTCAGCGTACATCAAGATATTGGCAAAATTAATTATGTTGGGAAGATCGTTTATAAACAGCGAAAAAAGAAGTGGACCAAGATGGCTGCCCTGAGGAACACCAGATAGCACATAAATATACTTAGATAAGTTATTGTTCACGCATACGGTCTGATTTCTACCAGTCAAATACGACTCAAGCCATCTTAAACTCCTATGATTTACACCCATTAAATCCAATTTAGTTAACAGTAGTTTGTGATTCACTTTATCGAACGCTTTGCTAAAATCCGTAAAAATTACATCAGTTTGCTTCTGTTGAGAAAAGGCCGCATTTACCATGGATGTTAACTGAAGCACATTAGTCGTTGTTGAGCAGCCCTTTCGGAAACCATGTTGATGAGGTGATAATAACGATGAGGTATGATGGACCAAAAAATCGGCAATCAGAAATACCTAATAGTGCTCCGTTAAGGTCAAATTTTGTTCTGTTAAGAGGAAATTTTGCTCTGTTAACGCTGCTAAAATTTATGGATTGCGTCTTGGATTTTCAAATTCGAATTTATCTTCACTCACATGAATGTACAATGGGTCAACTGGAGCTCCGGATATTTGTCTTCCACTGGCAAATACACGTCCTCTAACCTAACAAATAGAATTCTCAGCACCAGTCCTTCTATTGTTTGCAAAAAATGTATGTCGTGATAAACAATTTTAAATGGAGGCTGTATTTGAAATGTATTTGAATATTTGAATTGTATTTTTCGAATTTTCACTTCTTCATTCAAAAATTTTTGTTTTCGTTAAATTCTTATGCTACGTCAATACAATTTCAAATGAAAATTCAACGTTAATGCTTAGCTACTCCCTCAAAGTGAATTTATGTTGTTGTACCGTTTGATTATGGCAGACACATTACTGTCAGTTACAGATTTTGGCTTCAAATGGAAAAATTCTTCTTAAATTCAATACGTCGCCATTTGTTGCTGTTAACATGTCACTTTTTATGTGCAACTGCTTGTTGCATGACTGCATTATTGCAGCCCCAAAAAAACTTTGTGTTGTTAAACGTATGTGTTTGAGTGTATTTCAGAGTACACGAATTGTATGGATACGACATGGCTGGTTGACAGTTTTGCCAACTAGAGTTCATGGGAATTCGAAATAGTTTTCCAATAACCAAGAGCGTACATAAAATCCAAACCAAAAACGTGACTTCAAACAGAATCGATAAATTGTTTAAAAAAAAGGAAAAGTTATCTCCTAAAAGTCAATACACATTTGAATTTGGCTATAAATAAATCGCTCTTAAAAAGAAAAGAAGAAAAGTGTTTGGAAAGACTTGATAAAAACGCAAGAATATTAAATTCGTATGAAATGTTTTTAAAACATCTTCTTGTATAATTTTGTAAATATTTGAATTTGTTTAAAATTGTTTCCTTTACAAGTCGCCGTAGTCTAGTAGGTAGTGTGTTGGCTTATTAGACGTAAAGCCAGGGTTCGAGCCAGGTTTATTCGACGATTTCCTCTCAGCAGATTTCTGGCAAAAAATCTGAGAGTAAATAAAATTGCCATGAAAAGTTTCTCAAAAAATCTGTCGTTCGGAGTCGACTTTAAAAGGTCCCACCACTTATGTATAAAATTAACACACACAACATAAGTGGTGTGAGAAACTAGGTCAATAATCCTGACTGAAGGGTTGTAATGACCAATTACGTATGTATGTATGTTCCTTTACACTTAGGCGTATGATTAATTTTGTATGCAAAACAATTATGGCTGTGGTTCAGACATCAGCAATGAGTATTCAAAAAGATAAGTAGAATCGAATCATACTCATAATTTCAGATACTTAATCGCATTCATACATATTTTAATATCATGGACCTCTACTCATATTCAAAGTTTGAAGTACTCATCATATTCATACTTAACAATACGTATGCTGTTGTTATTGATTTCGACTCACTCTCCATAACTCAACATACATATATACGAATCACAAAATAAGTATGAATCGCGTACGATTACTAAAATACTTACCAGAAGGTTGTATGTTTGCTCTGCTTGCTCTCTCTTTCTCTCTCTCACTTTCCATGCATATAAATGCGTGGCAAAGACAAATCTGCTTCGTGTGAGTATTCAGAGTGCAATATCCAGTAAAGACTCCGAAAAAATTGCTAAGCTTCCTGCTTTGAAGTTTGTGCTGACTTTCTATGAGACTTTCATCCAGCTTCTATCAGTTTTTCCTGCATCATCTAGCCGGTATCCAATAAAGTTGGTCTTTTAAATAAAAATGCATCCCTTGGCTAAAAGATGTTGAGCTGTTCAAGTACTTGGTCTATTTAACTTTTCATTGCCACAAATTTGTTAATGTCAACCGATCTTTATCCAAAATTCTAAGAATATTTTCGCCTAACATTATTTGAGACACAGAATTAAGCAAGAGAATGGGGGAAGGTTACTATTTATGTTGTTTTTGTAATATTATGCTCTATTCTACTGGAATTGAAATTGAATTGAAGAGACACAGGTTCACTTGCTAATAACTGAAGGTATTTAGAAGAAGAGAGAGAGAGAGAGAGAAAGAGAAAGAAGCATTCTAAATTGTCCTTAGTTGCAAAATATTTTTGTATCTTTATTCTGGAATCTTTAAAAGTATTCTATTTTTCATAAAAATTTATTACAAAACCCTTGGCATACACAACAAAAAGAAAAATGATTTTTTTATTACTGAACTTTAACAGAAAACCAACAAAAAAAAAAACAGAAGAGAAAAAATAAATAAAATTTTATTTAATTTAAATCACCTCTCAACCGCTTTTAAAAACAATTCTCTTCTCTTTGGCTTTTCATTGAGTCTATTACCAGTGCTGATGGCCTTAATAGAAAATAAAGGCCATAAAATCGTTGGCAAAAGTAAAAAATGGAAAAACCGAATGTCTTCTTTGGGCAAAGCAGGTGTTTCAAAATAAATAAATTTTTTTTTTTTTAAATTTACTTCCCCTAAAAGACAATGAAAACATAAGACAACAAATGGTACCTTTGGTCGTTTCTTCTTATCTAAGATAGACCTTTAAGTGGTATGAGGGATAGAATAGACAGAATTGTCTAAAATAATAATAAAAATCATAATTTCCATTTCCATTCGGTAGCTTCCAAATAATGGGATTTTTTTGCTTTCAAGTTTTCTTTTGGCTTTCACATTCACTTCCGTTATTACCTACAATGACCCCATAAATGGCAATATTAATGGCTGTTCACTTTAATTTTTGTTTTTTGAAAAATAAGAAAAATAAGCCTCTTCTTAATTTGTAAAGGCCACAGTTTTAAATTTAAGGGAAAAAATTTTTGAAATTAATTGCCTAGAAAAGGTTTTCAAGAGGAAACTCGTTGCAATTTCCAATTTTTATGTAATATTCAATGGATTTGTTTGTAATGAGATATTATTTTGCTGCAATTATTTGGTGTTTAGTAAGAAACCAGCATTAGTTAACTTATTGTAAAAATACCGCCCGAAATGATCGATTGCAGCATGCCATCTTGAGTCATTTAAATGATAAAAATTCATCGAAATCATATAATCAAAGTATTCCTGATTATTTCTGTATGACTATCTTAACGATAGAGTTGATCCATACTGAACTATAATCAGTTGGAGCCTTGAAAGAGAAGAGAGGGCCTGAAATTGTGAAGATAGGGGAACGAACAAATGCGCCGAAATTTTGATAAAAAATTCATTTATTTTCAGATGGTCATTAGCATCAGCTACAGCCATAGCTGCCAGATAGATAAAGCACCAAATCGTCGTATATTAGAAAAAAAAATTGACATAATCGTCAAAGGCGTTCATTGAAATCGTCAAAAATCGTCAGAAAAAATAAGTAAATAAATTAAAAGGTTTTCAAAAAAGTTCTGTGTGATGTTCGCTGGAACCAACAAATTTTTTAGTGCCTTGGCTTCTTAAGACGGTGCAAGAAATATTTCACTTCATTTGGTCTTCTTCCTATTTACACCACTTATATCCGATCAAGAATAGAATACAACTCTCATGTGTGGGCCGGTGCCTCAACGACTATTTTGAGACTTCTCGATCGCGTACTGGAGAGGGTTGGGTATCCAACTTCATTGATTTATTAGAGCGTTGTAATGTGGCTTGTATTTCACTGTTCTATTGGCACTACAACGGATTTTTCTCGAGCAAAATAAAGGACTTATTCCCGAGAATCGTATAACACTCGTGTTTCTCGGCGAGCATCTCCGTTTGTGGTCGATTGGCTAGTTGATTGCACAATGTGTTACAGACAAAATTCGTTCTTCTTTCGTTCTCCCTTCTTGCAAAGGTCTTTTCTATCACTCGTGTCATAAAAGGTTTCAAATCTAGTGTCCACAAACACTCCTCCCTCTTTCCTCCTAGTTTTCCTAGTTGCAACACAATGCACTGCATGAGTAGCGGCTATTCGCTGTTGGTCGAAAAAAAAAAATGTAATGGCACTTGACTTTGGTTTTCCTAGAGTGATATTAGAATCTATATTCGAAACTTTCCAAATGGTCTGCAACGGCAAATGGTAAATTATGCTCAACTACGAGTGTTTATCTTATTTCTTATTTATTTGCCTATTATATGCTGGGTAATGTTAGGGTATTTGAAGATATTTGCAGAACTTACCATTTTTCTTTAAATATCTGACCATTTTTTTTTAAATTTCTTTACTTTTTGGCACTTTTATTTATGTTATGTATTTAGCATTTTTTTGTTCGTAAATATTTTAAAAATAAATATTAGTACTAAGCTAAATTTGCAAAAGTAAAAATTTCAAAGCCAATACAAAGCTTAAAGTGGCTTTAATATACAAAAGTGAAGAAAATTACGTAAATTTTTTAATTTCTAAAAATCGTCAAAATAATGGCATAAATCGTCAAATCATCAATATGATATTTTTGGAGCACAAAATCGTCAAATCTGGCAGCTGTGGCTACAGCACTGAACGATATATGTATATCGTTCAAAACGAGAGATTTTTCTTTCCCTTTTTTTTATTTTATTTAAAATCAAACTTGAATTTATAACACACTTTTGACGTCTTTGTATACACAAATTATACCGTATACGCTTTATTATTGTTGTTTTCAAACACACAATTTGTTTTACAAAGTCATTGTCCTTCAATTTCTCTCACATCTGTGGATTTACTCTGTTATTGTTCCTTTTTTTATATTTTCTTCTCTTTTTCTCTTGCTTTGCTCACAAGACTTGTTTTTGTTTATTTTTTCAATGACTTTAAGACTTTTGAATTGTTTACTTTACACTGAGTGTTGATAAGGCAAGAAATACCGCAACTTTTTTTATTTCTTTATTGTTTATTCTTCTTACCCTTGGTGTTTCTCTTTCAAATCGTTGTCTAATGGTTCGAGTCTTTCTAACTGTTTACTTATTTCATATTGATGTTTAAAAGGCTTTCATTTAAAAGAAAATAAATTAAAACACGCACACACACATACATACACATACCCTGTATACAACAATATTAAACAACAATTTGATGTGGCCATTAAAAGCCTTAACATACAATATTTTAAACGTTTATTAACTTAATGACACACTGATTGTTTACATTTGTGGTTTCCTACTTCAACTGTTTTTCTTCCCATCACTATGCGCGTGTAAGTGGTGGTGTTGATTTGTGTTGACGTTCGTAACACTTTAAGAAGTATTCACCAGCTTTCAAGCGGGTCTTCTATTCTGTCAGTCTATGTTTTTTCCCCTTTCTTTGAGATGCAATCAGGCTTCATGATTTGATGTCTACTTGTAGGTTTTTGCCAAATCATTCAGAACACCGACTTTTAATTATAATTACTGGTCTTGAACTGTCCTTATCCAGCAGGATACAGTAACAGGAATTTATTCTAGATACCAAACAGTAATTTAGGGAGTAAAGAGAGCGCGCACAATGCACTTGAAAAAGGCCTCAGCGGATCTACAAGCCACTAATTCAGATGAGAAATTTTATAGGGTATCACATAGTTAGGGTTGACCATAAAGTTTTTTTTTTTATTTTTTTTGTTTTTTTCTTTTTTTTTTGTTCAAAGTCAATAACCTTAAAAAAGATATACCAAGAGGAGCAAAATTTCAAACTCAATGATAAATTATAGGAAAAATGTCAACAATAAGGCCAAGAAAATCAGGAAAAATAATCGCTCTCAATTTGACTTTGACAGTTTTATAAGCGCTAAATAATAATAGAATGAAATGACAAGGAAATGAATTAAATTGAACTTAAAGTTGGAATAACTTAAAGTCTTAAATTTGAAATTTTTAAAATTAAATTGGAAGTTTTAAAACTCAATAGAAGAGCAAAAATGTTTATATTTTAAATGCAAATGCCAAACAAAATATTTTAAAATTTCAGACTCTTGCTCTCTTACTTTTTCGTTTTCTTTACATTTTTTACCTTTTTTTTTACACATTTCCTTTCTTTTTCTTTTGCTGACAAGAAGCATACCAGCAGAGGTTTCAATACACACTACAAAAGTTTTGGTGAATAAAATTCAATTTAAGAGCCAGAGAGAGAGTAAAAGTATAGGAGAGTGTGGGAATGGGAGAGCATAAATGTAAAAGGAAGAGGTATTGCTGTGGAAAATATGATTGTTGGTGGTTTTGTTGTAAACCACACAACAATAGCTCATAGATAGAGAGGGAGAAAGGGAGAGAGACAGATAAGAATGAAATGGTAGTGAGTACGACAGAAAAAATGCATGTTCGTATTGGGTTAACGACATGATTGACAATAACAACAATAGCTAACGACAGCAAACAAACAGATAACAGCAAACATGACAATAAAACTCGTTTTGAATATTATAAACACACACATACACACGCAAATACAAGCAAGCTTATACTCTTTTACACATACTCAGTTACATTTATGATGATTGTTTAGGAAAACCACAAATTTTGGGCAACCACTTTAAGCACACAATAACAACAACAATAAACATTTGCTTACATACAATGCATAGCGTGAGAGAGAGAGAGTGAGAGAGAGTGAGAGAGAAAAGACAGTGAAACAGTTTGTAGGAGAGTATAAAATTTAAATTTTCAATTTTATTAAAAATATTGAAAACTTTTGGCGTTTTTATGACTTAAATTAGATGCGTTCGAAGAGATTTTTATTTCTTCTAAATATTCAGGCAATAAAAAATGGTTATAAAATACTAATATTGTTTTTAAGAAAGAAATTTATGATTTTTAAAGAATTTCGCAGAAAAAAAGAACGTTAAAACATCTGCTTTTTTGCTTGATTTTTATTAAATTTTTGTCGCCATCAGTAGTTTCTTTTTTTTGACGAGCTAAAGTAAATTTTTATGAAAAATATTTTTTTTATTAAAAATTCTCTCAGCAAATATTATTTTTGTCGTTCTCTCTAACGTTCTGATGTTGAACAAGGATATGAAAGGAGGTTCTTTTTTCGTTTTTTTTTTTTTTTTTTTTTTGTGAAGAGTAATAAATCAAAATGTCATGACAACAAAGTATTTCAAACTACAAGTATTTGACATATTTTTTGTTGGTTAAAAATAAACATTCAAATAACTAAAGCAACAATAATTTCAATAATAACAACAACAATATTAACAGAGGTAACAAATGCACGACATATTGGCAACAGACGTTAGCGTATAAGCAACATGAACGTAAATTTGTTTCAAAAAATATTAATCATACGTCACACGTCATCGTAAGGTTAACAAAAAGAACTAACCCCCCTCCTGTATGTACATTGAATATATGTATGTATACATTTTTTATGATGTACTTTTATTAATAAATTAAATAATTTTTGAACATTAAACATTTTGCTTGTTTGTTTATTCATTTAATTCGTAATATTTATTGTTTTAATTTGATTGTACATGATATAAATCATTGAAATTAATGTGATAATTATAAATTTTATTTCAAAATTAATGACAAAACAAAATGTATGAATTAAATGGAACAGAAAATTTAATTTCACGATATAATTTGGTTTCCTCAAACAAAATTAAAATACATACACACGTAATGAAAGTGAAATATTACTGAATTTAAATAAATCGATGCATCCGTTTAAAGGAAATCATTCTCAACTATAATACCTATGTGATAATACTTTCATACTTATAATCCTCGACCGAAGAGAATTTTGTTATGCCATTTTGATTCCTTGACAATTGAAAAAGAGTTGAAAACAGCAGTTTACTCGCCCAGATGAGCAGTGAAAAACCACAATTGTTGGTCATGCTGTCAGCGAAGAGTGCTTACGGCACACATCGACGTTTCTCAAATTAAATCAGATTGATCTGGGTAATAGCATCAAAAGGATGAACTATTCCGTCCCCGACAGAATAGAAATTTGTATCAAATATAGACAAACAGATCATTAAAGATTCTATGAATACAAAACGAGACCGAATCGTTCTATATCTTCTTGGATATCGAAGGAGATTTTAATAACATTACCACTTGATGATGACTCGCTGTGGTACACAAAAGTTCCATATTGTTTGGTTCTTCCTTCTACTTCCGTTAGTCTAAAAATTATGAGAATGATCTAGACAAATACGACTTTTAATACATACAGACATTCGTCTGAAAGCGTTAATCTTACAAAAGCAGGCCCTTAAATAGCTAGTTGCCAGGCTAACACTGTGATACAACAAACATGTCAAAACTGCAATGCGTCAAAGCACCATTATATCTAAGCCCTTAAGAAATAATGCTGTCTACTGGTGAACAGCCTACCTTCGAGAAGAGAAGAATATACATTGGAGCTAGACAAACTGGTCCTGCACTATAAGAGTCTGTAAATTTCAAGAGGTTCTGAAAAGCACTAAAATAGATCATTATTGTCAGCGTGAAGGCGAAAAAGAAGGAACTTTTTACTTATATGAACAGCAACTCAAGACAAAGAGACAAGAAGACCTCTGATAGAGATGACATTCACTATCAATACAAAGGGATTTCACAACCCTCCTGTACTCGACAAATAAAATTAATCGTTTTTATGTCTTTAGTATAGGATAGAATATTTTCACTCTGGAATATATATTGAAATATATATTGATTTCAATATCAAATTGAGCTGCTAGATACACTCAAGTGAGCTTTCAAATATTTCAAATATTTTAGCCACAAAATCTTTAAACTTTTCTGATCCCTTTTGGCCTCTCTGAACACTTTCAATTGAATTCAATATGTTGAGCATAGAAAAACAAATCAAACATAATAACTGCCTTAAGTGTTCATTTATTATTGTGTTCAATGTGTTCATTTATTTGATTTTCCTCAGCAGCATTTATTGTACATATATTGTCTGGATTAATGTTTTACTACAATTCAAAATGGAAAATGGACAGCAAAAAAAAAAGGATCAAGAAAAACAGGAAAAACTACATGCAAACTTAAGGAAATTTATGATAACTTATGTTACATGTCATTACAATTGACTTTCGTTTCCTATACTCATGCTACCACATTTTTCCTCTTTTTCTTTCACTCTCTCTCTCTCTTAGTTTTCTCAAATGCTATTGACAGTATAAAATATGGATTTATAAGGCCAATAATAGAAAAATCGGAAACATAAATAATATATACCCTGTACGGGCTGTATAGCCTTTTGAGGTCATTTAAGCTGAAAATCATAGAGTCGTACAAACCAAAAAGAAGGTGGAGAGAGAAGGCAGAGAAATGAAAAATAAAAATATTGAAATAAATGCAATCACAGGACAATATAAATAAAAACTAAATAAAAATTACAATAAAACTACAAAATCATAAAATATTGTTTATAAAAAAAAAAACAACAACAACATCAATGGCATAATACACAAAGGAGAAAAAAAAAAAACCAGCAGAAGAAATATATTCAAAAAACATAAGCCATCGACATAACAACTCTTGTAAGAATAGAAATGAAAATGGAAATCAGATTGAAAAAACGAAAAAAACAGACAAAAATAACAAATAAACTGGAATACAAATACAAAGACACACTTGGCTTTGGAAACCCCACTGAAATCAACAATAATGATAACAGCAACAACAACAGGAATAGCAACAACTATAAACAGATAGTCAGTCACACAAATTTAAATAACCAAAAAAATTTTCAGAGCAGCAGACCAACAACAACAACAACAAAAAGAGAGAAAAAGAAAGAGAAATATTGTACAAATTGCTTGCCAAGGCAACAAAACCATTCGAAAAAAAAAAAAAATCGAAAAACTGGGAAAAGAAGAGAGAAAATTATAAAAAAAAGCAGAACAATAATAGGAAATATTAAATAAATAAACATTTTAACAATAAAAAAAATAAAGGAAAACAAAAACTACCAAAAATTTGAAATAAAAATCAATAAAAAAAAATAACAACAGCAATGGCTTGATAAACACCCTAAAAAACTGTAGTACTGGTTAGTGGTGATCCGTAGGAACAATGGCTTGAAAGCACTATGAGTTTCAAAATTCTCTTGAACCTTTAAATTGCCACTGTTTGATGCTTCTGATTCAAGGTACCAATCAATATTAAGCAGTGGTGTTGCGCTATTTTTTTTTACTGGAACGCGTATATATAATTATATAGACAGGGCCGATCCTGGGTAGGCGGCCGCTCTGTGCGGTCTCATGTCCCAAATTTAACGACGATGGTGATTTTCCATGATAATCCTGGCGGCGGAAAGGAAACGAAAATCATTTCCAATTCTCGTTATCAGAAATCATCTTTAGTTCCGGAACGCGTTCCTGTCCAAAAAGGAAGTACCGGAACCACGTTACGGAGCGTTCCGGCTCGACAACACCACTGATATTAAGGGTTTTGAGGTCTTTTTATGCTTGGTTAGAGGCATAAGTTACACGCATATTTACTTCTAGTAAAGCAAGGCCGTAATCCTGACTGAAGGGTTGTAATGGCCAATTATGTTATGTTAAAGCAGCCATTAGATCCCTAGAGAGTGTGGGCATAACATCGAAAATAGTCTAAACAAACCGTGTGCTGCGAAACAAACAAGAATCTCTAAAAACCTTTTATGGAGTTTACACGGCGCTGGCATTTTTATTATAAGACGTATAAGCATTCTAACGATTATACGGCATCATTCAAGTAATCATTTCAGTTAAAGACAAGACTAAGCATTTCAGCTTCTGTATTTTTGACAGCCTTGCAATGATGTGACTTTGCCACTTACTTCCAAATTCTATGCTCCTGTCAATAAATGGAGAAAAATTGCTGGAACTCCGTTGAGACCTTAACCTATCTGTCGTCTGTGGCCAAACTGTTGCTTACAGTCTATTCATTTTTATTGTTCATCTACGTTAATTTTTCTGTTAATTTGTAAGGAAGGCTGTCAGATCCTATGGATTTTTAACTCATATCGTTCTAAGTGTGTGTGACACTGGTGCACCGCGGTTAACTCATTCTCATTCTATATGCTGACCTAAGGTCTTCCTTCACCATTGGAGTTCATTTATACCCAATTCTTGATTATTTGGAACATGATTAGAATTTATTCCTCTACGAATTAATAAATCTGCCATTTCACTCAAATCCTTGTAAGCTTTAAAACAAGAAAGAAAAGATTTTATGTTTCATTGAAAACATTTTGGCATGGAAACGAAATGGAAACCAAATCGAAGTCAGAAGAGTTTAAAACCGTTTAAAACTACAGAATATTTTCTCCCCCTGTATTGCATTAGTGGATACAACTGTTAACTACAAAAATAAATAACAAAAGAAAATAAAAAAACAAAATCAAAACCAAAAAAAGAAAGAAAAAAATTAAAAGACTCCCCCTATTGACTTCAGCATTGATACCCTTTTATGGTTTTATGGGAATGAACATAAAAATTATGGAAAAACATTTTGTAGCAATAACAACAACATGCCAAAAAAAAAAGAAGAGGAAGAATTTCACTCATTCACTTAGCTGCTCTCATACATACATGCTCACTCACATACATAAGACATTAAACAAAACAGAAAAAAAAAAATATTTAAGAAGGGTTTCATTCAACGGCTACCAACATATACCAGGATTTAACAAATCATTGATTTTTGTTTTCAATACACAACGAAAAACAAAAAAAAAAAATATGCTTTGTTTCTTGAGCTCCCCTTGCCCTAAAACCTATTACTATTACTATAAACCTATTAATAAAGCCACCCTTAAAATGGAAAAAGACATATGGAAGGGGAGAAGAGAGAGAGAAAGAGACAAAAGGTCACTAGGTTACGAAAGAGAGTTCATTTCATATTAGAATTCATAACGTTTTTGAAGAAAAATATTCAAAATTTTGATGAATATTAGCATTTAATCTGTGTTTGAGGGGTAAGCAATGAACTGTTAAAGGACTTAACTGGGAGTTAAGGAAACGATTCAAATTCATGTTTTAAGGCCAGAGAATTTGTAAAAATAAATGCGAAATTCACAGTAACCTTTAGGTTCTTAGTTATTTAACATCTAAAGTGTTAAAAATGGTTAGAAAATTATTACTAGACGTGAGATCACGGCTAAAAATTCATATCACATATCACGAACAAAACGAAATATGAAAACAATATTTCGTCGGCGACTTCTTCTTAGAAAAGAGCAAATAACATTTCAATGAAAAGTTTCTCTAAAATCTGTCTTTTGGAGTCGACTTTAAACTCTAGGTCCTGCCACTCTGGGATAAAGTTAACACACGCAATATATATAAGTAGCGTAATTCTGATTTGATTTATAAAATTCTACACAACTACACAAGCGATCAGCAATGAATCGTTTTTTCGACTTAAAATTTTGAATATAAGTGAGAGTCAACAATATTTAAATTTAATGTACTCTGATTCATTCGCTCTCTGCTACAACGTTGATTTATAAGTACAGGTTGCAATGAGTATGCGTACAACGTTGACATCAAACTCATGCCATTCGAAATATGTTTGATTCATATGCTCAGTCATTTAGATTCATAACTTTAGAAGAATACTTATAATACTTATAAATGGTTCGAGTCACTCCAAATTACAGTCTTAGTTGTTGTTGCATTTACAAAAAATGAAAAAAAGACACACAAGCAAAAAAGACAGAGCAGCAAGCAGCAGCAAACACACAACCATTTAATGTGTATTTTAATGTTCACATGCGATTCATACTTATTTTGTGATTCGTGTAAAGGTTGAGTTATGGAGAGTCAAAATCAACAACATCATACGTGTATGATGTACTTCAAACTTTGAATATGCATAGAGGTTCCATGATATTAAAATAACTATCAGAAATTATGAGTATGATTCGATTCTTCTCATATTTTTGAATACTCAATGCTGATCTCTGGTGTGTATGTATATGTGTGTGTATAAATTGATTGTTATTTATTGTTTTTGTTTTTATTAAATTTTAATTTTATTTATTTTTGTGGGCGTATGGGCGTGTGTGCAAAATTTAAGTGAAATTTCTGTGGTTTTTTTTATTAAAATATTAATTTATTATCGTCATCATCATAATTATGAGATTATAATCGGCATTAAAACAATGTGTGCGACTGTAAGAGTAGACGGAAAGCCATTAATTTTGAAATGATTGTGATAAATTTAGAAAACTGTTGTTGTTGTTGTTATTATTATAAAATATGGGGTCAACAATAAGAAAATATTAAATTTTATATATCAAAATGATATTGAAAAGCTTGAAATTTAATCTCTATTTCCAGTTTATTAATACAAGAGCCAAACGGTAGCCAAAGTGAAAATGTTTTCGTTGCTAAAAATTAAAAAAATTTCCAGTTTTTCGCATTTCGTGCGCTACCTTACGTTTGTCCTCATCGCTCTCAGCGTTTAACTGAGGGAATTTTAATTATTACACAGAGTTGCCAAATGCCATGATAGAGTTATTAAGGTGATCTCAATAGTCGTTCTTGAAAATGACGACTGTGAAGTGTCTTCACAGTGCTATCCATGATAATCCAACAGATCCTAGCAGTAGCGCTTTTATTTTGCCATCAATGTTGATGAGTTTAATTGAGGCAATCAGAATAGTTGCTTTAAGCATTTCAGAAAAATAATACAATTTCCACGATTTCTCTTTATACTGAATACAGTTACTTTGAAATGTTTCGAAATTTTCATTTAGAAACTTTCAGAAAAAGCCCCGCGTATGTAGAATTTATTTTGAATAAAAATTCAATTCAAATATCACTCATACGCCATGTGCGTTTAAATAAGATTACATATTCAAATATGTACCACCCACCATATTTGCTGTCTTCCATAAGAGCTATTTATTTGAAGTCTTATGGTGTTTTATTGAGATGACATTGTAGTTCAATGAATTGCTTCATATGATAAACATTTTATTTCTTCATTAAAAAAGTCAATGAAAAAAACAAAAAAATAAAAAAAAAATGAAGAACTCAAGCAAAAGACTTCCTTTTTAATATTCTTTAAAAGACTCAAGACTCAAATAAGATTGTAGCGACAAGATAGTTATCTTAATCTAAAGTGAACATCACACGACAAAAGATTTCCTTTAAAAAGTTTTCCTTTTTTTGCTTGACTTTTGCTTTTCTTTTTTTTTTGTTTTGTTTAGTGAGGTGAAAACCTAAAGGACAACATCAACAAAAGCAATAACAAAAGCTACAGAAGGGAAAGAGAAAAAATATAAAAGAAGGAAAATAAACTAAAAGCCGCCTAAAATTGACAACACCTGACAGGTGTTGTCTTTTTTCTATCTTTTTTTTTTTTTTTGCTGTGCTTGGGTTTCTTGCGTTCATGTTCAGAAATATTGTTTGTAAGCGGATATCCTGTGCCTGGTACAAGATAAACAACAACAAAGTGACACCAAAGGTAAATCACTAAAATGGAGAAAAAAAAAACAACAAAAACGACAATAAATTCCAGCTGGGAATTCGATTTTCATTGTTTTGTCGCGCTACAACTGTTTAAGCACTTTGTATGCGAGCGAGCAAGCGATATTGCCATTCATTCACAAACAACATCAATGTTGTTGTTGTTGATGGCATTATTATCAGTATAGTTGTAGTTGTTGTTGGTGATGCTGATGGTGCTATTGTCATTGTAATATTTGTTTTAGTAGGGGGGTTTGCTGAAATGCAATGCAATGCAAAATGAAAGTGTAGCGAATTAAATGATGAGTGCACAGGGAGTAGGATAATATTATCAAAGCCGAACAAAGCCGAGCAACACAAAGCAAAACAATATGAAATGAAGTGCCTGTCTGCTGCTTCCATTGCTACTACTACCACCACTGCACTGATATGATGATTATAATGTCAGGTAATTGAGCTTAACAATGTAAAGAAACCAATGAAAAGAATATCGTGTGTTCATGTCAATTCTTAAAATATTTTGACATGAAATAATCGATTTAAGATTACAAATTATGTCTCCCATGCATTACAATTCGCAATCATTAATCATCTTTAAGCTGTGAGCGGCTTATATGAGTACGTATATTTTTATGGTTGTTAATCTGCTTGTATGTGTGTGTGTGCCGTGCCAACATGAAATCGTTCATAATTAATTAAGTACAGTCCACAGTAGAATAAGGTTAACAAAACAGCAATTTTTGGTTGCAATATGTGTGCGGTCAAAAGAAACAATATCTCCTCTGCAAAAATTCAATCAAAAAATTTTTTTTATTTTTTTTTTTGATCCATAATAACCATATAAATAATGTGGTCTACATAGACACACACACACACACACATTTGTATCACATCTACACACAGATTCATTAATTGAAATGTTAATCATTTAAGCGTAAATTGTTGTAAAAGAAACACCGAAAAAAAAGTTGAAATTGGCTGGTTTATGACCGGAATATTGTTTGACGCAACCAAAATAACTGCGAAAATCGGTTGCTGTTATGCGGATAACAGAAATTAAAAAATCAAAAAAAAAAAAAAAAAACCCGAAAACCACAGAAAAAACTAGTAAAAGTATTACTTACACGTGCAATATGAAAAGTGTCTAGAAAAAAGTGGCACAAAATTGAACAACAATTATTGAAATATCATATGGAACATACACACACACCCACACACGCACACATGTTAAATGTATTTTCCAATTTAAACTATTATTGGTTAGGAGCTATGAAGAATCGAAACAAAGATAATGGAATTTAATGTGGGTTTAAAAATCGAAAAGAGTATCCAAAAGAGCAGTTAATATTCTGAAAAAGTATTCCGAAAGAAATACCAGTTATTATACTCTATTCTTTTAGGGTCATTCAGAGCATACGTTATAATGATACCTGCGGACCATAATTCCCACCAAACAGTCCCTTTTTCCAATTGCAATGACTTTGTAACAATCACTTTTCTATTCTGTTGGAAACATAAGCTGAAAAAGTTTCATTGTTTTAGAACCTAATGAGCATATTTTCAACGTTGTTAGTATTCAACCGGCTTTATTCGTTACTTGATTTGGGTCCTGTACGGTTCGAGGTGCAAAACACGCCATATTTACTCGTAAGATAGCCTCAATGCGCTATGAAATTGACAAATTCAGATTATCAGCCTTTCAATGAGATGTGATATTTTAGTCTCTGCATACGTGGCGATGTTGCACAAACCTAGCCACATCTAAAGGGTCCGCCAAACGACTTTTTTTTTTGAAAATGCTTTAAAAAAAAACTACTGAATATTTTCTCAAATTTCCTTTTTTTTATTTGAAAGTACAATCCTTTCGGTTAATAATGGAAAATAATTTCATCCAAATGGTACCTCAGCTGGCCATGCAGTAGCCTACACGATCGGTCCAATTTTTAAGCACATTATCGATTGTGTGCTGCTGTTTTTCACCAATGGCTTCACGAATATTGTCCTTTAAAGCGTCAATTGTCTCTGGCTTGTCGGCGTAACACTTATCTTTGACGGCACCCCACAAATAATAGTCCCACGGTGTCAAATTGCAGCTCCGAGGTGGCCAAACGACATCAGCTCTGCGGCTGATAATGCGATCTTCAAAAACAGGGCACGTGGCACCGTCCTGTTGAAACCAAATGTTGCCAATATCCTCCTCTTCAATTTTTGTGAACAAAAATTCGTTCAACATGGCCCGATAACGATCGCCATTGACTGTAACGGCCACTTCTTGCTCATTTTCGAAGAAAAATGGCCCAATTATGCCTCTGGACCAAAATCCGCACCAAACAATGACTCGTTTTGGGTGCGTCGGCTTTTCAATGTATGCGTGCGGGTTTTCTATGCCCCAAATGCGACAATTTTCCTTGTTTACATACCCGCCAAGATCAAAATGAGCTTCATCAGAAAAGATAATTTTTTTTGCCAAAATCGGCATCTTCTATAAGTCGATCGCAGGCCCACTTAGCGAGGCGAAAACTCATAATTATTTATTTTCCGTTACTAAACGGAAGGATTGTACTTTCAAATAAAAAAAGAAATTTGAGAATCGGCATCTTCTGTAAGTCGATCGCAGGCCCACTTAGCGAGGCGGAAATCAATTGGCTTCAACTCCTGAACCAATTGGACTTTGTATGGCGTCATACCAAGGTCTTTATGCAAAATTCGTCTCAATGATGTCTCCGAAATGTTCAATTGTTGAGAACGATGGTGAATTGATGTTGATGGCGCTTCACGCATACTTTCTGCCACAGCAGCAATATTCTCGGATGTACGCACTGTTTTTGGCTTTACACGCTTTGGTTTATCGATGAGGATGCCAGTTTCTTTCACTTTTTTCACAAGATAACGAACATACGGAGCTGACGGTGCTTCTCTTCTTCCAAAATCCGTACGCAATTTTCGCACACATTCTGCAACATTACCATGGTTTTCAAAGTAATGTCGCAATCTTTCTTAGCGTTGTTCAAGTGTATACACAACCATATTCGTTCAGCGGAAGGATAAAACTAATTATCTGTCAAATCAGACATGAGCTAAGTGTTACCATTCACGAAATAAGCATTAGTTGAAAAAAAAAAAACGTTAGATGTTAAGACGTTAAGTTTTTTTTTTATTTCTTGCATGGTACACCGATTATGATGAAGACAGCCTTGTAATAACCAATAAGTTAACAACCCGGTACTGAACCCTTTCTTGTGACTTTTTCCCTTATCTAATAGTTTTTACACCTTTTCTACAGTGTTAACATATAACTGACCACAATAATATATGAAATCTAGAGGGAGATAGAGATAGTGAAACAGAGAGAGAAAGAGAGAAAAAGAAAAAAAAAAAAAAGAAAATAGCGTAACAAATTACATGATTCAACAAATATACTCTTTTATGCGCATATACACACAACAACACTATTTTTTTTTGTTTGTTTTATTCTTTTTTTTTTTTTTATTTTGTTAACGAATTGGTTTTTGCTCGCTGTTTATATTTTGGTCACAGACATAAACCACGTAAAATGAGAGCAAAAAACAAAAACAAAAACAATGTAAACAAAAATGTATGCCGTTAAGTGATACTCAGCATTTGTGCACTCATTTATTTTGTAAATGCTGCTCACTCACACACACATACAAATGCAATACACGATACATAAAAATGGGAAAAAATTAAATGCTTTTAAAGCTTAAGCTCTTGTTTTGTGGCTTCTCTTACTCTCTCTCTCTCTCTCTCTCTGCACCCTCTATCACTAACAAAGCGTATAAATATACGTTTTTAATAGTAAGGCTGTGTGATTTTTAATTGAATTTTAATTATGAAAATATGCACCATCAAATGCTTTTTTTTGCTTGTTTATGTATGCGTTTGAGTGCATTTGTGTATGTGTGTGTGTGTAGTAACAAATAGGCGATTATTTATTAGTGTTTTTAACTGGCATTTATTGTATGTGGACCATAGTCAATCCACTGCTGATCTCTTCATATTTAATTAATTTGTAAATATTTTTTGTTTAATTGGATTTTATCCGCATAATTTAAAAGGCTACTCAATATTGTATTGTATTGTATGTGTATGAGTGTTGCTTTCGAAAATAAAATAAAATTTTTACGCAATTTTTTGGAAAATTTTTTCATTTGCATCAGTAAAATGTTAAAATATTTGGTTTAGATTTCTACGATACGAAGAAGTGTTTTATTGGATAATGTAATAATTATTATCGATTTGGAAATCACAATATTTGTTAAAATAAAACACGGAATAAATATTTTAAAATTCATAAATTTAAATTCATAAAATGATATTCGATCAAGAATTTTTAAGTGACAAATTTTTTTTCTCATAACAAACTTTATTTACAATCTATCCTATAAAGGATAATAAGCAAATTAGATAAATTTTAACAATTCATTCATTGTTGTGCTCCAGCGAGGACAACAACATCTTAACAATAAGGTTTGAGAAACTACATACTAGTATAAAATTCAGGAAAAGTAAAAATAAAATAAATATACAAAAGAAATATTATTAATAGTTAGCATAATTGAGAATGTTAAAATTTAAATTATTTGGAAAAAAGTCCATAACATCCTAAACATAAGCCTTCTCACTTCATTAGTATTGTCTAGTAATGATATTGCCAATGGGTTACAGTGATTACTTAATCGTTCAAGATAATTTGCGCTAAACTTCTTGATATCATCTGTAATTTTTGGAATAAATAAATCGTTATGAATTGTTTTGTTAGATACATATTTTGGTGCGTTGACAATTAATCTCAAAGTATTATTTTGGTACCGTTGAAGAATTTCAATATTTGAGTTACTTGCAGTTCCCCACAACTGAATGCCGTAGGTCCACACTGGTTTAAGAATAGTCTTATATATTACAAGCTTAGTTTCAGTATTTAATTGAGACTTTGGGCCCAGCAGCCAATATAGTCGTTTAGTTTTTATTTTAAGATGTTCTTTTTTAGCTTTTAATCTTTAATCTTTTATCAATATGAAGATCAAGATATTTTACACTGTCTTTTATGGGAATTTCACTATTATTTATAGTTAAACGAGGACAAACTCCTTTGCGTAACGTGAATACAACATGTACCGATTTTTCAGTATTGACTTTAATGTTCCACTTGGACAGCCAGTGTTCAATTTGATATAGTTGATTTTGAACGAGATTCGATGCTTCTACTGGACAGGAGCTAGAAGCTAATATAGCGGTATCATCCGCATAAGTTGCAACTAAAATATTGTTGGTCACAGGCATATTTGATGTAAAAATTGTATATAATATTGGTCCAAGAACACTACCTTGTGGAACGCCTGAATTTATATCATATATTTCTGATATTTCGTCATTTACTTTTACATAGAACTGTCTTTCACTTAAGTACGACTTTAGTAAGAGATAAAATGGAGTCGGAAGTAGTTTTTTGAGTTTAAAAAGTAATCCGTTATGCCAGACCCTATCAAATGCTTGTTACACATCTAAGAACACAGCAGAACAATATTTTTTATTTTCCATAGTATCTCTTATGAGAGCTATAATACGATGGTATTGCTCAGGCGTGCCGTGATTATGCCTGAAACCAAATTGGTGTTCAGGCACGATGTTAAATTTTTCCAAGATTGGCGACAATCTACTCATTAATATTCTTTCAAATATTTTGGAGAACGTAACCAACAAACTAATAGGTCTGTAAGATGTGACAAGATTTTCTGGCTTATTCGGCTTATGTACCATTATTATCTGCGCACATTTCCATTGTGAAGGAAAATGACTAAGTCGCAGGATAGCATTATAAATTAATGTTAGAAACAAAGTTCCCTTTTTGGGTAGAGATTTAGTAATAATTCCACTAATACCATCGTAGCCCGGAGTCTTTTTGGGGTCTTGTTTCTTGATTTCTTCTCGAATTTCATTGGGTGATATGTGTTTGATGGGCCAATCCATTGGACATGAAGTGACAAATGATTTGCATTTTTGATATGTACGTAGGAATGTGTTGATATATTATTTTAATGTTAACTTTTGTATTATATTTGTAAGAAAGCTCAATATAAATCGATGGAAGCAACTAGAATAAGAAAGAATGCTACGTCCGCTAAAATCGAGCCTCATTTGAGTATATACTAGCGATACGTTGGGATAAAATATCTCCACCTGTAGTATTAGCTGGTAGAAGGGGCTATAATGTTTCCCTCTCTGTGTTCCTACCTTTTTTTCTTTTCTTCTTTATTTTTAGATAATCATTCTTTCGTTTCGGCTTATTCACTCATTTTCTATTGTATTTTATTCCTTTCAAAATCGTTTCGCATGGAAATGTCACAAAAATTTGATAATTTTTCGATTTGAGTGAAGGAACGGCAACTGTAGAATAAAATGTTGTCTTTACCACGTCATCTAAAGTCATACAAATTTATTTACTTAACGCAACTCATAGATTAGTAAGGATTTCTATATGAATTTCGGCTTTGAGATACTTTATGGCTTGCCTGCCATATGCTTTACGTTTATGAAACTTTTTTTTATCAAACTTAAGGAAAGTTTTGCTTTCCCCATTAAATTGCTTTTGAAATGTGTTGCTTCTCAGCGGTCTATTCCATCATTTTCGTAATAGTTTTGCTAATCTGCCACATCATCCATCCATTAAAAATGTATTCTATTAACCCGATTGCCAATTTATTTTCGAACTTTAAGCATGAAATGGCTTTTCTGTTGCTATTTCTTCTTCTATTGTTGTGTGTATTGTTGTTGCCATTTACCTATTAAATCCTTTTATAATGCTAAACAAGAACTGCTTAAAATGTATTTAAGAAATTACGCCCACACTGTGCCAGCCAGCCAGTCAGCCAGCACGCAACGAAAACTGAAATCCCTTTTTAAAGATCATTCATCAAAATTAAAATACCTTTGTGAGGTGGGTGAGGTGAGTTGAGGAAACCAGATGTTTTGCCAAATAAAACCATTAAATTTCATTCAAAATTTTCTTGCTTATTGTTGTTGTTGTTGTTGTTATAAAGTAAACAACAAAATAGATTTTCTCCCCAGCAACCAAAATCATTTCCCTGGTGAGCAGAAATAATTATTTTTGCTGGTGGTAGGGTTGAAGGTAGGCTGTTACTTTTTTTTCGTAACTGCTTTTAATATTTAATGCGCCGCGCTAAAATTTAAGCTTATTAAACTCTCAATGGAGAAATTTATTCTGCCTGAAACTTAAAGTCGAATTATTCACGTTTTGAAGTGCTTTAAGGGGTTAGTATACTTTCTTAATTTAAATTCAAAAGAACGGAGAAAAACGCAAAATAGTACAGGCGTCCCTGTGTGTGCACATGTTTTAAACGTGTTTTTCTTAAAATCACTTTTCAACAAAAGTTACTTGACCGATTTCGCTGAAATTTTTAGAAAATGTGCCTAAGATGAGTGGTTTTAGTCCAAAACTAGGGTATTATTTTGATCCGTCAATCATTAACAATTTTATTAAACTATTCAGTCACCGTGGTCTAGTAGGTAGTGTGTTGGCTTATTAGACTGAAGGCCCGAGTTTGAATCCCAGGTCAGACATCAAAACGAAAATATTTCTTCGGCGACTTCCTCTCAGCAGATTTCTGGCAAAAACTCTGAGAGTAAATAAAATTGCCAATGAAAAGCTTCTCAATAAAATTTGTCGTTCGGAGTCGACTTTAAACTGTAGGTCCCGCCACTCATGTAAAAAATTAACACACACAACATGAGTAGTGTGAGAATCTAGGACTTAAGGGTGCGGGCTCCTTGGGGACGATTGCTGTAGACTATCTAATGGTGAAGGTATAGCACTGGCCATTTTATAGTCACCTAGCAGCAACTCGTTTCCTTGCCGTTCGCATCTTGAGATGTCCACAAACACTACTCCCTCTCTTCCACCTTCCTATAACCCATTTTCCTAAAACCTGCACAATGCACCGCATGAGTAGGGGCCATCCCCTGAGTGCTTTTTTCAACAAAAAAAAAAAAAAAAAATTTCAGGTAGAAACGCCATCATTTTGTTATCTTTTGGTCTTTTGAAAACATTCTAGTTCAGACGATAGCCAATAAATTATTTTCTAAGAATCCATTTCGATTTTAGCTTCCATTTCGTGAACTTCTCAAATCAGATTTTAAGGCGATACTCCCTTTTCGAGCTGATTCATTTGTTTGAATAAATTTATCGTTGAAAAAAACGCTGAAAAAAGCAATTTGGAAGCATACTAACCCCTTAAATACCCCACGACTTTTTGGCCTGCAGATTCGTTTGTCTTTGTGTAAGCTTACCCGGCGAATTTAAATGCCACTTTTTGCTGTCCTTAATGGAACATTTGCAACATTTGATTTGGTTTCACTTCATTTCAGTGGATTTGATTTATTGTTGTTTCCAGTGAATTGTCTGTCTGTCTGTCTGTCTGCCTTGAAAAATTGATGTTCGCCTTTAAAATACCAAAAAATAAAAATATTTTCCTTCTCTTCTCTGCTCTTCCCTATCCTTTCAGAATTCTCTTAAGCGTTATAAAGCAAAGAGTAAACCCTGTGCTATTACTACCTCTTGTTCACCTCTGGTATTGAAATTTGTTTCAGTAAAACCTACCCTCCTCCCCTGTCCTCCTTTATCAGCAGTAGTGTTTATTTACTCTTGACATTGAACAGAACTTGTTTTGAACAGACGTTGTTCACTCTCGGAGAAATTCTCACACGTTATTTTTTGAAAATATGTATTTCAACTCAGGCTTGTAATGGCGATATGTATATATGTATATATGTATGTATGTGTGTGTGACTACTATTCTGTTTTTGAGTGAAGAAACAGCAATTTTTTCTTTAAAGCCTTTGGGAAAAAAAAACGTGGCGTGTGCTTAAATGTTTTGATGTTTGTATGAGTGTTATGGGCACCAAAAGGCAAATAATAATTAATGCTGCTGTTGTGGTCTAAAGTAAATACAAATAAAAAAAAAAAAAAAATACAAAATAACACTAAGTTTTCAATGCCAAAAATGAGTATCAAAAGAAAAAAGTTTTGAAATTTTTTTTGTTCGGAGAAACATTAAAAATTATGTTTAAATTCTGTAATAAACGTAAAGAATACAGAACTAATGTTGCCATTGAGATTTAATAATGAATCGGATTATATTTCCTTTTTTTAAAGTATGCTACAACTAATATTATAAAATCAGGCAAAAAGAACCTCATGAAAAGCTTTAAATTTCTTTTTCAAAATGCCCACATTTCTAGAGTCAAGTGTAACATTTTAATTGCATAGTAAACTAGACATGTTTTGAATAAATTTTGAATAAAAAAGAAACTGATAATCATTCTATCCATCTCTAGAAATTTTCAAAAATTATGTGACTGATGAGAGGTTCGGTTTGTTTCTTGACCTGACGAAGTATTTGTGCTTCATTTATGGACAAGCAAGATACACGAAAACCAACCATATAAAAATCACATGATGGGAGACACATTCTCCTGCTGATTAGAAATATTCCATTTTCAATGCAATCGAATTTCAATCCATGAATTTCCATGTGAAATAGGATCCAGCCATTCTAATATTGCGTACGGATCTCTTTACTTTCTGTTCAAGTTAACATCTTTCAATATTGTTATGTTTTTACCTTTTAAAAACGATTAAAATATGAGTTCGTAGATTGGAAATAAAATAAAAATAAGTTTGTGTTTTGTTTTAGTTAAAATTCTTTATTGCCACTGTTCACAACTTTATGTAAACAACAACAATTGCTTTGTTTGTTATTCCTCTGTTTATACCCTTTGCATAAACAATAACAATTATTAGGCAACTATTTGACAGATCTTTATAACGGTGATCTTCAAACCACGATTACTCTCTTCCGCGTCTTCACACAAGACTGACTGAACTTCACCAACTGCTTTGCCTTGCCTTTTATATGGCAGAGTAAACAGTCTGATGAATGTTCTTGAAGGCGAATGTTCACGACTTTGCCTTCTCGAGATGTCTATAAATGTAAACATTGCTATTTACATTTATTATTGTAGTGTTGTTGGTATATTTTTTGTTTACTTGTTTACCATTTTTTTATGCTGGTGTTTGTTATCATATCAAGCAGTAAGATAATTTGTAAACAGGTTTGTTTACTGCATTATTTTGTTTTCTTAGCTTTTGTTTTATAATTTTAATCTTAAAATTATGTAATAATATGTAAAAGCAAAACAGCAGTATCTAGATTTTTAATTTTCGTAAACTTTCGCTTGGGAGCAACTATCAGAATAGAATGGAATATTTCACTCTGGAATCGAACACAATGACTCTCCTGAATGTCAAAGTTATAAAGGGCTATCCATTTCGTGGTTTCAAAAGTATGGGAATGGGATTCGACATCTGTCAAACTAAGTTGTGAAACCAATTTTTTTCTTTTCAGTTGAAAGTCTGACATTGACGAAAATGGATCGCTTAACTATCACATAACGCATAAAAATTATCAAAACCTACTACAAAAATGGTGATTCTGCCACAGCCACGTTTCGAACAAAATTTTCTTCAGCGATGAAGCACATTTCACACTCGGTGGGTATGTTAATAAACAAAATTGTCGTATTTGGGGTTCTGAGAATCCTCAAGTAATTGAAGAGAGGCCATTACATCCAGAAAAGGTCACTGTTTGGTGCGCTCTTTGATCCGAAGGTGTGATTGGACCTTACTTCTTCGAAAACGACGATGGAACGACTGTCACCGTCAATTCGGAGCGTTATGGTAATATGATAACCGACTTTTTTTTTGGCTGCTATTGAAGAATACGACTTGGAGAATATGTGGTTTCAACAAGACGGTGCCACATGCCACACAACTCGAGCGAATATGGCTTTATTGCAAGAGACATTTCCTGGCCGCGTAATTTCTCGTCGTGGCGATATCAACTGGCCACCAAGATCATGCAATTTGACACCATTAGTTATTTTTTTGTGGGGCTACGCGAAAGACCGTGTTTATGCAGATAAACCTTCAACTCTTGAGCACTTAAAAATCAACATTCGTCAAGTTATGGCTGAGATACCGTCCAATATGTGTCAAAAAGTGGTCGAAAATTACCTCAAAAGAATCAATGCTTGCAACACTTCGCGTGGAGGTCATTTAAATGATGTAGTGTTTCACACATAATGTCAACGTTCAAAATTTACAATAAAAAAGAAATATCATGAAAAAAATATTTTATATGTGTTTTATTTACGTTTACTTTTGAAACCACGAAATGGATAACCCGATAGAATACAATCATATTACCACGGTTATACTTAAGTAAGCCTATGTCTCTATCTTATACAACTCTACCACATTGATTTGTATTTTATCGAAAACATACATACATACATAATTGGTCATTAGAACCCTTCAGTCAGGATTATTGACCTAGTTTCTCACACCACTTATGTTGTGTGCGTTAATTTTTATACATGAGTGGCGGGACCTACAGTTTAAAGTCGACTCCGAACGACAGATTTTTTTTGAGAAACTTTTCATGGCAATTTTATTTACTCTCAGAGTTTTTGCCAGAAATCTGCTGAGAGGAAATCGCCGAAGAAATACTTTTTGTATTTTGTTTTGATGTCTGGCCTGAGGCTCGAACCCTGGCTTTACGTCTAATAAGCCAACACACTACCTACTAGACTACGGCGACTTCGACTTTTTATCGAAAAAGTTTCCGAAAATTCATGCACACTCTGCTCTGTACCATCTCTGATCATAAATTTTCAAAATAGAAAATATCAATTAAACTTTATCTCTTGAGTTCTGCAAATAATAAAAAAAGGAAAAATTCACAAAAAAAACTTCTTTAATTACTTTCTTATAATAACCGCTCTCTTGAAAAGGTGCGATTCATAAAATTGTATGGCTGTATGGGTGTGTGTATGTGTGTGTGCAGAAGAATTTATAAGCCAAGAGATAAACCAAGCCAATAGGATAACGATAACAATAATACCGAAAAAAGGAAAATTTAAAGACATTTGCAAATAGAAACCAAAAATAACAAACAAATTAACAAACAAACAAACAGACAAACGAAAAGATTAATTATGTTTTCAATTCTCTTTTACCGTTAACTTAACTCTTCGTCGCGCTCTTTCTCTCACCGTCACACTCTCTATCTCTCTCTCTCTCTCGAACTGTTAGATTCCATTTTTTAAGACATTTTCAAAACGCAAATTTATTGTTTGCTTGGTAAAGCAAAGGGAACCAGAAAGAGAAATTATTGCCGGAGTTTTTGCTGCTGCCGCTGTTGCTGTTGAGCTGGGTTGACTGCATTTCTGAGAAACGTTCCTTAATGAATTTCAAGGTTTTTTTTTTGGTTGGCCCAGGCAACCAAAATGAAATTAAATTGTAATGACTATGGATGGCGTATTGTAATCAAATAAAGAAAAAAGAAAGAAAAAAAAAAAATAAAAATCATACATTATTATTACCGAAATGGAAATTATTTGGTTAAACATTAATAAATAAAGGCGGAAACAGTGTAAGACGTATATTATGTTCTCAAACAAATAAAACTAAACAAGAAAAAAAAAGGGGAAACTGCCAACAATTGGTTTTGTGGAAGGCAGAAGAAGGAAGTCTTAGTTGATTTACTAAGGATTTAAGGTAGGAAATTAATAAATTTTTATCCGTATTTTCTTTGATTTTAATCTTCTTTGATTATAATCTTCTGTTATCTTTTTCTTTTTCCCTTATTTTAATTACCAGGAAAATGACAATCTAATCTGTTGCTTTAAGACTTTTTATTGTCCCGTTGAAGTTCGAAAAAGAATTTAATTTTACTTTCTGTTTAAAGTAAAACAGAATTTAATCTTCTAGTGGATAAAAAGGACTCACACTTCTATTAAAAATTCGAAGGTTATTTTAATTTATATTTAAAAAAATAAATACAAAAATAATACAAAGTGTTTATCAATCTCGTAAACTCGTGATATGGAAGGCTCTCAGTAAAAGCTTTATCTTATCTTACTTATTTGGTCTTTACAAAGCTTTTGTTAGGCTTGCTACCACCACTCATGTTGTGTGTGTTAATTTTATCCAAAAGTGGCATGCCCTACAGTTAAAGTCGACTCCGAACGACAGGTTTTGAGATAATCTTCAAGGCAATCTTATATACTCTCAGATATGTTGTCAGAAGACTGATGAGAGGAAGTCATACAATAAAATACTATAAGCTCGTAGATTGCAAATAAAATAAAAATAAATTTGTGTTTAGTTTTAATTAAAATTCTTTAATATTCGCACAATTCTGTGTGCCACTGTTCACAACTTGATGTAAATAACAAAAATTGCTCTTCTTTGTTATTCCTCTGTTTATACCCTCTGCATTAACAATAACAATTACTAGACAATTATTCGATAGATCTTTGTAATGGAGATCTTCAAACCACGATAACTCTCTTCAAACACACTGCGTCTTCACACAAGCCGGGCTGAACTTCACTAACTCACACGCCTGCTTTGCTTTGCCTTGCATTTTACATGGCAGGGTAAACAGTCTGATGAATGTTCTTGAAGGTGAATGTTCATGACTTTGCCTTCTCGAAATCTCTATAAATGTAAAGAACGGATGTTAATTGCAGTGTTGTTTGTATATTTTTGTTTACTTGTTTACCATTTTTTTAATGCTGGTGTTTGTTGTTATATTATTAAACAGTACGATAGTTTGTAAACAGGTTTGTTTACTGCATTGTTTTGTTTTTTTGTAGCTTTTGTTTATAGTTTTGATGTTAAGCGATGTAAAAGCAAAAAACCGGTATCTAGATTTTTCATTTTCGTAACAATATTTTTTATATTTTGTTCTATTCGAGATATGTGTGGACTGTGGTTTGAACTGCGGTCTTATGTCCAATAAGCTAATGCATTACCTACTAGACTACAGTG
This sequence comes from Sarcophaga caerulescens, assembly GCA_927399465.1. Lineage (NCBI taxonomy): Eukaryota > Metazoa > Arthropoda > Insecta > Diptera > Sarcophagidae > Sarcophaga > Sarcophaga caerulescens. Next base: position 94,396,187 of record OV656868.1, read on the forward strand.
CCTTCAATTAACTATAGAGTATCCTAGGAAATTCAAAGTGTCCTTTTACCATAAATTTCGAATTTAAATACAAAGTTTTTTTCCTTTTCCCTCTCTCTCTCTCTTGTAATAATATTTTAATTTTTTGTTTTCCTTTTAAATATTTCTTTCCTATTTTCTTAATGCTAATGATAGTTTCGTTTATTTCTCTTTCTCTTTCATTTTTTTTTGTTTGTTTTTATTTGGAATAATTCCCTGTGAATAATTCCTTGAAATTCATTTCCGTATTAGCGTATCTCTCTAGTTTTGTCTATGCTGTGCTGTGTGTTTCTGTTTCTACTTTTTATCCACCTTTGGGTATGTCTAGCGGTCGGTACATTAATGAGCTAAAAAGCTGGATGTTGTGGAATTGTGTATTGCTGTGGCTTGTTTTTCTTTGAGTATTTCCTTAAGGAAGCCCAGTACCAACGATGACGATAAAACATAAACTTCTTGTTTGCATTTGTATTTGTTTTTGTAATTTTTTTTCTGTAATTTTATTCTTTATTCCTGTGTTATTTTGTTTTCCATAATTTAACCTGGGCATCTTTACTTCCACTTTGTTGACTTTGTGTATTTATTTGTTGGCTTAACTTGGCTTTTTAATTTCTTTTTTTTTTTTTTGCATTTCTCTTGCTTGCTGCTGCTGTTGCTGTGTAATTGTCTTTATTGCCTAAGTAAAGAATAATTTTCTCGATTTAAATTCCATTTCTTGTTTTCTCCTCGTTTCTTCTAGTTCAGGTTTTTGTTTTCTATTTTCTATTTTTTAGTTTTTAATGACTTTAATCATAAAATATCTCTCTCTTATTTAGTTTCAGTTCTAGGTTCATTCATTCATTCATTTTGTTTCATACCTTTCTTTGTTTTTTTTTTTTTTTGTTATTTTCATTATCGAATGCATCTCGAAGTAAAGTTTTAATGTGGCTTTCTTTTTCACTTTTACGTTTACAACTTAAATATCTTCTCAAAAAGAAAGCCAGTCGTCTATTTACGCTTAAATGCCGATTATTTTCTTAGTTTTCTAATGTCTTAACTGATTATCACCCCCGTTGTGTAGTTGCATTTCCATTTGCATATAAACCGTCAAAGTTTAAAGGTGTTTTTCTCTTTCTCTCAAAGGAAAGTAATTCGAAAAAAAAAATTTTATGCCAGTAATGTTAAAGCGAAAAAGGCATTCGAATGATAATCGAAAATTTATGTTTGTTTTTCAAAGTAAATGACAGAAGAATATTTTCTGAAGATTATTACTTCTTATACAGAAGATATTAATGGCGGTTTCTGGCTATAAATCCTGGTAAGTAAATAGGTTTTCTTACGATTAGTAATTAAGAAATTGGAATCGAATTTTAATGTTTAGTGAAGTCGCCGTAGTCTAGTAGGTAGTGTGTTGGCTTATTAGACTGAAGGCCCTAGTTCGAATCCCAGGTCAGATATCAAAACGAAAATATTTCTTCGGCGACTTCCTCTCAGCAGATTTCTGGCAAAAACTCTGAGAGTAAATAAAATTGCCATGAAAAGCTTCTCAAAAAACTGTCGTTCGGAGTCGACTTTAAACTGTAGGTCCCGCCACTCATGTATAAAATTAACGCACACAACATAAGTGGTGTGAGAAGCTAGGTCGTAATCCTGACTGAAGGGTTGTAATGACCAATTATGTATGTGTGTATGAAGGCAAGCAAAAAGTGATTTCTGTAATAACTTATATACGTCAACGTCAATATGTAATAAAGTCAGGCGTTTGTTAATATTTTAAAGTGTTTAATCAAGGAAAAAGCATAAGAAAATTAAAGAATTCAACTTCCATATTCCAAGTTCTACAGAATAAGGAATGAAGAGGGGTTTCGAACACGAATTATTTAAGTTAACTTTCATACTTTGGATGCGATTCGAGGCAGCTTCTGACGAAACTTCAGACGATCTTATTGTGCTATACAAATAGCAAATGTAGTGTAGTTTCGGGCATTCAGTGTTTTGAATTGAGAAAGATATTTTCGATATTCAATCACAAGATATTCCTCTGACTTATTTACTTAATTGATCATTTTGATCCTTCAGTCAGAAGTACGGCTTAGTTTCTCACTCTACCCATGTTGTGTGTGTTAATTTTATCCATGAGTATCACGGCCTTCTCATGGTAATTGTTACTTTACTCTCAGAGTTCTTTTTTTTCCCAGAAAACTGGCTGGACCACCTGCTGCCTACTGGACCACTTAGACTTCTTTATTTTTACCAGCGTTTTACCGTCAGAGGACAGATATTTTCTTTAAAGAAGATTTAATTCTTTAATTTGTATTTGTATTGTATTGTTAACAAGCGCTCTCCATTTTCTATTCGCCTGGCATTTGCAATGACGATTAATAAAGCTCAAGGTCAGTACTTGCAAGTTTGTGGACCTAATCTAGAAAATCCATGTTTCTCACATGGAGAGCTTTATGTCGCATGTTCGCGAGTAGGAAAACCCGCAGATTTATATGTATACGCACCAGAGGGAAAAACAAAAAAATATTGTGTATCCCAAGGCATTAGAATTAGAATTATTTATTAAAAAAAAAAAGTATACAGTGGGACCTCAATTTTCCGTGATGCTCGGGACCGGAAGCATTCCGGATAATCGATTTTCCCGGTTAATTGAGTACCAATTTTTGGCTAGTTTTTTAATAGATATTTTTATTAATTAATAAATGAATATCTACATATTTATATAAAAACTAAATAATTCAAGGATTTTATATACATACATACATGTTTCAAAAATATAAAAAAAAAAAATTTTGTCAGAAAACAGTGAACAGTATATAAGGATTTCGTATACTAAAGAAAAAAATTTTTACTTATAATCACGGATAATAGAGGTAATCACGGTTAAACGATGTAGAAAAATTTAAGTCGATCCAAAATAAAATTAAGTCGATGCAAAAAATTTTCTTTTTCCATCCCGGATAATTGATGTTGCCGGATAATCAAATCACGGATAATCCAGGTCCTACTGTATATTAAATTTTAGCAAGTACGAAAAAATAGCTCATTAATGTATTATTTTAGAATTTTAAAAAATATATTGTCATCAAATGAAATTAGAATAAACCTTTGAGAATAATTGCATAATTTAATTACTAAATAAATAAATTTTTTAATTATAATGTATTTAATTTCGATGGGGGTAGGCGAAGCACACCGGGTATTAGCTAGTTAATTAATAAAAATATAAACATTTTTGTAATTACTTCACGTGAGGGGCACCACCTTACTATAGCTGGAATACAAAATTGGGGACTCTAGCTGTTATAGTTTTCTAGATATACATATTTTAATAATTAGTTCAGATGAAGTTTGCCACGCCCCTAATGCTTGATCGCCCATTTTTAACAAAAATATTGATATTGAACCTTTAAATATTCATAAAAAATGTGAGCAGTCTAACTGTTCTGGTGTTTTAGATATGCAGATTTTAGTATTTACTTCATATGGGAAGTGCCACGCCCGCTTTTGCTGAACTCCCTATTTTTGTCCAAAATATTTATATTTAAACTAAAGTTACTTGTAAAATATTTGGAGACTCCAACTGTTAAAGTTTTCTAATTATGCAGATTTTAGTATTTACTTTATATGGAAGGTGCCATGCCCCCTAATGATAAGTCGCCCATTTTTGTTAAAAAAAAAATTGTATTGGACCCAAAGATATTCGTACAAAATTTGAGTAGTCTAACTGTTCTGGTGTTCTAGATATCCAGATTTTAAAATTTACTTTATATGGGAGGTGCCACGCCCGCTTTTGCTGAACTCCCTATTTTTGTCCAAAATATTTATATTTAAACTAAAGTTACTTGTAAAATATTTGGAGACTCCAACTGTTAAAGTTTTCTAATTATGCAGATTTTAGTATTTACTTTATATGGAAGGTGCCATGCCCCCTAATGATAAGTCGCCCATTTTTGTTAAAAAAAAAATTGTATTGGACCCAAAGATATTCGTACAAAATTTGAGTAGTTTAACTGTTCTGGTGTTCTCGATATCCAGATTTTAAAATTTACTTTATATGGCAGGAGCCACGCCCACTTTTGCTAGATCGCCTATTTTTGTCCAAAATATTTATATTTAAACTAAAGTTACTTGTACAAAAATTGAGGACTCTAGCTGTTACAGTTTTTCAGATATACAGATTTTCGTATTTACTTTATATGGGAGGTGCCACACCCACTATTGCTAGTTCGCCCATTTTTGTCCAAAATATTTATATTGACACTGTAGTTACTTGTACAAAATTTGAGGTGTTTTGCTGTTATAGTTTTTCCAATACATATACCCATTTTGTTATTAGCTTACAATAGCAGGTAATGTTGCATATGTGGGCTTGGCACCTCGCTCATTTGAAATATCAAAATAAAAAGTAACCTATAACTCCTTCCAGACATACAGGAAAATACTGTGAAAATTTCAAGAAAATCCGTTCAGTCGTTTTGTCGTCTATAAAGTTCAAACATACAAACATACAAACAAACACACATTCATTTTTATATATAGGGTGATTTTTTAAGAGCTATAGGAAAATTTTTCAAAAAAAAAAACCACATGAAATTCAGAAAAATGCATGAAAACTTTATTTGAATCGATAGTACGGTCCATATAATTTAATGTTTGAAGATTATTTCATGCAAATGTTGACCGCGACTGCGCCTCAAATGGTCCATCCGCTTAGTCCAATTTTGGCATACTCTTTCCAACATTTCGGCCGGTATCTCACGAATAAAAGCTTCAATGTTGTCTTCCAATGCGTCAATTGAAGCGGGCTTGTCTGTATAGACATGAACTTTAATAAAGCCCCACAAAAAATAGTCTAAATGCGTTAAATCGCACGATATAGGCGGCCAATTGACCGGTCCTGAACGTGAAATAAAATGTTCACCGAACTCGCCTCTCAATAAGTCCATTGTTACGCGTGCTGTGTGGCATGTGGCACCGACTTTTTGAAACCACATGTCATGCAAGTCAAGCTCTTGCATTTTGGGCAAAAAAAGTTGGATATCACGGTAGTGCTCACCATTCACAGTTACGATTCGCAGCATCTTTGAAGAAGTACGGTCCAATGATGCAAAATTCAATGATTGGCAAGCGTTGTTCGTTTGTAAGACGATTCATGGTTAAATTATAGACCAAACTGAAGATGTTTGACAGTGAAACAAAACACGAAACGTGCGTGAGCTGTTTAAACCAGTGTTGCCAAAAAGATAATAGCTAAAAAATCACCCTTTATATAGAAGAGAAGATAACGAAAATAAGTCTTTTAAAAATTTCTTAACAATGTTTACCCCACCAATAATAGTTTGCTGATGTTTTTTTGTTCTTCTTTTTTGTTTGGCATAAGAATGCGGTAATTTGTTTAACTCTGTTATCATATTTAAAATTACTTCAAAGGACTTGGTGGTGTTACAAGGTGTTCAGTTATTCAAATTCAATTGGCATAATGAGCCAGACAACCTTATAAAGTGTTGAAATTCCTCCACAAAAAAGTAAGAAGAAAAGAAACAAATAAAAACACTCTGACAACAATAGCAAGAAAATTGCAAAAATTTGTACGAATTTTTAGGAATGGGAATGGGGTAAAAAGGAAATATAAAGTTAAACGGAAGTTAAGATAAAAACATGGGAATATTATAAAGAATTTCAATGTAACACTTATACACTCATACGCCTTCTCTAGAATGTAAAGAAAAAGAAAAAAAAAACGTTAAAAAAACCGAATCTAAAGTGGCTTAACAACTTGATCAACAATTTTATTCAGAGTTTTTTTATGTTATTTGTCTAACGGAACCCTTAAGATAAACAACAACAACTAAAAGCGAACAGGTTTGAACCCCTACAAATCCAAAGAATGGTAGGCTGTTGGAATTACTGAACCACACACTCTCTCTCTCTCTCTTCTCTTTCAATCTCTCATTCTGTTCGCTTCAAACGAAATACAATACAATTTGTGTATGATAAGTATGTATGTATGTATGCATGTATGTATGTATGCATGCATTTACTTAAAGGAAGAAGACATTGTTAGCAAAACGGAAATAAAGGAAATCCGTTTACACATTTAGTTGTTAACAAAACAGAAAAACGAAAACGAAAAAACTTCTCTCCATCTCTAGACAACATGCTGATATGCAAAAATTATAAGACAACACTTATAAACATTCATATACATATATACATATACACATATACTATATATACATACACTTGCACATACACATACACATTTGTAAGGTTTCTCGCTGAAAGTCACTTAAAATTCTTACGTTTTACTGCCAAAGTGTTTAACATTTTAAAAGAATATTTAAAGGTTTTTTTTGCTGTTGTCGCTATTGTTGGCTGTTGGCCATAAAAAATTGTAGAATTTAACCATCAGCCTTAATAACATTCTTAACTTTAAAAACAAAAAAAAAAAAAACAAAAAACAAAAATATTTGGTTCTATGAAAAGTAGTTAATGGTTGCTGCAAGTAAACATTTGCCATTAGAATACTACAGTACTTTTGCTATTTTTCTTAGAGCTTCAGATTCAGGTGTCTTAATGATTGTGAATTTGAAAAAAATAATTCCAAAGAAATTTCCACATCGCCAAACATTGCACAGAAAAAAATGAAAATTAATAAATAAATCTCCAGTATTTTATGGCTCAGTTAAACTGGGTATTTATTCTCCGATCGTATTATAGGGAGGCCCAACTTCTTTGGCTGCTAGAGGATACATAAATTATTGGTAGGATTTACTGGACTGGCTGCTGTTCTCACTGGCCAACTACTCATGTTCAAAAGATTTCCGTAGCACCTGTGAGTTTGAAGATTAGAACGTAACTGTCCTTAATCTCCAGCTTCTGTTACTAGTTTTTCAAGAGGCTAACCTGAACTGTCCATATTAGGTAGGTAGATAGAAGTGGCTGTCCACTCGTTGGTGTCATGAACGGACACACTTTGGCCGCATACAGGGCCCATTGTGACACCACAAAACTGTCCATATTACAGTAGAAAGATTTATTTTGGGAGAGTTGTGGTGTATGGATAGTCTCTCACCACCACTCTCTTTGACCACCAGAGACCTTAAAATTTACCACGCCAAATATAAAAACTTCCAAGTGATTTGTACTATACCTTGCCGGATACAGTGACCAACCACTATTTGACTTTGTAATATCCGTAAAGAGATGAAACAAATTATTTCACATGATATTATATATATTACGTATTAAACAAATGACTTTTTTTGAACAGTTCAGTCTAAATGTCGCCTTTTCAAACATGTGTTCATTTAATAGAACCGAATTGGTATTGACCCATCAGCAGGCATATACCTTTTTATGTGAACCACTTTAAGCGAGGGTATAAATCCAGTTTAATGGTTAAAAAGTATAAAAGAACTCTAAATATCACAATATATTGTTATTATTATTGTTGCAATAAGCCCGCAAGTGTAAAAATTGCATTTGCCCACACCAACACAATATTACTCTTAAACTATCTCCTTCCCTCTCTCTGCACTGCACTGTGTTCTTTCTGGCTATAGGAATAAAAGCAACAACATTTTTATTCAATTCAACTCTTTACTCTTCCCCACACATTTTTGTTGTAAAAGGAAATTTCCTTTAATAATGTGAAGTTGATTTTCGTCTCTTCTTTACTCTCTCTCCCTCTCCCTCTCTCTCCCTCCTTCATACACTTAGTCTTTGTTACTCTCTGTAACTCTCCTTGCTTTTCTGTTAGAATGTTGTTGGTATGTTGGTAAACAATTTAGAGTTGTTTTGTTTGTGTGTGTTTGTATACATAATTGCATACAAATGTGAGTGTATAAGTACATCAGTAAGTGTGATCAAATTTAAATTTCTTCCTTCAATTTACTTATACGTTTGGTTTGAATGTGTGTGTGTGTGTGCTTAAAAAGTTTGTTTAGATTTTTGTGTATTGTATTGTATTTATATTTGTGTATACACACCGAGCATTTAAGTAAAAATGTGTCTTTCTCTCTGTTATTTTGTTTTTGTTTTCTTTTATTTTGTGTTGTTTAAGTATTTTTGTCAGCACAATGTCTTGTTGTTGACACAACAAAACAAAAGAAAACACAAAAGCAAATACTTCTCAGGAGAGTAAAAATGAGAGCCTAAAAGGAGTAGGAAATGATTTGTTATTTACCTACCTATTGGGAGCAACACAAGAGATACGAACTGAAGCGTCAACAATAAAATAACTTGATTGATTGAGTGTTTAAATATTTGTTTACAAGAACGATTAGTTCTATATTTACACACATACACACATACTAGTAGAGAAACGTCAAAACAAATTTTAATGAACGCGTGTTTATAATTGAAAACAGAAAAAAAAATTTTCTTTTTGTAAGTTTTCTAAACTAAATTGTTTAATTAAATCTGTTTTCATTTGACGTTTGCTACAGCTTTGAATTCTTTGTATTGGAGTTTGGTTATATAGGGTGATTTTTTAAGAGATATAGGAAAATTTTTCAAAAAAAAAACATAAAATTCAGAAAAATGCATGAAATGTTTATTTGAATCGATCGTACGGTCCATATAATTTAATGTTTGAAAATTATTTCGTGCAAAAGTTGACCGCGACTGCGCCTCAAATGGTCCATCCGCTTAGTCCAATTTTGGCATACTCTTTCCAACATTTCGGCCGGTATCTCACGAATAAATGCTTCAATGTTGTCTTCCAATGCGTCAATTGAAGCGGGCTTGTCTGTATAGACATGAGCTTTAACATAGCCCCACAAAAAATAGTCTAAAGGCGTTAAATCGCACGATCTAGGCGGCCAATTGACCGGTCCCGAACGTGAAATAAAATGTTCACCGAACTCGCCTCTCAATAAGTCCATTGTTACGCGTGCTGTGTGGCATGTGGCACCGTCTTGTTGAAACCACATGTCATGCAAGTCAAGCTCTTGCATTTTGGGTAAAAAAAAATTTAGTCACAATAGCCCGAATAGCCGCTTCAGTGGGTCGATTAAACTGACCATAAAATGGAAGAAGCGCGCGATGAACTTTCTTAACAGAGCACGCATTTTGATAATAAAATTCATTGATTTGCAAGCGTTGTTCGTTTGTAAGACGATTCATGGTTAAATTATAGACCAAACTGAAGATATTTTACAGTGAAACAAAACACGAAACGTGCGTGAGCTGTTTAAACCAGTGTTGCCAAAATGATAATAGCTAAAAAATCACCCGATATGTAATGTTTTCACGAAGTTTTCATTACAACAACTTTACATGTTTAGTCTGTAGAAATTTCAAACGCCTTATATGTTGACTCATTATAAACTGAAGAAATTCAGTTGATTTAACAATTTCAATAAATTTTTCTTTGGGGAGGCATTTGTAGCCACTAGTAAAATATTTATTTGAAGGGGAGTGGCGGAGTGGTAGTATTGCATTATTGGGTATTAGAAGGTAAAATCTAAAGATGGAATCTTGCAAAGATCACAAACACATGGTTATACAAGTAAACGAACAGGAGGAACAAATGCATGATGTATGTATGACATGAATTAACATGAAAAAGATTTCCTTAACGAATTTTATGATTCGTTTATTTGAAGACCTTCAACTGTCTTACTTTTCCAAAGTGGCTATTACGCTAACGAACTTGGTCAGCAAACACATCAGGTAGTGATGATGGAGTGTCTTTTGCTATTAAACTTTCCAGTCAAATATCAAAAATGTTTGATATTCATGAGGTCAAGATTGCAAACACGAATTACACGAGATAGATGGTTAGCCATCAGGTCGTATTTGCAAGGTGAAGTTTGCTAGTCTAAATGCCGCTTAAGATGAATATCCATAGGCCATAGACGCTCCCCTTAGTGAGCACTTAGATGGCGATTAGATGTTTGCAAGAAGCTAAAGAGTTTCCATTTTGGTTTATATACCAAAATTAAAATAAGACCCTTTGATGAACTCTTTCGAAATCAGCTTATTGATGGAACCGCCATGGAGATAAAACAGTCCAAAAACTTAATACAGTCACTCTACCTTTGCAATACATTAATGATAATGAATATCGATCAGTCGTTAAATAGGGAAACCCTATTGTAAATCAACATAAATTTTTCATCAACTTTTCTAATCTTTTCTAATCTTCAAAAACATACATACATACACTCACTGTTTGTGACACTTGCTTAGAATAGAAAAGTTTTCTTTTTAAGTTTTTCTCTTTTTTTTGTTTGTTTTTCAAACTGTTTTTAAAACTTCAACATGGAAAACTTTTCAACAATTGTTTACACATGATAAAAGAAAAGGAAAGTTTTTTTCTTTCCTCCTATTTTTTATTTACTCGTCTCTTTTGTTTTTTTGTTTTTAATAATTTAGAAAAGAAAATCGTTAAATTCGATTTTCTCTCAAAACCTTAGAATACATAATGAATGCATTGATTTCCACTTCCATTTCTATTTTCATTCCCACTTCCATTTACAATTCGTTTCGATAAAAACAAATGAATTTTTTTCCTTTTTTTCAATGAAAAATCAAAGTTTCACCTGTAAATACTTTTTGTTTTGTTATTGTTATTGTATTGAATGTCGACCTTTTATTACAATCTTTTCATATCTGCATGCTTATGATTACTTATTATAAATTGGTTACTTTTACTACATTTAAGGGTTGCCATATAGGACTTCATACATATAGTAAAACTACCATAACATCCCCCTTTCCTTAAGGATATAGAAAATACTAAATTTAAAGATACTTAAATTATTTCATAAATTTAATCTATTGAGTGGTATTATTCTTATTAAATTATTTCATAAATTTAATCTATTGGGTGGTATTATTCTTCTTCCACTCCTTGATGTATAAATTCCGTTATTGTCCCGATTAGCATCAATTTCACTGCCCACCTTTTCATGGCCACTAATATGAGTATTATCACTACCACAATCTACATCTACATTCCCATCATCGTGACCAGTATCCACACTTCCATCGTTCCTTACCAAATTACTGTCAAAGCTCCCACTGTTTTCAAAATTATAATGAACATTCCCATCACCATCAGATTTCCGTGTCCCTATTTCACTCCCTGGCCATTTGCCCAATTTCCGACCTATTTTCATTATGTGCTGCCTATTTCTCCTATAAACCACTCCACTTTCATCCCTTACCAAATATGATCTAGGCTCCTTACACTTCCCGATAATTCTGCCGCTAAACCATACCGAAGTTGGATTCTTCTTAAAATAAATTCGTTCATTCACCTCAACTGGTCTCAAATTAACTGAATTCCTATTGTAATCCCGAGATGCCCTCAATTGCCTCTGTCTAAATTGTTCCCTTATCCTTTTCTGACTCACTAATTTTGGCCTCAAATCATTCGAAAATGACGGCAATTTCGTGCGCAGCTTCCTGCTCATAAGCAATTCCGAAGGGCTCGGCATATCATTTCGCGATGTCGTCCTATGCTGAAGGAAAGCCATATATGGATCCGTACCAGAATCCCTACATTTATATAAAATATTCTTAACTGTCTGAATTGATCTTTCAGCAAGACCATTAGAACGCGCTAAATACGGACTCGATGTAATATGCTCAATACCCCAGTCAATACAAAATTGTCCAAAGTCCCTTGAATTGAAAGGCGGTCCATTATCCGAAATCAAAATAGCGGGAATACCATGTCTAGCAAAAATCGATTTCAGTTTAGTTATCACCCGAATAGAAGAATAACCAGAACTCAAAAATTCAACCTCAAAAAACTTTGAATAATAGTCCACAGCTATCAAATACGTTCCCCCATCAAATTCAAATAAATCACATCCGATTTTGTACCATGGTATGTCAACAATATCATGATTCCTCAGATCCTCTTTAGGATTTGCATTTCTGTATCTCAAACAAATGCCACAATTGGATACCATGTTGTAAATATCGTTATTTATATTGGGCCAATAAATTGAAGTCCTTGCCAAAGTCTGACAACCCTGAATGCCCATATGACCCTCATGTACATACCGTAGCATTTCCGATCTTAAACTCTTCGGCACTAAAATACGTCTGTCCTTGAATAAAATACCGTTTATCATACTTATCCCATCTTTAATGGGATAAAATTGTTGTAATTCTGTCTCGACCTGTCTTTTACCAGCCGGCCACCCTTCTCTCACATAATACATAATTTTCTTAAAAACCTCATCATTCTCAGTTTCCTGTTTTATCCTCTCAATTTTATCCTTCGGCAGTGCCAATTGGCACAATAACGAATTGCACTGCAAATCAATGTCCTTGTCCAAATCAGAAAGAACTCTTTCCCTAAGAGGTGCCCTAGACAAGGTGTCGGCAATAAAAAGATCCTTGCCTGGTTTATAGACCACTGTCAAATTATAAGACAACAATCTCAACATGAATCTCTGAAGGCGCGTTGGGATATTATATAAAGGTTTATTAAATAATGGAACCAGAGGTTTGTGATCTGTTTCGACAGTAACATTTCTACCATAAATATATTGATGGAAACGTGTGCATCCGAACAATATAGCGAATAGTTCCTTTTCAATTTGTGCGTAATTCATCTGACTGTCAGTCAGAGATGCAGATGCATACGCCACAGGGTTCCTACCATGCATTATAACCGCGCCCACCGCAAACTTCGACGCATCCACCGATAGTGTAAGGGGTTTCCGCGTATCATAGTAGGCCAAAACCGGCGCTCTCGTAATATCCCTCTTCAAATTTTCAAATTCAATCTGCTGCTCCCTATTCCATCCCCAGACAGAGTCATTCTTCAAAAGATCCCTTAAATGTTTGGTCTTATGTGACAAATTGTCAACAAAAGATCCTAAATAGGTAATCATTCCCAAAAACCTTTGCAATTCCTGTTTATTCTCCGGTATGGGCATTGCCAAAATCGATTCTATTCTCCTGTCCTCAGGTCTCACACCCCTCTCACTAAAAATGTGACCTATAAACTTAATTTCAGTCTTGAGAATTATCGACTTTGCCCTATTAAACTTCAGACCCACTCTCTCTGCCCTTTCCAAGACCTGATTCAAAATCTCATTGTGCCCCTGAACACTTGATGCATGTATTAAAAAGTCATCCATATATATTACCAAACCTGATATATCACCAAAAAGTCTCACCATTTCGGCATGAAATATCTCAGGTGCCGAACTTATGCCAAATGGCAAACGCAGAAAACGATATCTACCAAATGGTGTGTTAAAGGTACATAACCTAGACGATTCATCATCTAGTGGAATCATCCAAAAGCCAGAATTAGCATCCAGCAAACTGAAAATTTTAGAACCACTCATACGAGATTTGCATTCATCCACTGTAGGCAAATCAAATCTAGGTCTCACAATCACCTTATTCAAATTCCGCGGATCCAAACACAATCTCAATTTACCATTAGCCTTTCGTACTAGTACGATTGAATTTACCCAATCCGTGGGTTCCTTTACCTCAGTAATTACGTTCAATTTAACCATTCTATCAATTTCATCCCTTAAGGGCCCATGAAGACTAAACGGTACACGACGCGGAGGATCTATTACTGGTTGGCAATTCGCCCTAATCTGCAAATGACACTCATTCCTAAGCCGCCCTAAGCCATAAAAAATACCTTTGTACTTTTCCAAAATGGCCCCACAGTTTATTGTGCTGACCCTCTTAATCAAATTCATATTAGTGGCCATCTCAAGGCCAATAATATTATTGCAATTCATGTTGACAATATAGAAAGATGCTGCGTAAATTACGTTATTATATAAAAAATCTACAAAAATTCTACCAACTACGGGTATCTTTTCCCCACTAAACGTAAATATATTGTTATATATCTTATTATCTACCTTACTGATGCCCAAGGCATTGAGAGTGTTAATTGACATCAAATTTGTTTGGGCTCCCGTATCCACCTGGCACACTATTGTTTTTCCATTAATTTCCACATTGACGTTCCAAATATTTTTACCAGGCTTTTCACCAAGGGTTCCAACAAATAAGCTTTCTTCATCTTCCTTCTCTTCAGTGGTATCAAGAATATTTCTTACATATTTTTTTCTGTTTGAATTACCGGAATTTCTTAAAAAACACATTCTCGCATAATGATTTAATCTACCGCATGCATGACATGTAACGCCTTCAGCCGGGCACCTGTTGTTGTGTTTTTGGCCACATTTTTTACAAATGGCCGACGACTGTTGTTGCTTTTGCTGCTGTTGATGCGGTTGCGTTTGATATTGTTGTTGTTGATACGGTTGTTTCTTTTGCGTACGTTGTATTACTGCTACTACTGGCTCTTCTTCTTCTGTTGCATTTTGTATGCTGGCTAAATTTTCCTTCGCCATCTCTATGCTTTTGGCAATCTCCAATGCTTTCTTCCAATCAATATTTCCCTCACTCAGCAAGCGCTCTTTGATGTTTTTGTTATTTTGTGACAGGCCGCAAATAAAAATATCCTTCACCAAGCTTTCACGCAACGAACCAAACTCACAAGAGTTACTCAAATTCTCTAAAGTTGTTGCATATTGCCCAATGGACTCTTCATTTTTCTGTTGTCGCGTAAAAAACGCATGCCGTTCCATAGCAATGTTAATTTTAGGTATAAAATATGCCTCAAATAACTTAAGCAATTCATCATATTTAATTTTATCCATATTAACATTAAAAGAATTAAAAATATGCAGGCACGCCGGCCCCATGTGATGTAAAAGTAGCGCAACTTTTCTTTGTTCAGATTCCTTTTCCAAATTCGAGGCCAACAGAAAAATCTTGAACTGCTTACTCCAGTTAGCCCATTCTGTAGCTACATTACGAGCTCTCAGATTAAAAAATGGCGTCGTTGACATATATGACGATGCATTTTCCACCACTTGAAACTTGTCGTCCTGCATTTTTTTTTTATATTTTATATTTTTCTCCTTGTAAAGATATCTTTTATATTAGAATTGTACTTTTCAGGTTTTTTTTTTTTTAATTTATTTAATTTTTTTTCTGTACACCTGACACCATATTGTATTGAATGTCGACCTTTTATTACAATCTTTTCATATCTGCATGCTTATGATTACTTATTATAAATTGGTTACTTTTACTACATTTAAGGGTTGCCATATAGGACTTCATACATATAGTAAAACTACCATAACAATTGTTGTTGTTGTTTTTATTGTTATTGTAGAAGTTGCAGAGAAAAATACCTTCAAATCACAATCATTGAATATTTAAGCATTTGAATGCACTCAAACTCACACGCACATGCACACAAACACAATCACTGAGTACTTAAAAAAGGTGCAAGTTTAACTCTCTGCTGGTATTGGTGTTCCCTCCACAATGCGTGCAATTTTTATGAACATTTGTCGTTTGTTTGTTCGCTTGTCTACTTTAGTGTTTTTTTTGTTTTTCTATTTCTTTTTTTTTATTATTTTTTGGCATACGACAAGGAAATTGAAATTTTCACACGTTTCACACACACATTTCACAAACGAATTAGCATAATAGAGTTTTTACAGAGAGAGAGCTTTATTTTCTGTTGTTATTGTTATTGTTATCGTCTTTGTTGTTGTTGTCATTCTTATTAAATATTTCACTCTGGTGGTATTGTCGTTGCTGCTGCACCGCTGTTATTGCTTTTCAGCTGATATTGAGTTCTCAAAATGTGAATAGCACTGCATGTGTGTATGTGTGTGTTTCAAATTGTATAAGTTTGTCCGTGTGCCTGTTTGGTGTGCTGAGGCATTTGGAGGTGTATGTGTTAGCATATAAATGTGCGGGTATTTTGTTTTTATAGACGCAATTATAAACATTTGAAAACAATCGTTAAATTTGTTGTTTGTTATTTTAGTAGAGCTCATCATATGCACAGCACAGCACAGTACAGGTACATATGGGTCATTGCACATGCAAAAATATAATGTTTTCTATATGGAGAAAGTTTAAGTTTGAACGTTTGAAAACATCGTTATGCAAATCAATAGATATGGACAACGCTTGGCCTGTCATATTTATTTACCGTGCTTTAGATATTATTCTGTTGTGTTCTTCAAAAAAAAAAAAAAAACAACTTCTTGCAACACTTTTAAAGTCTTCTTTATTTTCTTTTAATCTGCGGGCGGGATAGAACTTGGTGACAATATTTCTAGGTACAGATTTCTACATTCAGTTTTCTTATACCGTTCTTCGTTGGTAACATTTCTTGGCGGATGCTCTTGATGTTCTGGGCATGAGAATTAGTTGTGATGCTCGTTGGAACGATGACATTTTTCGAGTGTCGAAGGAAGCATTCAAGTGCCTTGGTTTTTTAAAACGGTGCAGAAAATACTTTACTCCATCCGACCTTCTTACTATTTACAGGACCTTTATCCGACCTCGGATTGAGTACAACTCTCATGTATGGGCCGTTGCTTCAAAGTCTATTTTGAAGCTTCTCGACCGCGTACAGGAGAGGGTGAAGGTGCTTATTAATGACAGTAGGGTATCCAACTCTATTGATTCGTTGGAGCATCGTCGCAATGTGACGTGTGTTTCATTGTTCTATACTATAATGGGAGGTGTTCGCGAGAAGTCGCCGTAGTCTAGTAGTTAGTGTGTTGGCTTATTAGACTGAAGACCCGAGTTCGAATCCCAGGTCAGACATCAAAACGAAAATATGAAAATATTTCTTCGGCGACTTCCTCTCAGCAGATTTCTGGCAAAAACTCTGAGAGTAAATAAAATTGCCATGAAAAGCTTCTCAAAAAACTGTCGTTCGGAGTCGACTTTAAACTGTAGGTCCCGCCACTCATGTATAAAATTAACGCACACAACATAAGTAGTGTGAGAAGCTAGGTCGTAATCCTGACTGAAGGGTTGTAATGACCAATTATGTATGTTCGCGAGAGATAAGGGGCTTGGTTCACGATAATCACATATTTTTACGTGGTACTCGTACTTCTCATAGAGCACATCCTTTTGTGGTTGATTGTCCAGTGAACCGCACAATTCATTACAGGAAAAATTCATTTTTTGCTCGCACTGCTCGCTTGTGGAATGATCTTCCTGCGGAAGTTTTTCCCGTCAGTTACGATATTGGCAAGTTTACATCAAATGTCCACAAACACTACTCCCTCTTTCCACCTTCCTATAACCTATTTTCCTAAACCTGCACAATGCACTGCATGAGTAGGGGCCATCCCCTGAGTGCTGGTTTTACCAAAAAAAAAACATTTCTTGTCCAGAAAAGTATTTTAAGCTCCGGTTAGCAAAAACCACTTCAGTTACAACCCCATATTTGGGATTCATACAGCATTACAGATAGCATTGTAAGTGCTTTATAGCTTTAAATTTACAGAAAACAATAGGAGTGTGAGATCTCTTTGAAATTTTGTATTCGTTTGAGGTTTCTATAACCGTTAAAGTGTGAGATGATGTGACAATAATTGTTTGCTTTCTTCTCGCTTTTTAAATCATAATTTTCAACGTGAAATAGCCCATATTGTATGTGTGAAATAAAAATGGAGTAATAACAACGGGTCTCTTGTTGTTTGTGTCTGAAAGTGTCTCTGCGAGTGTGTGTGTGTAGGTGAGTGCATATAATTTCGTAAATTATGGTTTGCATTTGAATGTCTATTAATATGGGCGTTTGTATGTGCTTGTTTTAAGAGTGTGATGTGACGGTGTGTAAGTATGTATGTGTGCGCATTTTTATGGTTATAACCTCTGCTGTCTGTGTTATTTTTTACTATGCATGTGTGAGTGTGTGTAAACATTAAAAATACTGCAATGCTTTGTAAACTGCTATACTGGGGGGTGCATTTAAAATGAGCAGAAGGGGAGAGAAATTAAATTGAATTGATGGTTTTGCATTGAAAGGCTGAAGTGAATGGCAGCGCTAAATATCGGAAAATGCCGGAAACGGAACATGTTGTCATTGTACGCAGCAATAAATGTGGTTTGAAATATTTATTTGAATAGTAAATTTTGTGTTTTTAATAACTTCACATCTTGTAAATGCTGTAAAATGTTATTGTTTTTCTTTTTTTGAAAAAATATTTAATTTTAAGCTTTATAAATAGAATTAAAAGGGAGAAAATAACATAATAATTATATAATATGCAACAACAACAACAATTGTTCTGTTCTGTTCTGTGTTGTGTTTCTTTTAAGGATTTCTATTGCTGGATTTAAATCTCCAATTTCAGTTTTTCATATGGCTTTTGTGATTTTTGTAGTTCAATAAATAAACAAATTATGCAGGTTTAAAGATAACATTAACAATTGGCTTGTTATTGCTATTGTTGCAGGTAAAGGATTAAACAAAAATATTTAATTTGTCAAATAAAATAAATACAGAGATTGTAGATAATTCTAGGTATTTAAGAAAAAAATTAAATATTAAATAATAATGAAAAATGAAAGATAATGTCAAAATCTACTCTACATATGGAAATTATTTATTTGTTGTAATCAATAATAATTTAAAATAAAATTTATAAAAAAAAAAATGTTTTTTTATTGTTTTTTTTTTTTTGAAGGAGAATAATTTACAAATTACTTAAATTAAAGCTGGATTCACCCATTGTTTCGGAACAAAATTTTTGTTCTGAAACAATTTTTTTTTATATGTAGTTTGACGTTTCTCTTTTTGAGAGAGAGAGCGAAAGAGAGTAAGAATGCTTCGAAACAATTTCAGCTCGAATTGGTTTAATTTTAATTTTTGTTCTGAAACAATCGTACTGTGCTGTCAGATATTTTAATTTTTTAAGTAAAGTTGAACTGAGCTGCCAGATCATATTATATGTACATTTGTATGTATGTGTGTATAATAAAATACAGAGCGATTGTTTTATAGCACTTTACGTTTTTTGATTTGTTTTAATTTACAATTTCTTTGTAACACGAAGCCAAGAAAACAAACGAATTGCAATCATCTGCTGATGTGCTGCCTAATTGTAAAACTAACACGCATCGTTCCCAAAAATATTTCATATTGCATAGTGGTATGGTGGTGGTCCTGACATCTATGGTGAAGTGGTTGGTCTTCACATCCCTTAATTGTGTGCCATTACACTCATTTGAGTCTTTCAAAAATGCAGGGAAAAAAGGTAACCTAGTTTTAACAAAACAATTGTTCGAAGTAGGTGAATCGTTTCAGAACAAACTCTCAAAAAAAATGAATGGGTGAATCCAGCTTAAGTGATCATTATTACACTTTAAGTAGGATTACGAATTAGCTTCTAACACCACTTATGTTGTATGTGTTACACACTTATACAGGGGTGTGTGGACCTAGTTTAAACACGAATGCGAACGACAGATTTTTAAAAAACTTTTCATGCCAATTTTATTTACAGAGTCAGAGTTTTATGTTTAAAATTGGCAAATAAATATTATTTTCATAGTTTCACACTTCCTACTAGACTATACGTCCAAAATGCTTTCTCAATTCATAGAAAAGTTACTGAATATTGGCATTAAAATATGAAAATATAAGGAGCACCCTTAGTCCTTATTAATGAATTTCATTAAGAAATCATTTATTAAATGACAATGATTCGTATTCTTATTTTCCGTTTTCTTTCAATTTTTTTGTTTTGCAATATTTTGGGTTATGATATGATTCGTAACTGCTATATATGACCCACATGCTGGCCTAAATTATTCATTTTTCAAACACTATGTATAACTAATGCTATAAATACAGGGTGCTAAAATGAAGTCTAAAAGCATACGGTTTAGAAATATTTAAGTCGGCTACCAAAATATTTGTACGTGATCCTGTGTTAAAAGAAAGTTTCTGCTTGTCTGTCTGTCTGTCTGTCAAATTTAATGACATCTTTTCATTTTATTTACACTGTTTGGCATTAAAATACCCTCCTGGTATATGATAGAAATAAATAGTGTGTAGTGAAGTAAAGGAGAAGAATGAAATAAAAGGAAAAAAAGAAAACATTTCAAATGAAATCCTCAAATAAAATGAATACAAAGGCCAACATGATAACAAAAAAAAAAAAAAAAAACGATAAAAACAACACATGAGACTAACAACTTAAGAATGACACATGGTTGGTTAGTTAATGCCATCACGGCACTAATCACTTGATTGACGGTTACAAGACAAGATTGGCTAAATGACCTTCCGAAAGCTTAAAAGCTTTCGAATTAATCATGATGAAAAGTTTTACAATTAAATTCGACTTTAAATAGTAATCCTCGAAGGAAAAAAATTAAAACACTAATACTCTCTCTCTCCTCCCTGTTTCTTGTATTCTAAGAGAAAACATTATATTTTTATTTTTTTGTAATGTAAACTTAGGCTGCGGTGCCATTTAACAACATGAGTATGAGTTGAGTATTTAACAAACAGAAGCAAGCACAAGATGTCAAATATGTTTTAATCAATAGCAGCAGCCATAAAGTCCATAAATGATACAAGTTTTGTTGTTTTGCTGATGTTCTATAATAAAGATTATTGAAATTGATTTTTAATCTATAATAACGGCTCAGTGGTCAAATAATCCAGTAAAGTGCTTACATAAAAAGAAAGAAAAAAAGTACCCCAGAGCAAGAAACAAACTGTACATAGTTGTTGCTTTCATACTAATTATTCCACACAATATTAGCTCTTAAGCTCTGTATCCGTACTGCATTGTAATAATAATAATGCGAAAACGTATAATAAGTCATAAATATTACATCCATCTCTGGGCCAAAATAAGAAAATTTTTGAAAACAAATGAAATAAAAAAGAACAGAAAAAGAAAACAAATGTCAACGATGTTAAATATTTAATAAATGATGCTCGACTCCATAATAAAGGCGATAATAAATGATTAAATAGGCGATTATTTCTTAAAAACTTATTAACACACAACATAAGAGGCTGTAAATAACTGTGTTAACAACAATGGTTGTTGCCAGCCCTAAAATATGGCTGCTTTTAACATCATGAATTATATGTACGTACTTTTACGCTTGTCTTGTTATCATCATTCACCACAAAAGAGAATTTTTAAGTCTAAAAATTCATTAAAAGAGGGAAAAATTAAAAAGAATTACAAATTAAGGTGGACACGTTAACGGTACTTATTAACAGTTATTATCCTTCTTCTCCTTTACCAATACAGCTACCGTTATACATTTATTGGTTTAAGGGCCTGTACTATATATTCGATTATTTTTCTTTTATTTAAATGCTCTGAAGGGTATCCCTCTCTGTCCCAAACAATTTCAAAATTGGAGGATTTTAATGAAATTTTTGGTATGTGATAATTTGCCATTAAAAAACACAAAAATGCATTTTTTATGTCCATACAAAGTTGGTGTCCTTAGAAAAAGGACATACACATATGTGTGTCTTGGGCTTTCACTTAGTCAAAATTCAAAAATTTTAATATAATAATAAAAAAAACAAACTTTTTATTTCATTCAAAAAACAAATATAGATTACTCAAAAAATAAAATATTGTGCAAGCCATGTATGTATATTAAAAACTAAAAAAGAAAACAAAAAAATAAAACATTCATTGGTTTCGATTTCTGTAAAACTATATCGACGTATGAAACTTCTTAAAGCAATTTTTATCTGAAGAAAGGCACAAATAAACATCACATTTTTCGCAGAGAGTTCGAGTGCGGCTATTATATTGTTTTAACCTACACGCTCGTGCTGTCCTCAATTTGTTGACCACTGGCCAACGAAACCCGCCTTGTGTCGACTAATTCTGTATCTGTGCTGCCTTCATTTTCATTGTTGGGGTGCGGAGATGGAATACTCAATTCATCCCCGAATTCATCTGATAAAATATCGCCTTCAACTTCCGACAAAACACTAATTAATTTAAGTACTTTTTCTAAATCTTCTTCATTTTCCAAATTATATTTTTTTGCTGTAATGACGGTAAATTATTCTAGCAAAAACCTACAATCTACACATATGTATGTGTAGGCACATATTGTGCTTACAAAAACTAAACAATTCTTGACGCATTTTAAAATATCTGCATATTATTTAAATATTTAATGCTTTTATTACAAAATAGTAACAAAATTTTTAAATATTTGTTTTTATTTAAATAAAATAATAATACTTAAATTTTTTGTCTCCCGCACTGCGAAACATGATCCCCTTTATTGCACTCTCAGTCACAAATACTAAAATAAGCGGCGAAAAAACTTATAACAGAACAAAATAGAGATAACCACTAACATGAGGACATTTAATTCAATAAGAAAAAGCTAAATAATAATTTAAAAATTTTTCTCCAAAATACCCTAAATTTTCCTACACATTTGTGTAGGCAGGGACAGAAAGGGGTATACCCTTATGTTTTACAATATTGTTACGAAAATGAAGAAAAAAGATATCGGTGTTTTGCTTTTACATCGCTTAACATCAAAACTATAAACAAAAGCTAGAAAAAAAAAAACAAAACAATGCAGTAAACTAACCTCTTTACAAATTATCGTACTGCTTAATAATATAACAACAAACACCAGCATTAAAAAAATAGAAGGCTAAATGTAAACAACGATTTTTATAGGCAAAGTCATGAACGTTCGCCTTCAAGAACATTCATCAGATTGTTTACTCTGTCATATAAAAGGCAAGGCAGAGCAGGCAACTGGGTGAGTGTAGCTCAGTCAGTCTTGTGTCAAGACACGGTGTGTTTGAAGAGAGTAATCGTGGCTTGAAGATCTCCGTTGCAATGATCTGTCGAATAATTGCTTAGTGATTGTTATTGTTTATGCAAAGGGTGTAAACAGAGGAATAACAATCAAATCAATTGTTATTGTTTACATAAAGTTGTAAACAGTTGCACACAGATTTGTGCGAATAATAAAGAATTGTTTATTAAAACTAAACACAATTTTATTTTTATTTTATTTGCAATCTACAAGCTGATATTTTTAATATTTTTTAAATGGTAGGTTAGGTTAGGTTAGAGGACGTGTACTTGTCCGTTAAGACAAGTACAATACCCGGAGGTCGAAATTGACCCATTGTACAACGTCCTTGGAGAGGGAAGGAAATAGAGGGAATAGGATGAAAGGAGGGCATAAGGGTAAGGGGAGGATGGGAATCACACAGAAAGAAACAGACACAAACAAGGGTTGAGCGCGCTACTACACTTATGAAGCCCTAGCACCTCTCAACCAGCTCAAACTGCTAATGAATCTTGATGTCGGCTCTCGACACAGAACTCAAGCTCTGAAAGAAGGCTCTGCCAAGGGTCCTCAACCTCAACCTACCAAGGGCTGGGCAGTTACAGAGGAGGTGTTCGATAGTCTCTAACTCCTCCTCATCGCAACATACCCTGCTATAGTCCGGCTGCGACCTAATCTCGAAGTGCCTTTGATAAAACCGACAACCAACCTTACGCTGGCCTTAACCAAGCCCAGCAGCCAATCTGTTCTCTTACTGTCCACAGCAGGCCATAGACGTCTAGAGACAGAACAACCTGATCCGTTCCTCCAACGCCTCTGCTCTTCCTCCCTGACCCATCCATCGATGAGGCCATAGAGGTGGCAGACTGGGGGTTCAGGACCAACTATTAAATCGCCCCCCGAAAGGGAAAAAAAGTTTTTCGGTTTAAATGGTATAAACGTAACAATATTTTATTCGAAATAATTTTGTTAAACCAGCTTTAAAGCGGCACGCAATTCTTCTCAACAGCATATGTGCTTAAATTACAGATTACTGTTATAAAAATATTAAATATTCATGATTATTCATGGTCATATGAGAGCTTATTAAACAAATTAATTTCTTCGTTTTGCTGATGTTTATTGTCCCGATATTATTAAGCGTATATGAGTAATTCGTGTATGAGTAATTCAATGGAACTTGAAATAATTAAATATTAATCATACTTATTAGGATACATGATAGAATACATGAATACTTGTTTTGTTTTTCTCTTTCTGTTCGAGACAACTTACACCTACCTTACACGCCTACAAAATCGATACTTGACAACGAGTATCGAAAATAATCGAAATACAAAACATGGAGAGAAAAAGTGTAACCATACACCCTTATCTGATGGGTCATTTCATTTGAAGTCAGGCAAGCAAACATTTTTTCCATAAAACTAGAATTAATTGATTAAAAACCCCTTGAAATACCAGCTTACCAACTATTAGACTACGCCGACTTTACTGAAACTCTGGAAACCCTTTAAATGTATTTTATTTTCGTTTGTTTAATTCTTGGTGGAGTAAAATAACCCATATGTTGTATTAACAAACACACACCCACAGAAAGATAAGCCATGTAAAGACACACGCATATTTGACTGTCGATTTAATTGAGAAACATTTTTTCCGTTTTTCCAATTTAACCCTTAATGAAAGGAAAACAAAATGGAACAACAAAATATTGAATAAATATGATTTAGAATCGTATATGGTTATCCATTTTACCGCTTCAAAAGAGAACCTTTTATGACGTTATAATACTTTGATCGACACTTTTGCTGGTCTTCCAATGCTCCAATATTAGAGTATTATACTTGTGGATAACGTCCTTGAAACAACAACTACAAAAAAAAAATGGTAAAACGGCTTCAAAAATCGAATTATTGTGGTGGCAAATTGACGTGACGTGAAATTACTTTCTGGTAATAGTTCTGTTGCAATAAATTCAAAATCCGGTCGTATTGTGTAACTCATAGCATCGTGATGTTGAAACCAGTTCACAATCTTGACGGGTAGCGGCTTGCCGTTGTCTAGTAGGTAGTGTGTTGGCTTATTAGACGTAAGGCCACGGTTCAAACTCCAGGTCAGACATCTAGAGCAAAACGAAACGCAATAAATGTTTCTTTGATGATTTTCTCTCTGCAGAGAGTAAATAAAATTGCCATGAAAAATATTTACAAAAAACGTCTGCTGAAGGTTCCGCCGCTCATGGTTGTGTAATTTACACACACAACATGGGTGGGGCGGGAGAAGTTAGGTCATAAGCCAGAGTGTAGAGTTATAGTTATAGAGGTTCCGCCGCTCATGGTTGTGTAATTTACACACACAACATGGGTGGGGCGGGAGAAGTTAGGTCATAAGCCAGAGTGTAGAGTTATAATGATCTATTAAGTAAGTAAGTAAGGATCAATTAAAAAAATGGCAACACCAGACCATAATGTACACCATAGCAACATGGATAGGAATTGCTTTTCCACAATAAATTTTGATTTGTCTAAGTCACATACGTATGCAAAAATTTTACCACTAATTGGATAACTCGATAGAGTTTTTCATTTTCTTTTTCGTTTTTCATTTGTATTTTTTTTTTATTGATTTTCTTTTTTTTTATTACGATTTGAAGCTGATTTCGAAGAGTTTATGCCAGCACATACATATGTACAAACTTTATGAGCCAGAAGACATTAATGGCCAACTATTAAGTTAATTAAATCCCTAGACAAACTCAGTAAGACCACAAAAGCATAAGACGTACAACTGCCATTATAAATATTAATCAATACAAATAAAACGCCCATGTTGTCACCCCTCAATGATTGAAGAAACATAAAGAGACACATTTTTGTAGAGGCAATCATTAAAGCTCTCAGAGATTTTTAATAAAGTTTTGATTCACACTTTAATTAAATTGAATTCTTTAAGGAAAATGTATAAAGTCTAGCAACTTAATTATGAATTAAAGATGACTTCATTGTGCTTCAAATTAAAACAAAGAAATTATAATTTAAGGCAAGCACAGACTTTTTTTATTTCTAATTTTCTTCTTTGTTTTGTTTTTCTTTGTTTTTAATCCTTATTTTCATAAAAGAAAGAAGTTTTCTTTTCTTTAGAGAAACGCTTTTAAAGTCTTTTTTCAGTGTTTCTCTGAGAACAATAAAAAATGGGAAAGAAAAACCGAAGAAAACGAAACTCAAAGAATTTTTTTTGTTGTAAAACGCTGTGGCCTCCTTTATTTTCTATTGTGTCTTAAGGGGCTATGTATTGTCCATTTTTAGTTTCCTAGGAAGTGTGAATGGCGTATTCGCCATGCAAGTGAGTGAGTATTTTAACTCTCTCTCTCTCTCTGTCTCTGATAAAGGCTTTCAAAGGTTAAAGTTTTTTCCATTTTTTTATATTCATTTAGTGCAGTTTATTATAGATTCTCCGCTACATTCAATGTTGACTTGAAAAAAATTCTTGTTCCTTTAATTCTTTTTCTCTTTCAACATTATAAAGAAGGTTTTAAAAATAATGGTTGAGCAGAAAGTGCAAAGAACCTCCTACTATAAGAGTTATATTGTGTTATGGCCTACAAAAAAATTTTTTTCCTAAAACATTTCAAGGCATTCTTACTGTCAACAGTTTAAGTAACAATTTAAGTAAATTTTGAGAGACAATTGTTGATATTTCAGGGGATTTCTAATGAAATATTTATTTTGACTAGAGTCCCTTAAAGGACTAGGTTAGACTAAGTAAGGTAGCGGAACCGCTTAAAGCCAGTGGTCCCATTTATACATTTAGCACATCAATCATTTCCTAAAGGAAACCATAGCGAGTCCTATACAAATCTCGCTAGTGCAGTAATCTATGCATTAGAGAGCGCCGTCAAAGATGTCAGAACGTGAGAAGACAAAAGACTTTTCCTCTTAATGACAATAGCAGGGCGCTGATAATTTGTAATTTGTCAAATACCAAGTCTTTCGGCTTGTCTACCAAAAAGACAATTGCCCTTAAGAATTGCCATTGTGCGATATATGGCCATATCGACGCCTCCATTCTATAACGTTCTAAGTACACTTAATTAATGTTCTTGCATTTTTAAATTCTACGTTCTCTAACTTAAATACTGTCAAAATTTGGTTAAGATGCGCCGATCCGTTCCGAAGTTATAGGGAAAAATCTACTTAGAATACACATATAGTCATATGGCGCGTGAAAACTTTGAGAGCTCATAACTCAAAACACACTTTTTCGACTTAGAATGTTATAGAATGGAGCCGTCGATATGACCTAAGGGAAGAAGTGAGCAGGTGTCTAGTAGAGCTTAACAATATTGCATGGCATTGCACCGCTTTCAAAATTGTCATGACCTCTGCTTGGAAAACACTGCAGTAGTCAGGCAGCCTATCAGGAAGTTCATTATAGGAACCGTTAATACCATGTAGACTTCAAGCGTTCTTCCGACTTCCCAGTATAGCAGCATGTCCATAGTCCAGATTGGGCCAGGCCTTGATTGCATTAAATCTGACTGCCACCACCTTGCTTTCAGTTAAGGACAAATATTTATTCTTCCAGTTGTTTTATAGCATATATGCGTACTTCATAAGATACATACGTTAACCAAGTGACTGTTGAAAGTGTAGCTCATTCCAAACTTTGAAAATTCTTGGCCACTTTTTTTTTGAGTTACTTTATGACCAGCTAAAATGAAGTGCTTCTTTCAACACTGAACTTTCAATATTTTCTCCCCTCTTTCTATAGATTTTTTTTTGGTTTGAAAGTGTATGCAAATTGTGTTAATGTTTCTCTTCTCACAGATTATCGCATATTCCTGCATTTCTGCCTTGAATTCACTACTTTTTACACGTTTTTTGTTCCATGCGGGTGATAATGTCTTTAGGAAAGTTTAATGGAAACAAATTAAAAAGTTTGATTAAATGTGATGAAACAGTTCAAGTTGCATCCTCTCTCTCTCAGGGAAATACATCACAATCACAATTACCCACGTGTCTTGTCCTATAATAAGTAAGGCAATGAATTTTCTATAAAAAACTTGGCTTAAAAGAAAATGTTTCGTTTTGATTAAAAAGGAAGAAAAAACAGGAAATTTTAAATAATCCAAGAAAAATTGCATTAAGTAGCTGCGTTTATTTAATACCACGAGTCAAGTTAATGAGAATAGAGGAAGGAAGAATATTTGAAAATGAAAAAGAAAAAGAAGGCAAGTAAAGGAGTCAAGAGGAATTCTTCTATAAAAGAAAGTTAGTTTAAGATATTATTAATCATTTAAAGTGTATAATTTCTTTTCATATTGCCTAGAAGATTAAATATTTTATTCATAAGTAATGAAATGCAGGAGAGTTTTTTGTTGACAGCAGGAAGGTACATGCAATATTACTAGACTCTGCTGTACTGGTATGGATGAGTGCTCAATTGCTAGTCTTATGGCTGGCTCACTGTCTTATGGGAAGGCATGATGATATTGAATAAATCATTCTGCATGATCTGTGGATCTAAGAAGGAGGAAGAGAGTATTTTTCATCCAAAGCGCCAGTGCGTATGCTCTTAACCTTTCATTTTCTGTCGTCCTTGACTGAATTATCAAATATAAAAATTGCTTCAATAGCAAGCTTTATTTTGGAGTTAAGGAATATTAATTTTCGATATTGATTGTGTTATATAAATGGGCCTATATGCTGGCTTATGTGGAATATTGACTTTAACGTTCGGTGGCGGACCAGCTTAATCCTAATCTAAGGTTATTTTAATATTGGTATTCATCTCGTCAACATTTCATGCACATTTATAAATACAAATTAGTCGAAAAACCGAATGCTTTCTAAGTTCTGAAATTCTTTGAAATTCTTTCCTTTCCGTCCCAAGCAATTTCAAAATTGGAGGATTTCAATGAAATTTTTGGTATGTGATAATTTGCCATTAAAAAACACAAAAATGCATTTTTTATGTCCATACAAAGTTGGAGTCCTTAGAAAAAGGACATACACATATGTGTGTCTTTTGCTTTCACTTAGTCAAAATTCAAAAATTTTAATATAATAATAAAAAAAAAACAACTTTTTATTTCATTCAAAAAACAAATATAGATTGCTCAAAAAATAAAATATTGTGCAAGCCATGTATGTATATTAAAAACTAAAAAAGAAAACAAAAAAATAAAACATTCTTTGGTTTCGATTTCTGTAAAACTATATCGACGTATGAAACTTCTTAAAGCAATTTTTATCTGAAGAAAGGCACAAATAAACATCACATTTTTCGCAGAGAGTTCGAGTGCGGCTATTATATTGTTTTAACCTACAAGGTCGTGCTGTCCTCAAATTGTCGACCACTGGCCAACGAAACACGCCTTGTGTCGACTAATTCTGTATCTGTGCTGCCTTCATTTTCATTGTCGGAGTGCAGAGATGGAATACTCAATTCATCCCCGAATTCATCTGATAAAATATCGCCTTCAACTTCCGACAAAACACTAATTAATTTAAGTACTTCTTCTAAATATTCTTCATTTCCCAAATTATATTTTTTTGCTGTAATGACGGTAAATTATTCTAGTAAAAACCCAACCTACACATATGTATGTGTAGGCACATATTGTGCTTACAAAAACTAAACAATTCTTGACGCATTTTAAAATATCTGCATATTTTTTAAATATTTAATGCTTTTATTACAAAATAGTAACAAAATTTTTAAATATTTGTTTTTATTTAAATAAAATAATAATACTTAAATTTTTTGTCTCCCGCACTGCGAAACATGATCCCCTTTATTGCACTCTCAATCATAAATACTAAAATAAGCGGCGAAAAAACTTATAACAGAACAAAATAGAGATAACCACTAACATGAGGACATTTAACTCAATAAGAAAAAGCGAAATAATAATTTACAAATTTTTCTCCAAAATACCCTAAATTTTCCTACACATTTGTGTAGGCAGGGACTGAAAGGGCTAGAACACGAAAAAAATATCTAGAAAGTATCCCGTATGCTGTAGTAAAGGATACCAATAAGTCGTCTTGCTAAACAAATTTTTTTTTTATTATATATTTGACAAAAAATATTTTCAATTTTAAATCCCCTTTAGTTTACTGTTGAAATTTTATCAGTAAAAATTAAAAAAAAAAAATGAACGGGAAAAAAGAAAATATTTGTGTTTTAAATTTTTATGGGAGGCCTAATAAAAATTCCATTTCATTGTTAGCAGTCCTGCTTATTTTGTTTTTGTGTTTTTTTTTTGTTTTTTGTTTTCTGTGGGTAAATATTTCCTTTTTTCTTTTTTGTTTTATTTTTTTTTTTTGTAAACAAAAATGCAAATTCCACACCCAGGAAAAAGTGTTAAAATCACATACAAACACATATGTATGAAAACAAATACCAAAACAAAACATTTTTATGCTTATACAAGCACACGAGGTTGTTTTCCCCTTTATTTTCGTTTGATAACCAAATACACTAGAGCCCCGACTTGCATCGATCCGATATGCGTCGTTTCGATTTGCGTCGCTTTTTAAAAATTGACAAAACTCAGCTTGCGTTGTTGCAATTTCAACTTGTGTCGATTAAATTTAGCCGAATTTGAGGGAATGGAAGAGGATGACATTAATGAACTTTTACTGTCTCACGGTGAGGAGCTTGATAATAAAAATTTATTATCCATTAATATTCAGCATGCTTTAGAAGATGATGTTATGATAATTGATAATACATTAGAGGAAAAAAAATTAAACAATCTCCAATATTTCGAAAGCTATGCAATTAATTTCCCATGCATTGAATATATTTTCTGAAAACGATCCTGACGAAAATCGTAGCGAGGGCGTAGCAGCATCTGCTGACCAATCCATTAGTTGTTACAAGGAAACATATCAGCAAAAAAATCTCTAAAAATTCAACAAACCTGTAAGACCACGTAATCAAATGGAGTGTTGTTGATTTGAATTTATTATCTGAAGAAATCACCACATAAACTAAACAAAGCACAATTTCTTCTTTAAAATTTATTTTTTTATAAATGAATTTTATTGATTTTTGTTAAGTTTTTTTTGTTAATTTATATTTTTGCTATTTCTTTATAATAATTAGAGAAAACTTTACTGAACTTAATAAAATAATGAAAAATGTTTTCATAATTCTGTTTTATCCGAAATATTAAGTTTTTTTGCTTCATTTTGATGAATTTCAATGCATTTGTATAGAAAAATTTGATTCGATTTGCGTCGTTTCGATTTGCATCGCAATTCTCCGGTCCCCATTAACGACGCAAGTCGGGGCTCTAGTGTACTCTAATGTTGGAGCATTGGAAGACCAGCAAAAGTGTCGATCAAAGTATTATAACGTCATAAAAGGTTCTCTTTTGAAGCTGTAAAATGGATAACCCTATACGATTCTAAATCATATTTATTCAATATTTTGTTGTTCCATTTTGTTTTCCTTACTTTAAGGGTTTAATTAGAAAAACGGAAAAAATGTTTCTCAATTAAATCGACAGTCAAATATGCGTGTGTCTGTCTATACATGACTTATCTTTCTGTGTGTGATGCATTGAGCATTTGTATAGAAAAATTTGATTCGATTTGTGTCGTTTCGATTTGCGTCGTTTCGATTTGCGTCGCAATTCTCCGGTCCCCATTAACGACGCAAGTCTGGGCTCTAGTGTACACTCATTTGCTTGTAAGTGGATTTCTGCGAGAGACGGAGAGAGAGAAAGAATCACACAAAATAAACGTAACAATGGAATTTTTATACGAAGTATAATATTTTGAAATATAAACAATACAATAACAAAACAATAAGCGTATGTGTGTTTGTGTGTTATTAAATCTAAGCATGTGTGTTCATTTATTTGTTTTGAAACTTTAAAGATTTTAAAACACAGATTTTGTCCAAATTTATCTCTCTGTTCTGTGTGTTCTTGAGCTCTTCTGTTTTCATGTATTTAAATATGTTGTTGGCTGTAATGTTTTTTGAGTAACTTTTTTTTACTGTTACTCTGTGAGCGACATAACAATTAGGCGTTAAGTTTCTTTTCCAGTGCAATGTCATTAAAATTATTTAAGCTTAGAAGACATAAAAATAATTTTCCAACGTTGGAAACATCTTTCCTTCACTTACTTTGTCGTCCATTTTTTTCAGGTTTTCTATGCAACATGTAGTAGAAAATAGACAATTTTCCATGAGATTTTTTGGTTTTTTTGTCGTTGCTGTTCTCAAATTACAGAGCGAATGTATACGTTTATGTATGTGAACACAGCTGCCATTTTTTCGGCAGCCTGTAGTTTGTGTGCATGTGGTAATGTTTATAATACTTACATACATATGTACATATATGCACGTCTGCTATAGAGTATGCACTTGTGTGTGTTCTGGCTCTAAATCTGTTCTGTAATACAGCTTGTGACTGAGTTTTTGTTGTTGTTTGTTTCGTAGACTGAAAGTGTTTTTTAGTGATGGAAACATGTCACCATCAACATCAACACAAAAAACTGTGAAATAAAACCCTAAAAAACGTGACATGATTTTTCTTATTCAACCATTTTCCTTTCTTTTTTTTGTAGATGTTTTGTTTTGTTTTTGTGTTTGTTGAAAATAATATATACTGTATGTGTGCATATGTATGTAAGTGTATATAAGGGAGAGAGAGCAAAAGTGTTTAGGTGTGAGCCAAATAGAAAACAACCTGGACTGAATGCTTAACTTAAAATTGTTGCTAAAGATTAATGACTCCCTCTTTGTACATGGAATTTTTTCTAAATGATCTAAATGATGAGAGGGTAACAAAAACTGTCGTATATTAGGTTTTGGAAATATTTTTCAAGAGAAACAATGTTATTTTAATTCATTTTCATAAATTCGTTTCAATTGAATTAATTTTCTGTTCTACACTCTTAAATAATGAAGAGAAAAAGAAGATTTTAAACCAGAGCCAGGCAACACTTGCTATTGGTCAGTTGTTGCGAGAGCGAAAAATAAGAAAAGAGAAACATTTATACTCTCACATTCATTACAATACAGGCATGGAAAATTTAAATTTTTAAATTTGTAATTCTAAAAACGTACACCATACGCTGATGTTAAAAACCTTAAGTTTTCCATCCCTGCATTAGCAGATCTTCATATACAAAAGCAAGAAACATGCGACAACACAACCTCTTTCAATGAATGCTCAAACGAGACTGAGTATGTTTCTAATAAGTGTGATTATGTTGTTGTAAATTTAGTAATGGCTGAAAAGCACGCGTGCATAGGAAATGCCGAGCTCTGTTTTAAACCGAACATTATAAATATTTCTGGTGATGCATTTGCAAGCGTGATGCTGTACTAAAAGATTGCTTTGCAGAGAGAGAGAGAGAGACAAACAACTGATCTCACGCAAACTGTACTCATTTACAAAGAAAAGATGAGATAATGAACAATGCATGGATTTGTTTATTTAAAATGATCAGAGCTAAACCGCAATACTTATGTCGTTTCTGTCATTTGGCAAAACAAAATGCAGATGGAAAATTAAATGGAAATAAAGAAAACCTTTAAATAAATACAAATAAAAACAACTTGGTTAAACATCAAAAACGTACAAAAATGTACAAAAACTTGCACAAAACAACAACAAAATATATGAGTATATTCTTTTATGTAATTCTATATAATATTTCTACGAAATTAGAGTGTTTTTAATATTATTTTCCAAAAAAAAAAATTAAGTGCAACAAAAAACAAAAAAGAACAAAATGAATGAATATATGTATGTTTTCAAACAAAACATTCAATATATCCGTACAAATAAATCATCCACAACAACATCATCATCAATAATGCTGTTGTAAACGAACATGGAATCCAATACATCCCCTTTCAGACCCAGTTACCGTACAGTTGTTGTATGAAAAAAGAGAACATGATTAACATTATTATGTTAATTTCTGAATGCATTTGCGAATATTGATCATAAAAAGGATGCCAACATGAATCCAACATACCTCCACACATACACACATAAACGCCATAAAATGTTTATTTACTAATACATTCGAATATATACTATTTAAGATATTTTCATAGATACACACAGATATAGAGAGAGCAGAGCAGAGATAGAGAGAGGGAGAGAGAAAGAGAATATGTATTAATTGTAGAGGGTCAGAAGCTCTTGATGTTCTGGGCATGCAAATTCTGTGTAATGAACGCTATAATCATGTTTTAAATATACAGTACCGTGCAAAATAATAGCAGTGAAGAGTTTTAAGTTAGACATTGCCTATTATTGTAAAAATTATTAAAGAATTGTTTTAAACTATTTTTTAAATTCATTATTTAGTGTGTTGTGTATTCATTGAGGTTACTACTATTTTTTTTATACAACATTTTTACAAAATGTGAAAATGGAAAATTTAAAACTTATAGGAAAATATGATTGCTAAAAAATAGCAGTTTTTTTTAGAATTTCAAATATTTAGGAAAAAAAATAAAAACTATTGTTTAAAATTAATATTTTGTGGAATATCCTCTATTCTTAATTATTGCATTGCATCGACGACCCATGAAGTTAACCAATTTTTGGCATCTTTCTACCGGAATAGCTCGCCACGATGATTCCACCACAATCCATAATTCCTGTTCGTTTTTCGGCTTTGCTGTAAAAGCTGCTGCCTTGATGTCGGTCCACAAATTTTCAATGGGATTAAGATCCGGTGACTGAGCAGGCCAATCCATAATATCAATGCCATTGTTAGTGAACCACGATTTAGCTGCTCTGCTTGTGTGTTTCGGGTCGTTATCATTTTGGAAAACCCATTTTAATGGCATATTCCAATCGGCGTATGGTTTCATAACATTTTCTAAAATATGAACGTACAGATGGGCATCCATGTTTCCCTTTTTACCAAAATAAAGGACCAGTGCCGTAATAGGAAAAACAACCCCATACATTTATTTTCGCACCTCCATGTTTTACAGTAGTTAAAACATTACGTGGTTCAAATGCTGTATTAGGCTTACGTCTAACGTACTGACGGCGACCTTTTGAGCCAAACAGAACAACTTTAGTCTCATCAGACCATAAAATATTACGCCATTTAGATAGAGGCCAATCACGATGCTCTCGGGCAAATTTTAATCTTTTTACAACATGTCGTTTTTTTAAAAGCGGGACTTTACGGGGAGGAAGGATGAACATCAAGATTTAGTTTTTGATTCAACTCTGTGGCTGAAGTTTTTGACTCATCTCTTACAGTTTGCAAGATTCTTTTAACCTCAAATTGGCTAATTTTGCTCTTTCTTCCCCGTGTTTCTGCTTTGTATGACCATTTTTTGGCGTTAGAGATCATTTTAGCTGAACAACCAACAATATCTTGAATAAATTTGTAAGTTTTTCCTTCCAAAAGTAACTTCTTTATAAGTTCACGTTTTTCTATAGTACAGTGTTTACTTCTGCCCATATTTCTATATTATTATTTTTGTTGCAGAATTACTTGAACATAAAAATACTTTTTGCCAAAAAAAAAGTTTAATTTATAAAACAATACAATTATTTTTTAATCTTTCTAATTAAACTGCTATTATTTCGCAAACAAAAAAACGAAGTAGAACAGAAGAAATATAACGGTATTTTTTAACGGTTGGTTTTTTTTCGTAAAATATTTTAGTACTTTAGGGTTAAGCGGTTTAACCCTAAGCAAGCAAGCAATTAATTAAAGTAAAAATAAAATTTAAAGAATGATTCATTGGAACAGTATAACATAGTTTCTTTTTTAAATTGAAAACCCAACTGCTATTATTTTACACGGCACTGTACTTACAAGTTTAATAAGTTTTGAAAAATTTGATTTAAAAGTGAAATCACCCATACACTTACAAAAAAAAAACAGCTAGACATTTAAAGAATGTGTAGCTTAGCCATGTTGTGGCATGTCTATACGTTTCAATATCTTTTGTTTATATTGGCATGAGTATGCATGTATGTATGTACATACATTCGCATAGGTACGTATGTACATATGTATGTATGCATGTGTATGTGCTTTCGCATTGGACTCTGTGTTAAAAGATGTGATTTTTATAATAAACTGCAGACTGACCTCAATGTACATAAATGCAACTACTGGTATGTCAATATGTATACATTCATTCGTTTTATTGTTATTGTTGTCGATGTAGATATAGATGTTGTTTGTATGTGTGTAATCACTTACAAAAGGTTATTTCATATAACTCTCATCTACAGACACACACATACATAAATACTTATACATAAACATTATTTACTTAAAAATGTTTGTATGCATATGCATTTATATGTATGTATGTGTAGGTAAACATTTGAATGGATAAGAGTGTCTATGCTCAGTTTATTTTTATTTTATCTCTCTCTCTCCCACTCTCTCTATCTCCCTCTTTCTTTCTCAGTTTGTTTTATAAGAGTGTAACGCTACTCATGTATAATTTTAATTCGTATGCTCAAAATGTTTGATTATCTCTTTGTTGTGTTGTGTGTGTGTTGTGTTTGTGTGCATGTATAGGTGTAAGCAAATATAAGAGCATATAATATAGCCTTCTCTGTTATTTTCTAATGTGTGTTTATGTGTGTGTATGTTTTGGAGAGTAAACGAGATGTATTATAAAAGATAGAAATGCAGTTCAATTTCAAAGTGTGTCATGGACAGTGTTATCATACCTTATGGCCTAGCCTTACACACACATACGCATACTTGTATGTATATGTACACTAAACTGAGAGACATGACGAGAGTTGTAAAACATATAAAATGTCATCACAGAAGAACAGCATGCGAAGCCACTGAATGCAGCAGCAGTAATGCAACAGAAAAAGACATCAGAAATTCACAAAATATCCAAGACGGTTACATATAAAGAGAGAAAGAAAGTATGACAGAGAGGGTGTGCAAGGTAAAGACATTTATCAGTGAGTGTTGTTGAATGCAAAGAAGTATGCGTAATGCTTCTTATGACATTTTAAATTCAAATAGTTTCTGTGTCTGTTACGGTGTGTTCTTTTTTTGTTGTTTTCTTCTTTTTTTTAAGAGATTTTATTACTTAAAAGGAAATTTTAATTTTGTTGTTGAGAATTGAAATCGAATTTGTTTTTCACATTTAAAAATTTATTCATTTCGCATTTTGCTTTTTATGTTTGGAATCTATAGAGCAACAAAAGTGAAAAGAAATGAAAATCGTAAATGAAAAGTTTTTCACTGGAAATGTTTGATAATTATTGAAAAACTTAAAAAGAAAACGGAAAACAGAAACCAGGTCAGTCAGTTAATAATAAAGTCAACAATAATTGGCTGTTATTTTGAAGCAGTGGCTTAAGTTTCATTGGAATTTTTAAAGCATAACGTAGTAGTAGTTGTTAATACATATTGGATCTCCCCAGAAAAATAGCAATGCACACATACAAACTAACTTTGTTTAGCTTATATGCTTAAGAGGGATTTTTTAAAAGACAAACCTTAACTTTCAATTCGGAAAAACATCGATGTTGGGGAGTACCTTACATTCCAAGCTCACTTGTTTTTTTTTTTTTTTTTTAATAGAAAATCCTCTTGAGTTATCAATCTTTTAATCATTTCTGGTGGTATCTCGGCTATGGCAGGCAATAAATCCTAAATCGAATGAGTTGTATGACTCATGCCATTGTCTTGTTGGAACCACATACCGTCCAACTAAAAATCTTTAATTTCGGGGACAAAGATTATTATGAGGCTATAGTGTTCTGAACTGATGGTAATGGAGCTTCCAGGGTAATATTGAAATAAAATACAGGCCAATGACATATTTAGACCGCAATGTGCATCAAATATACGACTTTTAACGCTGTTTAAAATAAATTCGGCATTTTGGCAAAATTCAACTACAATTCAATATAAGGACAGTCAATTCAATACTTAACTTAAAAATTTATGTTTTTATTTTTAAATTCTTAAGCTGTTTTCAGAGGGTAACCTTCCCATAGAGAAATGTGCATTAAGGCTTTGTGCCACAAAGACCTTTTCAGTATGATACATGATGTACATGTTAAATAATGTCGTTAATGTATGTGTGTGTGTGACTGTGCATGTGTGCCCTTACATACACATTTAAAGTTCAAGCAACATGACATGCATAAAATATCGTATCGTATGGTTTTAAACACTAAGTGGACAAATATCTTGGCCTGCAAATCATTTATTTGGAGAACTTAAATCGCAAATAGAAAAGAATTTGATTCTTTTCTTTTTAAAATAAAATCAATTGTTTTTAGATTTAAAAATGAAAACTTACAATTAATGATTTGTATGCTAAAAGCAGGGATTTCATGCTTTAGTTATTTGATCATTTTATTATCAACATTTAATTGTTTTGATAAAAGCAAGCGTTCTGCAAATTCAAGCAGACACTTTGTGCATGCATGTGTAATAAATTTTCAAGTTGCTTTGTTTTGTTTAAAAATGAGATCGATATCAACGCTCCTTGACGATTCTGGTTTATGGTTGCTATTTGGCTGCTTTATTGGAGGAGTTTGTCTATTGCCAGAATACTATGTGCAAATTCTGTTTCTTTTTTTGCTTGCCTTCAAAGGCTAGACAAAGTGTTTTGCGTTAAAGCCATAAACCGTTAACCATTAAGCAGATATTGTTGCCACAGAAGCATTTTCAAGTAGCATCACTACATAAGTATTGGCTGTTCAATATTCAAGAGGCATAAATTGAATTTCTTATTGCATATGAGTGTATATATATATGTGCGTGTATATATATATAGAATACAGGAATATCATTATTAAAGCGATTACAGGGGAAGAAGTTTAAGGATTTTCATTTGATAATATTGATTGAATTTCAATACAAAGAAAGTTTGTATAGAGAAGTTATTAAGAGAGGCATAACAGACGGATGATGTATTATACAATAAAAATGAATATGATTTGAAAAGATTTAAGCCATAATTAGAATTTCTCAAATTATAATGAAAATTAAGCATCATTTTGTAATAAAATAAAAAAAACATATTTTCTTATGGCATTTGCTTAACAAAAATATGTTTTTTTTTCATTCGCATTTTATATTCAAACTAGCTGATCCGGCGAACTTCGTCCCGCCCAAATTTTTTTTATTGCCCAAAACAGGTCACATTATATATTTATTGTAATACGCTGCATAAAACAGTTATATAAAAATAACTAACTTACTATAAGTGCGTGGATCTATCTATCTAGTTCAAAATTTAATCGAAGTCGGTACGTTATTTAGGTGAGGCATACAAAGAATAACAATAAGAGGTCCGAATCATGGGTAGCGCTGACGAAGTTGTAGTTGTTGTACTCGCTCCAAAACAAAAACTAACAGACATACATGTTATATACATATGTACATATGTATGTAAGGGGTGATTTTTTAAGAGCTATAAGAAAATTTTTCAAAAAAAAAAAAAAAACACATAAAATTCAGAAAATTGCATGAAATCTTTATTTGAATCGATAGTACGGTCCATATAATTTAATGTTTAAAGATTATTTCATGCAAATGTTGACCGTGACTGCGTCTCAAATGGTCCATCCGCTTAGTCCAATTTTGGCATACTCTTTCCAACATTTCGGCCGGTATCTCACGAATAAATGCTTCAATGTTGTCTTCCAATGCGTCAATTGAAGCGGGCTTTGAAGAAGTACGGTCCAATGATGCCAAATTCACTGATTTGCAAGCGTTGTTCGTTTGTAAGACGGATTCATGGTTAAATTATAGACCAAACTGAAGATGTTTGACAGTGAAACAAAACACGAAACGTCAGTGAGCTGTTTAAACCAGTGTTGCCAAAAAGGTAATAGCTAAAAAATCATCCTTTAGTTATAAACCATCGAATTAACCGACTTATAGGTATCTTTTAAAGGGGGAGGGTTGCCACGCCCATTTTTGGTGAGTTTGTCGATATCGACTCTGCGAACTTACTCACCAAATTGCATTCGTCTACGATCACTATGACCCTATATATTAAATTTTAAAGGTTTGCCTCGCCTACTCTTTGCTATATCGAATTTTTTTAAAACATCTAAACCTGATAAGCTTTCAAAGAATGGTTAAAATCGGTTCAGTAGTTTAAGAGTTATAGGTATCACTTGAAAGGGGAGGGTTGCCACGCCCATTTTTGGTGAGTTGGTCGATATCGACTACGAACTTACCACCAAATTTTATTCGTCTACGATCAATATGTACCTAAATATTCAATTTTAACGATTTGCCACTCCCTTTTAACATTTAGGGATATGAAAAATAGATGTTGTCCGATTCTCAGACCTACCCGATATGCACACTAAATTTCATGAAAGTCGGGTGATCCATTTCGGAGGAGTTTAACCACTAACACCGTGACACGAGAATTTTATATATGTATTAGATATTTTCGTTTTTGTGTTATGAACTCGTAAAAGAAGTGAAGTTTTCATAATTAATTAAAATTAATTAAAAATTTTTATACGGATTAACCATGAACATATTCATTGTCAGTACATGTTCTGTCTTGCTCTCTCTCAAAAAAAAAAAAAAAAAAACAAAGCCAAGCAATACACATTACACATGTATTGTGTTGTTTTATTCAAATAAAACACATGTTTATCACATACACTTACAATAACGATACTTAATATTCGTTACTTACTTTCGCACACAAACAAACAAACAGTTTTAAAAATAAAAAAACAACAAACTTTCATTTTTATGCTCAATTCTTACTTACTTACACACTCTCTCTCTCTCTCTCTCTCTCTCTCTCTGTGTATGTATACAAAGCACCATTATGATTACAATAAAAGTGTGACTCCTGGTACTCTGTTTATGTACATACATATGTATGCATGCTTATGTTAATAAGCAAAAGTGCGTGTGCATATGTTTTGTTAGAGAAGTAAACATTAACAATGTTTTCTGTATGTACATGTTGTTGTTGTTATTGTTGTTTTTGATAATGTAAAAATGTAAATAATCAAGCTTAAAAATGTTGAGTGTTAATTAACATGTGCTTAACACTCAACGTTGCTTACTTAAATATAAACAAACAGACGACACTCTCACTCCACTCGTTTGCTGTCTTCATGCTTTTTATGTGAGGTACATGAGTTAAATTTAAAGGGAATTTTTGAAAACAGCTAAGTAAACAAACAATTCTTAGCTTCTTGTCTTCATTTAAAGTGTTTAGAGAGGAATTTTTAAGTTGAAAATAACAACACGGTTGGTATTATGTTACTGTTAATAACATAATAAAACTATTTTCAACTATGTTAGCCTTAAAATGAATTTTTCAAACAAATTTGGGGTATTCACACGGTCGTCATAAAGTCATATATCATCATAAAATAATAACACAAAAAAATATGACTGCTGTGAGCAACCCTCATAAGTTAGTGTGCTATTTCAAATTTGAATCAGCTGATAAAAGAAAAATACAATTATAAAAAATTACAAATATTTTTAATTAAAAATGTCAAAAACAAGTCAAAAAACTGAAATAATAGCCGGTTTATGCGAAAAATACATATTGGACATTATTATGGCTGATTCAAGTAAATAAGAAAAAAATAATTACATGTTTACATTTAAATAAAGCTTTTTCAAAGTGACGATGACGATGAAGAACAAATAAATGAAATGTTCTTAACAAACGTCCATAGTTTGCTCACTTGGAGTTCCAAAATCCAATAAGTGGAACCAAAACGTGTTAAAAATGTTTGATGACAGTCGGTTTAATCAAATGATTAGGGTTCTGCCAGAGGAATTTGTGAACTTGATTAAAGACAATGATGTGTTTAACATACATACATAATTGGTCATTACAACCCTTCAGTCAGGATTACGACCTAGCTTCTCACACGACTTATGTTGTGTGTGTTAATTTTTATACATGAGTGGCGGGACCTACAGTTTAAAGTCGACTCCGAACGACAGTTTTTTGAGAAGCTTTTCATGGCAATTTTATTTACTCTCAGAGTTTTTGCCAGAAATCTGCTGAGAGGAAGTCGCCGAAGAAATATTTTCATATTTTCTTTTTGATGTCTGACCTGGGATTCGAACTCGGGCCTTCAGTCTAATAAGCCAACACACTACCTACTAGACTACGGCGACTTTTTGATGTGTTTAACACAAGTCCAAAAACAGCATAGCCTCCAATTGATGTGGAATTAAAAATCGTACTTTATTTGTTGGGATCCTCTGGCGATAGACTTTCAACACGAAAAGTAGCTACCCTCTTTGGAGTGGGTGACGGAGGCACAATTCAAAAGGTCACAAAACGTTTT
This sequence comes from Sarcophaga caerulescens, assembly GCA_927399465.1. Lineage (NCBI taxonomy): Eukaryota > Metazoa > Arthropoda > Insecta > Diptera > Sarcophagidae > Sarcophaga > Sarcophaga caerulescens. Next base: position 94,438,161 of record OV656868.1, read on the forward strand.
TTTAAAGCAATTTAAAATTTGAAAGAAAAATTCTTAAGCTGGCCTAATGCAGAAGAACGACAACAAATTTTGTTCGCAACTAAAGACGAAATGCCTGGCTGCGTAGGGTATATAGACGGCTATGAAATAAAATTATCTGAAGCACCTGTCAAAGACCACGAGTTACGCTACGAAAACGTCAATATGCCGTTAAAGTTCAAGCAGTTTCTGACTACAAATTACGAATAAGACAACTAACAATAGGTTATCCAGGTAGCGTACATGACGCAAAAATTTTTTTAAACTCTCCACTAGCAAAACACCCTGAACGATTTTTGTCGCCAACGCAATGGATTGCTGGTGATAGCGGTTATCTCCTAAAGTCATTTTTGTTGATGTCTTTTAGAGGAAACAGCATCGAACATTCCAAAGCTGAAAGGGATCTCTACAACAAAAACTTTTCTAAATATCCAGTTCGCATTGAGGATTGCTTTAGTATTTTAAAGGAGAAATTTAATAGTTTAAAAGAATTTAAATTGCGAATGAACTCAAATGAGAATAAAATAAAATTCTACAACTGGATCATGGTTTGTTGCATTTTGCATAACGTCTTGATCAAATTTAATGACGAAAATGTAAATAATAGCGTAATACTTAGAGAACAAATAAACTTACCTCCAATAAGTAATATTCGAACCAGTTTGCTTCATTTTATACAAAACCAAAATATTTAATTTTTTCATTAAAAAAGGTGCTATTATTTTAGGACTTTTTTCTTTGAAGCACAACAACAATTTTTTTAAACTATCATAAAACTTTAGTATTTTATGACAATAAGACTTGATAGCACACCGTGTGAATACCCCAATTGTAATTTGTCATGTCTATTAACTGCTGTACTAGAAGGCATATACATATTGTATGAAAAATAATTTTTATCTGGCACGGCAGCGATGTATGTCGTTTAATTCAGCATAACTGTGACTTTATCATGTTGAGTCGTATATTTTTCGAATGACTTCATATTTTGTGTCATCTGAATTTTTCGCATCCAAAATGTCGGCAATGCAATCCGTCTAACAGAACTGTGAACAGAGTACGGAATATCATATAACACCATTTCATTCCAGTTCTGATTTCAAAGAATTCAATTTTCTTTGTAACTTGCTCTACCAATTCACATCTGCATACACTGTGCATATACGATTTATTACTTTTGACGACATGGCTTTGATGCTCAGATAGTCCTAGAGTGCCCATTTACATATCACTTGAAGCACTTTGCTTCAAAAATCGAACAATAATTGATATAAAATTCTATTTTGTATTCAACGATCTACTCGTTGACAATACGCTCAGTATTTATGTGGTCTGGCTTCCAAAACCTCCCTAGTTGTTACATACCAAAGATATCTCATTCTAGGCACTATTGCTACGTTGTATGTTGTGTGTTCTTAGTTAGCAGTTAGTGTCACTGGTAAAGTCGCCGTAGTCTAGTAGGTAGTGTGTTGGCTTATTAGACGTATGGCCATGGTTCAAACCCCAAATCAGACATCAAAAACGAAATATGAAAAAATATATCCTCGGCAACTTCCTCTCAGCAGATTTCTGGCAAAAACTCTGAGAGTAAATAAAATTGCCATGAAAAGTTTCTAAAAAATCTGTCGTTCGGAGTCGACTTTAAACTGCAGGTCCCGCCACTCATGTATAAAATTAACACATTCAACATACATATGTAAGTGGTGTGAGAAACAAGGTCGTAGTCCTGACTGAAGTGTTGTAATGACCAATTATGTTATGTATGTCAGTAGTAATTGAAAACGTGGTAATTTCTTTACCAGATACTGTGGGCGCAAGACCTTAGGTCTATTAGAACATTTACGACAGAGCTTATACCCTGGCAAGTGGAGGTGAGTATAGACTTCCAACCGGATGTCAATTGCCTCTCACTATCTAGGTGACCGTTCAGGACCTTATTATGTATATTCATATTATATTAGCTGATGTAGTCGCTTTAGAGCATCCAAGTAAGATGTTCGTACACTTTTGGGTGGATGTGTTGGTAGGAAGGTCTTCAATTATTACACCATGTGTTTGTCGTAATGAGGTATAGGCCCAGTCACCAGGAATTACTTGGTCAGCAGTTCGAGTATGTTGTGTTGTCTGACAAAAAGCATTTCGAGACTACTTTACTAGTTGGTGTCAATTATTATCTATGCGGTACCAGACTAAATTTAAATTGATTTGCCATTAGAAAGAACGAAAAGAGAATCTCACAAAGAGAGTAGAACTTGAACATTCTTTTATGAACGTGTCCCTTTTGACATGTATTTTAGAAAATCTTGAATTCGATTAAATTTATTAATATAATGGACATGAATGAAATCTTAATGAAGGAAATGAAGGAATTATTTTCGAAAATTTATTCTTAGTTTTCATTTCTTTAATTATTTAATATGTATAAGTATTTGTAAACAGAAAAATAAAAACTTTTTAGCCTCAATTCTCTCTTCAACATACAATATTTGGTACAACAGACGGTTTACATATTTTTTTTGTTTTAATTTGTTTGTGCCACTTTTACTTGTAGGAGGCGGAGGCTTGTCAACATAAACTAAATTAAACAACAACAGCAACAGCAACAACTACAATAACAATCAGAACAACAATTAAGTGAATAAATGAATGTGCAACAGCCCCAACCCCAACCCCAACCAAGTAACATCAACAACAGCAATAACAACAAAAACTACAACAATTTACAGGACATTTTACAGGCGAAATAATTTACAAGAACAAAATGAATGAGAAAAAGTCTCGCTAAGAAGCAATGAAACAACGAACAACAACTTGACATCAACAGAGACATTAAAAATTTAACAACAGCAACAGCAACGGCAAGTGATTTATTTAAATGTGCTACAACAACAACAACAACAACTGAGCATTTAAAAGAAGAACAATTTGACAACAAGACAAGACAAGTGGTACACATGCCACACAGCTAAACTATGATGCCACACAAATGATATTTTAAAGTGTCTGTCTTTTGCAGTGTTTCGTTTCTCTTTAAAATATTTTTTTAAAATTGAAATTTTTTGAAAACTAAACTAACGCTCACGTGGTAATAAAATAGAAAAACCAGCTAAATGTCTGTAGATGAAGTGGATGTTAAACCATCAATGCTTCAAATATTAATGTCTACTGCTGGCCATTTAAAATGTCGGACGTTGAAAAGGCGATATCCGGCTTAGTAGAGGATGAAGAACTATTACAACAACAACAGCAGCAACATCAGCAACAGCAACAACAGCAATCAACACCTTTAAATAAAACAAACATTAACAAGTATAATTTGCAACACGAAACCGGAAGTATAACATTATTGCAAAAGTCGAATCAACAACACCCACATCGGCCACATTCGCAACAGCATCACAATCACAATCATCAACATCATCATCAGGAGGTCTCTTGCAATTCGAATAGTACAGTTACAGCTGCAACCAACAACTATCTGACAACACAACAATACAATTGCAATTGTTTAAGCCGTTTGGCCAAGTTAATATTCTCTACACCTGGCCTGGTTGTAATGGTGGTTGTTTATACGATAATGGGCGCATTTATATTTCCTCTACTGGAAGCACCACAGGATATTAGCAAATCAGCACTCATTGCTAAATCAAGAGAGGAATGCCTAAAAGAGCTCTGGATAATAACAGGTACTTACAAACACACACACACACAAAGAGATTTTTTAATAGTTTCACTGGGGTTTTATTTATTAATCGATTACTAAGCTTATAATCTAAAAAGCGTACGCGGCATTTTGTTTCATACCCAATACCATAAAAGAATATTTAATGAATTAAGAGTAGAATTATTGTAACGAACGCATATACATATATGTATATGTATGTTGGAAAATATAGAAAGTAATGGCGATAATGAATGGTAGGTATACACCCTTGTAGAATTTTTATGGCTGATTCACGTAAAACCAAGTGCCCAAGTGAGCCATAGAGCTACAGAGCTTTGCAGACTCCGAAACAAATTCTAGTCAATGTAGTTTAGTATGTAGTGTGTTGGTTTATTAGACGTGAGGCAGTGGTTAAAACCACAGCATAGACAGCTCGAAATAGGAAACAACAATTTTATTCGGTGACTTTCTTTTTCAATAGTATTCTGGTAGATGAAGTCGCCGTAGTCTAGTAGGTAGTGTGTTGGCTTATTAGACGTAAGGCCACGGTTCAAACGCGAATATTGCAAAATATTTCTTTGGCGACTTTCTCTCAGCAGATTTCTGGTAAAAATTCTGAGAGTAAATAAAATTGCCATGTAAAGTTTCTCAAAATCTGTCGTTTGGAGTCGACTTTAAACTGTAGATCCCACCAGTCATGTATAAAATTAACACAAAAACAACATGAGTGCTGTGAGAAGCTTGTTTGTAATCCTTGACTGAAGGGTTGTAATGACCAATTATGTATGTCTGGTAAAAACTTTGAAAGTAAATAAAATTGCCATGAAAAGTGTCACAAAAATCTGTCGATTTTAAACTGTAGATCCCACCACTCATGGTTGAAATTTACACACACAATATGGGTGGCGCAATCCTGACTAAAAGGGTTGTAATGATCAATTATTTAAGTTAAATTACATGTGAATTTCTTTAAAGGTAGCCCCAAACATTCCTTAATAGTTATTATTTACCGTGTAATTACTTTTTTTTTTTGGTTTCCAGACATTAGCATAATTCTTGTCTGATTTCATTGCAAACACCAAATGAATAATTTTTTGTATTGTACATACGTAAACAAAGGATAACATTTTTTTATTGTTTGAAATTTAAAATGCATTAAAAAGAATTTAATTCTGGGCATAAAAAAAGGATAAAAACTAAATCACCATCGTATTCAACATCATCATAATAATAATCAACAACATAATCGTCATAATCAATGCCTGTTATTATTATGCTGTCTGTTGCTATTTTTTTCTTTTTTCGCATTAAATTAAATCACAAGCAAATGTTTATTTTTATGAAAAAAAAAAAACAGAAAAATTTTAATGGGGTCGGTATTGGGTGCAATAAAAAGTATCCCAAGGAAAACTCGTATTAATTTATGTCCACTTCACAGAGCTTTTTGGACCAGAGATTAGTAATTTCGCTACTCGTAAGCACACACTGTAATTTTGAATATAAATGAGTCAAAAATATTGAAATTTAACTATGTACTCTGATTCATTCATACTCACTACAACGTTGATTTATGAATACAGGTTGCAATGAGTATGCTTACAACTCATACCATTCGAAATATGTTTGATTCATAAGCCTAACACATTTAGATTCATAACTTTAGAAAAATACTTATAATCAGGCATGTGCTGGCAATCGCACGATTTGAAATCGCAAGTGATTTTAAAAACGCCAAATTTATTTCAGGGTGTTCTGAAACTCACGCGTTTTACTTGCGATTTTCGATTTTTCGAAGTCGTTTATGAAAAAAATAAAGCATATGTTTTAGCGTTACAAATACCATAACATCAAAACTAAAAAATAAAAATAAAAAATGCCTTCAGGTGTTTTATTAGGCATAATTTCTTTAAAAAAGCTGCAATCCAAGACTATTCCTTCATTGGATCAATTTGAACGAAAACATCAAAAATGCATTTCTATCAAAAGTTTAAAATTCCAGGGGCAATTGGATCGATAGACGGCAACTTAACATAAAACTTAAAAAATTCAGTATTGTTAACTAACAAAATTTAACAAATACAGAATACAAAACAAAAGCGACAAAAAATGGTCAAAATTTGTATATAATGAAAAAAATTTTAAAAGATCAATGCTCATCGTCTCGTATGTTCATTTTCATTCTCTCCAGATTTAAAAATTCTAATTTTAAAGTTCTGCTTGAACATATTTCATCAGTTCACTGCAATATACTCTTGTGATTTGAAATCGCAAATTTTTAGCGTTTAGCGTTTGCCAGAACACCTATTTGGCGATTTCGAAACGAAAACGCAAAATTTAGGCGATTTGCTTTTTTGAGAACATGCCCGAATATGTACTTATAAATGATTCGAGTGAGTATCATAAATTATGAGTATGATTCGATTCTACTTTGAATACTCATTGCTAGTCTCTAATTCCGATATACTGCAAGTAGCATGCATTAGTGCGGCATAAATTGTAAAATTCCTGGTGTTTATTGTATCAACAAAACAATGGAATGTTGCCATCACACATCATTCATTATAAAATAATGAAAAAAGGGATATGCAACAGACACACACGGACAGACAACAAGAGAATATTGATTCAGTTTCTTTTTTTTTTTGTGTGTTTTTGCATGGAGCGTATAATTTTTCACATGTCACTTGCAGCTGTTTGTAGAAGATATTAACCCATTAAATGGGCATTTTAAGTAAACGATCAAAACAAGTGGCATTCAAATATAGTCCTTTAATCTTATTGTGAAGGGATTTAAAAAAAAAAAAGAAATTATCATCTTCGTAGCTGTTTCAGAAAACATTAACATTAACAACATTTCTCCAACAATTGCTAGTTAGTTTCTGCCATTTTTTTTCCATTTTTTGTTTCCCCCTATAAAACCTGGAATTTAATTTCTTTGTTGCCACAAAGTAGCCAATTTGACAATTAACCCATTACAAATAGGTGCCGTAATTATGCATTTAATTTCAACGCTGGCTGTAAACGCTTTAAATGCTGGCAAATTTAATTTGAAATGCCTCTCCACTAAAGTGGTTAAAATTTGTCAACATGACTGTGTGACGTTTTCATTTGAAATTTCTTATGCAACACCTGTCTATCCTCTTTGTTCTTCTTCTTCTTTTTCGGCAACATAAGCTTTTACCTGCCTTTCTAAAACTGACTTTTCAAACAGAGTAGTGTAGAGAACAGGAGTATGTATGACAAAAAGAAAAGAATGTCAGCCTGTTTCTTTAACGACAGCAATGACTTCCTTTTCCACAACATGCAACATGTTCTAACAGAGTTTAACAAATGTAATGCGTAGCATTCTTTTGCCCTTTAAAGGGAGAGGTTAAGGGGGGGTAGCAAGGTAAATTGCATAGTCTTTGTGCTTTTAAACAAGTACTTGAATAATTATGCAATTTTCATTTTAATTTTAAGTAGATTTTGTGCTTCTTCCTCTCCTTCTTCTTGTTGTTGTTGCTGGGACACCAAACAAGGCTTGAATAAAACATTTCCTGACAAATTGCAACAAAGAAAGAAACAAATGAACGAACGTACAAAGGAGTCTTTTATTTCTAGTTGTTGCCTGCCATTGCTTCACAATTTCCAAGAAATATTTGTCAGCTTATTTCTTTCTTTCTGTAATTTTCTCTAATTTTATTGTTTTCATAGATGGAAAATGGAATTTTAAAGGATTCTTTACAATTATACAACATTGTAAATAAAAGTAGCTCAAGCAGAGAGTGAATTCACATGAAAGACAAATTTAATTCGAGCATTGCATGTTACAAACCAGAGATCAGCAATGACTAAATGTGAGTAGAATCGAATCATACTCAAAATTTCTGTGATATTTATAAGCATTCATACTTATTTTAATATCATGGAACCTCTACTCATATTCAAAGTTTGAAGTACTCATCATACCTTCATACTTTACACAATACGTATAATGCTGTTGTTGATTTCGACTAACATATTTCGTAACTCAACATATATACGCAGCATAAAATAAGTATGAAACGCGTACGAACACTAAAATACTTACTAGAAGGTTGTGTGTTTCTTCTGCTTGCTGCTCTGTCTTTATTGCTTTTGTGGCTTTTTCCATTTTTTTTTTGTAAATGCAACAACAACAACTAAGATTATAAATTTTGATGAATGATTCGAGTCACTTATAAGTATTATAAGTATTGTTACGTTTTTACCTTTTTAAAAACGTTTAAATATAAGTTCGCTGACTGCAAACCAAGTAAGAACAAATATGTGTTTTATTTCAATTAAACTCTCTTTATTGTTCACACTACTTATGTGCCACTGTTCACACTTAACCGATACAACATTAATTGCTTGCTATTATTCACACACAACTATTGCTCGCAACCGATATCTTCTAACACGACTATTTTGTTCACACGCAACTTCACTCAAGACTGACTCAATTACAACTGACTAGCTCGTCTGCTTTGTCTTGCCCTTTTATAGTCCAACACGAACAGTACATCGAACGTTCTTGAAGAAGAACGTTCGAGGTTTCGCATTCTCGAAAACTCTATGGCGACTGCATTGCTTGTTGTTGCATTTGCATACTTGTCTGTCCCTTTTTCTCTCATACTTGTTGTAGCTGGTTTACTTATAAGAAGTTCGATGTATGGGTTAGTGTATATTTGTGTCGTGTGTATTGTGTACGCATTGTCTCTTGTTGTTGTAGCTTTTGTTTTTATGTGAAACGATATTAGGTCGTTTCCATCTGCGTAAGAGTATTTTTCTAAAGTTATGAATCTAAATGCGTAGTCTTATGAATCAAACATATTTCGAATGGTTTGAGTTTGATGTCAACGTTGTACGCATACTCATTGCAACCTTTCCATATAAATGAACGTTGTAGTGTGAGTATGAATGAATCAGAGTACATAGTTAAATTTCAATATTTTTGACTCACTTATGTACAAAATTTCAAGTATGCTTATGAGTAGCGAAAAAACAATTCATTGCTGATCTCTGTTACAAACATTGTTTAATACAGCAATACAGAGAAGATATTTCTAAAATTTCTGCAATAAAAATGAATTTTCTTTTGCAATTAAAATTGATAAAAAAGAATGAAAGAAACAAACATTTTGAATTGGTATTAAAATTGAGTAGCATTTTATTTTATATGACCCAATACTAAGCTTTAAAATTTTATACCAACTTTAATAACATTTCATTAGCAATTCTATTCATTTTGTTTTATTTTTTTTTTTTTTTGATTATTTTCCTTCGTCATATTGAACCGGAGGTCGTCTTTTCGTATTAAAACTTGTGCCACTGAATTCTTATTAAAACTGCCGCATATGAGAGACACTAAAAATGTTTCCATTTTGCCCATTTTCTCTCTGCATTTAATTTTGTATCTTGTTTTCTAATGAGGTATTTCCGGGGAAATTATTAAAAAAAGAAAAATGTTATGAAAAGTGTTCAGTTTTTCGTTTTTTTTTTTTTTTTTTTTGTATGTTTTGCCACTTAAAATATTCATTATTTTCGACCGCTAATTAAATGAAATGAAACGAAATAAAATTCCGTACTTGAGTCTGTTTATAATTATTTTTGTTAATTTTTATTTTTTTGATTATGAAACACATTGAAAAAAAGAGTATTTTTTTGCTTTTTCAGCAGTTTGTGGGGGTAGCAGCAGTCTCTAGTGCAATTAAAATTAAAAAAAAAAAAAAAAAACATTTTTTAAAAACTTATTCTGAAATTTAGTTTCTTTATTCATAATATTTTCTCTGTATTTTCTTGTTTTTCCTTTTTTCCTTTTCCTTTTGTTCTTGTTTTTTTTTTCTTTCTTTCGTACAGAAAAATTGAATGTCCTTTATGAACGCAACTGGACAATGTTAGTGCACGAACAGTTGAGACGTTTCGAGGGTACTATAGTGGCCGCGACACGCAATATGGCTACTGCTGGTGGCAGTGGTGGCGGTGCAACATCGGCAGCAGCAGGTGCAACAACCGGAGGTTATGCTGGCATGGCTACCGATACATTATCATCATCGTCATCATCATCAGCAACAACAGCTTTGAGCCGTTACGGCAATAATAATTTTGCCGAATACAGTGATTTAACCGCAACAAGATGGTCCTTTAGCGAAGCCCTACTCTACTCAGTAACTGTGATAACAACAATTGGTGCGTAACGTAACGAAATGCAATTATTATGGCCACGCATGAGATGATTTATTTTTAAACAAACCATGTAAAATTCATGTGAAATACTGTGAGGCTTTAATTTTATTTTTCACTCTTTTTTTTCATTGTAATTAAAAGTTTTAATTTGTAAAATTATTGGTTGAAAGGCCACTGCCAACGTAAATATGTTGTAATTTGCGAATTTAAATTTCATGTTGCAAGTTGTATAAGAGAGTTCGTTAAGGATTTAAAGGAAAAGTTTTTTTTTTATTGGCCATGTAATATCCTCGATATTTTAAATGTTTCGCATGGCTTAGATTGACATTTTCCAACTGAAAATGTAAATTTAATTTTACAACATCCTTAGGCTTTTACTTCCAGCCAATAAATTTCTTGTTGATTTACTCTTTGAATCCGTGTGTTATAACCAAATAATAATTTTGTTTTCAACGAGAGCCAGTTAAACATAGTGTTTCTGTCTTTCTTTTAAATTGTTTGAACATTCAATTACGCAGACGGTTTCTCTGCTTTTAAAACATTTTCCATTTATTTTATTTCCTGTTTTTCGTTGTTGCCTTCCTTATGCTTGCAATTTGATTAAAAATTAAATTTTCTTTTCATTTTTCTTTTTAATTTTTTTTTTTAATTTTTAACTCAACTTCAAAGCAAAGCAACATCTCATCAGGAAAAAAACTACAAAATTATGCCCGCTCCTTCAAATGAAATAAAAAATAAAAATAAAATCTTATTGCAAATGACTAAGAAAACTTGTAACAGAATTTCACTTTTTTTCCTTTCCCTCTGCATGTCTCTTCTATTTCGTTGAAATGGAATGGGGGATGTTAAAACAGGTCATGGAAGTTTAACACCGCGTACAGCTGGCGGTAAAATAGCGACAATTTTTTATGCCTTAATTGGGGTGCCTCTGATGTTGATGTGCCTCTCCAGCTTGGGAGCCCTCATGGCTGAAGCTCTGCAATGTACCTACGCTCGCCTGTGTTGCCGTTGGCCACAATATGCGGTAAATGGTGGCGATGATTTGGATGATGAAATGCTTAGACACAAACATAAACACTCACAGCATGCCAAGAAACGTCAACAAAGGCCAACAACAACATCAGCAAACAGCATTAGCAGGGACATGATAATGTTGGAGAAAGAGACTCATCATGAGATTAAGCAAAGTCTACATCAGCAATGTGATTTTCAAGAACATCAAAATGCCGTAAGTACAGTAGTTTTGCCTTTACAGAATAGAAATTAAATTCAAAAATATCACAAGAAAAAAAAACGTTTCTTGTTTTCCAAACACAACCCTGTTTAAATGTATCTAGTTGAAGGAGAATACAAAAAAAAAAAAAAAAACGTTGAATTTTTTTTTTCCAATTTTCGTTGAAAAATCTCTAGAGGCCAAGTTAATGCCTCAAACTTGTTACTTTTTCAATAATGTTAGCCAACGAATGATGATAGAAAGCAAAGAAGGAAAGGCAATGGAGGCAAATGGGTGGTGGTTTAGTAAGTGACTTACATTTTTTGTTGCCTACTTTTAGGTTTTATGCTTAAGTAAATTATGTTCGTATACATATGTATGTATGTATTTGAGTGTGTGTGTATGTATGTATGTGTACGATAGTGTGTGTGCATTTGTTCAAACATTTTGTAAAATATTATGGCGCTTATAAATATTCATGGCGTTATTACTTTTTAGCCTCCTTTTACTATATTTAAGCTGCTAAGAAAAGCAAAGCAAAGAAAACAGAACAAGACTTAGAAGCAGCAGCGTAGTAAAATTGTATTGATTTTTACTATCGGGGTTATTTGCTGACAAACAATTTAATAGTTTTCGATAACTTAATGCTGATGATGATGTTGATGGCGAAGATGGTAATACGAATAGAAATCGAAATCAATGAATAAATTTTAGTTAGGTGGGAGGTTAGACAATGTTATTGTGCTTTTAAGGGTTTACGGCAATATCTAAAGGATTTATTTCAAAAATAATTGAAATGCCTTAGTTGGATTTGAGTGAGAGCTAGAGTTTGGGGTTCGGGAATTCCCGGTATTTCCCGGGAAATTTTTGTCGGAAATTCCCGGGAAATTATTTAAATATTCCCGGGAAATACGGGAATTTTTAAATTAACGTATTCTCGTACACTTTTTTGTAAAAACTTGCGATTTTTAACTAATTTAACTACTCTTCAAAAATATGTAAAGGAAGAATTCAATAAAGAGTATCATCTAATCCCAGATGTACTAGGTGGAACAGCATGGTTGGAATGATACAATCATTTCTAAAAATTTAAAAATGAAATAAAAAAGGCTTTAATAGATTTACATTTATCATCATTGTATGTTGAAGATTATGTCCCACACTTGGAAACATTGGTAAACGTTTTGAACCCCATAAAAGATGCAGTGGAAGCATTAGGCAGGCGTGAAACCAATTTGATAATAGGTGATGCTATTATGAATACACTTCATGAACAGTTATTATCTGTTGATTCTATACTTTCGGAAAAAATGGTTCACACAATTAAAAGTGAAGTAAATGAATGATAAAATGACAAATTGATGTCATTAGTAAATTATCTAAACACTTCACAACACAATAACATTAACATAACAAAGACAATGTTAAAATCCTATGCAGAGGAAATGTACAAACACCTATTCCAAGGTACTGAAATAACATCGGCTGAAAGTGATGAAGATATTTCCGTTGCACAAGTATATCAATGTTTTAAAAAAAAGTTGGAAAACGCCATTAATGGGGCTAAAGAAAAAACAAGAAATCTGAAATTAAAAGCAGACAACTTATTTAAGAGAGAGCTAGCTTTATTTGAAGATAGTACAAACAGAACCAAAAATTTAGACATACTTTTTAATGCATTGTTAACGCATAAGGCCACTTCTGTAGAAAGCGAACGTGTTTTTTCGGTAGCTGGTAAATTTTCAGTTGCAGTTATCGTTTACTCTTCCGAATTGAGTCATGCATTCTTTTTATTAAGTTCCGTTGCGAAACTTTTCCAAAATTATAAGATTTGATAGTCCTTTTGATGGTAGAGTTAAGGACTAAACTGTCAGCTGTTCGATTCTTCATGTCAAGATGCTTCATGATGCCTATCGTGATAGATTTTTATTGTAACGACGAACGGAGTATACTGCCTTACTTACTTACTTAATTGGCCATTAACAACCCGATTAACGGATTTCGGCCTGCCTTTACACATCCTTCCAGGCGCCTCTGCTTCTTGCGCGCCTATTACAGTTGGTCACACCAATCGATGATAGGGCTTCCTCGATTTAGTCCTTCCAACGCAAACAAGATTCATCCTCTTCGTCGACTTCCGCAAATCCCCACATCAAATACCCGTCTCGCCGGAGCATCCTCGTCCATTCGACAAACAGAGTATATTACAACAAATTGCGGGACTCCATATGCGCAGCAATCCATATTGCTTATGAGTTATAAATTTGACATCTTCCCTCCAACTACTTAACCAATCTTCCTCTCAAGATCACTTTTAAGGCCTCTATGTTACCGGCACTCTAACAACCAGACCTCAAGTCCTGATTAGCCATGCCTTCATAGCATAGTTTGCATAGGGCCATGGCCCTCGTTACTATCTGCACCGGACTGAAGTCCATGCCATACCTTATTCAACTCCATCTGAGCTCTTTTCAAATTTGTCCTGCCTGACCTGACTGCCTGGGCAGCTATCATCGTATACAATTGACGCATAATTCTTTGGCTGAACTGGCCTGTTTTGCTCTCTATGAAATACCCTCTATATGTGCCTTTCAAATCAGTTTACTGTTCAATGTTAGATTTTAAATATTTTCCAAATATCAGCAATGAATCGTTTTTTTCGCTACTCATAAGCACTCATGAAATTTTGAATATAAGTGAGTCAAAAATATTGAAATTTAAGTATGTACTCTGATTCAGTCATACTCACTACAACGTTGATTTATATGGACAGGTTGCAATGAGTATGCGTATTCGAGTGACTCGAATCATTCATCAAAATTTACAGTCTTATGTGACTGTAAAACAAACACTCAATTTTGTTTGTGTTTCCCATATAAACAGACAAGCAAGTGAAATAGCCTGTGTTACAAAAACATCATATTAATTAAGCAAAAAAGACATAGCAGCAAGCAGAGCAAACACACAACCTTTTAGTGAGTATTATAGTGTTCGTTCGCGACTCATATTTATTTTGTGCTTTGTGTATATGTTAAGTTATGGAGAGTGAGTCGAAATCAATAAAACATCATACGTGTTGTTAAGTATGAATATGATGAGTACTTCAAACTTTGACTATGAGTTGAGGTTCCAATGATATTAAAATAAGTATGAATGCTTATAAGTATCACAGAAATTATGAGTATGATTCGATTCTACTCATCTTTTTGAATACTATACATTGCTGAACTCTGGTGTGTTGTTTAAAGATTCCTTTCTCTCCATATGACGTAATCCATCTGCTTAAATGGTATTTTAAATAAGTTAAAAAAAAAAAAAAAAAAATTCATTCAATGTGTGTACATAGTTCTCTCAATTCTTGTGTATTTAACGGAGATAAAATAATTTCTTGTTTTACTTTTCATTTTCTTTCTTTTGAGTTTTTTTTTTTTCTTAAACTTTCATTCATTTGGCATAAATTAACGCTTTTCAAGTATCCAAGTATCCACTCATATCAGTGTAACAGTTTTTTTTTTTTCCTTGGAATGGATTTTCCCAAGTAGAGAAGCAACTGTAAGTGGGGGTTGTATTGCTGTTGCATTCCTGGTTATTATTTATGCTTGCAGCACTTGGCTTAAGTGCAACTTGAGCTTCATTCATCTCTTGTTGGCAAGAAAATAAAAATACCCACGCATACTCACTCACCCCTTTTGTGAAATGCTTTTAAGCCAACAATTTTTACTTTTTAATCACTTTTTATCTGAACACACACACACACACACACGCTACACAACTATGTACAGAGAAATGTTGCCAGCGTTGCCTGTTTTTCCCTTTTTTTTTGTTATAAAATACCAGGCAGCATGGCTAGATTTGAACAACGAAGAGAACAATTTAAGTTTATTTTGCCGTTTTTGTAGAAGTGGTTGGTTGGTTGGTTGGGTTGTCATTTCGAATTTAATTTTGCATTAATCACTACCCTCTCAACAATTTCTTTCCTTCCGGTGAGCTTTTAACTGCTTTAGTTTAAATGATGGCATGTCGTGTTATTATTTTTTGGCCATAAAACTATTGTGTTGCTTTAACTGCCAATGTTTTCGTGCAGAAATAATCCGTCATAACCTTCGTTTAAACCGTACCGCACCGCATCGCATCGCATCACATCGCATTGAAATTATTTCATGTTAAACGTGCAAGGAAGCCGACTTAAATGTGTTTTGTGTGAGTGAAAAAAAGCAGAAGAAAATTTTAATTTTTACTTTTTGTTTTTAGTTTTCAAATTGTGTCGTAATTGTTTCAAATTTGTTGCAATCAGCTTTAAATTAGTTGTTGCTGTTTAAACATTGTCGTGTTCTTGTCGTTTTTTTCGGCAAAGTTTCATTTCAGTTGAAGCTATGTGTGCTAGTCCCCCCTATTTATTAACATTTTATTACGTTTTCTGATGATGAATTTTAATTTTAGAAACATCAACATCAACATTCATTCCATCAAGGTGACCAACTTAAGCGATTTGCCAGCAAGTCACTTGCACGTTTAATGTGCTTGAAGTGATGAAATGATTTTTTTGTTTTCGTATTTTTTTATTAAAACTTTAACTCACATATTATAATTTAGTTTAACGATAAGTACTATACTTACGTAATAGGTGAGCTAAATGGCATGTTTTGTGCTGGAATTTTAATAAGTTTGCACAGAACGTGTTACCCAGCGATTAGGTGTTCAAAATTTTTGCTCATTAAATTGGTGCAAGGAAGTTATGGCAACTACAAGAAGAATTTTAATTTTACTTAGCTTCATGGTCGTTTAAAAAGCTTCATTATTGATGTCAAACATAAGATACGGTTCTATTATTTAATGTTTATTTTTCTATTTCCAGTGGGGAATTTGAATAATATTTGTGAGAAAAAAAAAATACAAACAAAAACCTTTTCTAGTAGGTAGTGTAACCGTAGTCTAGTAGGTAGTGTGTTGGCTTATTAGACGAAAGGCCCGAGTTCAAATCCCAGGCCAGGCATCAAAACGAAAATATAAAAATATTTCTTCGGCGATTTCCTCTCAGCAGATTTCTGGCAAAAAGTCTGAAAGTAAAAATTGCCATGGAAAGCTTCTCAAAACTCTGTCGTTCGGAGTCGACTTTAAACCGTAAGTCCCGCCACTCATGTATAAAATTAACGCACACAACACGAGTGGTTTGACAAGCTAGGACGTTGTACAATGGGTCAGTTCGACCTCCTGGTACTGTACTTGTCACAGTTGACAAGTACACGTCCTCTAACCTAACCTAACCTTTTTTAATTTATAAGCAGCGAAACAGTAAAACCAGCTTAGTTTTCTTTGATTTGATCTTTTGATCGGAGTTGTTTCTCATAAGCAACCAATCACTAAATACTACAACAGCCGACTTCCAACAAAAGCTTAGGGCATAAAAAAATTTCCATAAAAAATTTCTCAAAACTCAATAGATCCCGCCACTCATGGAGGAAATGAACATACACAACATGGGCGGTGGGAAATGCTAGGGAAAAGCCTGATTATAGGATTATAATAAATAAACTTTTAAAATAGTGTTACGAAAATGAAAAAATCTAGATACTGGTGTTTTCCTTTTACATTGCTTAACATTAAAATTATTAACAAAAATACAGCAACAAAGCCGCCGTGGTCTAGTAGGTAGTGTGTTGGCTTATTAGACTGAAGGCCCGAGTTCGAATCCCAGGTCAGATATCAAAACGAAAATATTTCTTCGGCGATTTCCTCTCAGCAGATTTCTGGCAAAAACTCTGAGAGTAAATAAAATTGCCATGAAAAGCTTCTCAACAAATTTGTCGTTCGGAGTCGACTTTAAACTGTAGGTCCCGCCACTCATGTATAAAATTAACACACACAACATGAGTAGTGTGAGAAGCTAGGACTGTAGGGTGCGGGCTTCTTGGGGACGATTGCTGTAGACTGTCTAATGGTGAAGGTATTGCACTGGCCATTTATAGTCACCTAGCAGCAACTCGTTTCCTTGCCGTTTGCATCTTGAGATGTCCACAAACACTACTTCCACCTTACTATAACCAATTTTCCTAAAACCTGCACAATGCACTGCATGAGTAGGTGCCATCCCCTGAGTGCTGGTTTCACCAAAAAAAAAAAAAAAAAAAAAAACACTACAAGAATATACAAACAACAATAATGAAACAACGATGTTTACATTTATAGAGATTACGAGAAGGCGAAGCCACGAACATTCGCCTTCAATAGCATTCATCAGACTCTTTACTCTCTCATATAAAAGGCAAGGCAAAGCAGGCAAGTGAGTTAGTGAAAGTTCAGTTAGTCTTGTGTAAAGACGCAGTGCTTTTGCAGAGAGTAATCGTGGTTTGAAGATCTACGTTACAAAGATCTGTCGAATAATTTTTTAGTAATTGTTATTATTTCTGCAAAGGGTATAAACAGAGGAATACCAAAGAAAAGCAATTGTTGTTGTTTACATCAAGTTGTGAGCTTATATTTTAAAAATTTTTAAAAGATAAAAACGTAAGAATATATTTCAATACGATTCATTAGTAGGCCTACTAAGTTAATGACTGAGTTACAGAACTTGCTATTGTTTTAGAATTGAATTACATTTAACACTGAATTTCTCTTCAGGTTTTCAATTGATTGTTGCTTGACGACATCTATAAAAATTTCTTCTTGAACTTCGAAGAAAAAATGTTGTTAATAAACCGAAGAAAGAAGAAGAAAAAAAAATTCAATTAAACTACGACCGACCAACTTCCGGAAAATCTTTACAAAAATTAAACAAAACTCAAAACACATGGTTTGGTTGTCTTACTATAATTTGTTGTCCTCTTTCTTAGTTTTAATTTAATTGAAAACTTTGCCAACAATAACTACAACAACAACAATAATAATAATAATAAAAAAAAAGCCACACAATAAAAGTTAAGAATCAAATTTATGCTGGACAATCCATAACTTTCACTCCAACTCGGCTACAATAACGGATGCCAGACAGCCAAACAAAATGTTGAACGAATACCGGACGATGACTTTAATTGCCAGAGAGAGATGTTTAACTTGAATTAAGGAAACTTATGCTAGAAACTCATGATTCTCCTTTACACATTTCTCTGCAAGAGTATAGCAATTCATGCAATTGAACCTAAAACTGAAAACCAAGTCATATAAACTTTGTAGCTCAACTATTGCTAAATGCAAGAGGAGGTGAGGGGAAGAAGAAGGCAAAAATAAAAGTTTGTTTCCTGTGTAAAATAGCTCTCCTCTCTGCTCAAGTAAACTATGCGATATTGAGTTACGCTAATAAGAAGATGCTGTATGATGCTGAAAGACAATAAAAATGAGAGAGAAATTCCATTAAGGTTTTGCTGAACAACACGTCATATGACCTGACCTTAAGGCTATTCAACCGCTTGCGTTACTCGTACTCATAATACTTAAGTATGCTGAAAGAAATGCGAAAAATAAGCTTGAAATTCTTTCCTTCTCTTAATTTAAGACAATTTCTTCATTTTTTGGTTTAGTTTTGTACGTTGACTGTATGACTGACTGACTGACTGGCTCAGGTTACAGTAGGATTCCTTTAAATGGTTTCCCTTTATCTGTCGGTCGTTTAAGGTTAATGTTGCTTTAATCGCAATCGTATACGAGACAACAGTTTGACTGGCCATCACATCGAAAATAGAAAAATAAATATGAAATAAGAATAAAGAAATAAGAAGAAAGCAATAAGAAATAAGAAATAAAGTTATAAAAATCAAGAAGATGGTGGATGACATTAAATGATACACACAAACAAACAAACAAATAAAGAAAATCCCTAGTTTTTCTTTCGAAGACCCTGTAGTATTAAGGCCAGTAGTATTACGAAGAAAATATTCATTCAAATGGTAAGGAGGAGGAGGAGGAGAAGGTGATGGTAAAATAGAAACATAAAAATAATTTTTATATTGAATTCTAAAGATTAGTTACAGCAAAATTCATGGTACCATTAGACAATAATTTTCGTAAAGAAATCTTCATCGCATTTTCTTTTACATTTCTTTCGATTTTTTTTCTATAAAAAAAAAATACTTATCCTTAATAAAAACTAAAAGAAATTGCTTGTTAAAGTCGAATGGAAGTGTGGTTTACGAGTACATGATATTTCCAGGTAGAGATTCATTTAAATATTCGCAGATCCTTTTCTCCTTCACAGCGGAATATTATCTGGGAAAATCCCATCACCCAACAAACTCTGTCCAGCATTTTGGGGTCGGTCGTTGCAGCTTATACGAAAAATGAATTACAGAAACTTTCTGATCTTTGGACCAGAATTTATTAATTAAAATCGATCCTAATCTGTCTGTTGTTTTCCAGTATTGCAGAATGTCCGTTATCAAAGTTTTGTCAGGATTATTCTTCATTTATTGTTATTGTTCAAGTATTTTTCACGTTGAATAATTGAAAAAATTTAATGGTTATCAAGGATTGCCCTAATGATTTTAATATTTCCTTATGAACGGAGTGGCCCATAAATAGACTCCAGTTTTTATAACTTCTTGGAGTCGTGTTACCCACAATTGTTTAGTCATGTTACTTATGGCAAGTGCAGTTAAAACTGAAATCCTGAAATTTAGTTTTAGATTAAAATTTTTTTAGATTTTAATTATTTTTCTACTATCCACGAGTGAGGGCATGTATCTCATACTTAAGAAAGAACACAACTATTGGACGTATACGTAATATAAATTGAATTAAATATTACGTATACGTTCAGTTTCCCGCATTTATACTTCAGTTTAGAGCAGAGCCAGGCAACACTTGCTATTGGTCAGTTGTTCCGAGAGCGAAAAATAAGAAAAGAGAAAAATTTATACTCTCACATTGACTACAAAATACAGGCATGGAAAATTTAAATTTTTAAATTATAATTCTAAAAACGTACACCATACGCTTGATGTTAAAAACATTAAGTTTTCCATCCCTGCATTAGCAGATCTTCATGTACAAAAGCAAGAAACATGCGACAACACAACCTCTTTCAATGAATGCCCAAACGAGACTGAGTGTGTTTTTAATACGTGTGAGTACGTTGTTGTAAATTTAGTAATGGCTGAAAAGCACGCGTGCATAGGAAATGCCGAGCTCTGGTTTAGAGCTTATTATTGCTGTGGAATAATACTGAAATTGAATTAAACGAATATGAAATGGATTCAATTTTTTGATGATCCCCAATAAAAAAGGAAATTCATTTCCACGGTCCAGAGAAGAACTCAACAATTGCTTTGGGGTCTTGATTAAGCAGAAATAAATGAATGAAGAGAGCTGAGAGCAAATGAAACAATATTTATGCAAATTTTCACTATTAACGAGTTTTTCCATAAGCACGCAACACAGCAAACACAACAATTTTGTAATTGCAGCCTAAGGTAAGCTGCATACAAGTCCCTTTCCTGAAAGAGTATTTAGCTTCCAAACTGGTTAGCGTCGTTGCACAGCATTCTCCAAAATCATACTGACAGAGAGGAAATTTTCTGCCACTCAAACTGTTCTTACAGAATATTATTTGGTCAGACGAGGTTAAAATTAAACGTCTTTTTAAATGTGGAAAAGTCGTCTAGCCTAGACCCTGGCTGGCTGATGCTATCATTACCATTTCCAGGGAAGTGTAGTAGCTCTTCCGCTGTTTTAAAGTCAGTCTTCGTATAACTGCCATCCCCTTTCTTTAGTGATATTGTAGTAGGTTATGTGAGGTTATATTGGCAACCGCCTCAGAAAACATAGCATACTAAGGTTCCATAAAGCCCTGCGTTATAATACCGATAGTAGCTATTCCCCCCATTCAGCTCTATAACCCCTAAAAGTGGGAGCTATGGGCACAGAATAAACCGTAAACTGACTTCACTTCAGTTCAAATATTCAAATCATTGTAAAACATAGACACTCTAATGGGCTTAATTATTCAATTTCAAAACAGCTTCAGAACTGAATTGTATCATCACTTTCGGCATTTAATATTCATTCTTTTAATAAAGCCCACGAAAAACTTTAATTTTTTCTTTTGATTTCCTTTCTTTTTTTTCGTTGCCTTTGAAGCGATTTAAACATATTAATTCTATTTTTATTGTAATAATTATTGCTGTTGTTGTTGTTGCTGGTGATGTTGCTGTTGATATATATTTTTTTTTAATTTTCTGTAAAAAGAAACGTCTTTGTAATCCCTATAAGTCAGACGTTATTGAAGTTGATTTTTGCCATTCGTAAACAATTTTCGTTCCCTTAAAAATGTAGAAGAAGCAAATGTAAGAGAAATTGTTCCCATTTTGTACGCGTATTGAAAAAAAAAATCCCTGATGGCCTTAAAGTTTTGAATCCTTTTGCAATTTACACGCTCTCTCTCTCTACCGCGTGCTCAATTATTTCTTGTTCATTCTTTTAGCCCAGAATAAACAGCCAGACACTTCGATGAAATCCAACAAGGGAGAAAACAACTGTTGGCACGCACACACAGGCGAATTTCGTTACGTTTTCCCTCCATTTTCCCTCTCTTGCTCTTTCGCTTTTTTTCGCACTCACTCACTCTGCGTTAAACTTGGCACATAAAAAACTTTAAACTTTGTTGTTGTTGCTGTTGCTGCCGTTGTTATTGTATAAATTTTTTTCACCACATTCTTAACAATTTACGCCAGGCTACGGTTGGCAAAAAGGAAACAAAAAAGCGAAAAAAATATAGAAAAACTGAAAATGAATCTAAAAAACGTAAAATAAAAGTGAAGTTTCTCTGCACTTTACTTAAAAAAGAAATGAAAAAAAAAAAATTGAAATGAAATGAAATGAACAACTTAAATAAATAGTGACTACTGGGTACTATTGGGGTACAACAAAATTTTTATTGTTCCAAACAGTATTTGAGCCCCTATTTTTTCCATACTCTTTACTTCTTTGTTTGGCTTAAAGTTAGTTTCAGATGCAGAGAGAGAGAGAGAGAGAGAATGAGAGCGAGTAGAAGAAAGAAACTGTAAATAACTTAACGCACTCGCTTGCAACTGAATGGTTGGTCAGGCATTTCGAAATGAAATAAAAATTAAAAAGGAAAAACTAAAATTAAATTAAAAATAAAAATAAAAACGAAAACGAAATGAAATGAAATGCCATGAGAAATAAGGTTAAGTGGCTGTTGAAGAGTATTTAAAATATAGTTGAGGCAATTCCATTGTTCCACTGTTTAAATAGTACATGGAAAACGTTTATTAAGCTCTACAAACAAGTGGCAACAAATCATTTTAAATCTGTCTACACTTCCCTTAGCCAGGCTGGCCTCTCTCTTTTTTTATAAGGCAGTTTAAAGTTGTTGAAAACTCGTTATTTCGTTGGTTTTTCATTCCTTTTTTTCATGGTGTTGTTGTTGTTGTTAAAGTTTGTAGAGCAGCAACATTTTCATTAACTGTTAAACAGTTCAACTGGTTAGAAGAGAAAAATGTTCATTTATTTCGTTCGTTCGTTTTGCACTGCACTAGAGGCGAACCGTTGACAGTTTAATTTCATTTTAAACACAAAATTAACTGCGAGCTTGTTATGTTGCAGAAGCAAAAATAAAAAACGAAAAGAAAGAATAAAAAAAGAAAAAATGAAAAGAGTGTTGAACTGCAAGAGAAATTAAATTAAAATTAAAGTAAATGGTTGAACAAAATGGTTTTTTGTTGTTGCACGAAAATAAATTTATTTGGCAAAAGATTGTTTAATTATTTTTCTTTTTTTTTCCAAAAAAATGTAACAAATTTTATGGAATGAAATCTGTTCAGAAAATTTCAAAAGAATTTCCATTTAAAACATGCAATTCTAGATTTGTAAAGAATCTTTCCAAGTTTGGTGTAATAATTGCTACAGTAATTCAATGAAACGAAGCAATTTGCGATTGATAGCGCGCAGTAAAACATAAGCGGATGTTTTTCAAATGCAAAACACATAGGCTGCATGAATAGCTATTAAAATTATTACTCACAACGAACTTAACCATTTGAATTTAAACAATGCCCATAACTTTCACTTCTCCTACACAAAATTTCCCAGGTATCCAGCAGAGTTCGATCTGATAATCTGACATAAGCCTTCTTAGCAACCTTTCATACTCCCAGTTCAGGTGTGACCTAAAAACATGTCCCTTCTAGTCGTTAGTACTGCCTGATTATCCAGTAGTTATACTACATATATTATGTATGTTTTTTGTACATTTTAAAATCATATTGTTACGAAAATTAAGAATCTAGATACTGCTGTTTTGCTTTTACATCGTTTAACATTAAAATTATAAACAAAAGCTACAAAAAGAAAATAATTTAGTAAACAAACCTGTTTACAAATTATCTTACTGTTTGATATAACAACAAACACCAGCATAAAAAAATGGTAAACAAGTAAACAAAAAAATCCATAAACAACACTACAAGAATAAATGTAAACAAAATACACAAACAACAATAATGAATGATGTTTACATTTATAGAGATTTCGAGAAGGTAAAGTCACGAACATTCACTTCAAGAACACTCATCAGATTGTTTACCCTGCCATATAAAAGGCAAGGCAAAGTCAGTCAGTCAGTCAGTCAGTCAGTCTTGTGTGAAGATGCGGTGTGTTTGTAGAGAGTAATCGTGGTTTGAAATCTGCGTTGCAAAAATCTGTTGTTGTTTACATCAAGTTGTGAACATTGTCACGTAGAATTGTGCGAATAATAAAGAATTTTAATTAAAACTAAGCACAAATTTATTTTTATTTTATTTGCAATTTACGAGTTCATATTTTAAACGTTTTTCAAAGATAAAAGCGTAATAATATGTTTGTCTATACTGTACTGTACTATGTGTATGTTTTCTGTACATTTTTAAAATCATATTTTCACAGCTGATTTCTAAATTAAACTGTAATTTATTTTTAAGTCATTTAAAAACGGCAAAATTCAATGTGTCTTCCATATTTAAACATATTCCGGGCGTGCATGTACATATGTATCATTTGCTGCTGTAATCTATAACTGACACACAGTAAGCCACAGTATGCCCAGATACAACAAAAATATAATCTTATTAGTATATGAACCATTCTATATGTAACTCATATATGTAACTGATATATGCACACGCATACACATAAACAAACGAGTGTTAGTGTGTGCAGATTACCAAACATGTATTTGTGGTTTTTTCACCAGTTGCCACAAAGTCAATCATCTATTGCTGTCTGTCTTTGGCTTTGCCTCTGCTTTAGCCCTGATTGTTTATGTGGTTGGCCTAGCTTACGTTACGATATTTGATTTGACTTTTTCCATGATATTCTCTCGTTTAAATTCTTAGGCATTCTTTGACATTTGAAGACAAACGGTCACAGATTTTCAATTAGGAAATCTTGGAAAATCAACAACAAATTATTCTTTTCTGATAATTGTGTATTCATTACTATGATATAAGATATGAATTTCATATTAAATACATACAAAGTATGTAAATCCATGTTATATCGTATGCAATATTTCTTAAGAAGTGAACACAGGAAATAAAATAGAGAGAGAGAGAGAGAGACACACTCTATCTTATGTTAATTAAGAGAGTATTTGAATAATTTTTGTTAAGGATTTCATTTAAATTCTAATAAATGTTAAAATATTTATTCAAATATTAATCTCATCAGCTTATGGCACTCAATGATTCTGGACTGGATTAAAATTCTTTCTTTTTATA
Organism: Sarcophaga caerulescens; assembly: GCA_927399465.1. Classification (NCBI taxonomy): domain Eukaryota; kingdom Metazoa; phylum Arthropoda; class Insecta; order Diptera; family Sarcophagidae; genus Sarcophaga; species Sarcophaga caerulescens. The sequence continues at coordinate 94,462,948 of OV656868.1, forward strand.
ACACAAACCAAATCAAATCAAATCGAAACACAATGAAAGGTAAATTATCATATTCAGTTTATTAAGCGAGGCGGGAGTGGTACCCAATCCAATTAAAATAATCTTATTGGAATAAGCTAATAAATGTTAAAATACAACAACAACAACAACAACAAAAAATATTCTTTTATTTTTTTCATATTTTGTTATCCTCTTATAGTGGCATTGTAAATTGTAAATAAATCCACGATCTAATTGCCTGTAAAATACTTTAAACAATAGCCACCACCACACATACATAGATTGTATATATATATATATATATATATATATATATATATGTGTGTGAGTGTGTGTAAAAATATAGAAAAAATTAAATCTGCCTTAGAGTGACTAAACGAAATAACAACAAACGTTAGCAACAATGGTAGACGGATGGTAAAATAAAGGGCTATCCATTTCGTGGTTTCAAAAGTATGGGACTGGAATTCGACATCTGTCAAACTAAGTTGTGAAACCAATTTTTTTTCTTTTCAGTTGAAAGACTGACATTGACGAAAATGGATCGCTTAACTATCACACAACGCTTAAAAATTATCAAAACCTACTACAAAAATGGTGATTCTGCCACAGCCACGTATTGTGCTTTAGGAGGAGATTATGGTTTAAATAATCGGCTAACTACGCAAGCAATTGGCAAAATTGTGAAGAAATTTGAAGAGACTGGAGTGGTTACAAATATTGAAAGGCCTGTGCATCATCGTTTCGCTCGTTCCGCTGAAAATATCGCTATTGTATGTGAAAGTGTTGCCGAAGATCCGAATGTGTCGATTCCTCGTCGTTCTCAGGAATTAGGACTGTCTTACGGCACATTATGGCGTATTTTGCATTTAGATCTACACCTACATCCCTATAAAGTCCAGCTCACGCAAAAACTGAAGCCAGCTTAACATTCACGACGTCGTAGATACGTGGAATGGATGCTTGAATAACAGGCGGTGGACGGCAATTTTTCGAACAAAATTTTCTTCAGCGATGAAGCACATTTCACACTCGGTGGGTATGTTAATAAACAAAATTGTCGTATTTGGGGTTCTGTGAATCCTCAAGTAATTGAAGAGAAGCCATTACATCCAGAAAAAGTCACTGTTTGGTGCGCTCTTTGGTCCGAAGGTGTGATTGGACCTTACTTCTTCGAAAACGACTGTCACCGTCAATTCGTAGCGTTATGGTCATATGATAACCGACTTTTTTTTGCCTGCTATTAAAGAATACGATTTGGAGAATATGTGGTTTCAACAAAACGGTGCCCACATGCCACACAACTCGAGCGAATATGGCTTTATTTCAAGAGACATTTCCTGGCCGCGTAATTTCTCGTCGTGGCGATATCAACTGGCCACCAAGATTTGACACCATTAGACTTTTTTTTGTGGGGCTACGCGAAAGACCGTGTTTATGCAGATAAACCTTCAACTCTTGAGCACTTAAAAACCAACATTCGTCAAGTGATGGCTGAGATACCGCCCAATATGTGTCAAAAAGTGATCGAAAATTACCTCAAAAGAATCGATGCTTGCAACACTTCGCGTGGAGGTCATTTAATGTCAACGTTCAAACTTTACAATAAAAAAAGAAATATCATGAAAAATATATTTTATATGTATGTGTTTTATTTACGTTTTCTTTTGAAACCACGAAATGGATAACCCGGTATATTCATGTTGTAATGGAAAACAAAGCCACGGCTTTTAACTGGATTTTCTAACGATAGAAAACCCACCACTAAACAATACACAATTATTTCTGTTTTAAATTGCATTTCTTTTTCTCTTTTCTCCCCTCTTCTCTTTGTTTTCATTTCATTCTATTCATTCTTTTTAATATTTTTCTCTTCTGTTTTTCTGTTCTTTTTATTTTTGTTGTTGTTGTGTGTGTGTGTGTTTTTTTTTTAGATAAATTGTAAAAACTGTAAATACGATGCCATAATTGGAGAATCGACTACAAACGCCAACTATGACTATAAACTGTGTAATGATGCCGTGGCAGCAGCAGCAGCATCAGTAACTGCATCAACATCATTATCATTATCATCAACAACATCAGTGGACACAACAACTATATCGTCAGCAATGACAACAACAATGAAACTGGGCCATAAAGAAGGTAAGTGTGAAAAAGATATTAAAAATACGAAATAAAGAAACGAATTTAACCATTTAAGGGGACATTAAAAACACCTTCTGAAAGCCTTAAAACCTTAGTAGAAAACAGCAACTAACTAAAACAGGGGAAATCTGCGTGTAATTGGATGGTTCTTAGAATTGCTCTGATATGAAATAGGGTCCGCCAAATAACTTTTTTTTTTTTTTAAATGCTTTAAAAAAAACTACTGAATATTTTCTTAAATTTCTTTTTTTATTTGAAAGTACAATCCTTTCGGTTAATAATGGAAAATAATTTCATTCAACTGGCTGCCTCGGCTGGCCATGCAGTAGCCTACACGATCAGTCCAATTTTTAACCACATTATCGATTGTGTGCAGCTGTATTTCACCAATGGCTCCACGAATATTGTCCTTTAAAGTGTCAATTGCCTCTGGCTTGTGTTACGCCGACAATATCTTTGACGGCACCCCACAAATAATAGTCCAACGGTGTCAAATCGCAGCTCCGAGGTGGCCAAACGACATCAGCTCTGCGGCTGATAATGCGATCTTCAAAAACAGGTCGCAAAACATCGAGTGTAGCTTTGGCTGTGTGGCACGTAGCGCCGTCCTGTTGAAACCAAATGTTGCCAATATCCTCCTCTTCAATTTTTGTGAACAAAAATTCTTTCAACATGGCCCGATAACGATCACCATTGACTGTAACGGCCACTCCTTGCTCATTTTCAAAGAAAAATGGCCCAATTATGCCTCTGGACCAAAATCCGCACCAAACAGTGACTCGTTTTGGGTGCGTCGACTTTTCAATGTATGCGTGCGGGTTTTCTGTGCCCCAAATGCGACAATTATGCTTGTTTACTTACCTGCCAAGATCAAAATGAGCCTCATCTGAAAAGATACTTTTTTTTTTGCCAAAATCGGTATCTTCTGTAAGTCGATCGCAGGCCAACTTAGCGAAGCGAAAACGCGAATACACAATCATATTCGTTCAGCGGAAGGATAAAACTAATTATCTGTCAAATCAGACATGAGCTAAGTGTTACCATTCACGAAATAAGCACTAGTTGAAAAAAAAACGTTAGATGGCGGACCCGATATAAGCAACACTTTTCATGGTCATTTTTGTAAAACGCAAAATCCGTTTTGTCACCTGTGAGCTAAGGAAACTGTAATGCAACCTCACTGGCACTCACTGTTTTAAAGTGATGTGTGAATGAAATAAAGGCAAACTTCTACAGACAAAAGAATAAACTTGTGACTCACGGTTGTCTTTCCAGTTAAATTATCTGCGGTTTAGTAGTCAGTGATACCAATCAATCAATCAATCCTATTCAACCAAAACTAAACCCGTCTACGTCACGACAAAATGGACACAATTTATTCCCTGGCGACAGGCACTAAATTGCATGTGTGAGTTATTGATTGATTTCTAACAATTATTTGCGTTAAAATCGCCGTAGTACTATTAGGTAATGTGTTGGCTTATTAGATGTGCCTCCACGTCTAAATCTCGGTTCAGACATTAATATCAATAGATGGCTTGGCAATCCTACCAGTTCCATGAAACTCAGATGTGTCAGCATTCTGATCACAAGCAATATTGTCCTCTGATATCTTTTGTGAATTTTGATTCTTGTTATGAACTCTTTATGCTTTCGACTCCATTGAAATCATCATACTACGTAAACACTCTCTATATATTCTTTATAGGAATCTGTATTTGGATTAAGCATGGCAAGCAAATTTAAAGAATATTTCGGTATTAAACCATACAAGATTAGTTCTTAAAGAGAGTTGCCTAATTTTTGTTTACAATTTCTCTAGGTTTGGCTAAGGCTAACCGTTAGCAAGCGATTGCTTTCTTCAGATGATACCGTTACACCGTTACCGTTAATTGAAACGCCTCAATGCTACAAGATCATGAGTGTTCCCTTCCTTCACCTTCACTGTCTCTCAGTAGTTACTATCCGCTAGATAATTCCCCCTCTCATATAGGACCCACACTAGATTTATGTCAGACGATCGAATTGTCATCACCGTATACTCTACTAGGTCGTTGTAGTCTAGTAGGTAGGGTGTTGGTTAATTAGACGTAAGACCTGGATTCAAACCATATGTCAGATATCAAAACGAAAATATGAAAAAATATTTCTCAGCAGATTTCTGGCAAAAACTCTGAGAGTAAATAAAACTGCCATGAAAAGCTTCTCAAAAATCTGTCGTTCGGAGTCGACTTTAAACTGTAGGTCCCGCTACTCATGTATAAAAATTAACGCACACAACATAAGTGGTGTGAGAAGCTAGGTCGTAATACTGACTAAAGGGTTGTAATGACTCTACACAGATGAGCTTCATTATTTGCCAAGAATTTTCTCCTTTATTTCGTATATAAAAGGAGAGCATAATTTGCAACAAAGTTAGTGATTTAATTAAACCAATATAATGTCCTTAATATCGTATGATAAGAACTAAAAGCAAATGATCTCTCTCTCTGTACGTCCTATTCATGCCATTTTTAGTTTATTTTACTTTTAAAAAATTTTATCATGAAAGCAAAACAGGCAGGTCCACCACAGCTCTATACATTTGGCCACAAAATTTAATAATTTACTGCGTATGCTTTATGTCTTTCTTCTGAAAAGGGTTAAAATGTAATTTAATTTATTATGATACACAAACACATACACACGAACAGAGACACTAGGCAGCCACAATTTTTAATTGGCATTTTAGTTAAGATCTGTGGTCCTGTGACTCTTTGTTCAACCTGCCATTATTGTGTATGCAAGATACTCCTGTTGTTTTCTTTTGTTTTCATTTCCCCTCTGCCAATGCAAATACAACACAGTATAGCACAACATAGCATAGCGTAGCATATCATAGCACATCACAGTACAAAACAAAATTAATTGAATCGTAAAAATTTGTCCATTCTGTGTGACAACAATAAAATCAATTTTTAATTTATTTCATTTCAATCTTTTCTGTGTCTTTATTGCATCTCTTTCATTCATCCCCCTTTCTTCTTTCTCTTTTGTCATTTGATTTTATTTTCATTTTTTTGTTGCGATAATAATGAAATTCATTTGTTTTTCTTTTACTTGATGGCTTTGCTTTTTGTTGGACGCCATTTGTGCCTTTAGATTGCTGTCAACTTTTACAAAATTCTCCGGGAAAATTCACTCAACATTTATCCTCTTGTATGCAATTGAGAATGTCGCCCACAATAACGGTTAGTAGTAGTGGTGGCACCGCATCTACAACAATAGCAGCTGGGACGGCGTCTTCTACGGCCAAACAATACTATCAGCAAAGACCAGATGTCATGCTAATGACAACTGGCCACAAATTGTCTTCACAACAGCCGACAACAATGGCTACAAATGGAAATGGTCGTATGATCGTATTGCCACCACCTCCACCTCACTCAGCATCACCATCACCAGCACCAACAGCCACACAACAACGTTTCTATCAAAACACAACAGCCCAGCCGGCAATGGCAACATATCATATAGTTACGTCGGCATCGGCCAACTCATCACCCACCCATCAGCAGTCTATAAGGCACTACATATTGCCTCAACTGGCGGCTGGCACTATACCACCACCTACTTCGTCTTCTTCAGCAGGCACCCAACATTATATGGCTGTGCCCACGAATATGCTACGATTTCAGCAAACAACACCACAAACACAATCCCAACAGCAGCAACAACAACAACAGCAACAATATGGCAATATTGTTAACAATACAACGTCAAACATAAATATGAATATGAATATGAATCCATTGTCATTACCCGTATCTGGTTCAGCGACTGTTTATTTTCCAATTGTTACACCAACTGCAGCTGCAGCTGCATCATTAACGTCTGGCCCATTGAGTTCGGCCATATCACAGCCTCTAATTAAATATCACACGATACAAATGCCACATAAAAGGCAACAAAATGTCATGATGTTGCAACAAAGAGATTTACGAGATGATAAACAACGAAATGAAAGCAACACTGAAGATGCTGCTCAATTTCCACCTCCACCACCACCCGCTTATCAAACAGCCACAGTACATGGTAAGTTTAGTTATGTTTTTCGTTTTTAATTTTCAAAAAAAAAAAAAAAAAAAAAATAAGAAAAGTACGCTTGAAATAAAAATATTTTTGAAATACAAACACGTACACATTACAAGAAACAAATTCCAACATGTCAGTGGCATTTCAAACTGAAAATCAAAATCAAAACTTCTTATAACTTTTGACCACTTTTTGAGGTTTTTCATCCATCATTGCGTCATTGCAGTGCAGTAATGTGTTGTGATGAGTAGAGCAGACCAGAGCAGAGCAAAGCAAAACTGCAAACAAATGAAAGAAATTTCGAGAGCCGTTGAGAAATTGTAATTGAAACTGAGAATGAAAATGAAAAATAGTTGCGTTGTATAGTTTCAACAAGACTTTTGATTTCTTTTCAAAATACAAGTTTTCACTTCAATTTTATTCCAATCATTTAATTGGAAAATTATAAAGAAAAATAAATAATTTTTTAAAAGAGTCTCAACAAATTTCTTTCGTTGGTTGGTTGGTTACGTGCAACAGCATTACGTATGATTAACATTAAAAAGTTGTTGTATTAAATGTTACTCATACGTCTGCATGATGTGGAAAACAGATTTTTTTGTTTCAAATCTGCTATTTGTAGCCCCAAGACAACTTTCATAGTGCGTTTGCATAATTTCATTTGGGACATACATAACCTTGTATGGTAATGTCTTGAGAAGATACTGCATCGAAAATGGATAATTCCAGAGGACCACAGAAAGTGCAAAATTATCTAGAAGACTTACCTAAAAATAAAAGATCCACTGCTACTAGATGGCTAAGCAAAGAGGAAATGAATATCGCATGAATAAGCTGCATTATCACAGATTTCTAATTTTAAAATCCTCCCTTGATGTGACTAGTCTATGCCTGTAAGAAAAATCACTACAGCCTGAAAATATTGCTACGAAAATGAAAAATCAAGTTACTGGTGTTTTGCTTTTACATCGCTTAACATTAAAGTTATAAACAAAGGATACAACAACAAAACAATGCAGTAAACAAATCTGTTTACAAATTATCGTACTACTTGATATAACAACAAACACCAGCTTAAAAAATGGTAAACAAGTAAACAAAAATCCACAAACAACATTTCAAGAATGAATGTAAAAAAAATATTCAAACAACATTACAATAATAAGTGTAAACAACGATGTTTACATTTATAGAGATTTCGAGAAGACGAAGTCACGAACATTCGTCTTCAAGAACATTCATGAGACTGTTTACTCTGCCATATAAAAGGCACGGCAAAGCAGGCGACTGGAGTGAGTAAAGTTCAGTCAGTCTTGTGTGAAGACGCGATGTGTTTGAAGAGATTAATCGTGGTTTGAAGATCTCCGTTACAAAGATCTGTCGAATAATTGTCTAGTAATTGTTATTGTTTATGCAAAGGGTGTAAATAGAGGAATAACAAAGAAAAGCAATTGTTGTTGTTTACATCAAGTTGTATACAGTGGGACACAGAATTGTGCGAATAAACACAAATTTGTTTTTATTTTATTTGCAATCTACGAGCTCATATTTTAAACATTTTTTTAAAAGGTAAAAACGTAACAATACATACATACATAATTGGTCATTACAACCCTTCAGTCATGATTACGACCTAGCTTCTCACACCACTTATGTTGTGTGTGTTAATTTTTATACATGAGTGGCGGGACCTACAGTTTAAAGTCGACTCCGAACGACAGTCTTTTTGAGAAGCTTTTCATTGCAATTTTATTTACTCTCAGAGATTTTGCCAGAGGAAGTCGCCGAAGAAATATTTTCATATTTTCGTTTTGATGTCTGACCTGGGATTTGAACTCGGGCCTTCAGTCTAATAAGCCAACACACTACCTACTAGACTACGGCGACTTCAAAACATAACAATAGAGTTTTTAAACTCATCTCATGTCGTTTTAACTTAAACGATTCGATTTTAAAACTTTATTAAAAGCGCACTGATTTGAATTTAGCTGGAACTCATAATCAACAATCCATTTTAATTGAAATATACACACGCACACATACCGCAAACTTTTCTATTCTCCTCTATAAACGTTCTAAAGCTAAATGATAAACGCAAAATGAAAATGCAAATACTTGGCATTATACAATAGACCCAGAGATGGCATTAACACGGCATAAACGGATCAGAGAGAGACAGAGAGAGTGAGAGAGAGAGAAAATTGTACTCATTATTTTTCTAACTGCATTTACCACAGTTTTATGCCACAATTTTATGCACAGAATTTTAGTTTTAAAATAATAACAGCAACAACAACAACAGCAACAACAGCAACTTAAAACACAATTTTCCAATGCCTCCGGTTATAAACACAACACAAGATATTTAACGATGCAAACGACAATAACACCAGCAACAGCAATGGCAACAACACAACAACAACAGTAAATGTAATTAAAACAAACGTTAAAAGTTCAAAAAATCGTTACTTTAGGGATGAAGAAGACGAAGAAGAAGAAGAGAATAAAAATATCCGCGGGTCTCAAATCTGTGAATACAAGCAGCAGCAACAAAATAAACAACAACAGCGGCAGCAACAGCAACAGCAACAATCGTACGTATCGTATCAGCTTTTAATGACATTAAACGTTCATTCGTTTAGTTTTTCATGGACATGGACTATGTGAGGGGCTGCTAATGATGTTGCAAAAACTATGCGGCCAACAATAACAAAATCCAACTAAAACAACAAAAACAACAACGAAAAAAGAAAAAAAATTAAAATGAAATCCAACAAACCGAGAGAGAGCAACTGAAATGCAACACAACAAAACAAAACAGGGCATCAATTGAAAACTCTCGAGTGGCTTTTGGAGTGGTTAAGAAGTGTTTAACGACTTTAAGCAGTGACGTGATGAGAACGTGACCCATGTTTACAAACAAAAAAACCAAACAAAAATAAAATGAAAACAATACAGCCAATAATAATTAAAAAGTAGAAAAATTGTGAAAAGAGCAGCAAAAAGAATTTTCATTAAAATTCAGCAAAAAAAAAAGTTAAAAATGAAATTTTCTTTCAACACAAATTACTTGCCACGAAAAAAAGAGGAAAAGAAGAAGTTTAAAACGAGCCCACATGTGTTCAATGTTGTTCAGTACAATTGAAAATTTTCTTTTCTTAACACAAAATATATTGATTTATGGAAAGAAGAAGAAGAAGAAAACTTTTCTTTTTTTCCTTTCTTTCTTTTTCGTTTTCTTTTTCGATATCCTTAAGGGAATGATAATCAATCATCACACATTTAATGTTCACTTATAACGTGTAACGTGTGTGCACTTTAAATCACAATCAAGCCTTAAAGGTCTCTGGGAGAAATTTGAATGCAAACGCTGTCAGTGAATTACGTGCTTGAAAGCTGAAATTATCTGTGATCGTTATTGTAAAACCACAAATTTGCCACACAACTTTACCTTGCGATTACATCCACCTTTATGAATATGTAGTTGAGCATTAAATTAAGAAAATTAAGACGATTCTTGAAGACATTTGGTTACCAGCGTAAGTGCAATCAAATGCCACATGATTTAAGTAGGGGTGTTCAGATCGAAAATGGAGTATTACTTTCCATATACTATGATGTTCGCTGGAACATACATTAGTTTCAGGTACCAAAAGATGTAGAAAATTACGTTACGATGGACGATTTATCACAACGTATTCGGAAATAGTCCAGTTGCCATAAAACTTTATTGCATGTGCTTTAGACAACAGACGTGTGCTAGTCGAGTTATTCTAAGGAAAATCATTCTCATACTTTACTGAGGCTTTAAAATCTGGTCACCTTTTTATTCCTTTCATACATCTTCTGCGTCACACATTTCCGTTATTGATTATATTAACGAACGATGACAATCTAAAGGCAAAAAGCATCACATTAACATGCATGATGGTAAGACAAGAATTTCGTTTAAAAATGGAAAGCCCACAAGCAATGATTGAAAAAGTTTTAAAGCGATTTCGTACGTTAGACAATAAAAATCTGAAGAAATCTCTTAACTTTGTTGTTAATTTATTAAAAAAAAATAAAAAGAAAAAAAAAATACAGGAAAAAAAGCGAATGATTGATGATATTGTGAAAAAAGGTAAAAATGTAACAAAATATTTCTGTTTGTGTTCTGTTTTTATTGCAGGTATAAGACGGGCCAAATTCTTAGCAAAGCCGCTACCACAAGAGATCAATACGTTATTGCAAGAGAGTGATATTTCCTGCAGGCATGATTTATCACAGCATTTACAAACAGCATTTACAAGTACTGCCATGGGGACAGAAGGTGTAGCCGTAGAGGGTAACTGTGTAGGTGGAGAGCAACAAATACTACCACAACATACGCCAACAACAGAGCACTCTATCATGTTGTCAACGGGAAGAATTGAAAATACAACCGAAACTGAAACATCAATGACAACAACAGCAGTTACAACAAATTTAAGCAGTTTTTATGGTGGCATTAGCAGCAATATTGCATCATATTCGTCAACTCCACCACTACCACCACCAGCCACACCACCACCATCATCATCATCAGGAATGTTAACGTTAAATAATATGAAAACAAATACCAACAGCAACAACAACACAACAGCAGCAACAACAACAACAGCAGCAACAATTTATGAAAATCATGCAATCATGCTAACCAGAGAGGGTCAACTACCAGGAACTCAAGACACAATAACAAGACAGCAGGCACACAGTAGTGATGGTTCGCGAACTACAACCGCTGTGGATATAATGGAAGATGAGGAAGAAAATGAACAACAACGTTTGGGGTAAGTAATGTGAAATATAAAGAAAAACCAAAAAAAAAAAAAAGAAAAGAAAAAAGTGAGAAATTAAATATAAAACCAACAACAACAAAAACACTAAAAAAAGAAAAATCATTCTGCCTTTAAAAAGACCAATTGTTTGGTCAAACAGAGAAAAAACGGAATGTTCTGTTGCATGTCTCTCTCCCCATCCATTGCTATGTGTTGAGGTGTTGAGTCCATTAGAAAAAGAATGTATGTCCGTCCACATATCCACACACTCTTGCAGATACAGTCAAGCCAAGTCATTGAAAGTTCATTTAGGCAGCAACAAATTAAAACTTCTTCTTCCTCTCTCCCACTTTCTCCCTCCCTCTCTCTCTCTCTCTCTTTCGTTTCCTTTCAATTTTCAAGCCACATTGCATGAGTATTTCACAGAGAGTGTGAAAATGTTGTCGTGTCTTGTCTTGTGCTGTGCCGTGTTGTAAAATTTATATCTTCTGGTTTTAAATTCCATTCTCTCCCTGCAAAACGTCTTAAAATACCTGAAGTATTTACACTTGGAGCGTCTGTCTCCCTGGCCACCCCAACTGTCTTTTACACATTTTATAGTTGATTTGATTTGTTGTTGTCCTAGTTGTTGTTATTGTTGTCTCAAAGCAAAGAGAGCTGCTACTACACTAAACGGCATGTTTAGACGAGCTTGATTTATTGTCTTGTCACATGAGTTAAAAGGTCTAAAATGCTATTGAACTGTACCCTCAGACAGTGAACGAGAACAAGACCGAGAGAGAGAGAGAGAGAGAGAGAGAGAGAGTGTAAAATTTCGTTACGTTAACTAAGCTTCGAAAGGATAAACCAAACAATTGAAAGAGGATTTATTAATACAATTGACTCCTTAGGTCTAAAGAGTAATAGAGAACTAGAGAACTAAATGGACAAATGGGAATAGATTTTATGTTCAAATTAAGCCAAAAAAAGGAGAAAAAATCTCGATTGAAATAAATTGTTAATCGGAGATTTTGTTCAATTTAATTACACACACACTTAATAAATTCGAAGTTAGTGTCGTTGATTAAAGGAACGTGTTTTAAGGTAAAAGTAATTTGAAGCCAAATAAACGAAAGAACATTCCTCTACTTACTTGATATCAAAAAACTTTGGAAAGTCCATGGAATTTCCAAAATAAGGCAAAACGTTGATATTAATGATGATTTCTTTTCTGGTACAAAATATTGCCTTCATATTTTGTAGCACTTATTGAAGGTTGCACGAACCCTCATAATGTGTTGCATTTTAAACGATTACAAAAGAACAAAAATCATTGCCCTTTACGCAATTATTTTTGTAGTTTAATACCAATTTAGCGTTTTTTTTTTACTTAGTTAACGATTTTAAAACTAATCATTGTATAGAAAATGAAAAAATATTTTTTTTAATTATCCAAATTATTTCCAATAAAATTATTTTTTTTATTTTCGTAAATCTAACATTACATAAAATGTTTTAAATAAAAAAAATAATAATATTTTTACCGAGGGCTCCGGGGTCATACAAGTTAAAACTTTTATTTTTATGTAAAATTCAACTTTAGGGCCAATGTTTTCAAATCGCTTTAGTTGGCACAATATGTTATTAATTATTTAGTAAATTTTTTCGAATTTCTATATAAAAACTAAAAATCAAATCAAAAATAAAATTTTTGGAATTTTTTGGGAAATATTTTTATTACAAAAGATAATAACCAAATTCCATTTAAAAGTATTTATAAATAATCTTCTTATTACAAATTAAAAAAAATGTTAATTTTTGAGTTAACTCATCTCAAACCTTTTTTGTTGGGATAATAATACATATGCATATGTTTCTTTGTAGTCCTTGACTAGTAAATTTCATATCGCTAAAATAAAATAAAAATTTTTTTTAGCGATTTTAAAGCTCTTTCTGCTTTTACAAAAATAAAATTATCAACACCTATAGTCAGCTGTTGTCTGTTTATAAATTTGTTACTAGAACCTGGCGCAACACTGATAAATAACATTTTCAGCAAAATTTTAAACTCGCGGCAAGAGTTTCGTTTTAATAATAATGGATACATATCCTCCATATCTGACGATGAAGAGGATTCCAAAAAATTTTCCAAAATAATATTTTTTGCTTCCATTTCACCAATTTTAAAACAAATAATTTTTGTTATTTTTTTCAAAACAATAACAAGAACAGCTGTTTTAAAAGTGCTGCCCTTGCAACCCTTTGATTAAATTGAGGGTCAAACATGCAGCATATTTTCTGGGTTTTATGGCAGAATATTTAGAAAAGAACACTTTACTAATTTACAAAATTGCATTTTTTTCAGAAAAGAACAGCAAAAGGGCAAAAAGGCAGAATAAAGGCAACATTTATGCCAGAAAAGAAATCGCCATAAAATTGTCTTTAAACGTGGAGATAGTTTTTCTTTTATTTTTCTACTTTAATCGACGATGGGAAGCTAACCTCACGACTCACGACTGATAGACTACATTAGACCAAGATTAAGCCATACAATGAATACATAGATGAACATAAATGTAAATTATAATACATATTAAATATTGTCCTTTGCTTAAAATTATTTCTTTAAACTTTCTTACATCCTTAGCAGGCGCTTAAATATGTCTGCCTCTGCCTCTGTATGTAATCAATTTCAAATTTATACTCAAATCAATTCAATTGAAGCGTTTGTATTTAAAGCTGCACCGTTTTTTACTGTTTCCTATTGTCGCCATATATTTTATGCCATTCATTAAGGGATTTACGAAATTAAGTGAGACGGTCTCCCTCTCTTTCACCCACACTCTCTGCTCTTTGTAACATGTAACACATGCAGGCACACAATCATGTGTACTCATCTATTAAGTGTTGCTTTTCAACGCAATGTCGTTATACATTTTATTTCCTTTTGTATTTCATTTCTTTTTTTTTTCCTTTTTACCAATACTTTAACACTTTAGTGCACACATTTGTATTGTGTATGTACCCGTGTACATACACAAAGCACTCACTTATACAGATGCAATGAAAAGAACAGAAAAAAACAGAAAATAATACTCGATAATGGGATATTTTTCTTTTATAACCACAAACGCAATGGTAAAGAGGTGTGTTTGATTTGTTACTCTGTTGGTAACGTAATCATACAACGAATCGTTGAAATAAAAAAGTGCACAGTTCTGACTAACTATACGGTGTAAAGCAGAATTAAAATAAAAAACAGAAAAAATAGGATTGTGTTCAATTCTTTGTCCTAAAATTTGAAAATTTTAACAAATGTGGCGATAATTTGCTTTGAAATGTTTTAAAAATATTTTTCATTTCAAAAAATATTTTTTGTGTAGGAGATTTATTCTAATCACCTTAACCTACGCTATACACTCTCATTTCCTTAGCCATTTATTACTGTCATGTATAATGTCGTGTGTGTATGTGTGTATGAGAATACAAGTGCTTGCAAGTGTTGGTATGTATGTACATATGTAAGTGTGCGTAATTAATTGTTACTTGAGCTTGAATCAGGTCAATTAATTTTATTTTTTTACGCTAGACATACGCAAACAATGAAATATTTCTTTTACTTTCTCTCTCTCTCTCACTCTGCCTGTGTTATTCTCTTCATATATTGTACTATGCATGTATGCCACATATTTTATTTTACCTCATTTTCAATAATACAATATAATAAAACAATATGTTAGTATGTGTGCATGTGTGTGTGTGTATTACACATATTAACGGCTGATGCAGCACAATTTTAACACAATTTTCTGGCTGTATTGTCTGCAGCAAAGCTCTTAAAACAACAATAAATAAGGAAATAAAGCAGGCAGGAAACGAAAAACGAAAAATCAGTAAAAAGTAACAAACAAAAGAAAAAATGAGAAAAATTTAATTTAATTTATTATGAAACATAAATTGTTGTAATTTGTTGATGTTGTTGTTGTTGTTGTATTTATTTTTCTCATTCTTTTTAATAAAATTAAATTTAAACCACAATATAGTAGTAATATTGATGTAATTAATTTTGTTTTTTATTTTTCTCTACGTCTCTGTCGCCTTTGCAGCAATTGTCCCCATGGAACACCTTCACGTGTGCCTCTACTCACCAGCAGTTCCTGTAGCAGTAATAATGATGACAAGTCACATACCCGCAGTTTTCTAAATGCCACAGCTGCCTCCTTCCATCGCCATACGTTGAATACCTTCCACAGATCGGCAAATGCTCCTTTACGCAAATCCGTCATAATCAATCGTAAGGGAGAGTGTAATCTGCACATACCAAAGCGTAGAAATTCCTCAGGCACCACTACAGTGTGTTACGGCGGCGATCCATACGATGATATGCTCATGACGTCCGATGATGATTGCGGCATTTTAGAGGGCCAAAATGTGTACAAATTAAAGCATTTGCAACCGTTCAATAAACAGACTGACAAACATCTCATCGACCATGTTGACTTTTGTGATAATAATTCGTTGGTTTCCTTGGCCGATTCAGTATCACAAATACCTCAGGTACCCATTATTGTGGTTCTCTTCATTTTAATATTCTACGTAAGCCTTGGCACTGTCATCTTTGCTTTGTGGGAAAATTGGTCACTGATCGATGGCGCCTATTTCTGTTTCGTTACTCTAACCACCATTGGCTATGGTGATTTTGTTCCTTTGAAGACATTTCAAGGTCCTGAAATTCAATTGTTTGCCTGCTGTGCATACCTGCTATTGGGCCTGGTGCTGGTGGCAATGGCGTTTAGCATTTTGGAAACCCAACTGATATGGAAATGTAAACGCTTGGCTGTACGACTGAAATTGGCCAAAGAATGATGTTGTAAAAATAATATAAGTTTTGTATAAAGCAACACAGGTTTATATTTAAAATGTAAGTGTTATTATAAGTACATACGTAGCCTAAGAGCGGAATAAACTAGTTCGGGGAGAGACATTTTTTGAAAATGCCACATAATAAATGTAATGTTTTCAATGAAAAACTTCCAAATGAATATGAATTTTTCTTTTTTATTTCTTTTAATATTTTGTTTTAATTTAAAATTTAATTTTTTAATTAAATTCCAGTCAAAATGTTGTTTTGCTTATAAAATTTTAAAATTTACTGCTCCTTTGCTAATATTTTTTTGTAGTTATTTTCGTATTATTTTCTTTCCAAGACGTTTGCATGAAATCTTCCTTTTGTTTACATTTCCCAGAACACGAAAATTATACTCAAAATTGTTACTTCCTTGCCAATATTTAAAAACAGCTTAATGGCTTAGGAAGAACAATCGAAATCATTAACAGTGTCGTTTTCTGGGAAATCATTTGCATGTAAATCGAATCAGTTTCCAAGGCAACAATTCTGTCACGCTTAACAATTAACTTTTTGCCAAAGCGTATGCTGCTGCTACATGTTTCCAATTAATAGAAAAAAAAATCAAAAACTTTTTGCAGTTTTCAGTATCAAAAGAATTTCTTGTGAGTTGTCGATAAAACTTTTACAAAAATTTCCGTTAAAATGAAACGAATTAAAAGGAAAGGAATGGAAATGATAATTTAGAGAATGAAAAAATCTGTGTCAAGGTAGAGTAATTGAAGCGATGTGTAAAGTACACTTTAATTGGCGGAAAAAAAACATGACAAAACCTGGTAACTACTGTCAACATAAAATATTTAAAAACATTAAGAAAATAATAAACAATACTCGTATAAATATAAAATAATATTCCATATGAACTCCCAAAAAGAAAAAAGAAAAACACTAAGCATTACACGTCATCAGATGTTATGTAAAAAGTTAAAAATTAAAAAAAAAAAAAATAAAAACAAAATTATATTTAACATTGCAATGTGAAGAGAGTTTAGGTAAAGAAAAAGAAAAATAGTTTTAGTTGTAAGAAAAAATTATAAACAATAAATTTAAATAGAAAAATAAAACATAATTTAAATTAAGTCGTATAAAACAAACAAAAATAAAATAAAATAAAATATTAAATAAAATCAAATATCATAGAAATAAATAAAGAAGAAGAAAAAACAAAACTAGAAATTTTTTGCAAAAATATTTTCAACAGAATTTTATTTCATTAATTGATGGAGATGGATTATGGTAAAAAAAAAGAAAACAAAACTGTCTAATGCACTGGCCTGAAAACATATTTTTAAAAAATGTTCTTCTTAATTTTAAGTTACATGGCTTAAAATGTATATACGATGGATGGTAAGTATATGAAAACTAATACACATACATAATTGGTCATTACAACCCTTTAGTTTTTGGGGATGCCACGGAATAATCTCGCGCGGAAATTCTTTCGAGACGCCAACCGATCCTGAGACAATGAGGAGTCCTGCTCCACCGCTAGGCACAATTGGCCCTCGATAGATAGAAGGCGCACCAACCAGTTACTTGGACTGAGTCGTAATGTCATCTCGATCACAGTGGCTATGCTTACAGGTCATTGTATTATGGGAAGACACGCGGACAGAATGCAGCTTCCATCTAACGACTGTTGCCGTGGGTGCAGAGCTGCTGAGGAAGAGGAGACTGTTAACCACATTCTTTGTCAATGCCCATCTCTTGCAAGGTGTAGATATAGGTTATTTGGCTCTCCAACCCTTGTCACCATGACAGAGCTATCATCCATTGATGTCAAGGCTATAGCTTCGTTTATCGTATATATCGTTTCGGGCTGGTTTTCCAGCGTAAAGTAGTTGTGCTTTAGAATGTGCAGTCTTTGCGCTGCCCAACTTCTTCTTTTTCCTGGTTTGGAGGAACTTGGCATGTACAGAGGCTGCGTTCGCCTGTGGCGTCACAACGGGCCCCTATGCATGCTCATCTGAGCTTTTGGTATCAAAGCTACCACTTCAACCTACATACCTATTGTAAATCGATAACTAATGCCCTCAAATGGTTAGTAAACTTCTTAATTTTCACAAAAATTGTCTTTTTTCATGGTTTTAGCTACTTTAGAGCCACAGATTTCCTCAAACGAAACGAAAAAAAGGAGAAAAACGCAAAATGGTTCAACACAGACACGTGTTTAATTAAAATATGTGATTTAAAGGAATTATTTCTGTTAAATTCCGAATATTTTATTCAACATACATCTCAGGGCATACCTAACTAGTAGTACGCTGCGTATGAGTAATATTTTTATTTTATTTCCACAATCATCATACGTCTACGTAGATAACATAATTGGTCATTACATGTAAGTAATGAAATTTATATGATGTATGGCAAGTGAACTTGAACACACACCATCTAGTCGTGTTTCTAGCACCAGCCCCATCTCATTATAAAGGGTGATTTTTTAGCTATTATCTTTTTGGCAACACTGGTTTAAACAGCTCACGCACGTTTCGTGTTTTGTTTCACTGTCAAACATCTTCAGTTTGGTCCATAATTTAACCATGAATCGTCTTACAAACGAACAACGCTTGCAAATCATTGAATTTGGCATCATTAGACCGTACTTCATCAAAGATGCTGCGAATCGTAACGTAATTGTGAATGGTGAGCGCTACCGTGAGATGATATCCAACTTTTTTTTGCCCAAAATGCAAGAGCTTGACTTGCATGACATGTGGTTTCAACAAGACGGAGCCACATGCCACACAGCACGCGTAACAATGGACTTATTGAGAGGCGAGTTCGGTGAACATTTTATTTCACGTTCAGGACCGGTCAATTGGCCGCCTAGATCGTGCGATTTAACGCCTTTAGACTATTTTTTGTGGGGCTTTGTTAAAGCTCATGTCTATACAGACAAGCCCGCTTCAATTGACGCATTGGAAGACAACATTGAAGCATTTATTCGTGAGATACCGGCCGAAATGTTGGAAAGAGTGTGCCAAAATTAGACTAAGCGGATGGACCATTTGAGGCGCAGTCGCGGTCAACATTTGCATGAAATAATCTTCAAACATTAAATTATATGGACCGTACTATCGATTCAAATAAAGATTTCATGCATTTTTCTGAATTTTATGTCTTTTTTTTGAAAAATTTTCCTGAGAAATAGCTCTTAAAAAATCACCCCTTATTTTGTTTAGAATCGTTATACGGAATCGTTATACTACCGGAACAGAAAACTCCGGGCATGTTTTCGGGGTTGAATTTTTTTTGAAGGAAATATGTGTGCTTATCTATGCTAAATTACAGTTGCAAATTACAGTGTTATCAGCGTATCAATTTTAAACCTTTGAAGTACGTGACCGAAAAGTCTGTGTGTGTCCTTTAAAAATTATTTAAATTGAATTTTTAAAACGTCGGTTAAAAAAAAAATCGTTTAGCTATCATAGTTAAGGCAATAAAAATATAAACTCGCCTTAAAAAATAAAAGAACTATTGAAACGAAATCCCTTGGGGGCCTTTAAGGCAAAGCAGCCTGAAACCATTTAGAAATCAACCTTAAAATAAACACAACAAATTCCAGCTCCGGCATTTATTTGTCATTCTTGATTTCAAATTTATTTGCTTGACGTTTAAATACAAGATAAAACGATTTAAAAACACAAGATAACGCAAAAAAAAAAAACATGAACAGAAAAGGAGAGCAAAAAGAAAAAATGAAGAAGAATAGAAATGTTACAATAAAACGAAATTCCGATTAGCCAAAGTAAGGCAAAATAAAGACATAAAACAGTCCCTTCCGTTATGGTTTAGGAAATTCTTCTTTTCTTTTTTCGTTTCTTACTTTTTTTTCTTTTCGAAATAAATACGTGCTTCAGAACATTAAATAAAAATATAAAAGAAATATAAAATGAAATGAACAACGAAATATGATTCACCCTCTGTTTAAACATGAGTAAAATTAACGTTAAATTTCCATTTAAAATGACTAACTGACTGGCTGACTGACTGGTAGACTGTATTTGACGCAGTCCTTGTGTTGAACTGGTTTAAAAGGAGACTTTTTTTAATTTCGTTTTTTTTCTATTTTTGGCAACATTTTATAACCGGAAGTATTGAAAGCGGAAAAACATTGTATCGTTATCCTTTAAAAATGCTCTCTGACACCCTTACACACACATACACACAGGCACTTATGTGTACGTAAACAAAATGATGTAAGTATTAGTAAAAACATGATACAATTTTTACTTTCTCTTGGTATACTTTAAGGGATTTTTCTTTAAGATTCACCATATTACCTATGGGCTGTTTGGCCCCATATCTTTCGTATTTGCCTTCTAATTTTCTTTATTCAAATTGAATTTGTTTTTCCCAAACATGTTTAAATATGCTTATGGGCTACTAAAGATGTCATCAATAGCTTCATTATAAAAGCGTAAGACAATAAGCAAATATTGGCTAAAATGGAAATTTTTTAGGCCTCCCCAAAACCTATAAACAGTTTCTTGCCCACTTTCTACAATGTTTCGTTTATTTTTCTTTGCTTTCCTTTTTATTTCTTTCTTTTTTTCTTTCAAAGAGAAACGTTTACACTGGAGGAAAAACAAAACGAAAAGAAAACTTTGCTAAAAGAAATCAATAAGTGTTGAAAGTTTCCCATTTTGTTTGTTGGGAAAAGTATAAGAGGCAAAACTAAAAACATTAATCATTAGCAAATGTTTTATCGCATTTTATCACATTCCTTTTTTTATTTTTTATATGAAAATATTAAATATTTTGTTTTTTATTTCTAATAATTTAAATATCTCGTCTGTCATCGGCATAAATCTTTAAACAAGCCAATCCATCCCATCTCGTTTGTTTTCAACTACTTTTCCCATTGTATTGTATTGTATTGTGTTGTATTGTACTGTGCTTGCGTATGGTATTGTTCGTGTATTGTTTTATGGCTGTTGTTCATACAACATTTTCTCTTCTTTTGTCTTAAATAAGTGTCTCTGCTACATGTATGTCTCTGCGTATGTTTGTTTAAGTGTGTCTGTCAGCTAATGTTCGCAGTTGTTTATGGCCGGAATTTTCTTAAAAATCTTAAATTTTTCATTCCAAATATTTAAACATTTGTTTGTTCCTCTTATCTTTTATTAACATTTCATTTCGAGTGTGTGTGTTTCATTATATCGAATTTCTTTTAAGAGTCAATTTAACATGCAAATAAATTAAACGATTTTGTAATACTAATACGATGAAATTGAAAATTTACAAAATCAAAGGTTGAGTGCTATAACACAATAAACATGCTATACAGTGAGTACCAAAATTAAAGGTAGAGTAGAGCTAGCGAAGACAGCTGGATATAGAGCAGATATCAGTAATGAATCGTTTTTTTTTCGCTCCTCATAAACACTCATGAAATTTGGAATATATGTAAGTGAGTCAACAATATTGGAATTTGGGCAATTTCGTGTCAAGTGACCCAATTTTTAAAATCGATGTCTTCCGTTGTTTTTCCACTCGCATCCCATTATGTGGCCACAAAGCTCTTAAAGGAAAAGAACTAAGCTTTCTTTGAGCAAAAAAAAAAACATCCATTAAAAGAAATATAGTGCATATGGTAAAATTTAAAAACTTTGGTTTTGATTTAAAATATTTTTTTTATAGATATGCCTCTTGCTACTAAGTGCCCACAAAGATCTTAAAGGAAATGGTTTAAGTTTTCTTTTGAGGAAAAATAAAAAAACTCCATTTCGAAAAAAAAAAATGGGGGAAAATGAAAATGGTACATGTGCCAAATATTGAAAAATCTTATTCTTGAGTTAAAAAATAATTTTTTTGATAGATATCCCACTAGCATCCCATTAAGCGATTATGAAGGCCTTAAAGGAAATTTTATAAGCTTTCTTTTAAGCAAAAAAAAAAATGGCCCAAATTGAAAAAAAATTTAAAAAAAAAAAATTAATTAAAAAAAAAATAAAACAAAAATTTTTAAAAAATTAAAAAAATAAAAAAAAGACTGAAGAAATAGCTATCTAATATTCTTTGGAAAATTTTTGCTAGGAACAATAGGTGGAAAGTTACACACATTTAAAAAAAAACCCCGTATGACCAAAATGTCCAACTTTGACCCGCTCTAACTCCGGCAGTTCTTGACTGATAGAGCCCTTGTGTCTGGCCTATTATCCAATAGTACTAACCTTGGTGCAAATTTCATCCAAATCGAAAGTCATCGATTTTAAAAATTGGGTCACTTGACACGAAATTGCCCATTTAACTATGTACTCTGATTTATTCATACTCATTGCAGCGTTAATTTATAAGTACAGGTTGCAATGAGTATGCGTACAGCGCTGACATCAAACTCATACCATTCGAAATATGTTTGATTTATAAGCCTACTCATTTAGATTCATAACTTTAGAAAAATACTCTTATAACACTTATAAATGACTCGAGTGACATACAGTCTTAGTTGTTGTTGCAATTGCAAAAAAAAAAAAGAGACACACAAGCATAGCTGCCAGATGAATGAAGCATAAAATCATCAAATATTTGAGAAAAAATCAACAAAATCGCCCAAGACGAAGACAAAATAAATAAATTGAAAGGTTTTTTAAAAACAAAAACATAAAATCAATGTTAAGCAGGAATAATATTGCATCATCTATACCCATGTGTGGTGTAAATATTAGGGAGTCAGAAGATCTTGATGTTATGGGCATGAAAATTCAGTGCGATGTTCGCTAGAACTGACACATTTTTCAGTGCCTTGGTTTCTTAAGACGGTGCAATAAATACTTCACTTTTTCTGCTCTACTTACCATTTACACCATTTACAACCGACCGAGGATGGAATACAACTCTCATGTATAGGTTGGACCTTAACGCCTATTTTGAGGCTTCTCGACCGTTTACAGGATAGGTCGTAGTAGCTCGTTAATCACGATAGTGTGTCCAACTCCATTGATTCATTGGAGCATCGGATATTGCTCGAGCGAAATAAGGGGACTTGTCTGTGAAAATCATGTATTCCAACGTAACACTTGTCTTTCTCGGCCAGCACATCCGTATGTGGTCGATTGGCTAGTGTATAGCACACTGAATTACAGAGAAAGTTCGTTTGTTAGACGGACTATTCGTATGTGGGACTCCCTTCCTGCAGAGATATTTTATGTTACTTATGGTATAAAATTATTCAAACCTAGTGTCCATAAACACTGCTCCCTCTTTCCTCCTTCAAATAATATATTTTCCTAGTTCCAAACACAATGCCATCCCCTGAGTGTTGGTCGAATGAAAAAAAAAATAATGGCATTTGCCTTTGTTCATCCGATGGTAATATTAGAAGCTATAATCGAATTTTTAAAATTGTCTGCAACGCCATATGATAATTTATACTCAATTACGATGTTATTTAGGGTTTGAAATTTTTTGGCTTTTAAGGGAGTAAAAAGGCATAAAATACAGAAAAATTCTCACAGGTATTCGAAAATAACTTAAAAATATAATATTTTTCTCCTTGTTATTAGTAGCATAAATTTCCAATAGTAACAAATACAAAGCTTAAGGAACTTTTTAATGTACTAAAGTAAAGTAAATAATGTAAATTTTTAATTTCTAAAAATCGTCAAAAAAGGGCATAAATCGTCATGTCGTCAAAATGATACTTTTGGAGCATAAAATCGTCAAAATGACGATAAATCGTCAAATCTGGCAGCTATACACACAAGCAAAAAAGACAGAGCAGCAAGCAGAGCAAACACACAACCTACTGGTAAGTATTTTAGTGTTCGCACGCGATTCACACTTATTTTGTTTCTTCATGTATATGTTGAGTTATGCAGAGAGAGTCGAAATCAACAAATTATTATACGTATTGTTAAGTATTAATATGATGAGTACTTCAAACTTTGAATATGAGTAGAGGTTCCATGATATTAAAATAAGTATGAATGCGTATAAGTATCACAGAAATTATGAATATGATTCGATTCTACTTATCTTTTTGAATACACATTGCTGATCTCTGATGTTGAGTCAGCGAACATCAATAAAACGTGAAATCTATAGAAGCCAGTTGCTGTAGATTGAAGGAAATTAAACTTAATTCCATTGTAAATAAGCCCAGTTCTTAAATGTCCCTAAGCATATTGTCCAAGCTGTAAATCTTGCTAAAGTATTTTAATTATTTTTATTTTGTTTTTCTTAAGATTTTCTTCATTTTCTTAAGTATTTTCAATTTTTATGAGTAAATAAATATCGTATTAAATTAATAAAGAGAAAAAAGAGAAAAGTAAGGAGAGAAGACATCAAATAAAATGAAATATAAAGACCATAAAAGGAATGAAATTCAATAAATATGCATTGCCGGGACATAAATTTTTATTAAAGAAATTCAAAATTCAAACGCTTAACAAGAAACAGCAGATAAAAGCGAAACAATTCAGCTTTTAATAACAAAAACGAACGAACGAACGCTTTGCCAAATAAATAAATATCTTAAAAGGCAAGTCAAGACAAGAAAAAAAAAAAAAAAAAGAAACCCAAATGAAGAGAGTTATTCTTTTTTTCTTTTAATAAAAAAAATTAAATTTTCTTAAGACCAAAATACGATACGATATGGAAAAATGTTAATGAAACTCTTGTGCCTTGTACCTAAGCTCTTTGAAAAGGGAAATACACAAATTATATACGTTTGTACGCCTCTATTTCGAATATTGATGACTTTGGAAAATAAAAGATAATAAGATGAGGTTAAGGATACCAGTCCTGACGAATGATGAGTTAAGCATCAAAAGATATCATTGCTTGGCGTTCCATAGACATACCATATCAGAAGTTCTATTGAGTCACAATAAGACACACACACATACGTGTTTATTGAACGAAAAAAAAACAAAAAATTGAAATAAAAACTCATGTTCCAATTCTACAATTACTTCCATAATGATGATGATGATGTTGATGATAATGATGAACACATTTATTGATTGATGGACATTTCTTTTTAAATATTTTTGAAAAAATGGCAGAATTATTTTTCAAGCTTTTTTATTACAAAAAAATGAAATGAAATAAAATAAAATAAAATAAACAAAATGAAATACGTTGAAAGCATATTAATTCCTAAAAAGCACATGAATTTTTTTGAATTTTTGCAAATTCTACATTATAATTTATTAAAACCTATTATTTTATTTCTATTCTTATTCTCTTTTTGTTTTGTTTTTATTGTATTGAAAAAATAATATATAATAGCTCAGCATGCATCAGTATAGTATAGAGTCATAGGTGGAGTGAGAAGCTAAGTCGTAATCCTGATTGAAGGGTTGTAATGGCCAATTAAGTAGGCAAGTAAGTAATTAGGGATATTTGCTTAAATTCTAACCAGAGTCCATCTTAGAAACATCATAGCATGCTACTGGATACATACTGTTACGAAAATGAAAAATCAAGATGCTGGTGTTTTGCTTTTACATCGCTTAACATTAAAATTATAAACAAAAACTACAAAAACAAAACAATGCAGTAAACAAACCTGTTTACAAATTATCGTACTACTTAATACAACAACAAACACCAGCTTAAAATATGGTAAACAAAAATCCACAAACAACACTACAAGAATAAATGAGAACAACTATGTTTACATTTATAAAAATTTCGAGAAGGCGATGTCGTGAAAATTCGCCTTCAAGAACATTCATCACACTGTTTACCCTGCCATATAAAATGCAAGGCAAAGCAGGCGAGTGAGTTAGTGAAGTTCAGTCAGTCTTGTGTGAAGACGCGGTGTGTTTGAAGAAAGTAATCGTGATTTGAATATTTCCGCTACAAAGATCTGCCGAATAATTGTTTAGTGATTGTTATTGTTTATGCAAAGGGTATAAACAGAGGAATAACAAAGAAAATCAATTGTTGTTGTTTACATCAAGTTGTGAACATTGCCACACAGAATTGTGCGAATAATAAAGAATTTTAATTAAAACTAAACACAATTTTTGTTTTATTTTGTTTGCAATCTACGAGCTCATATTTTAAACGTTTTTAAAAAGTAAAAACGTAACACTATTTGTGAAGTGAAGGCTAGGAAATTCTACTATTGCAGTAAACAAACCTGTTTACAAATTATAGTACTGCTTAATATAACAACAAACAACAGCATAAAAATGGTAAACAAGTAAACAAAAAAGCAACAACAAACATCAGCTTGAATAAATGTAAACAACAATGTTTACAACGAAGCGAAGTCATGAACATTCGCCTTCAATAACATCCATCAGACTGTTTACGTTGCCATATCGACGCCTCCGTTCTATAACATTCTAAGTCGAAAAGGTGTGTTTTGAGTTATGAGCTCTCAAAGTTTTCACGCGACGTACAACTATACGTAGATTTTTCCCTATAACTTCGGAACGGATCGGCGCATCTTAACCAAATTTTGACAGTATTTAAGTTAGAGAACGTAGAATTTAAAAATACAAAAACATTAAAAACGTTCTAAGTACACTTAGAACGTTATAGAATGGAGGCGTCGATATAAAAGGCAAGGCAAAGCAGGCAACTGAGCCACTGAAGTTCAGCCAGTCTTCTGTGAAGACGCGGTGCGTTTAATTTAACAAGAAAGAAGAGGAAACTTGGAACTTCAGTACTTGGAAACTACAAATGAAGAAGCACTGCTCTTCCAAAACTTATTGACAGAACTTCTCTAGGCAAAGATGTTTTGCACAAGGTCCTTAACTTCGTAAAACAATCCTTATATGGGAAATGCCAACCAAGTTTGTTTGATGTAATCGAATTAGTGTCGGTCAATATATAGACAACAACACCATCTAGTGACAAAAAAAAACGCAAAAACTCTTTATACAACCCAATAAATATAACTTGCCTGTCTGTATATTTAATACATAATCGTATAAAATTCTTAACCATCAAGGATGATATTCTCTTCGTATTACAGTGTTAGTAAACATGAATGTATATATATATGTGTATGTGTATATGTATGTGTGTAAATGATAGTGTATGTATGTGTATTAAATATCATGTTATTTTGTAACTTTTCCATTCAGCCATTTATCCATTCATGGCCATGTCTTGTTGTCTTTTTTATTCAATTTTTTTTTAATTTTTTTTTTTTGTGTTTTGTTCTGTGAAATTTATTTTTTCTACAATTGATTTAAAGTATCAACGCAGGATTTTCAAAATTGATTTTAGTTTAGTCCATTATCCTGTATCCTTATGCTATACATACATATTCAGGCATACATATATTTATCGTCTATATTTTTAAAATGTGTAATTGTGGGTGAATATTTGTTTTTTTTTTTTAGTTTTTTTCTTCTGCGTCCATTTCCCTATTCATCCCATAAGATTAATATATTCAGCAGAGTGTTTCTCTTACTTTTTGTTGCCTTTTTGTTGTTCGTGTAGTACTATTGGATTTAAAAAAAAAGTGCAAAATTTGATATTTAAAGTTTAAATAAATATTGTTTTCCTTTTCCTATTCCTATTTCAATGGCTATGTTGTCCTCTTGGTAATCATAAATTAAAGGAAGTCTTTTCTTCTGAATTGAATTTAAATTCTTATAATTTTTTTTTTTTTTTCAATAAAATTAATGGGTCTTTGGCGAATTTTTTAATGTTTTTAAGGCTATATAAACCAAGTATTTGAAACGCCCAACCAAAGTGCACAAATGTTCCTTTTTTTTATTACAAAAAAAAAAAAAGATGACTTAAGGAAAAAAACGAAACTTTCCCAATGTAAACGTTTCTCGGGTTTTACATGATTTAGTAATGGAGAGGCTAGTGGATATTAAGTCCAAATTGAGACTAGTAATTGGATTCCCTACATAGCATTGTGACATCTGGCCACTGATAAGAATCTAAAACAGAAATGAGTAAGCTTTCTGTAGGGTGAAGCAGGCTGAATACTCAAGTGAGAGAATTTTTTGTGAGTTTCAACTCTGACAGACCAAGGAGAACTTGGGGAAGGACAACTGTCAATGAAACATTTAATAAATTGCTACAAACACTTGCGTTCATGACACAAACTTCTTAAGGAGCATAAAATATACACGAATCGTAAGGCCTCGTGTGCCTCACCACTTTCTTTACTTCTAATTCAAACAATTGATTAAGGTTTGAGAGAAGATTTTTCCTGGTCCTGGTAGTACAGGCCGATAGTTTAAACCTCAGTTCCCAAATTTAAAAAAAAAAAACTTTTGTTTCGCCGGCCTACTCTCAGTTGTCTTTTAGCATGCACTCTGACCAGTTGCGATTAAAAAGCTTCGCAAAACTGAAAATCTAGATCATAATCCGAACTAACGGATTGTTCTTGAGGCTTTGTCTGGACAGAAACTTACATACTTGCCTGGCCCTGACGGGGTACCGGCTTGTATTTTAAGTAATTGCGCTGCTGTCTTGAGTGGTCCTTTGACCTTTATATTCAATGGGATTCTGAGAGCTGGTCATTTTCCATCGATTTGGAAGAGTTCGTTTATAATTCCTTTGCATAAGTCGGGTAATAGATCCAATATTTCCAATTACAGGGGTATTGCCAAACTCAGTGCTATTCCTAAGTTGATGGAGAAACTGGTGACAGATTATCTCTTTTTTAATACGAGATCTTTAATATCCCCTTTCCAGCATGGTTTTTTGAAGGGTAGATCGACTGTCACTAATCTTCTTGAATTTACTACACATGTTTTCAGGGGTTTTCTTGCCAGGGCACGGACTGATGTAATTTATACTGATTTCAGTAAAGCTTTTGATAGGGTTGATCATGGAATTTTGCTTCTTAAACTTTCATTAATCGGTATTCCTGATATTATCTATCGTTGGCTGGGCTCCTACCTCTCCCTTAGGACTCAGAGGGTATTATTTAGGAATGTATTGTCTAGGACTGTATATGTTACTTCTGGTGTTCCGCAGGGTAGCCATTTGGGTCCTTTACTGTTTTTATTGTTTCTTAATGATCTTCTGTGTGCTATTTCTGATTGTAATATTCCGATGTATGCTGATGACGTTAAATTATTTTATACTTTTGATGATGATCATGGTTAGGCTGTTCTTCAGCGAAATATTGATTTGTTTGTAACTTGGTGCAGAATTAATTTAATGGATCTTAACTTGAGAAAATGTAAATGCATGGTTTTCTCTCGTCCACTTATGTGATTAATTCTTGCCCTTTCGAAACTGTGACTACATTTCTTGATTTGGGAGTATTATTGGATATGAAGCTGTCTTTTATTGATCATATTAGTATGATGATTGGCAAGGCTCGAGCTGTTCTTGGTTTTGTGAAAAGATGGGCTAGGGAATTCATTGATCCTTGTATAACAAGACTGCTATACATTTCACTTGTTAGACCTATTTTGGAGTATGCGTCTATTATTAGGAATCCATACTATCGTTTTCACAGTGATTCAATAGAGTCTGCGAAGAAACAGTTTCTATTCTGTTTACGTGGCTGGTTTGATAAAACTTCCAACTTTGGAACGTAGAAGGACTGTTTTAGGGGTTTGTTTTGTTTTTAATCTGGTTAAAGGTGATATCGATTCTGAGTTTTTGCTTTGTAACCTGAATTTCAGTATTCCAGCAAGATTTTCACGGCACTATCGTCCTCTTTCTTTAGATTTTTATAGAACGAACTATGGATGTAATTTTCCTTTTCGTAGATTATGTAATGATTTTAACTTATATCATGATTTTATTGATTTTAGTTGTAGTGTTTGTAATATAAAACGTAGCTTATATGCTTGCTTTAATTTGTAAATTATTATGTAAAAAAGTATTCTCGTTATTGTCTAATTCTGGTTTGTTGTAGCTTTACTCAGCTTGTGATTAAGTTCTGTAGCTGATTTATGTTGTCGTTGCCATTACTTTATGGTGAGTGTACACTAACTCGCATTAGCCTTCTATGGTTCTTGCACTTTTTAGGTGTTATTTCTGTGTTTTAAATTCCTAAAGGACATTCGCAGTTTTTTTTGTTAGTCTAAGGTATTATTAAAATTTTGCTTTGATGCTCAGCAGGATATTTTCTTATTGTTATTAAATAGTTGTCCCGCAGCATCCTTTCCAATTACCCTATAAGCTGACAGTTTGCAATAAATTCTATCCTTACTTTAGAGAAAAAAAAACAGACAAAAAAAATAATCGAAATTTACACCAATTATAGAGATTTGCTTTATATCTCTGTGCTTGCTCCCTCTCTCTCTCTCTTTTTCCCTTCTCTGTCTTTCTCAATTTATAAAAATCATTTTAAAATCAACACAATAGAAAAATTCTATAAAAATTTGCACAACAAAAATCCTTAAATCTGTACAACAAAAATGAAAAAAAATGAATATTTGAATATGTTTCAATCATGATAAATAAAAATCAAATAAAATTTAAAAGAAAGGAAACAAAAAACCAAAACTCCAGTAAACATTTTAAATTGTTGAAAGAATCCTTAAATGGAGATATCCTTTACCAAATAATATCGAAAATTTGTGTAACAAAACCAAAAGCATTTTTTTGTTTATAATTTAGAATGTTTTTTTTTTGTTGTTTATTTTTCAGACAAATACCAACACCAATAGGAATTAGTATTAAATTGTACACATACACATACTTACATATGGTATACATACTTACAGTATTGGCCAAAACTAAAGCACCCCCTCAGTACATTTTGTTTTATTTATTTATTTATTTATGTCTATGGATAGTAGTTCCTTACAGACTAAATTTAAATTTACAAACAATATATATAATTAACACTTAATGATTCAAGTACAATATAATTTTTCTCTTTAAAGAATAATTGCTTTCAGAAAGATCAATTAAATGATAAAAATTATTAAACTTTAGACATATTTGACGAAAAGAGTCATTGTTGGCATAGACTGAGCGATGATATTGTAAATTTAATAAATTAAAATTACGAGAAGGTCTAATTGGAACATTAAAATTAATTTTACGTAACAAATAATCAGAATAAACATCTCCACGTATTAAACCCAGAAGAAAAGAGACACTTAGCATTATTCTTCGACTTTTCAGTGTAGGTAGCTTAATAAGAGCGAGTCTACTTTCATACGAAGGGAGAACAAACGAGTTCCAATCAAGTCCTCTCAAGCAAAATAACAGAAAGCGCTTCTGTACACATTCAATTAAGTTAACGTAAATTAGAAAATGTGGATCCCATACAATAGATCCATACTCAAGAATAGGGCGCACCAAAGATATATATAATTGTTTTGTTACGTAGGGCTCAGTAAATTCCTTTGACCAGTGCTTTATAAATCCTAAAACACCATTTGCTTTGTTCACCATCATTTTAAATGATAATTTTTTTAAAAAAAACAAAGCTATTAAAATTTTATTTTTATTTTCTTTATTTATTTATATCCTTATTATTGAAAAACACAAACTTAAGGAATTCAGAATTTAAAAAAAAAAGTTAAAATTCAAAAAACATTTTAAGTCGCAAATATAAGCGGACAAAGCTAAAGCACCCCCCAAATTAAGGTGCACAAAAAACTATTGAAATCAATATTTCGTTGCGAATCCTTTATTCTGAATGACACACGCACATCTTTTAGGCATAGGGGACATTAAATTATTAATTATGTCAGGCTTCAAATAAATCTTCTTTGGTTTTGCAATTTTGTGGGTTGATTTTTAAGTTAATGATTGGATTGGAGGAGCTGGCTTATCAAGGCATCAATTGAGTGCAAAATATTCAATCAACAGATCAATTATTTCTAGGCTAATTTAAAAGTTTTTACAGACTGGTCGCACATCTCCTACTCATTCTGGAGGAAGGTCAGGTGAAACCGTGCGACATGAAGACTCCTTAATTAAAAGGACAATCCAAAATGATCCTACAGCATCTTCTAGTCACGTACGAAACCGCTTAGATTTAAAAATAACCGAAAGAACGATTCCCAGAAGGGCGGTAGAGGCCGGATTATTCAGTCGATGACCAGCAAAAAACTTTTGATATCGCCAAACTTGAATTCGCCAAGACCCATCTCAACTGGAGTGTCCAAAAATATTCATCCATTTTTTCTGTTTTCTGATGAATCTAAGTTTAAATTAAAGGATTCAGATGGCATAAGGCATCCAGAGGCAGGCCAAACGGACAACGTTTCAATCCTAAATGTACTGAGGGGGTGCTTTAGTTTTGGCCAATACTGTACTTAGTTATAAAGTGTATAGGAATACTTAGATAAAAAAGATTCATTGTCTGGATTTGGATTTGTTTCTTTTATGGCCTGTTCTGGTGTATTGTTTGTCTGTGTGTGCCCTTTTTTTTTGGTGTTTGTTTGGTTTGTTTAAACAAATCGTCGTCTTTAACCATTAACAACAATTTTCAATACAAATAAAAACAAAAACAAACCAAAAAAAAAAATATTTCGTCTTAAATTGCTAACAAAAGCAAATAAAAACACTTCTCGCTCTCTCTCGCTCCACTCTCAGTCTGTATCTCTCTATTCTGCTGCTGGTTTTTGTTCCTAAATATTTCAACATCATGATAATCATGAGGATTTTCTTGCTCTCTTTCAAACTGCCAATACTGCCAAAAGTAAATCGTACAAATTTTGTTAGAAAATAAAAATGAAATGAAAATGAATGTAAATGAAGAGAATAAAATTTAAATCCAAAGTGTTACAAAGTTTATCCCCTAGATTGTGTTAAATGATCAAATACAAGCCATTATAGGCACAATAAAATTACGATACAATTTTAGCGCCTTATTTAAAGCATTTTTGTTATAATGCCCGAGATTTATGCCAGCCAGCCAGTTTAAATTCAAATGCGAATTTTATTTAAAACAAAAGGAAATTATCTAAACGAGTCCATTTAATAGAAGAAAATTGACATTTTATTGGCTAATAAAGTCGTATCACACACTCAACTGCTATTGACTACACATAGAAAAACAATTAAGGAACGTTTGAATAATTTTCTTAAGACAATTGGTTCTGGTTTTTCTCAGTTATCAGAAAAGAATGAACGTCATTAACATCGCATAATTATAAATTACAGCTTTAGGTTAAGTCAGGTTAGTTAAACGAAAATAAATTTAACTTCAGTTAACAACTCCAAGTAAGGGGATTCCTCAAATAAAAAGGATGGACAATGTTTAACGGCTACTCTAAGCTACTGTTACGAAAATGAAAAATCAAGTTACTGGTGTTTTGCTTTTACATCGCTTAACATTAAAATTATTAAATATTAGAATCCGATTCCTGCAAACTATGCATTTGATGGAAACGAGCTTGAGCTTGTAGATAACATCCTGGATCTAGAAGTTCTACTTGATCCCAAACTAAATTTTATTTCGCACATAGCTATGACAGTAAATAAAGCTTGAAGCGTACTTGGTTTTATAAAACGTGGGGAAAAGAATTTAACGATCCTTATGTTACTAAATCGCTCTACACATCTCTTGTAAGGCCTATACTCGAGTATGGATCCATAATATGGGATACCCTATATAAAACATATTCCGACGACATCGAATCTGTACAAAAGCAATTACTGTTGTTTTGTCTTCGAGGATTGAATTTTAATCCCACAAGTTTACCTTCTTATTCTGCCAGACTAGCATTAATCAAACTTCCGACACTTAAAAGCCGCAGAACTATGTTAAATATCTCGTTCATATTCAATGTAAATACTGGTGATAATGGCTCCTGTTTTTTGATCCATAATATCTCATTTAATGTCCCTCAACGTCCGTCTCGTCATTTTTTCCCGTTATCAATACAATTTTTTAGATCCAACTACGCTGGTGCTGATCCAATAAGGAGAATGTGTTACGAATTTAATAAATTGTATATGTTAATTGATTTTTCATTATCAAATAATGTTATGAAAAACAATGTAATTAAGTAATTAAATTCATAGTTTTTTAGTATGTATTATAATATTGTAACATTAAAAAAAAATTATAAACAAAAACTACAAAAACAAAACAATGCAGTAAACAAACCTGTTTACAAATTATCGTACTGCTTAATACAACAACAAACACCAGCTTAAAAAAAATGGTAAACAAGTAAACAAAAATCCACAAACAACACTACAAGAATAAATGAAAACAACGATGTTTACATTTATACAGATTTCCAGAAGGCGAAGCCATGAACATTCGCCTTCAAGAACATTCATCAGACTGTTTACTTTGCCATATAAAAGGCAAGGCAAAGCAGACGAGTGAGTTAGTGAAGTTCAGTCAGTCTTGTGTGAAGACGCGGTGTGTTTGAAGAGAGTAATCGTCGTTTGAAGATCTCCGCTACAAAGATCAGTCGAACAATTGTCTAGTGATTGTTATTTTTTATTCAAAGGGTATAAACAGAGGAATAACAAACAAAGCAGTTGTTGTTGTTTACATCAAGTTGTGAACAGTGGCACACAGAATTGTGCGAGTAATAAAGAATTTTAATTAAAACTAAACACAAATTTATTTTTATTTTATTTGCAATCTACGAAATCATATTTTAAACGTAACACTATTTATGTAGTGAAAGCTAGGGCATCCTACTATTGAAGAAAGAAATTTCAAAACACGTATTCCTTACATTTTCAATATCCCTGGTTTTATTGTTAAAATGTTTTCCATATACCATAACATATCATTTCAATAGAAGAACTTTGCTTAACTGTTTATCACAATTTTTTTTGTTAACATTTTAGGTTTCAACAATCATTGATGAACGAATGTCCCCTCTCTTCACCGTTCCTTACTTCTTTGCTTTGTGATCCTGAGTAAAATTCGAGTAATCATCTGAACTGAATTGGGAAATATCATCCATCATACTGCTATCATCCTCTAAATCTACCACATTCAGGTCATAATTTGTGGGGATGTTCTCGTAGTTTGCATTGTGAGGTCTGCGAGCATAGCCTGGCTTACGGCCAGCCTGGCCCAATTCTACTGCAAAGGGTGTATGAGTACTATTTTGTATAGGCTTCGGAGCTTGTGTAGGAGCCATAGGAGCTGATTTCTTAATCATGGAGGACTTTTGAAGCTGACCGGCGGATAGGGTTAGCTCAGGGTTCTTATTTAAATTCGTTTTCGTTGTTACTTTCTTGGCAGTTTGGATTTCGGGTAAAGTTTGTTGTCTCGTCATTATGGGTTTTGTTGGCTGGGATGTGGAGGCCGGTGAAGAAGTGCCATATTCTTTAATAATCGGCTTAATTTCTCTGGCTACAGGCGGACGGGGAGGTAGTAAAAATTTCTTCTTTTGTTCCTGGGTGCAGGGCGGATTTTGTAACGAATTGTTTTTGGAATCTTTCAATTCTTCGCTTATTTGATTTAAAAGCTCTAACAGTGTAGCAGTTTTTTCATCTTCAAATTCCACCCCAATGGGTGATTCACGACCTGATACGGCTGGCGGGAAGTGTAGAATTAATCTAATAAAGTAGAGAAATTTAATTGAATTGGAAAAATTGAATTGAATGTGCTTTTGAAAACTTACTTTTTGGCTTCCTCTATGGCCTTGCCCAAATGATGTAAATTCTTGACAGACTCTTTGTTGCATCTGCCAATTTGTGAATTTTTGAGGGTGCCCTGCAAAACCAAAGTCCATTTGTGAGCGGCTGATTGTTGTGCCACCTGCCTGGCTACACGTTGGAATTTCTGTTTGGGTGTTTCGTTTTCGGGTCGGGAGGCCACCTTTTCTATTTTAATTTCATTGATATCACATTCACCGTTAACGTTGCCATTTGCTTTGTCATCGTTAACATTTTGACAGGGCGCCACCTGGAAACCCTTCATTAATTGGCGTTCCCACATTTTGGTTTTCTTGGCACGACAGGCTGCAAATGAAATGAAATGAAAAGTGTGTGTGTGTGTAACTAAAGTGTAAAGCAAGTAATGTGGAGTTACGTTTCTCTTTTTTGGAAGCTGATGATACATTCATGCCACTGTTCTCGAAAATGTCCAACATTTCGTAACGCATGGTGGATATTTCGCTTTTAACTTCATTGATGTCATCCTCTGTCACCGGATTATCTTCAAACTTGCGATGCTGGGCAGCTACATAACGCCAAACCAATGAACGCATTATACTGTCATAAGCATTTTCCTGCTCTAGGGCTTGACGTTTCTGCAAATGGACACGACGGCAAATGTCATTAAAATGTTACATTAAGATACACACATGCACGCACACACACACAGACATTGTTGTGTGGATTTACCTGGGAACGTTTACGATCAATCTCTTTGCTAGACTTTCTAAACACTCTGATTAGCCACTTGACAGATGGCAATATATTGAAGGGTGGTGGCAATGTGCTCGTATCCTCAAAATAGCTCATCCATAATTTGGTACGGGCAAATTTCCATTCGGTATCGGAATGTTCCTATAAACAAAGGAGCAACAAAAATTTCAAATTCAGTTTTTATTTGTATGTGTGTTGTGTTGTGTGTGTGTGTGTGAGGGTGTTATATTTTATTTATTTGTCCAAGTAATTGAGCCTTGTGTTTAGGGGATTTTGTCTGTCTGTTCGTTTGTGTCTGGTACTTATTTATTCCATTTATTTTTCTATTGAACTTACATCAATCATGGCATACGAATTGGACATCATGGCTATTAGAAGATTCAACAAGACAATCACATTGATGACACTGTAAGAGCCGAACATGAGTAGACCCCAGAAACGTGTGTACGATTTAATGCCGGTCAGTTCAAAGTCAGCCAAGCCCACCATACCAAAACTAGCCCAAAACAATGACTGTGAAGATTCAAATAGACTGCAAAGAGTAACAGAGACAGAGACACACACAGAGAAAGAGAGAGATATTTTTTTGTTAAATCATTGTTGATTTGTTTAGTTTTTCTTATGAACAAACACTTGAATTAACATTTAAATTTTCGTTTTGGTCATCATTATTTGCTTAATTTTGACAACTTACTTGCCAAAACGTCTCCACTTCATGCAGGAATCCGAATTGCCAGTCCAGTCTGCCTGGCCGCCTGGCAAGACGTAGCACTTACTTTTCTCCAAATCAGCAAAATACCACAACAATTGATTTAGGCCACAGGCAAAAGCAAACAGTACCAGCGAATAGATGAAAAAGAACTTTACAATATCGATGACCATGCGGCCCAACGAAATTTGCAAAGGGCCCAAGTGTGGATTTATGGAGAACATGTGAACCAGTTTTATGGCCGAAAACACATTGGCTGCAGCAAACAAACCCTCGGCTATCAATTGTGGATCAAAATCATCCCATTTTTCTCGCGGCACATAAGCCATCTTGGGGTCCTTGGCTATCTCGGAGGCTTGTTGTATGTAAGCGAATAGTCTGTGTTATTACAAAATAAAACAACAACAACAAATTAAACAAAATATCTTGTGTTACACACACACATGCTTTTGTTGCATTTTTTTTTTTTTTTTTTTTGTTACCTTAAACATACCACGCTGATGTACAAACTATTCCGTAGAAAATCAATAAAATTCCACATGTTCCGGAGGTAATTTTTCATGCCCACACTAAATATTTCCTGTACCTCTTCCCACATAAAACCGAAAAGATACAAAACCACCAGCATCTCCAGTTTAGTAGGTCCCTGGCCACGTTGACGCAATTGCTGTTCCACGAGTTCCTTTTTCATACTTTCCGTACCCAGTATACGTATGACATCGTCATCAGCACGTTGAGATACCAAAATCAAAATAACTGTTAAGCGTGTTTAGAGAGAGAGAGAGAGAGCGACAGAAAACGTAGGTATTAGTGAAACAGTAAATGATACGAGGATTTAACCGAAATGAAATGAAAAAAAGAGAATTGAATTTAATTTAATTGAATTTAAAATATACACTCGAATATTTAGAAGGAGAATACAGAGAAAAGTCTCTTCAAGAGACTCTTAAGAGAACACAAAAATTATGGTAAAATATTTGAAATTTTTTATGAAAGTAAAATATTTTCTATCCGGAATCCTTTCGCAAGTGCATTGACTGTTCAAAAAAAAGTGGAAAAAAAATAAGAAACTAACGCTGGTTCATGAATGAAAACCCACATTTATTACGATATAAAGGATGTGTGTGTGTGTGTGTGTGTGTGGTCAGCAAGCAATGTACAAAAATCATCTTTGTCATCATGCGGTGCATGACTCTTTACAATTTGAAGGGAATTTAAGTATGAAACAAACACAAACACACAAAAGGAATAAAAAACAACAACAATTCTTTTGTTATTTTATGCCATGGCATGAAACGTATGTGAAACACGAATAGAATAAGAGAGAGAGAGAGAGAGTGAGATATGGAGAGAGTTTAGTTGGATAATGTTTACTGGTCAAGTACAAGGGCATTTATACTCATAGTTGTAGTTGTAGTTGCCTTTCCAATGCTTGTTACAATAAAACTCATGTGTGCATGTGTGTGTGTGTTGTATTCAGTTGTCGTAATAATAGTCGTCGTGGCAATATAAAGTTGGTATTACGGTTAATGTATGTTTTATACGATGATGGCTTAGTGGTTGTCATAAATGTATGCGAAGCAGAAGAATAAGGGAGTATAAGGGAGAAGCTCATCATTTAAATGCTTTTTCCGGTTTCATACATGTTACCAATACAGACACAGACTATCAACAACCTCAACCAAACAACGACGACACTGATTAAGGAAACTGGTTGTAAGTGAACATGTGGGATACTGGGAGAGTATTAAGGTGGCACCACCAGGCTAATATAATACAATCAAGTTTTATTTCAAAGTTGAAATTGTAAATCAGAACCACCCTTCTATTTCAGCTGATACCGTTTGTTGGTTTATAAGATTAGATAACGTACACAAATGATTCTGTGTGTTTGTGTGTGTGTATGAAAAAGAATTTTATGGAGTCATCATGTCATGCTTAAAAACAAAAGCGAATAAAACCCCCAGAGTTTCTACCTCACACCATCACTTGCTGCTTAAAGAAGGTGGCGCGGGACAAAATAAGCTTAAAGAGTTTCTTTCATATATGAATTATTCAAAATGAAAGAAATCTAAAAAGAATCTCATTTCATTACCAACAAGTATGCAAAGAAAAACAATAAAAAAATACTCACACAAAAAGAACAAATACGACGAGGCATGCATAAGAAATTTCATAAAGGGTTTACGCATCAAAATGCCAGTCTTACAATTGGGAGCCACCATATAAATCATACAGTATATGGGGAATAATAAGGCCACTTTAACGATACACAAGCACTTTTCAAAGAGGCTCTTACGGCGAAAGCCAGGCAAGCCTTCATACCAAATAGTTGACAATAGTTGTTGGATATTCGAATGGGCAACAAACTAAAGGAAAAAATTTAAGACAAACAAATTAACGAAATCATTATCAAAATCAATATCATTATCAATCAAAAACCTTCTTCTGTTTATAATAAATAGCCTGGGTAAGACGATATAAGGACATTCTATCTCCTGGCTGATAAGTGGACATGTTAGGATCATAGTTTAAAATAATTGCCAGTTCATTTGAGGTTCTCGTTTGATCTAATAAATCCACAGCAAATTGTTGACATTGTCTTCTCAGCTCCATATATTCCGATTTGCATTCCTGCCTCAAAAAGAAAAAGGATTTTTAAGCAAAAAAAATATGGTTTCTGTTTGCAACATTTGACTTACCTGCTCTGTCAGCGATAAATTTCTTAGTTCCCATGACAATTGAAAAGCCGTCAATATTGGATCATGAGATGTCAAACATATTAAAGATGGACTGGCTAAGGCTCTGTAAATGTTTACACGCGACAAGGAATGTCTTAAGGAATCTTCAGAGGACATGCGCACACATTCTTCACAGCCGCATCTAAAAGAAAAATTAAAGAGAAAAATTATTAAATGGAGATGATAAGTTGGCGTGAAGTGTAGTGAAGGCGTTGCATTAGAGATTTTTTTTTTCCAGAAAATCTAATGGGGCCCAATGCTTCTTATATGAACCACAAGAATTTATATGTATACAAGAATGCTAGAATCATTGGAACGATTAGTTAGGTATAGTTTATCTTTAAGGCTTTATGACCTAAACCAGATCATAAAACGCCAATGAAGCGTTTAAATTTCAATAAGGGAAATATGGGTCTGCGAACCGAACAGGCGAAGTGTTAACAAGGCAAGAAGGCAAGGCATGATTCTGCAAGGCTTTTCGGCAACATTGATAAATTCTTGGCTATTTCAAGCTTCTATAGATTGTTGTGAAGATAACTTTGTATAGTTTTGATCAGATATTACAGAAGTACTACTACTTGGTTTCATGCCAGTCGTGGATTATGTAGACCAGACAATCATTTGTTGGTTTGTGAACCAGGAACCATGTGTGTTTATAATTTTTTTTTTTGCTCATTTCTTCCACTGAATCGAATAATCTTTTTAAGAAATTCCCCCACCAAACATAATTCTTTTTTTTTTTTGTATTTTTTACTTTCTGTTCTCTTTCCCTGTGTAGTAAAAAAATGTTCTACATGACGTATGATTAATTTACAAGTAGTGGTTACTCATACATTATAAGGCTACTGTTGGCCACTTGGAAATTTTACTACACTTTCTGTCGTTTTTTTTTTTTGTTTTTTTTTATTTTTGTAACAAACTGTTGCAAGTTCTGAACTTCAAAATAAAAATAAAAATGAAAACTTTCTCTGGCTTTAACAAGATAAACTATGGTTATTATGCTCATTTATTATAATTCATGGCATATTTTTTGAGTGCCTTTTTTTTGTGGAACTCCAACATCTGGTGACAGACAGACATACTTACAAACAAACAAACAAACTTACCTGATGTCATGTGGTACGGGTACAGCAGCTCCTCTATCCAAAAGAATTTTTAAAATTTCAAAATTATTTTTGTGAGCAGCTAAAATCAGGGGAGTGATATCCGGTGGAAACATGGCTGTATTAATATCAACTTTTTGCCAACTCTACAACAACAACAAAAAAAGACAGAAAAACAAACATCATAAGAAAAATGAAATGAAATCAAAAGAAGTTAAACCGAAATTGAAACTGTGCGACGACAAAATTTTTTATATGAACGCGACCCGAACGAAACCAGATGCGAAGGAGACGAAAAAAAATAAAAAAAAATAAAATTTTTTCTGGTCTATAAACCATAAGAGTGTGTAAGTCTCGTTTTTTTGTGTGTTTTTTTTTTTTTTTGTTGGGTTTGTACGGCTGAAATTATACTCCTCCATACCGAAAAATGAAGTCAAGGTTATGAAGCGTTGACTGGCAACAAAAGCTTAAATGTTTACCCAGCTATTTTGTTAAAACGACCTTATTTTTCTCTTCTCTTCTTTTCTTTATTGTTTCGGTTTGATGACATGACAGAGATGAAATAACACAACAGAACACAACAGTTGTGGCACATTAAGTAACTAATCAAGCAAATATTTATCTGCCTACTCTACTCCAACTCATACTACAACCGGCGGCATGCAGGTATTTTTTTTTTAAATAATCATGGAGTAGTAACCATAATTTTGTAATTCAAGAAAATTTAATTTTCATTTTCACGTTTTTTCTTTTTTTTAAACACAAATAAAAACAACGAGAATAATAATAACGAGAACGATAATAGGCCTGAAGTTATAATTTTAAAAACAAATTGAATTTTTCTTTTATTATTATTATTATTAGGCCTTAAGTAATGGAAATTTATTTCTGGCGGGGCAGAGGAGGTAGGTAACCTATATTTGCATACTCAATTATTATTTGCCTATATTTGCCTACAGGAAGTTGATTTTATTCATGCCTCCTTCAGTTCTTATTCATTATAATTCATTTTTGATGTTTCTTTGTCTTTTTTTTTGTTTTCCTTTGTGCCACATAAAAAAAAAAGAAAGGAAAAGCAAAAAATTTTGTTTTTTATTTTCATATTTCCTAATGAAAACGTGTCTAATGACTGATTTCATATGTGAGATTATTTCAAACTTCAAATTCATTTAAGGCAGGCTTCTTCAATGATACATTGAAAGTGTTATAGACGCATACGTACATAAAGTTCCCCTTCCTTGTAGATGAGCTCCTCGTGCTCCAGCAGCAGTTCAACGGCTTCCACAAATTCCGCATTAATGGCATGCAGTAAAGCATCCTTCGTATCGAC
This sequence comes from Sarcophaga caerulescens, assembly GCA_927399465.1. Classification (NCBI taxonomy): domain Eukaryota; kingdom Metazoa; phylum Arthropoda; class Insecta; order Diptera; family Sarcophagidae; genus Sarcophaga; species Sarcophaga caerulescens. Next base: position 94,504,945 of record OV656868.1, read on the forward strand.
ACCCATTATCACCAGCAACTCAACCATTTCCAGATTTTCATTATCGATGGCAAGAGTTAAGGCACGTCGCCCCAATGGATCCATACAATTGATGTTGATGTGATTCTTTCGATGGGCTTTTTGTAATATTCTGTAAAATTAATTACGAAAAATTATTCAATTTCAATTTAATTTCAATTAATTGCCATCATCACACAGATATTGATTGTATTGAGAAATAATTATTCATTCATTATTACCCATAAATAAACTGTGTTTGTATTCAAGTAGTGACAAGTATATACATGACCATACGTACATACAGTATTGGCCAAAACTAAAGCATCCCCTCAGTACATTTTTTTTCAATGATAATTTTTTTAAGAAAACAAAGCTATTGAAATTTTATTTTTATTTTTTTTATTTATTTATATCCTTATTATTGAGAAGAAACACAAACTTAAGGAATTCAGAATTTAAAAAAAAAAGTTAAAATTCAAAAAACATTTTAAGTCGCAAATATAAGCGGACAAAACTAAAGCACCCCCCAAATTAATGTGCACAAAAAACTATTGAAATCAATATTTCGTTGCGAATCCTTTATTCTGAATGACACACGCACATCTTTTAGGCATAGGGGACATTAAATTATTAATTATTTCAGGAGATATTGCTTCCCAGGCTATTTTCGCTGCATCAAATAAATCTTCTTTGGTTTTGCAATTTTGTGGGTTGATTTTTAAGTTAATAATTGGATTGGAGAGCTGGCTTATCAAGGCATCAATTGAGTGCAAAATATTCAATCAACAGATCAATTATTTCTAGGCTAATTTAAAAGTTTTTACAGACTGGTCGCACATCTCCTACTCATTCTGGAGGAAGGTCACGTGAAACCTTGCGACATGAAGACTCCTTAATTAAAAGGACGATCCAAAATGATCCTACAGCATCTTCTAGTCACGTACGAAACCGCTTAGATTTAAAAATAACCGAAAGAACGATTCCCAGAAGGGCGGTAGAGGCCGGATTATTCAGTCGACGACCAGCAAACAACCTTTGATATCGCCAAACTTGAATTCGCCAAGACCCATCTCAACTGGAGTGTTCAAAAATGGATGAATGTGCTGTTTTCTGACGAATCTAAGTTTAAATTAAAGGATTCAGATGGCATAAGGCATCCAGAGGCAGACCAAACGTTCAACGGTTCAATCCTAAATGTACTGAGGGGGTGCTTTAGTTTTGGCCAATACTGTATATTTCTATAGAAGTCTTAAAATAAAAATCTTTAAACGAATACAAAGTTTTCATTACGAAAATGAGAATTTTTCAAAAGTTTTTTTTTTACAAAAGTTGCATTAAAAGATCAGTCTTTTAGAAAGAGAATATAAAACCACAGTCAATACCAAAACTGTAGCAAATCGTAGTAAAAGAGGAGAACATATTACTCATATGAAAAGTTTTTTTTTTATATGAACATCCATCAGCATATCCATCCATCTAACCTAGAAATAAATGCCTAGAGTTGGTTTATCATGTAAAAGAACTCGTTTTAGTTTTTTTAATTTCTTTGCCTTCGCAGTTTAATAATCTTGTAGAATTAACACTCTTCAATTGTTGTTGCTGTTGTTGTTGTGGTTATTGTTGTTTTAATAACATTATTATTACTACGGGTATTATGTATGCATTTTCTTTCAAGGGAAAATTAACAACAATAATAATATTAAAAAAGATGTTGTTGTTGTTGCTGTTGTTGCTGTTGTTTAACTCAATAAACTATTGTGCACATATTCTGTTCATTCGTAAAGCCACGAAGCTTGCCAACTTAATTTTCGTCTTTAATAGTGTCCACACTAAGCAGTACTCAATTTAAGAAGACAGGAGAAAGAAAGAACATGACGGAACCACAAAAAAAACAGTTTAATTTTTGCCACAACAAAAATAAACTCTAATGACGTACACATTAACAAAAAAAAAAATACACCCCAAACAAGCAAACATACAAACACACCTACAATAGGGTTACCAGACTATCTTAGAGTCAATAAATCTGTGTTTTAATCGAATTTTTCTAATCGAAAATTTCTAAGAATTTTCCAATAAAGCAAAGTCTCAGGCCATAATATTGGACTAAAAGCCTTCTCATGGAACATAACAAATGTCTTGAATTGGTAAAGGTTTTTAGTCTTGTAAAGGAGTCTCTACTTTAGTTGTTAGACTCGTACAGATACATGGAGCTTTAGTTCAGCCTCTCATTCCCTTAAGGGCTATCTGAAATATAGTTTGGTTTGGGCATAATACTTTACTTTACTCATCAATTCTTATGTCATCAAACAAATTGAAATGGAGGTTCAGGGAAGTCGATAGTTTGGACTGAACCTTTATGGATGACCAGAAAAGAATACACGATCTGTTCGGTCTATCAGGTTACTGAACAATTTTTCCAGGAACCCATATTCTGTTCAAAAATTTTTAGGTTGTAGCTGAAAGGATCCGATTACTATCTGGCTATGGGAAGGAATGCTAATAGTTTGACATCCCTTACTCAGCAACAATTTCGCAACATGATTTATTGTCAGGAAGGTGAATACATACTCTAAGATTAAGTTCTTTTGAAAGAATTCCGCAGTCCACCTTAATTGCAAACTTTGAACCGCCCGTACAAGCTTCCACAGAATCTTCAAAGCAGACCAAATCTTCCCGACTTGAAATTGTAGTACGAAATTTCATTTCAAGACTGGGCTAAGACAAGGTATAGTCAACTTCAGTCACAGCCTGGGAATACTCGGGTAGGATAGAAGAAATAAAAATTTTTGTGTAGAAGTGGGGAAGTCCACGTATTTATATTGTTACGAAAATGGAAATGGTGTTATTAAAATAATAAGCAAAAGCTCCAAAAAACAACACAATGGACTTGATCACACATAAAATGATAAACAAAAGCTCCAAAAACAAAATAATGCAGTTGTTCACGTGATCAACGAATAAATAAACATATAGCAACAAAAACAACAGGCTTGTTTACAAGATCGATGAATAAACAAAGATATAGCAACAACGTCCGTGTATAAAAAAAATATAGCGGAAAGACAACAACAAACAACAACAATTCTGCCTGGACGAAAGTAAACAAGATACACGAACAACAATGATGACGAGATGTTTACATTTTTGGATTGTTCCCGAAGGCCGTCATCATCCTTCAAGGGCATTCATCACACTGTTGATCCAGTGATATAAAAGGCAAGATAAAGCGAGCAACGAAAATTCAGTTAGAATTCAGTCAGCCGTGTATGAAGACACGTTATTCTCGGAGTTCGAGTTAAGTTAGTCGTGTGACGACATTGCGTTGAATTGAGTGAGAATTCAACCAGTGGGGTGTGAAGATACGAGATCGAGTTATAATTCAGACAGACTTGTGTGCAGACAAGTTGCGTGAAGAAAACAGTTGTTAGTGTTGTGCTTACAAAAAAAAGGTTGTGAGCAAAGAAGAATAACTAACAAGTGTTGTTGTTGCTTACAAAAAAGGTTGTAAACAGAGAAATATCACGAATAAGCACATATTGTGAAAGTTATCATTGTATACGTGGAATAAGTTCGAACAGTGGCACAAAAGTTGTGCAGATAATGAAGAATTGCCTTAAAATTAAACACATATTTATTTTTATTTCATTTGCAATCTACGAACTCATATTTTTAACGTTTTTAAAAGGTAAAAACGTAACAATATGTATGAACGTACTCGATTATTCGCATAATTTTTATTCGCATACATAACTGTTCTATTCAAATGCCCACACTTAATAGGCTGAGTGTTGTTTATTATTAAAACCATATTATAATTGTGTTTATTTTTCTAACTCTCCCTCTCTTTCTCCTTTAATTGTACAAGATTGAGAAAGAGAAAGAGAGAGAGTAACAGGGAGTTTGAAAGACAACAAGATGGAATATGTATTGTGTGTCCTTAAAGGTAAACAACTATTATTACAACACTCTGCACACTATGGAGAGCGTAAGAGAGAGAGAGAGAGAGAGAGAGAAACCATGCAAATATGGCATGTGCGTGTATATGTGCTTGAGTATGTTTTTGTGTTTACAAGCAAATATAAGAATAAACAAAATGTGTGTGTGTTATTGAGGCTTTTGTGTGTAGATTGTTATTGTTGTCATTATAATTGTTGTCCTTTCTTGAACCCTTTTTTTTACTTTTTCTCTTCTCTCTTTTTTTCTGTTTTTTTTTTTTTTTTTGCTTGAACCATAAACAATGTTGTTGAGTATAAACCAGCAAACAAACATTACACAGTTGTTGTTTTATGTGCTAGTGTGTTAGGGTTTGTTTGTGAGTGTCATTGTTTCGCAGTAAGGAGATGGACTGTGTTTAAAATATTTTTGGTACGACAAGCTAAAGTAGTCCCTAACAATTCTATCATAAACATTCAAATACATACACACACATATGTGTATATGTACATGCTCAGTCTCTCAGTTTCTGTTTTATTGTTTTCATGGGTTTTTTTCATAAGAAAATTTGTTCTCCATTTTTAAGGCAACACAATAGAAGAGAACTCTTCTATTTTATGCTCTATTTTCTTAAGGCTAAACGGAAAAATTGTTGATCAAACTATACACTGATGAACAAAATAGTAGCCGGCCTTTAAGTATTGCCTTAAATTTTAAAGTTTTCTCTCACAAATCTGTTTCAATTAGATTTACAATCTATTTGTTTGCATTTGAAATTATGTGCTTAGAAATATTGAATGTTAATTGTGCTACACTCTTCTTCTCTACTGTAGTTGTGCCTAAACAAATTAAAATGTTAACTTAAGGTTTTTGCCTGTTTACTACATTGTTAGTAGTAGTAATTGTAGTTGGTTGGTGTGTTACTTATGCTGTTGTTCACGCTTGTTAAGCATCCAAAATATATTCAATAAAAAAAAACCACAACAATAGAATGTTTTCTATTTCCTTCAACTCTTTTTCCCTTTTTTGGCCAACAAGTGACAAATTTTTAAACAAAACAAACAAAATATCACAAGCATACTTTTAGGAGTCAATAAATTTTTAAAGTAATCACATACTTTCAGGAGTAATTATATAAAAACTTGTTAATTTTATAGTTTTTATTTAAGATAATTTTGTTAATTGAAGACTCAAAACAGATACGACTAGAGATATGGAAAGACAATATGACTTTTTGGTATACCGTCCACATGTTATTTCTACTAATTAAGTGGTTAGTAAAAAGGATATGAAATTCAAATTGTTTTTACTACATTAAAGAGATTAGAGGTTTTAAGAACTTTTATGAAAAACTTTAGTCCTAGTTTTATTATACAAATTATACTAATTTCTGTATATCCATTTTATAAATAATCTCATCCGAATTAACTTCAAGTGAAAGACAGTTAATTTAGAATATTTCCTATAATCCGTCTCAATAGAAGGTATACTTGGGATGTAATTGATTGAACAGATACTAAAAAATAATATAATGATCAGGGGCAAAAGGCGACAGTGTTATCTTGGTTACGAACACAACTAATAATCGTTTTACAGCTGTATAGAAGGGGCATTATAACTCCAGTTAAACTCACGCGGCTACAAGTGGATCGACTTGGTTTTTATGGATGTTCTCCAAGGATTTGCCGTAGTATGAAAATCTGGTTGATGATGGACTTAGCATGTCTCAAGTCTCTCTCATATAGCTTCAGTCATTGCTGAATATAATCTTTAAGCATTAATTTCATGTGAAAATAATAGATTTTCTTTTTTATGTACAACAATGAGTACCAATTCTAAATAACACAGTTTAAGTTTCGTTCCATAAACCAAGCCAATTAAGAATTCTTTAGAAAAGTTTTTCACTGAACATAAAAATTAAGGCTCATGATGTTACATTCTATACCGGAGAAGATAAAACATTTGTGTACACAATCATGCATCTTTTGCGAAATAAGAAGACAAACTATATCATCTTTTTTTTGGTTTTTGTCTTTTCTGGAAATTCTCCACCTATTGAGAATAATGCTTTCACTCAATGCTGCTACTGCTACCACTTGTTCTTCGTTTACGTATTCATCATTGGTTGAAAGGAAAACTTTTTTCACTTTGTTGCTGTAGTACTTTTTAAAAGCTTTTTCAAGTTGCCTACTTTTTATTGTGTGCGACGGCATACAAAAAACTTGCCTACATTTAGGCATAGAAAAAAGTGAAAAAGAAACACATGACTGGCATACTTTAAGGCAGGCAGGCAAGAAAAAATTACTTTCAACATGAAGGCTGTTTAACTCGACATGCTTAATGTTATAAAATATTTACTTGTAATGCTACTTGCCTTAATAAAATTAAACAAAATGTTATGGGTTCAATTGAAATTTAAATACTTTCTCTACACCTATACTAACCTCATACAAGGAAATCTCTCGTATTCTTACAAAAGAAAATTGAACTTTATTTTCATTTTAAATTAATTGAAAATTTATTAAAATCATCCTTATTTTACGCCATTTTTTTCCCCATTCAGTGTGGATATATTTTCCGAAATGAAGAGATAAAAAATTGTTTCGCACTTAAGCACCTCATCAACAGCATGCACAGAAATAAGAAAATTTTTAAATTTTTATTCCCTTTCAAATACATATAAAAACAAAAGCACAGACAGACAGCATCATTGTGCAATATGTGTCTACACATGTACACCTTTTAATACCAGAAAAAAAGCAAAAAATTATTCATCCTCCCACCTAAGTTTCCATGTACTCCCCAGGTAAATGGGGAATAGCAGTGGGAAAAATTACACAATATAACCATTTGTTAGCACACATTAAAAAATTGTTGTTAAAATTTACCCAAAATTAAGGAGGATTTCGTAGAAAAATAAACAAAAGAAAAGTTTTCAAACATGGGTGGTGTGAGAAGCTAGGTTGAAATTATGAGTGAAGAGTTGTATGCATCTCGAGTTTCAATTTCACATTGGATCTCTCAATATAAAAATATTTTAAATAAAAAAAAAAAATTATAAAATTACACCACATACTCACTTGAACTATGTTTCATGTTTCTTTTTCTTTTTTTAAAAAAAAAATTACCTTACTTGCAGTAATTTTTTATGAAACGCCCCCCATAAATATTGTGTGTTTTCTTTTCCCAGCTTCGCATTTTCACTCTCTTTCATCCTTTCGCTTCATTTAGTTTTTTCGAAGATGCTTAACATTGGCTTTCATAGAGATTCTGGTGATTTTACAACATTTCTCTCACATTACTTTTTATAACTTATCTTATGCTTCTCACATGTATTGTTTAAATCGCTAAAAAATTTGTTTTGTTTTATTTTGTTTTTATTCACAATTGTTTTTGTAGGCAATAGACTGAATGACTTTTACACATACGCTTTCACTTCTGCAATAACACCCTCTAATGCAGCCAGAAAAAAGTTAACTTCTTGGTATAGCTCAACAATAAACAGTTGTAGGCAAATTAAGAGCATTCGCGATATTACTAGTTTTTCAAAATCACTTCAGCTAAATCTGAGAAATCCATTCTCTAAGCAATTTGTGTCTGTTCAGGTGAATACAGAGCGATAGAGAGATAAGAATGTTTCTTGTAAAGTTTATGAGTCCTGAAGGTTAGAGGACGTGTACTTGTCAATTGTGACAAGTACAGTACCCAGAGGTCGAATTGACCCATTGTACAAAAATAAATAAATCTTATAAGTTCTGAAACTAGTGCTATTATTTTGTTCATCAGTGTTTTAAGTAAAAAAACATTTTATAATTTCAAAGAAACTTCTGCATTATAAGCCATAAGCAATAGGAGGAAGATCTTTTCTTGTTTTTGCTTGTCATAAAAACTGCTTATTTTCTAATTCCTTGCAATAAGAACAGAAGCCGAGAGGCTTCCTGTTAAACGAGTAAAACTATTTAAATACTACACTCTAAACTGAAACTGCTGCAAGACTAGCAACGGCATATATGTATACGTAGTAGTAGTAGTAGCTGTTGCAGCACTAGTCTTAGTCGACACTAACTTACACAATTTAGTTTGTTTTCAACTTACCTGCGTACATTGGCCATATCGCCTCGTTCCACTGCCAACAGGAATTTCTTTTCCTCCATTTGTAATAGTTGTGGTAAACCGACTGGCAGACAGCCATGTTTGCTGGTATTATTGCTGCCTTGTGTGAATTGGGCTTGAACAGGGGCCACCTGCTTCCGTTGGCGAACAAGATATCAAGACACAGGCCACCACAAGTATAACAACACACAACAACAGCAATCGCGTGTAACAGCAACAGTGTATCCACATTATCACAGCAACATAAGTAGGAAACCGAAAAAAGAGTAAAATTTTGTTGTGGAAAAAAACATCACACACTCATATAAATAAATTTAAAAAAGTAAGTATTAAATTGCAAAAAAAAACTACTAAAGAAGGAGAAGCAGAAACTTTAAAAACGAAAAGGAATACAAATGTACACTTGTGGACATATAATTAAATCACATACATATTGTTATGAAAATGAAGAATCAAGATACTGGTGTTTTGCTTTTACATTGCTTAACATTAAAATTATAAAAAAAAGCTATAAAAACAAAACAATGTAAGTAAACAAACCTGTTTACAAATTATCGTACTGCTTAATACAATAACAAGCACCACCATAAAAAATGGTAAACAAGTAAACAAAAATACAACAACAACACTACAAGAATAAACAACATGTTTACATTTATAAAGATTTCGAGAAGGCGGTCATTCGCCTTCAAGTGTATTCATCAGACTGTTTACCCTGCCATATAAAAGGCAAGACAAAGTAGTCGACTGAGTTAGTGAAGTTCAGTCAGTCTTGTGTGAAGACGCGGTGCGTTTGAAGAGAGTAATCATGGTTTGAAGACCTCCGTTACAAAGATCTTTCGAATAATTGTCTAGTAATTGTTATTGTTTATGCAAAGGGGTTATAAAAAAGCAATTGTTGTTGTTTACATCAAGTTGTGAACAGCGACACACAGAATTGTGCGAATAATAAAGAATTTTAATTAAAACTAAAGACAAATATATTTTTATTTTATTTGCAATCTACGAGCTCATATTTTAAACGTTTTTAAAGAGGTAAAAACGTAACAATATGTAGGTATGCACTTTTATTTTGGAACATTAAAATAAATAATGTTTTCATAAAATGGACAAGATTTAGTCAGGATTCCAATTTATACCCGATGCCGCACTACAGATTCCTTATCATCATTTTTACACTCTGACAAGAATATATCATCACTAACTTAATTCCGTGTCCACTAGTGTATATACAAATAAACAGATACGCTTCTTATTAAAGCATACATACATCTATTCAGCTTTATAGCAATAACAATAACAACAAAAGATTAAAATTGAAAAAAGAAAATTATAAGCAGCTACGCTTTCTAATATTTTTCCATCAAAATAATGTTTGAAAAACAGGAAAGAAAGAATTAAAAAACAGGAAGACTGATAAACGTGTGTAGATTACACAGTGAATCAAAAAAAAAGAAATTCTTGGAAGATAAACATTGAGTAACAAATACTTGCAACATTTTCCTTTGCAATGTTTATACAACCAAACCGCTTTAAAAAATTACTCGTAAATGGAATTTAAATTTTTTTCTTTCTTTCCTTTTTTTTATTTAATTTTCTTGATTTAAAATATATTTTCTTATTTGTTTTCCCCTCTTTTTTATTTTTCTTTAAAGAGAACGTTATTAAAACGTGATTTCAAATGAAACGTTTAGCAACCATCAGCCATCAGTCGGCAACCAGTAACCAGCAACCATTTACGTTTTAAAATCTCCTCAATGAGGTTCTTATGATAATAATTTATAATCAAATACACACAAGATTGCTGCTGTTGCTGTTGTTGCTGTTATCTGTTGATGTCTTTGGGTTTGATAATGCTGATGATCTTTACGTTGAGCTCTAGTGTAAATAAACAGGAGTATTAGGAGAGTCCATTAAGCATAGTAAAGAAATTCTTAAAAATTCTGGCTATCCCTTGAATTTGTCACAAACAATCGGATTCCGTAACACTGATTTTCATTTGTCGTTCGGAGTCGACTTTAAACTGTAGGTCCCGCCACTCATGTATAAAATTAACGCACACAACACGAGTGGTTTGAGAAGCTAGGACGTTGTACAATGGGTCAATTCGACCTCCGGGTACTGTACTTGTCACAGTTGACAAGTACACGTCCTCTAACCTAACCTAACCTAATAGACACATACACACACACTTGAGTCTAAAGAGGAAATTTACAGCAATATCCACCAAAAAATTAACTCTACTTTTGAAGATTCGCCGCGATCATTATTATCCAAGCTTCCACGCCATAGCCTTTCTGTAGACTGAGAGAAGCGGATACACTTTGCAAGCCGTATGGTTTTGAGACAATCTATATATGAAAAGGTATTTGAAGCATACAGCAGACCATATACAAAGGTAGCATATAGAGAACCGAAATGTAATATTAAATACCCATAGAGTACATCCAGAACTGCAAGCAGAACTTTCTTCGTCAAATACTTTTTCATTTTAGTCCAGAAATTGTTTTGTCTTTTACTTTCAAAGACTCATACAAACTCTGTTTAAATATTCAAATTAGAAAAGAATTACGCTTGTAAATCATTTAATGTACATCTAGCTTACAATCGAGCTAAATAAATCATTTTTCTCAATTTCAGTGGTCTTTTTAAAGGAGAACCACCCTAATAAATACGCCATAAATGGTGGCCGTAACTGTTACTCTCGCTATCGCCTTACAAACAAGCAACAACGCACTTTGCCTCTCTCGTACAAATAACAAATAAAGGCTGGCTGGCATTCGTAAACTCTCCAACCACACACGCATACATACGCTTGCATATAACAGGCACTTGAATAAAATGCCCTCCGCAGGCGAGAAAGAGAGACACAAGAAGATAAACAAACTCACGTTGTACACAAATGTACGCACACTTATAACACTTATGCATACATACACTTGTATTTTGTATATTGTATTGAAATTAACAATTAAATTATGAGATAAACTCATTTTCTTTTACGCTGCTGTGTGTTATTATGTTTAAAGAGTCTTAATGAAATGAATACTTGTAGCGCACGCAAATTCCCTTTATGGTTTTTATAATGTATGTACATAAACACAATAGACGCAACACAGCCAGCACAGCAATCTCTAAAGAATAGAATACATGGGTGTATATGAAAATGATTGTTTGAAAGGCAACGCAACAACAAGCGACGATGCTGCTGCTTCACATTTCGGCTAATTTCTATTTTTATTAACAGCACTGAGATAATTAAGTGCTCTCAATACAGTAACGTGTATGAAATATAGGTTTTTGAAAAACGCCAAAAAATATTTTTATGGAGCCATTGATAAGGAATTAATGAACTGTTTAGTTTTTATTTGTTTTACTTATGCCTTGCTGCTGCCGCCTTTAAAATAATTAAAGCGTGTGCAGCATTGTTGTGCTTGCTGCGTTGCTGCTATTGTGTTTATAGCATGTGTAAGCGAGAAGTACTGTACAATTTTTTTTTTTTTTATTTTTTGTACATGTGAGTTAAAGTTTAAATTGTTTTTTTCTTTTGCAATTTTTAAGTTCTTATTTTGATTAAATTCGTTTTCGGTTTAAAATAATAAATAAATATTTTATTATTATGGTGAAATAGAATTTAATGAATTTGTTGCTTCAGAAAACAAAAAAACAAAACAGCAACAAAAACAAATTTAATACATTTTTAATGAAATAATTTGTTTGATTGTGTTGCTGTTGATTTTATTAGTTTTATTGGTATTTGCACTTGAATTAACAAAAATAATTTTGATTTGTTTACAGTGATGTTTTAATTTTGAAAACAATAACTTCACATATGTACGTATGTATGTGTTGTTGAATTTGTGTTGTGGTTTTCATATGTTGGCCTTATAAAATATTCAAAATTTCTTCTTTATTTTTCTTTTGTTTCTTTATGTTGAACAAGAATTTCTTTCTATTATGAAATTTAAGAAAACAAAGACATTGAATTTAATTGCTTTCCAGTTGATTAAATGATTTGTTCGAATATTTAATAAAGAAATTAAAAATTAAATTATTAAAAACCATAAATGTTGGCTTTTTCAATATAAAACACCCTGACGTGTGATTATTATGAAATTATAATGATTTAAACAAACTTGGTAATCATCAATGGCAGCAGGATTTAATAAAGCCTTAAATTTATACAATATAGGGGGCAAATGGAAGCTAGCAATATTTTTAAATGGAATTTTTAATTTCAATATTTTTCATTGATCTGCTATAATACAAGCCAAACAAATTTCTAAAGTAATTTATTACTCATACGTCTAGTTGTACCAAATCAAATAATACTTTTTACTTTTACTCTGCCTTTTTTATTACACAAACTTAACATATTTTCAATAAATTTTATTTCGTCAACAGTTCAACTTTTCTTAAAATTGGGAAACAAATATTATCAACTTTTCCTAAATAGTTTTACCATACTTGTTAGACTACAAAGAAATTGTGAATTACTTACACCTTTTTGGTTTTTATCTTTTAAAATACCCATATTGGTGGTACTTCAGTTTGTTTGTTGTGTTTGATGGTGTCGGAGTATTGAAGTTTGCAACTTTAGTTGTGGCTCAACAAAAACCACACAAAGTAGTTTGTTTTTTGTGTTTTTCTTTTTATTTTTCAAATTATTTTTCAATTCATAAAACTCATGATAACAATACAATCAAATCGAGAAAAACTTTGTGTTCCCTCTGTCTGGTTCAATATAAATTCGTAATCGTAATAAAAAAAAAAGAAGTCATGTTGTAAAATCAAAAGTTTATTGTTTAACAAATAACAACAACAACAACAACAAGGACAATAAAACTGGAACATTTGTAAAATCATAAAATCAAATGCAAAGGACACATGGAAATCTATTCTCTACACAGTTTAAATTTTGAAAAGGATCCATTCAATATGACTATGAATGTTATCTTGATTCTATTCAGAATTTTATACACTCTCTGTCACCTGATCTATTCGTAATTCTCCTAGTTTAAGAGTATCATTTAAAAGCTTAAGTATAGCTGCTGCTGTATACAGCACTAGTACTATCAGGAAAATTCTGCGGTAAACACCATTTTTCGCTGGTTCCATCATAATACCTCACACGATTTGAATGGATACCGAAGAGCATACGATGTGTAGCAATGCCACTTAAGCTAACCTAATCTATCCGTACATATGAATTCAAACTGTCTATTAATTATGAAGAATTCAATTTAAAACTTTAATCTGTATTGGGGTAGCCTCGACTTCAAAAAATTCTCTTTATAATGTTCTCATGAAGGCCATTAAATATTTTTTGTTTTTCTATAAAAATGCTCATTTTACATCGGACACATTCTTTATGAAATATTCTCTTGCATTTGTTTATGGGTAGAAGTTTATGTGGAGAAGTTTAAAAACTCTCTCTCTCTCTCTCTCTCTCTCTCTCTCTCTGTAAAAATGTTTATTAGTGTGAGTATTAAATTTTAGAATATTTCGAAAAATTAAAATAAACAACGTTGAATTTGATTTTAATACAAACAAGAACTATTCATGGTTGTTGTTATTGTTGTGACAAACACACTGCTATAAACACATTCAGACGTCAAGCGACAACCTGTCGTAAAACAATAGAAAACATGTATGCATATAAAGGGTTATCTATTTCGTGGTTTCAAAAGTATGGAACTGAAATTCGACATCTGTCAAACTAAGTTGTAAAACCAATTTTTTTCTTTTCAGTTGAAAGTCTGACATTGACGAAAATGGATCGCTTAACTATCATACAACGCATAAAAATTATCAAAACCTCCTACAAAAATGATGATTCTGCCACAGCCACGTATCGTGCTTTAAGAGGAGATTATGGTTTACATAATCGGCCAATTACACAAGCAATTGGCAAAATTGTGAAGAAATTTGAAGAGACTGGAGTGGTTACAAATATTGAAAGGCCTGTGCATCATCGTTGCGCTCGTTCCGCTGAAAATATCGCTATTGTAAGTGAAAGTGTTGCCGAAGACCCGAATGTATCGATTCCTCATCATTCTCAGGACACATTATGGCATATTTTGCATTTAGATCTACACCTACATCCATATAAAGTCCAGCTCACGCAACAACTGAAGCCAGCTGACCATTCACAACGTCGTAGATACGTGGAATGAGTGCTTGAACAACAGCCGGTGGACGGCAATTTTTCGAACAAAATTTTCTTCAGCGATGAAGCACATTTCACACTCGGTGGGTATGTTAATAAACAAAATTGTCGTATTTGGGGTTCTGAGAATCCTCAAGTAATTGAAGAGAGGACATTACATCCAATAAAAGTCACTGTTTGGTGCGCTCTTTGGTCCGAAGGTGTGATTGGACCTTACTTCTTCGAAAACGACGATGGAACGACTGTCACCGTCAATTCGGAGCGTTATGGTCATATGATAACCGACTTTTTTTTGCCTGCTATTGAAGAATACGACTTGGAGAATATGTGGTTTCAACAAGACGGTGCCACATGCCACACAACTCGAGCGAATATGGCTTTATTGCAAGAGACATTTCCTGGCCGCGTAATTTCTCGTCGTGGCGATATCAACTGGCCACCAAGATCATGCGATTTGACACCATTAGACTTTTTTTTGTGGGGCTACGCGAAAGACCGTGTTTATGCAGATAAACCTTGAACTCTTGAGCACTTAAAAACCAACATTCGTCAAGTTATGGCTGAGATACCGCCCAATATGTGTCAAAAAGTGGTCGAAAATTACCACAAAAGAATCAATGCTTGCAACACTCCGCGTGGAGGTCATTTAAATGATGTAGTGTTTCACACATAATGTCAACGTTCAAACTTTACAATAAAAAAAGAAATATCATGAAAAAAATATTATATATGTGTTTTATTTACGTTTACTTTTGAAACCACTAAATGGATAACCCGGTAGAAATGATGATTTAAAGGTAAGCACGCCAACATGCACCAATGCTGCGGATGCATGCTCAGACCAATGTTAGTAACATAATTGGAAATTAAATTTTGGCATTGCTACGTTTAAAAAAAAATAAAACGAATTCTTCTTAGCTAATGCTTTAATTGTAGAAAAAGGCGCATGACGCGTCAAATGTGTTTATAGCCTTAAACTTTTGTTTTTATTCTGTAATACACACACGATTTCATTTATTTTATATTTTTTTTTTTTTTTTGTCAACTCTTTAAGTTAAGTTTGTTTAGTTTTTATTTATTTTTCATATGTTTTTTGCGTGTTTTATTTTGGTTGTCAGTTTGTTTGAAAGGGGATTTAAAGTTGTTATTGTTATTGTTTTAAATTTAAAGCTGCTTAGTGTGTAAGTATGGCTGTCTGTTGCTCTGGGAGTTTATTAATGAATTTTTTTAAGTTTTTTTCCCAGCATTTTGAACACTCAGTTTTTTTTTATTTTATTTTGTTTTCACTGTTAATTAAATGCATAGAAACTGTAAATAAAAAGGATTTTATTAAAATCTATTTTCTTTTTTCTTTTTTCATATTCAAATTTATATTTTATAATTTTTTTTTTTTTGTTTTTTTGTTTTCTTGTTTCTTTTTTGTTGTTAAATAGACACAGTCACTGCAGCTATGGCTTTAGATGAACACAGCTTATGGTATATAAATTAAAATTTTTATTGTATTAATTATTTATTTTGTTACATAAATTTCATTAATTTTTTATTCAAAATGGAAATACTATTTTTAAAATATTTTCTTTATGTATGCATGTAAATGCTGAATTTTATCAATGAATTTCTGTCTTGTTCTCTCCTATAAATCCACTTGAAAACTATTTGAATTAAAGTAAAATTAATAAAACATTTGGCCTAAAAGTATAAGCATCACTCTTTTGATTTTTTTATATGAGAACAAAAAAAAAACAAAAATTCTTTAATATTTACAATATGAACTACAGTATTCCCTCGATTTACGTCGTAGAATGTTCCGGAAAAAGGCGACGTAAATCGAAACGACGTAAATCGAATTCCATATTGCCTATACTACAAAGTAGTATGTTTTTAATAAGGAACTTAAAAAAGTTACAGTAATCTTTCGATTTACGTCACAGTTGGTTCCAAAAAAAGGCGACGTAAATCGAATGACAACGCAAATCGAAGTTGAAGGGAACAAAATTTTTGACGACGTTAATCGAAACAACGTAAATCGAGACGACGTAAATCGAGGGAATACTGTACTTTAGGTATTTCAAAAAGAGTTATTTTTTTCGAAAGGCATAAAGAATATGCACTATTTTATGAAAAAAAAATTAAACATTTAAACAAATATTTCCTACGACTTATTATGCGTGTACTAATTGCATACAAATTAAATGATTTTGTTGAAAAAAAAAAAAATAAATAAATAAACCGTGATTTTCATTCAACTACTCTGTGTATGTCAATTTAAATTCGTATTCACTAATTCAATTTTGTAAATCCAAATTCACATAAATTATTTTATAATTTTTCTTTTTTCTTTGTTTTGTTTTCATTATTTTTTTTTTCAAATAAATAAATGCTCTCCGCTTGAGAACGGAAATTAATAACAACAACATCATGTTGAATTGTTTTTCTTATTGATTTTAATAAATAATCATACTACAATAGCTTCGAATCTTTTAATACACAATTGTACTGAATTTAAGAAGAAGGAAAATCAGCTTATTTGATGAAAACAACATTAAATCATCGGAGTTTATCCCATTCGTGTCCACGTAAATTTATGATCAATTAAGAATGAATTTCTTATTTATGGCCAATAAAGTGCTTTTGAAACAGAAAACAAAGTTATTTTGTGTAAAAGCGTTCTCTTAAATTCAAAGATTATTTGTATACCGTAGTGTAGAGCTCATTATAAACTTAGTAGTCTTACTACAGATTTCTCCTAAAGATTTCCATTCCATTAAAATAAATGGTGTGTTAAGAAGAATATGCATTTCAATCTGTCAGTGTTTACAGCCAATTATTATGGATTTCGTTTATTTTGTTAAACATATTGTTGTAATCATGTTTAAACACAATAATTTGTTAATTTTCAAATTGAATTGAATTTTTATTCAACATCTTATTTTATAAACAAAAAGTGTGCCAACTTCTGAATGGCAGTTCAATAAAAATGAAAAAACATGTCGACGCCTCCATTCTATAACGTTCTAAATGTTCTTGCACTTTTAAATTCTATGTTCTCTAACTTAAATACTGTCAAAATTTGGTTAAGATGCGCCGATCCGTTCCGAAGTTATAGGGAAAAATCTACTTAGAATACACATATAGTCGTATGTCGCGTGAAAACTTTGAGAGCTCATAACTCAAAACATACTTTTTCCACTTAGAATGTTATAGAACGGAGGCGTCGATGTGTATTCATATGTATGTATGTATGTAATAATGCAAAGTATGTAATAAATACATAGCAGTTTTAAATGGGATGCTCTTAAAAGAAGAGGTCCCACTTAGGCCAGCATTTAGGCCCATTGCGATACCACAATCAATCCTGCACGGGGATCAAACATTACCTAAATGCAATCATTTCTAATCGAAAATTAAATTTGCTATTGCAGCAATCACTATACTAGAGAACTCGGTGCAAGATGTGAGAAAATCAGAAATCAAAAACCTCCGCTTCCTTATGACAACAGCAGGGCTCTGACACATGAGGCGAAAGACAGTCTGTAGCTCTTGCAAAAGTCATTCATTGGAATGCCAAGTCTTTCGGCATGCCTATCAAAAGGACAGTGCCCATAAGATGCACTTGTGCAATTGTGCGAGGACAGAGGGCAATCAATTATTTTCTTGTCTATAAATATTGCTCTTAGCTTCCAGCTGCCAACTAGATTAAGCCTTCCCGTAAAATGAATGAATAATATCCAAATTAACTGAAGCAATCAGAATACATATACACGGTAACATGTCAAAAATTTCGAACTTCTTACCGGCCCTGGCGAGTTCATTAGTAATGCAATTTCCAATGATCTAGTTATGTCCCGGAAGAGATACTTTTGAATGATCCGAAATTTCTCTGAGCAAAGCTCGGTATTCGTTCGTTCGTTTGGGACTTAATCGTGATCTAGCTGTCCAAATAAATCAAGAGATTTGTGGACAAAATCCCACCATTCAACAAGCATTACGCCACTTTCAAAGCTGCCATGCCCTCTGCTTGGGAAATCCAACATTTGTGCAGCGTTAATTTTCCTATATTTTTCTTTTGTTGTGTTGAATTGATGCATTAATAATCGTTATAAAAACAACAATTATTATTACAAATATTTGTTTAAAATCCATAAAATTGTTTAAATAATTAAGCTTATGCTGTACATTGTATGAACAAAAAATTCCATTCTCTGTTGTTTTATGCAATGTTTTCCTAATTGCTTAATTCTTTTTAAGTTTTTTCCTATTGAAACTCACTGTCCATTAATCAAATTATTTGTTAAAATTTTAAAATTCCGTTTTTCACTTTTGCTTTCAACAAATAAATTTAAAAAATTAAAACAAAAAAAAAAAAACAAAAAATAAATAAGAATTTAAAACTAAAACAATGGTTTTGTATAAATTATTAAATATTTTTCTTTCTAATATTTTTATTCGATATTTTCATACCTCAGTGTTGTTATGGATGGCCATTATTAATAAATAAATGAAATAAAATATTCAGAAATTATTAACGAATAAATAAAAAGAAACCATTCAATGCCCTGCACTCACTTACTAATAAGCGTATCAAATATAAATTGAAACAGAAATTAAAACAAAATAACATACATTTATGCAGAGTTACACTGTTAAACAAATATTTTTGACAAAAGAGAATAAAAACAAAGACACAAAAGGAACACAATATAATAGTAAGAAATAAAAAACACACATACACACATGCACGAGCATACATATGGACATGTAGAAAAAAGAGATAAAAATAAATTATTGAAACAGTGTAACGTAAAACAATATGAACAAATTCTAAGTGTTTTGCGGACTCTTTCTCTATAACAGCCCAACCTAAATTACGGCGTAAAGCGCAAAATAAATGTCAAAATTTCTCATGCCCATATAAAATGTATGAGACCAACCATAATTGCGCGGCGTTAACGCTTTGCAATTGGAAAATCCAATTTTGACAGAGCGTAAAAAAGTGAAGTTTGTTGTAAAACAAGTGATTTTTTTATTTGTTTACTTTTATATTTGTTAAGTAATGACATGTTAGCTGCTTTCAGTCCAATTTTGCGATTTTACTCTATTTTTATTTTCATTTGGCGATTTTTATTTACCATGGTAAGTTAACATTACTGTCCTTGGCACAACGTTGACGCTTTTATTTAGGTTGCTCATTACAGCGTAAAAGCCGGGCGCTAAATTACGTTGCGCTTTACGCCTTAATTTAGGTTAGGCTGTAAGATGTACATATCAGAGATCAGCAATGAATCTTTTCTTCGCTACTCATAAGCACTCATGAAATTTTGAATATAAGTGAGTCAACAATATTGAAATTTAACTATGTATTCTGATTCATTCATACTCACTACAACGTTGAATTATATGGACAGGTTGCAATGAGTATGCGTACAATGTTGACATCAAACTCATACCATTCGAAATATGTTGGATACATAAGCCTACTCATTTAGATTCATAACTTTAGAAAAATACTTATAAATTTCAGTCTTAGTTGTTGTTGCATTTACAAAAAAAGAAAATAGACAGAGCAGCAGCAGAGCAAACACACAACCTTTTATTGAGTATTTTAGTGTTCGTACGCCAATCATACTTATTTTGTGCTGCGTGTATATGTTAAGTTATGGAGTGTCGAAATCAACAACATCATACGTGTTGTTAAGAATGAATATGATGATAAGTACTTCAAACTTTGAATATGAGTAGAGGTTCCATGATATTAAAATAAGTATGAATGCGTATAAGTATCAGAAATTATAAGTATGATCTCTGGTATCCATAGCGCTCAACTAACAGTGGATACCGTACGTATGAGTAATATTTGTAAACACCAAAAAAAACACTAATAACAGTCATACGTACTGTGGTTCAACATTATTAAGTTTTATTCAGACGTTTGATTAAATGAAACTAAAATTTTGATTTCTAAATTTTAAGAAATGCTTCTTACAATTATACGAGATGTTAGATTTAAAAAAATGCAAATGGTTGTCGTTGGCCATATAATGTATATTTTCATATCCTATATTTTATTCAGAATTTTTGTTGTATGATATGTTATCATATGCTACACTGTGAGTATGCTTTTTCCAATTAAGCGCCTTCGTCCTAACAACATGTCATTCAAAATTTTTTTTATTTCATCTACGTATCCACAGTTCTTTTTAATTTTTTTTTTTTTTTTTTTTTTTGTTTTCGTCTGCTACACTATTTGAAATAAAAACTTCATCATCGATATGTTTAAACCACAAGTGAAGGTGCAAGTATTTACAGCAGCAGGAGTGTAAGTACATATATTTTTTGTTGCAGATTGTAAGGCAGTAAGCGTGAATATTTATTTACACATTGGATATGGATTTTAGTCCATGAATATTTTTTTTTTATAAATTTTGTACGCTTCTGTGTTTATTTATTGTAATTTTTGTACATTTTTTTAGTTTTTCTTTTTTTTTTTTTTTTTTAAAGAGAGATGTTTAGTAACTTACATTGGCCATTTGCTTACAAACGTAGCCATAGAATTTCTCCAATTTATTTGCAACAATTGTCATGTGTTAACTTTATTTGATAAACAAAAATATAAACGCGGTTATTATTTTCAAATTTTTTATTATATTTTAAAAATATTTTCGTTATTATTTTAATAAATTTAAGCCAAAAAGGTTAAGCCACAAGTTCTTCTTTTAAATGTTTTTATTTATTTTTGTTTTTTAACCAATACTTTTTAACTTTAAACTACAATTCTATTCTTGTTTTTTTTTTCATCATATTTTTTAGGATTTTTTTTTTTAATTTCAAAAATATTAATTTGTCGTTTCTATACAAATTAATATTGAATTGGAATGGAATAGAATATCCATCTAAGCTGAGTGTAAATTTAATGAAAATTAATAGAGAAAATTCCACAATTTAACAAAACAATATTTTATGCAAAACGATTCAATGTCTTTAAAAATGTTGCTGAATGAAACTTTCTATTTAAAAGATATTTTTTTTTTAAACAATATTTGTTAATCTGATAAGATTATTTCTTACTGTGTTAATATTGATTTAAATATGCAATGATTTGTTTGTTTTTTGTTTCAGTTTAGTTTAATTTTTAATCATTGTAAATTTAATTGTTGAAACAATTTAATTACAACAATAATTAAATGAAAAGTAAACTTTTATTTTCATTAAAATTTAATTTGTTTTTGTTTGTATTTTATCTATTTGTTTTTATTTTATTTAAATTATTACTATTTATTATTATTTATACGGTTTAAATTAATTTGTTATCTTATGTTTATGTTTATGTTTAAATAATTTTAAAACATTTTTTTTTTAATTTTTTATTTATTGTTTATGCATTTTTATTATTTTTTCATTATTATTATTGTTTTTATTTTAATATAAAATGATTATTATTATTAATTTTGTTTTTTAATTTCTGTTTTTTTTTTTTTTTTATAAACCTTCCCCGCGTTAATCCGCCAAAGTTAAGAGCTTTTTGTTTTCCTTGCTCAAATAATAATAAAATTCCTTTAAATAGTTCCTTAACAAAAAAAAACCCACTACTTGCGAATTATTAAACGCGTTTCAATAATTTCGACCGTTGTTCACATGATACTTAGTATTCCAACAATGATACATTTCCCTTATGTGCCACTGAAATTTATACCTTTTGGCCTAATAATGTACAGAAAGGCAACAAAAGAAAACCCAGAATATTTATTTTAATTTTTTTTTTTTTGCGTTTTCAAATATTTTTCGTATTATTCGTTTTTTTTCATGCCTTCTTTATAATACACTTGCTTATGGTCTGTCTGTCTTTCGAATATTTGGTTTGGGTTTCCGCTAATTTAATTAGATTAAGAAGAGCGTCAGTAAAATAGCGCGTCAGTTTTAAAGCCTACGAACAAAAAAAAAAACGGAAAATAATAATCGAAGAAATAAAAAAAAACAGTCTTACTTTACGGTTACGGTTCATTGGCTGGCCTGTCATCATGTTGTCCTCAGACATATTTATTTGTATTTGTAAACAATTGCAATACATACACACATACACACATACATCTATATGTGTTGTTTGTTATTATAATTTATTTTGCAAATTTCATAAACACGTTAATCCTCAAAAATGTTTAATTCTCTTTGCTGTTGTCGTATTGTATTTGGTGTCTATCCTGAAGCATAATTTAATACCAGAAACGGCTTTCGTTTTCAAATAAAAAAAATAAAAATTTCTTTTACCAACAATAAAAACACCCAAAACATTTATAATGTTGCCATAAATATTTTCTTGATAGAATTGTAATGAAATGTAAGCGTTCAGGTAATAGATTAAAAATGTTGCTGGGTTACGAACAATTTTGTTAAAGGAAAACTATGTTCAGCTAACAATCCTTTACGAAATTTATGTGTGTGCCTATCAATCATATTCTCTATTTACTTAGTTTAAGGGTTCTTATTCTATAAACATATTACAGAAGTAATTGGAGGACAAAATGGACAAAACTTTAGCAAAAAAGCAGGACAGCGTTTGACTAATGAGGTAAAGATATAAAGAAAGTGTTTCAGTTTAGTATTTCAATTGAAAATATTTAAACCTTTAATATATTGTAAGTAGAAAAATCAGCAGCGAAATGGTTGTTGTTTAAGATAAAGCCGAAAATATCATGCAATTGATCACATCATAGATGTGGTACGAAAATGATTTTCTTTGTACAGGGTGGGGCAAAAGTCGCGAAGGGATTGGAAAAATTAATAACTTTTCTATTTAATTTTTTTTTATTTTTCTTTTTAGGACTTGTAAAATAAATCTGGGAGATTAATTATGGAAGGTTACAACGTTATCCAGCGAACCAAAATCATAGAACTTTATTTTGAACATCATCGATCAATAATTCAAACTCAACGAGCCTATCGTCGTCATTTTAATGTGCGGAATTCACCATCCGAATCAATGATTCGACGCTTAGTGACACGTTTTCAGGAACAAGGCTCAGTAAGGGATCTTCCACGAAGCGGAATACCACATTCTGTAATTAATGAAGCAAATATTCAACGCGTTCTGGAGAGTGTTGAGGAGAATCCTGAAACATCAACTCGAAGGCGCTCTGCTGAGCTGCAAATATCTCGGCGATCTTTACGCAGAATATTAAAGGGAAATTTACATCTTTTCCCATACAAGCTGCAGTTAGCGCAAGAACTAAAGCGACGAGATTCCCAAGAACGATTAATTTATGCAGATCGCTTCCAAGAATTGGCCAGAGAACATAATGATTTCATTCATCATCTGATAAGGAGCGATGAAGCACATTTTCAATTAAATGGTTTTGTAAACAAGCAGAACTGCAGAATATGGGGAATTGAGAACCCAAGAGTGGTTCATCAGAGACAATTACATCCACTTAAATGTACAGTATGGTGCGCAATTACGTCCCAAAGAATTATTGGACCATTCTTTTTCGAAGATAACGATGGAAATGGTGTAACGGTAAATGGCGAGCGATATCGAGATTTGGTCCAAAATTTTTTAAGGCCAGCTCTTTCTGACAATCGAGAGATGTGGTTCCAACAAGATGGGGCCACTGCACACACTGCTCGAGCCACTATGCAGCTCCTAAGGCAGATTTTTGGCGAACGTTTAATTTCCAAAAATTCAGCATTCAATTGGCCAGCCCGTTCGCCGGATTTAACAGCACCAGATTATTTCCTTTGGGGATATTTGAAAGAGAAGGTGTATATCAATAAGCCCAGAACACTTGCACAGCTCAAAGAGAATATACGAGCCGAAATAAGAGCGTTGCAGCCAGATACTCTGACTCGTGTCATGGAAAATGCTATTAAAAGAGCTCAGCTTTGCGAGGCTGAAAATGGTGCTCACTTACGTGACGTAATCTTTCACACCTAAATTTAAAAAATCTTCCAATATCATATTTTAGTATTTTGTAAAAAAAAAAAAATAAAATTCAAAATTAAAAATTAAAAAAGTTATGACTGTTTTAAACCACTTCGTGACTTTTGCCCCACCCTGTATTACAAACAATTATTGAAACGTTCAAATATGAGCTCGTAGACAAATAAAAATAAATTTGTGTTTAGTTTTAATTAAAATTCTTTATTAATCGCACAATTCTGTGTGCCACTGTTCATGACTTTATGTAAACAACAACAATTATTTTAATTGTTACTCCTCTGTTTACACCCTTTGCATAAACAATAACAATTACTAGACAATTATTCGAGAGATCTTTGTAACGGAGATCTTCAAACCACGATTACTATCTTCAAACGCACCGCGCCTTCACACAAGACTGACTGAACTTCACAAACTCATTCGCTTGCTTTGCCTTGCCTTTTATATGGCAGAATAAACAATCTGATGAATATTCTTGAAGGCGAATGTTCATGACTTCGCCTTCTTCAAATCTCTATAAATGTAAACATCGTTGTTTACATTTATTCTTGTAGTGTTGTTTGTGGATTTTTGTTTACTTGTTTACCATTTTTGTTATGCTGGTGTTTGTTGTTATATTAAACAGTACAATAATTTGTAAACAGGTTTGTTTACTCGATTGGTTTGTTCTTGTAGTTTTTGTTTATAATTTTAATTTTAATGTTTTAAAAGCAAAACACCAGTATCTTGATTTTTCATTTTCGTAACAATTTTGTACATAGCAGACAACAGCCATAAAGAAATAAAATCCAGTCCAGATTAAAATCAATTTCTCTAGCTATTATGGTTTGACTAACTCTGTTTCTTTACTACCAAATTAAATTATTTTTAATTTCTTAGGTTTAATTTTTTTCCATGATGAATTGTAATCCTTTAAGAAAAATTTTTCTCGTACTCCCTCCTCCGATCTACTCGATTATATTGTATGCCAAGCAACAACCAACACCTTTTAGTGTTTTTGACAGAGGGTTTATGATCTTTGCTTGCATTTTTATTTGTATTTGCGTGCAACCATATAAACTATCTTCTCTGAATACCACAACATGAATTGAATTCTTACACAAATGCAATGCTGCTTGCAACATTAAGTTGGCAGACAACCAGAGTCTGTATTAAAAGGAAAATCGTTTTTCTTATGCCATCGTTTTACCCTTTTTTCTTGTTTTTCTTCTTCATGTTAAGATGAGTAAAATGTATCGTAAGAGTTTGAGTATGTTGCACAAACGTACTTATGCAACCCTAAGTGTGGCATTCGAAAATGAATTGACTTTAACCGCAACTGCTGTAGTAGTAGAGAGTATCTATGCATTTTGATTTTATTCTTTTTTATTGTTGCTGTTGTTGTTGCCTTTGTGTCTGTTGTGGCTGTATGCCTTGCCTTATATGGTTTACTTATGTGTATTTACGAAGTATTTGCGTAAATCTTAAGATACGATTTTACTGTTGTTATAGCTTCTTAGAAACAACAGCTACAAAGTGTTAGAAAAATAACCTTCTCTACTGCTACTGCTACTACTACTCCGCATAAACTTTATAAATAAATAAAATTACAAATAAAAACAAAATATAGAGAAACATTTTAGATTTGTTGTTGTTGCTGTTCTATTTATATGGAAACAGATATAAAAAAAATAAAAATATTTCAGCAGGCACCTGTACTAAAATAATAAAAATAGAATTCAAGCTTCAAATCCTTTAAGATGCCAAAGAAAGTGTATTTTGTATAGACACTCGCTCGTATTAACTGGAAATGCATCACGTAAATATGAAATAAGAAAACTTTCAAACATTTTATTTCAAGCTACAGTGAAGGGTAGAAATAATTTCTGCATATTTTAAAAAAATATTTTAATAAAACTTGATGAACACATCCAATTTCTCATACCCATAACGCTCAACTAACAGTGGATACAATGCGTATGAGTAATATTTGTAAACCAAAAAAACACGAATAACAGTCATACGTACTGTGGTTCAAAATTAATTAAGTTTTATTCAGCTATTTGATTACATGCAAATGAAAACTTGATTAATAAATTTTAAGAAATGTTTCTTATAATTATACGAGACCAAGCGAAGGTTGAACGATCTTTAAAAATGACCATCGACTATATTGTGCTTGAGGCCATGTGTAGGTATTATGGAATGGTGGGGTACTCGTTCAATTTAGGTTAAATTATGACTCTAGCGTCTTTCTATCTTGAAAGCTATTGAGGCCGTAGCCCACTTCAAATTCGAAATATTATTTTAGTTGACAATCTGGCTGCTTTAACGGCCATTACGGCGATCTGATGTAAATCAGAACTTCTTCGTGTATGTAAAGAGTCTATAAAGATCTTTGGTCCGTCTATGCTGTTGTCGCCGTAATCTAGTAGGTAGTGTGTTGGCTTATTAGACGTAAAGCCAGGGTTCAAACTCCGGGTCAGACATCAAAACGAAAATATTTCTTCGGCGACTACCTCTCAGCAGATTTCTGGCAAAAACTCTGAGAGTAAATGAAAAAGTTTCTCAAAAATCTGTCGTTCGGAGTCGACTTTAAACTGTAGGTGCCGCCATTCATGTATAAAAATTAACGCACACAACATAACTGGTGTGAGAAGCTAGGTCGTAATCCTGACTGAAGGGTTATAATGATCAATTATATTATGTATGTGGCAACACCGCCCCAAGCCGTCTGCAATGCACCGGAGTTAAGAACGACTTTGTCGACTACTTTGTCGCACAGCCATATTGAAAATCCACACCCTTTCTTCTTGATCAAAACGTTGTGGTGTGAAGTTCTGTCAACGTAAAGGTTCGCAGCAAAGAAAACAAATTTTAATTTTATAAAACCACTAAATCGGTTATTACTCAATAAAAACAATTTTTACAATCCCTTAAGTTCAGGAGTATTATTTTTATAATAAATTTGGTAATAAGCAAACACCAAATGTATGTAGGTATGCTAGGTTTCGGAACATAGCGGTATACCGGCTATTGAGACGGCGAATGCTCTTGCTATGGTTTCTTGGAGAGCTATTTGCCACTTCTACGGACTCATCACTACATAGATGATTAAGCAGGAAGCGTTGGAGTGACAAATCGGATTGTTATATGTCTAGGAGACTATGGCTAGTTAGCAGAAGGATTTTGATTTTCTATTACTCCTTCCTTTTCTAACTCTTTTCCCATTATACCTATTGACCACTGGTTATTGTACTGGTACTAATGAAAAGTACTCAAGCATAAATCTACTTACCATGATAGTGCTTTGATATCTATTCAACACTGTACTTATGATAGTAGTACCATATGATAGAAATATATCTGAACTCATATGATTTAATATACAAAAAAAAAACAAACTACTGTTTTTACTGTGTTCTTTTTGTTTGTTTGAATATATGGATGTATATGTAATCCATATATTCCATCTCTATCAAACAAACAAAAAGAACATAGTAAAACAGCAAAATATGAATTGAAAATATGTATTTTAATATTATTTATTTCAGTTTATTTTATTTTATTTAAGTTTTGTTCTTTAAATAAATGAAAATGAAAATAAAATTTATGTTTCCTCGATGATATAAAATTTTAAAGCACAGCTGAATGCATCAACAAATATATATATATATATATATAGAGAGAGAGAGAGAGAGAGTGAAAGAGACAAATAAAAATTCATATGAAACCATATGCACATCTGAGAACAAAATGTATAAAAAATGAAATTCATTTTTTATATTTTAAATTGTATTTCCAGTGGCATATCTACACTACACTACACTTTATTTGTTGGCTGACACAGTGGCATTTGAATTTTACTTTCATGCCATGCAACACAACGCAACGCTTCCATCCATTGCGAATTTCTTTATGCTGCACAAGTGGCAACAGCAGCAGCACAATCTTAAGCAGCAAACAGCAGCTGATTGTCAAGTCAAATGCATTTGTTTATGCAGATAATCAAATATTTCGTTAAAATTCACCACCCACCCCTTCTAACAATATTCTTCCATTTGCCATTTTTTGAATTTCTATCAGAGTTTAAATTATGTATGCACAGGAGAAAGATTTTTCGTTAAGATTTTCGTTTCAGCAAAACAAGTCAAGACAAGTTGCCAGTCAGTCAGCCAGTCAGTCTCTCTTTGACTCGTTCGTTTAAAGTCTTACGTCTTCATCAAATAGCAAATCATCATCATCAGCGTGAAATGTTTGCTTATGATAGATATTCCGTGCTTTCTTTTCTCTCCTGCTTTCAGTTTTCTTTTCTTTTCTTTGGCATGAGTATGTTAAATAAAGCACACGACGACGTTGACGTTAGATTTTATTATGATTTCTTTCTTTGTGATGTACTTTAGCTTGCTTGCTTGCTTGGCGTTGACAACAAAACATTTTTTAGCTACTTTTCCTAGATAGAGGATCAAACGGATGCATTTGGTTGTGTTTTCCATTTCCACGCATTGCATTTCACTTCCACCTGCTGGCATCATTAAAAATGTTTCATACGTTTAAAGCATTTTCATAAAGTGACAACGATATTCTTCTCTCTCTCTCTCTCTCTCTCTCTGCACGTATGAATATAAATTGAATCGAGGATAATAAAATCAACGTATACAAGAAATGAATGTAAATCCCTTTAACGGGAGGAATAGAAAAAGTTGAGATTAAGATTTAAAGGTTTTTAAAAGGAAAACCATAAGAATAAAAAAATAATTTTGAGGGAAAACAACAAATTATGTCTAACAAAACCAGAGAAACTGAATGGCTTTTAAATTAACAAATCAAAGCATTTCTTTGGAATAAACACGCAAGTCAATCGAAATACAGTTTCGCATATCAGATTTCATTCCATTAATTAAAGAGAACACATTTAAAATACCAATTCGGGAGAGAAAATGAGTTTCATCGATCTCCCTGTGTTAAGGATCGGCCAGAAGCGTAGGTAAAGCAATAGAATTTGTCCCTAATCGATAGACTACTCGTTATAAAGAGAACACCCCTATGCGCAATACAATAGTAAAAGTTCAGTCAGATGCGGTGTGTTTAAAGAGAGTAATCGTGGTTTGAAGATCTCCGCTACAAAGATCTGTCGAACAATTACTTAGTAATTGTTATTGTTTATGGAAAGGGTATAAACAGAGGAATAACAAAGAAAAGCAATTGCTGTTGTTTACATCAAGTTGTGAACAGTGGCACGCAGAATTGTGCGAATATTAAAAAATTTTAATTAAAACTAAACACAAATTTATTTTTATTTTATTTGCAATCTACGAGCTCATATTTTAAACGTTTTTAAAAGGTAAAAACGTAAGAATTGGCTTTACAGTGCGTTATCTCTTCTGGCCAGTGCATCTGCAACATAGTTTCCGGTTATGCCTCTGAACTCAGCGACCAAATGGGGAAGATTTTCAAATAATTCCTCATTTCCCAGGAAATATAACGCTACTGAGCAGCCATTTAATCACTATGAGGATAGCCACGAAGACACTGCTGTGAAAGGTACAAAGCCTGTGTGGACTTTGTGATACACACAACTCACCTCGACTTACCATCTGAAATTCCTTCCTAATCGTAAAAAATTTTGCGAAAATAATTGACTTCCAATTAAAAATATTCTCAATTCAGGAATGTAAAAAAAAACCGCAAAAACTTTTCGATTGACTCAACACTAAGACCAATATGAGGAATTCATTGGTACTTTAAATTTAAAATCAAAACATTTCTTTAAAAGATTAAGCACTGGCATGCAAAATAAACTTTAGGCAGCATGAGTTGGAAATTAAAATTAAAAAAAAATCCATTTTCCTGGTTTGATTTTCTTCAAAAAAAAAAGTATAGAGAATGAAATCATCGAACGACCGTCGTAATGTTTTAATGCCATGACAATAGTATTAAAGCACAAACAAGCGTAAACTGATAGAAATAGAAATAGAAATGGAAACACCAAAAGACCACAAAGACGAAGACAAAACCCAGGAAAAATAACCAACAATCACTCAATCTAGAGGTAATTCAATACCTACATATGTGGAGAAGGTTAAAAAATCCATGCCAAAGCACAAGTTCGATGTTGAGGTTTTTCTTAATTTTTTTTTTTTTTTTTGTTACCGTGTTTCTTTCTTTCTTTCTTTCTGTATTTTTACACTAGACTAACCTATTCGACATTACACGACGCACAGGTATGAGGATGATTTGAAAATCAGTAAACTTTTTAGTTTGTTACACATTTGCCAACAATATTGCATTGCTGTGGTATCCTATTCTGCTTAGCTTACTTAAATTGCCATTCACCGCAGTTTCTATCTCTCGATTGTTTGTATTCTGCAATAAGCGTAGGAGAATGATCAGAGCAGCGTGTATTAGATCAATTTGAAGTCGCCGTGGTCTAGTAGGTAGTGTGTTGGATTATTAGACTGAAGGCCCGAGTTCGAATCCCAGGTCAGACATCAAAACGAAAATATTTCTTCGGCGACTTCCTCTCAGCAGATTTCTGGCAAAAACTCTGAGAGTAAATAAAATTGCCATGAAAAGCTTCTCAATAAAATTTGTCGTTCGGAGTCGACTTTAAACTGTAGGTCCCGCCACTCATGTATAAAAATTAACACACACAATATGAGTAGTGTGAGAAGCTAGGACTGAAGGGTGCGGGCTTCTTAGGGACGATTGATGTAGACTGTCTAATGGTGAAGGTATAGCACTGGCCATTTTATAGTCACCTAGCAGCAAATCGTTTCCTTGCCGTTCGCATCTTGAGATGTCCACAAAACACTACCCCCTCTCTTCCACCATTCTATAACCCATTTTTCTAAAACCTGCACAATGCACTGCTCATCCCCTGAGTGCTGGTTTAACCGAAAAAAAAAAAAAAAAAAGGAATGGAACCTATCCATCAAGACCTTGCATTACATCATACAGTCACTATTGAGAAGGCCAAAATCAATTAGTTAAACGCCATATACGAATATACGATCTTCCATCTGCTGTCATACATACATACATAATTTGCCATTACAACCCTTCAGACAGGATTACGGCCTAGCTTCTCACACCACTCATGTTGTATGCATTAATTTTATACGTGAGTGGTGGGACCTACAGTTTAACGTAGACTCCAAACTACAGATTTTTGAGAAACTTTTTCATGACAGGTTTATTTACTCTCAGAGTTTTTGCCAGAAATCTGCTGAGAGGAAATCGCCGAAGAAATATTTTTTTTTCATATTTCGTTTTGATGCCTGACCTGGTATACGAACCCAGGCTTTACGTCTAATAAGCCAACACACTACCTACTAGACTACGGCAACTTCCATCTGCTGTCACAAAAGTAATTTGGAGATGTCCCTCGTATTTTAAAAAATGAACAAAGAAAAGATAGAAACTAAGTTTTAATTACAAATGAACAACACAAACATAGTTTGTGTACATATGTATATGGACAGACAAAAGAATTACAATCGTAAGCACATTTGTTTACAAAAATAAATTCCAAAAAAAAAAAAAAAAAAACGGAATTTCAGTAGAATTTTTCATTTTCACTTGTCCTCTGTTTTGTTGGGCTAACGTAAAAGTATTACAATTGACATCAACAATCAAAACCAATGGCCCTAAGCGAAACAGACAATAACTATTACAAAAGCAACAACACTACAATAACAATAGCTTGACCATTACAGATCTACCCACTCCACTACACAATGACAAGCGCCATACAAAGAACAGAAAATATTTCAGCAGTAGCGAGCGAAATAGATTATTCTGCTGGGAGTTATTGAATCTTGCATATTTGTGACCAGTGACCAGTGATCAGCATCCAGTATTATTGCTGTGCGGCATTAATGGCTTACGTCAGAGGCCTTAAAACAAACCTGACAGAAGGAAATCTCTGTTATTGTAACTGAATTTTAAAATCCATTATTTTTTTATTTTTTTTTTTTTTTTTTTCTATTTCCTACAAACACTAGCAAGTCCTAGATAATCATGAGATTTAATGTGATATTTTGTTTCTTTTTTTCTTTCGTTTTTCAACTCAATTAAATTTTAAAAACTTTAAAGAATTTCTGTTTACAATTGCATACTTTAAGGCTCTAAATGCACAATGGGATGTTAGAGGCAAATAATAAATTTCAACCCAAAAAATAAATCAAATTTATTCCTCGAAAAATAATATTATCGTAAAGAAATAAAGAAAAGTAGAACAAAAAACGTATTTTTTTATATTGGAATTCAAGCCATAGTGCAAATCTACATGTATATACATTTGAATGTGTCCACATATGTGATTATTTCATTTATGATATTGCTGTGATACACAGAAAAACCTACCGCATATCACGTATAAAATTCTTTAAAATTGAAAATATTTTCCACATTTAAAGGCAAGCAATTGTAAGCAAGAGGAAAAGCAAAATTAATGAAAATTAGTGAATATATAACCAGAACAGAAAGAATTTGCATTCAAACTAAGAAGATTTCATCTGAGGGACTTCATAGTGATAACAGGACATGCTGGCCTCTGAATGCTCACGCGAGGTGGCTATCACTACCTCATAATGACTTTTGCAGAAGTTGCAACGACGAGAAAGAAGAGGAGACCCCAGAACCTAAGACGTGGATTCTTGGACAAAGGCGATTTCATGAAAACTTACACCTTCATAAGACTCGGCATGGTTGAGAGATACGAACCTGGAACTGTAGTTATTTGTAGGCAAAAATTAAATCGGCTTCACAACGTGACCTTACAGGACCCCAGTTAGCTATGCCCAATGAGGCGGCTGCCAGATTAGCCTAACCTAACCTATTCCAATCTTGTAATAGGAGAACTAAGTTCTAATCTAATGCTATTTTATAAAAACTGTGTTCTTATGTCACAATATTTATTGTGTTTCCTTTATTACACAGATTTTCATTGTCATCATCATTTACAATTCTTGTTGCTATTTCTACAAGATTCCATCTCCTTGTTGCATCAGTTTTTTTTTTTTTGTTCATGTTGACCACTATTAAATATTTGATCTCTCTGGTCTTGTAGCAATTTGCAACTTGTTGCACTGACTGTAGCTGTAGCAATCAACCGAGTCCATATCGTTATTCAATTCAATCTGCTGCTGCTGCCGCTGTATTACAATGCGGAGGACTTTATGACAATTTTTCTTGATTCCTTTTCGTATGCATTGCAAACAGATATTTTCTGTTTTTTTTAATCTTTTGGCCAATATTCACTTACCAATTTGGCCAATAAACCAAGTCAACTACTAGATAACAGTGTTACTAATAAAATTCAGTAAACAAAATTCATTCAATCGAAAGAATTAAAGAAAAATGCAAAAATAAGAATGAATTTACGTACATAAGCAAAGCTGTAAAAAGCACACAGATAGTGTGATGATAGAGAAGGGATAACGAAAACAGGATAGGACAGGACAGGAGTGAAGAATTTGTCTGTTGTTGACATTTTAATGTGTATGAAGTAAAATTAATACAACTACAGTGACAATGGCTATAACAAAAATAAAAACAACAACAACAATAAAGTAATCTATAAAAACACATAAATTTATACAACACATAACACCAGAATTCTTTTGGGGTTTTTTTTTTGCGAATAATTCTCGTTTTTGTTTGGTTATGTATTTATTTTTTCCTTTTGCATATACATACATGCGTATCACACACACACACCTACTCCTACACAAACATAAGTATATCATAATTCTTTAACAAACACAAACGCAGACAATAATCGTGATGCTGATGATTTACACTCAAAGTAAAATAGACAAAAAATTCAAAAACAATACTTTCGCTAAAGGTTTTCTAAAAATTAACAGCAAACAATAGAGATAGAGAAAGTGAGAGAGAGAGAAATGGAAATTTTATCGCAGCCGATACTAATTAATATGGACACTGTGAAGGCTGTTTGATCAGTTGTTGGTATGTTTACTTATTGATTTTCTTGAGTGTATTTAATGTTATTGCTTGCTGTTATAGACCATGCCAATGGCATTTTTACATGTGACATGTGGGTGTATTTTTTTTATTTTATTTTTCATCGTCATTTTTTTTCTTGTTTTTTAATTTTTTTTTCTTCTATTCGTTTTGTTTCCTTCTCTGGGTGGTCATTTGGCATCGGTCGGTCATTCGTCTTTTTTATTATTGTCATTGCAATTGTTGTTGTCGAATATTCGAATGTTTATGAATAAACGAGCAGTAGCAACAGCAACAGCAACAACAAATTCAACAATTTAGTGTATGTTTTAAAAATGAACAAACGAACCATACAAATGTATAAACATATGTACATATATTGGTCGCTTTGTTGGTCGATATATTCCCACATACAGTGTGTATATACATACATAAACACACTGTCTGATATAAACAGAAACAGACACACAGTCTTACTTATACAGTCAAGAAACATCGTCTATTTATTTAGTTGGATATGATGATAATTTTCGTTCGTTCGTTTTTTTTTTTTAATATTTTTGCGTTCATTGGTTACAAATTTTTATTTCATTTTCATTTAAAATATTTTATTAATGGAATCCAACAACTATACAACAAAATAATAAATTTAATAAAAATCATCAGCAAAATAAGCCAGTCAAAGTAAAAAAAAATCGAAAATTTAAAGAACAAATATCGTAAATATTTATACAATTTCTGTTATTAAATGAATTTAAAAGAATTTTTATTAAATAAGATTTACAGCACATAACTGCACTGCATTCTTTGTTTCGTTTTTAATAAAATTTATGAAATTTTTTACTATTCTACTTACAAAGTAATAAAAAAATATTGGAATTGAAATGTTTATTAAATTTAAATTTATGCTATTCTATATATATCTCATGCTATATACACCGTTTTTATATCTCATGCTATTCTATATAAACGGTTTTTATATCTCATGCAATTCTATATATAAACGGTTTTTATATCTCATGCAATTCTATATAAACGGTTTTTATATCTCATGCAATTCTATATAAATGATTTTTATATCTCATGCAATTCTATATAAACCGGGATTATATCTCATGCTATTCTATATAAACCGGGATTATATCTCATGCAATTCTATATAAACCGGGTTTATATCTCATGCAATTCTATATAAACGGTTTTTATATCTCATGCAATTCTATATAAATGATTTTTATATCTCATGCAATTCTATATAAACCGGGATTATATCTCATGCAATTCTATATAAACCGGGATTATATCTCATGCTATTCTATATAAACCGGGATTATATCTCATGCTATTCTATATAAACCGGGATTATATCTCATGCTATTCTATATAAACCGGGATTATATCTCATGCTATTCTATATAAACCGGGATTATATCTCATGCTATTCTATATAAACCGTTTTTATATCTCATGCTATTCTATATAAACCGTGATTATATCTCATGCTATTCTATATAAACCGGGATTATATCTCATGCTATTCTATATATATAAACCGTTTTTATATCTCATGCTATTTTATACAAACCGTGATTATATCTCATGCTATTCTATATAAACCGGGATTATATCTCATGCTATTCTATATAAACCGGGATTATATCTCATGCTATTCTATATAAACCGGGATTATATCTCATGCTATTCTATATAAACCGGGATTATATCTCATGCTATTCTATATAAACCGGGATTATATCTCATGCTATTCTATATAAACCGGGATTATATCTCATGTTATTCTATATAAACCGGGATTATATCTCATGTTATTCTATATAAACCTGGATTATATCTCATGCTATTATATATAAACCTGGATTATATCTCATGCTATTGTATAAAAACCGGGTTTATATCTCATGCTATTCTATAAACCGGGTTTATATCTCATGCTATTCTATAAACCGGGTTTATATCTCATGTTATTCTATATAAACCGGGTTTATATCTCATGCTATTCTATATAGGCCTCATCTCCCATGCTATCCTATATAAAACCCATATCTCATAAAATTTTGTATCAACCAGTTCATATGAAAATGTTCACATCTCATGCTCCTATTACCATTCCTAAGCTGCATTTTCTTTGCTATTCTATCTTTATCGAGTCATATTTTTTGTCATTCTATTATAAATCAATATTTATTCGTGTTTTCTAACAGATCCAAGCTCATTATTGTTTTTAATAGAAATCGTAACCATCTGCAAGAATTGTCTCTTTGACGTCTTTAATTAACTTAAAAGTCTGAAACATTAGCCACTAAGAGTTAAAAGAGAAGTTTTATAATACAATTTATCTTTAAAACCATATTTGTTGTTATTATTGTTATTATTATTGTGCGTAGAATAAGATTTCTTGTCTTTGCCGCAAATTTTAATTCAACCGGATGTTGTGGCTTTTCTCATTTTTTACTCATTTTGATTTCATTCAAGAATTTTTATTCTTTATTTAATTGTTTTTAATTTTAGACAAGAATTCATGTTTATCTTTCTAATTTTATTTCTATTTTTCTGGTTTTTTTTTTCATTTTTATTCTTATTTTTAATGAAAATATTGTGTGTGAATTTACGTATATTTGGGTCAAAGATGTATTCATCCTTTTTTTTTTCTTTTTTTTGGTTTTGGTTTTTTTGCAAAAAGAAATAAAACAAAACAAGAACAAAAAAACAGAAATTGAAACGTTAAACAGAAATAAACTGAGAAGAATAGCAAGAAGACTGGCTAATCAGCAAATATTTTAAAAATTTTGTATTTAATTCCATACAAGAACAACAAAAACAGCAACAATAACAATAAATTATAGTCTCAACTATTTGACAAAAAGAGTTTTGTCTTGGAATGTATATTTGCGAAAGAAAAAGAAGAAAAAAACAAACGGAATTAAGACATTGCGACAGACAACAGGCTTTTGGAAAAGTTGTTTCAACTTTCAAAATTTATTTGCCATGACAAAGACCGTAACAAAATGGCCTTTAAATGGCTAAAGAATAAATACAGGAGCAAAGAAAGAGCAGTTCAAGACAATTACCATGACTATGTCCCATTAATTTATTACACCAGCATAACAATTTGCAAGCATATATCTTTCAAACGTGCCACTACTACTACTCTCTCTCTCTCTCTACTGTACTCATTTAAAGTTGTTTGCTCATCTAAAATGTTGCATAAACATGTGAGTTTTATAGATAGAAACAGAAACGTAAGAGTACCTACATATGTACCTATACGGACCTGCTTTATCTTCTTCAGTTCCATCTTTTACAGCCACAAAAGAAGAAGAAGAAGAAGAAATTTGTTGAACTCACGTTTTTAAATGTTGAAAATTTTACAATTTCTTGTATGTCATGTACAGGTATGCATATGCGTATGTATGTATGTATGTGTGTATCTGTCCATGGATCGTTTATTTTCTGTACAATTTACACCGGGATTCCTAAAATTTATTGATGTCTGCAGTTGCCGAGATTATTTTCATGACCCACTAAAAAAAAAGGAAATATTTTCAACACAACAGCAACGTCCACATGAAAATACAAATGAAAAACCTAAAGAGACTGAACGACAAAACAATAAAATAAAACCAGAGAATGAAAATGAAAATGAAAATGTTTAAACAAATAATTCACTTTTTATCCAACCCAACACAACACTAACAACAGAACAGCATCGCTATTATCTGCAACAACTACCAAAAGCTACCAAACAGCTCTCATCTATTATTCCTATACTTGCTGTACATATAGCAGCGATTTCCAAACAATTCTTTACAGTAGACATTTAAACTTCCTTAAATTCTTCAACAGATTGAAGCAATTTCAGAACTTCTGCTTCATACGCTACATAAAGTGGCAACTTTATTGCAGTGTACCTATCTATCGGCTGGAATGGGGGGCATGGAACATACAGAAAAAATTTATGATGAGAAAATTCTCTGTTGTGGCACATTTAAAGCTCATGAAAGTCATTTAGGAAGGTTTTCTTTAACAATTTATCTTAAAGAAGCGGCAGCAGCAGCAGCAGCAGCATGACAATCATTTGGTTTTTGGAACTTGACCTGTGGTTCATTCGATAATCATTTTTTACAAT
Organism: Sarcophaga caerulescens; assembly: GCA_927399465.1. Classification (NCBI taxonomy): domain Eukaryota; kingdom Metazoa; phylum Arthropoda; class Insecta; order Diptera; family Sarcophagidae; genus Sarcophaga; species Sarcophaga caerulescens. The sequence goes on from OV656868.1 coordinate 94,543,189, forward strand.
TTGAAAGAAAGAAAAATATTTATCTTTGAAGAGATACAAAAAGAACTAAAAGCGACATACGAAACCTTTGATCTTATTCATCTCTTTTTGTTTATTGTATGGCCACAGCAATGGAAATCAGCAATGAGTATTCAAAAAGATGAGTAGAATCGAATCATACTCATAATTTCTGATACTTGTACGCATTCATACTTATTTTAATATCATGAAAGCTTTACTCATATTCAAAGTTTGAAGTACTCATCATCATATTCATTCTTAACAACACGTATGCTGTTGTTATTGACTTCGACTCACTCTCCATAACTTAAAGGCGCCTGGAGACGATCAAATAAATTCATCAAATAATACATATGTGTGAGTGTCGTGTGATTGAAGTTTAAAAGGAGATGTTCAAGTAAATTCGTCAATCATCATTTGCATTTTGATTTTGTAGTGTTCGTTTCGTAAAATGTCTTCATCGAATGACGATTTGTTGCTTTTGACATCGTGTGCAATTTTATTATTATTATTTTTTTTTTCATCTTTGCACTTCTCCCAGATGGCAAGAATGTTTACCAAACACAATTTAACTTCTTAAAAATAAAATATACACACACAAAATATAAAATATACATTCAGAATAAAAAAAAAATGAGATAATGCTTGTCAATAAGAATTGGAGACAATCAAATAAAAATTTATCAAATGAAAAAATGAAAATTTTTTGATGTTCATCAATCAAAGCCGATAACATATACGTATATAACGACAACACGCACACATATAAGGCGTTGATGATTTTATTTGATCGTCTCCAGGCGGCTTAACATATATACGAAGTACAAAATAAGTACGAACACTAAAATACTTACTAGAAGGTTGTGTGTTTGCTCTGCTTGCTGCTCTGTCTTTCTTGCTTGTGTGTCTTTTTTCTTTTTTATAAGATTTGAGTCACTCGAATGATTTATAAGTACATATTATAAGTATTTTTCTAAAGTTATGAATCTGAATGAGTAGGCCTATGAATTAAACATATTTCGAATGGTATGAGTTTGATGTCAACGTTGTACGATACTCATTGCAACCTGTCCATATAAATATACATTGTAGTGTGTACGAATGAATCAGAATGCATAGCTAAATTTCAATATTGTTGACTCATTTAAATTCAAAGTTTCATGAGTGCTTATGAGTAGCAAAAAACTGTTCATTGCTGATCTCTGTTATCCAACTCTGATCGGGGTGCTCATTTGGAATTATACGTCAACGCTAAAGAAAGTAGTAGAATATTTTCATTTGATTCGTTTTATTTTTATCATAAATTGACAAATTATTTTCATGTAAGTTCATAAACCAACCATCGTTCATCGTTTAATTCATCGTTCATTAATTCATTTTAAAAATCATCGAACACTTAAAACTCAAATAATTTTAATTAAAAAATGTCATAAAATACCTCTTGTTTTTCTTAAATTAAATGGTGGCTCATGCTTAACGATTGTCATGTTCATAATTTAAACGAAATATTTCACGATTTTCCATATACGCTCGTCATTTATACAAAAAAAAAAAATTTTTTATTTCATTGAAAAGGAAAATAAAAAATGCAATAAAATTCTTAAAAAGAAATAAAATTAAATGACGAGCAAATATTTTCATTTAATATTTTAAATTATTTCAAATACAACAACAACAACAACAAAAATGTTTTCTTTTTTTTCCGTTCATTATGATGATGAAAAACATAAAGTGTTACAAAGCCATGTTCAATGATGCTGCAATGGAAAGAAAATTTTCTTTTTTGAAAATATTTTCATCAACAACAACAAAAATTGTATACACAGCGTAAATATTTTGCAACTTTGACCTTTACATTGTTGCGATCGACGCCATAATAAATGTTGCACGGAAAATTTATGATCGTATGGGAAAGTGTTAATGAACAGCATGTCAGTCTACTTGACAAAGTGACAAACTGGCAAATAATTAATATCGCAGTGTGGTGTGGTCTGTCTCTAAAATATTTGCATGAATACTAGAGAGTGTTTACTGAATAATAGTTCTGGAATAGAACGGCATGCACGAAATGTTCGACGAAGTGGAAAACAAAAACTCTATTAATCTTAAAGGAACTGCAGTTTATGAATACACAATTCAGACCCTGCTAAGAGGGAGGAAGTCCCCAAAGAAATAAATTTTTATATATCGTTTTGTTCGAGATATCTAGTCTGGGGTCCTCCCGTCTAATTAGCCAATACACTACCTACTAGACTACGCTGTCATCGTATGCTGTCATCGCAAATATTATCAATAAGCGACTAACAGTTTGGAAGTCGTCGTAGTCTAGTAGGTAGTGTGATGGCTTATTATACGTTATGCCTCGGTTCAAGCCTGTAATCAATCGTTTTTTCGCAACTCATAAGCACTCATGGCGTTTTGAATATGTGAGTCAACAATATTGAAATTTAACTATGTACTCTGATTCATTTATACTCACTACAACCTTAATTTATAAGTACAGGTTGCAATGAGTATGCGTACAACGTTGACGTCAAACTCATACCATTCGAAATTTGTATGTTTGATTCATAAGCCTGTTCATACTAGATTCATAACTTTTGAAAAATACTTATAATACGTACTTATAAATGATTCGAGTAACTAGACTCTTACAAAAAAGGAAAACAGACACACAAGCAAAAAAGACAGAGCAGCAAGCAGAGCAAACAACCCTCTAGTAAATATTTTAGTGTTCGTAGGCAATTCATACTTATTTTGTGTTTCGTATACATGTTGAGTTATGGAGAGAGTCGAAATCAACAAAACATCCGTGTTGTTAAGTATGTTTCTGCAGCGTGTTTCAGGCGGAGGTGATGGCGATCTACCGGGCCGCTCAATGGATCCTCGTCAACGATGCTCCTTTCACTCGCGTCTCGGTCTTCTCTGACAGTCAGGCCGCGATAAAGTCTCTATCGGGTTTCGTGATTAACTCTAGGATCGTTAGGGAATGTCGTCGCTGTCTCGACCTTCTTTCGGGGCGCTTCACCAGTGTCTCTTTGGTGTGGGTCCCCGGGCACAGTGAAATTCCGGGTAACTGCAGAGCCGACGAGCTCGCCAGAGCTGGTGCGCTCCTTCCGGAATCCTCTTCTGTTGAATTGGGTATACCACTTGCCTCGGTCAAATTGACCATTGCGCGGAAATTCTTTCGAGACGCCAACCTATCCTGGGTCAACGAGGAGTCCTGCTCCACCGCTAGGCTCACCTGGCCCTTGATGGATAAAAGGCGTAACAACCAATTACTTGGTCTTGGTCGTGACGTCATCTCGACTACGGTGGCCGTGCTTACGGGTCATTGTGTCATGGGCAGACACGCGGAAAGAATGAGGCTCCCTTTTAACGATTTCTGTCGTGGATGCAGGTCCTCTGAGGAGGAGGAGACTGTTATTCACTTTCTTTGTCAGTGCCCGTCTCTTGCTAGGTGTAGATAGAGGTTATTTGGCTCCCCATTCCTTGTTAGCTTAACGGAGCTATCATCCATTGATATCAAGGATATAGCTACGTTCATCAAACTTTCTGGCTGGTTTTCCAGTGCGGGGTAGTCGTGCTTCCGTTGTGCAGCCCTTGCGCTGACCAACTTCTTCCTTTTCCCTGATTGTGGTGGAATTTGGTCAGTACAGGGACTGCGTTCACCCGTGGCATCACAACGGGCCGCTATGCGTGCTCAAGTGAGCTTTGTGACATCAGAGCTACCACTCCGACCTAACCTAACCTAAGTATGAATATGATGAGTACTTCAAACCTTGAATATGAGTAGAGGTTCCATGATATTAAAATAAGTATGAATGCGTATAAATATCAGAAATTATGAGTATGACTCGATTCTACTCATCTTTTTGAATACTATACATTGCTGCAGTCGCCGTAGTCTAGTAGGTAGTGTGTTGGCTTATTAGACGTAAAGCCAGGGTTTGAGCCCCAGGCCAGACATCAAAACAAAATACAAAAAGTATTTTCTTCGGCGATTTCCTCTCAACAGATTTCTGGCAAAAACTCTGAGAGTAAATAAAATTGCCATGAAAAGTTTCTCAAAAAAAATCTGTCGTTTGGAGTCGACTTTAAACTGTAGGTCCCGCCACTTATGTATAAAATTAACACACACAACATAAGTGGTGTGAGAAACTAGGTCAATAATCCTGACTGAAGGGTTGTAATGACCAATTATGTATGTATACATTGCTGATCTCTGGTTGTGATATAAAACTGCATTTTATTTGGACAGCATGGGCAACGAATTGGACAGCGTCATAATGTAGTTGCAGATGTATGGATCACAGCACAATACTGGGGATAAATATTTTCATTTTTATTTTCATGTTACAATTTACAACTTGTGACGCTTTTATTCTTCATTTGTTTGTTTATTTGAAATTATTTCTTGCTTCTCTCGCCCTGTGTATAAACAGTTTCAGTATCGTTTTCAGTTTCTTTGGAAATCTCTCTACTTCCCAATATAAATTGCGTAGAATTTCAAATTCTTTTCGGGTTGACGGCGTATTAAAAATCTTGACCGATTTTATTTCTTGTTTTCCTTTTCTTCATCTTCTTCTTCTTATTATTCTCCTTTCTACTTCTTGTTCTCGTGTGTGTTCATTCTTAAATTGTTCGTTTATGTTTAATTTTTTGTTAATTTCGTTGTGATTTTCCTTCTTTCGTTTTTTTTTTTTTTTTTGCCAATTTTTGAAAATTTTGTTGAAAAACGAAAAATTCGTTAAAGATTCGTTTCGTTTGTTTCATTAGTTGCCTAACAAATGGTCGTTCGTTCAGACTCAATATTTTTTAAAGCGCGCTGATCTCTACACAGTGACTGATACACTGACTGACAGAGTGAGTGAGTGACTGAGTGAATGAATGCCTGTGAATGCTTAAGGGGAATTTGAAAACAAAACTTTAAAAAAAAAGAAAAAGTAACAAAAAATCCATTTTCTTTACTGTGTGTATAAATTTGGAAATAAATTTTTCGTTTACTCGGCCCTGTGCATTTGGCAGATTAAACAAGAAACACGAAACAAATTGTAGCCTGGGCTACTTCAATGCAAAAAGCCGTAGCAGTAGCGGAGAGAAAATGAAAATTGTTTTTAATTTTTCGTATTGTATTGTTACAAAACACAGGCCTTTTTGGCGCCATTAAAACAAACGTTTGGAATTTGGAAATATTTTTCAAATATACTCATGTAAACATCAAAAAAAAAAAAAACAAATACAAAGAGAAAAAAAATTAATAAAAAAATAAAATTTTGCCTAAAGTTTGTAAGTGATTTAACTGAAGTGGTTTTTATATTTTTGAAGAGAAAATAATTTTTTTTTGCCTGCCTGGTTTTATAAATTTTAAATAAATTTGGAAGTCTTCACACTTTTTCTTCTTCAATATGCGAATGAAGACATCTTTCAACAACTGAAAAATATTAACAGAAAATCAACAGGTACATGCATGAAGTAAATCTGAAAAAAAAAACAAATATTTTCACAATGAAATCAAAAATTAAACGAAAATCACTTTGAAATTGGGAAATAAGGAATGTTTTTTTTTTTTTTTTGTTTTTAGAAAATTAATTACAAATATTTTATGCAGAAAAAATAAAAATATTCATACGTATGTACGTGACCAGCATATCGTTTAGTTTTTAGTTTTTATTTATAAATTCTTTTTTATTTTAATTTTTTTTTTTTTTGTTTTTTGAATACATAGTGACACATTTAGAAAATTTGAGGAAATGCCAGACAAAAATTATTGTTTTTCATTTTACATAACGTTGTTGTTGAAAATTTTCTCAAATGATTACAGCAACTAAATGCAATGCACTTTAAATTCTTATTTTTATTCAAGCAAAAAAAAAATATTCATTCAAATTTAAAAAATATTTGTTTAATGGCTTATCAACATAGAAGGATAGAGAAAAAAATTCAAAAAAATGTTTTGTTGGAAGTCGGCTTATGGATAAAATTAAGACACCCAACATATGTAGATGGTGTGAAAAGCTATGTCGTAATTTCGTAATCCTGACGAAAGGATTGCAATGACCAATTAAGTTAAGTAACAAAAGGAAAGTCAATCACTTGCAACAAGATCAGGCGAAAATACTCATGGTTTAATCACATTAAGATGATTTATTTTCCTCATTGTGTGTCTGCTTGAGAGACTGTGAGAAAAAGCAAGAGGCTATTGCAACATCAGCAATGAATCGTTTTTTCGCTACTCATAAACACTTATGAAATTTTGAATATAAGTTAGACAACAATATTGAAATTTAACTATGTACTCTGATTCATTCATACTCACACTACAACGTTGATTTATATGGACAGGTTAGGTTAGGTTAGGTTAGAGGACGTGTACTTGTCCGTTAAGACAAGTACAATACCCGGAGGTCGAAATTGACCCATTGTACAACGTCCTTGGAGAGGGAAGGAAATAGAGGGAATAGAATGAAAGGAGGGCATAAGGGTAAGGGGAGGATGGGAATCACACAGAAAGAAACAGACACAAACAAGGGTTGAGCGCGCGACTACACTTATGAAGCCCTAGCACCTCTCAACCAGCTCAAACTGGTAATGAATCTGTGGAGAGCCTTGATGTCGGCTCTCGACACAGAACTCAAGCTCTCAAAGAAGGCTCTGCCAAGGGTCCTCAACCTCAACCTACCGAGGGCTGGGCAGTTACAGAGGAGGTGTTCGATAGTCTCTAACTCCTCCTCATCGCAACATACCCTGCAATAGTCCGGCTGGGATCTGTTCCAGATCCCCGTCAGCGACCTAATCTCGCAGTGCCCTGTGATAAAACCGACAACCAACCTTACGCTGGCCTTAACCAAGCCCAGCAGCCAATCTGTTCTCTTACTGTCCACAGCAGGCCATAGACGTCTAGAGACAGAACAACCTGATCCGTTCCTCCAACGCCTCTGCTCTTCCTCCCTGACCCATCCATCGATGAGGCCATAGAGGTGGCAGATTGGGGGTTCAGGACCAACTATTAAATCGCCCCCAGAAAGGGAACCTAACCTAGCGAGGGCATCCGCCGTCTCATTGCCCAGTATTCCGCTATGACCCGGAACCCAGCATAGACGGATACGGTCCGGTCCAAAAGACCTCAACGACTCTTTGCACTCGCGAACCAGTCGTGATTTGCACCAGACCGACGCAATGGCCTTAAGGGCAGCCTGACTGTCAACGAAGATCATGTAAGATTCCGAATCCGAAGATGGGCCACCAGCTATGGCCTCAATAGCCTTCAGTATTGCGAAAATCTCCGCCTGAAAAACGCTGCAGTCATCATTCAACCTGAAGTGGAGTTCAAGACCGAGTTCCCTACAGAAAACCCCAGCACCTGTACATCCACCTAACTTAGACCCATCTGTGAAAATGGGTATACCACTCTGCCCCCGGAGTACCCCACCATTCCATTGTGCCCTATCCGGTATAAGTGTCCTTAAACCAGGTAGGAATATAGCCTCGGGCACAATGTAATCAGTGGCTTTTTCCGAAAGTCCATACCTTCCGTCAGGAAAGACGATACTCAGAACTCTGGAGTGACCTATCGGGCGCTGCTTCCAGCAACCCGATTCCCTCAGGCGTATGGCACTACGCGCTGCACACCTCTTGACATATAAGTCAAGCGGAGTCAGACAGAGCATAGTATCAAGAGCAGCCTGAGGGCAACTCTTCCTCACTCCAGTGATACTGTGGACAGGTTGCAATGAGTATGCGCACAACGTTGACATCAAACTCATTCAACAAAATTTACAGTCTCAGTTATTGTTGCAATTGCAAAAAAAGAATAAAGACACATAAGCAAACACACAACCTTCTAACAAGTATTTTAGTGTACGTATGCGATTCATACTTATTTTGTGCTTCGTATATATGTTGATTTATGGAGGGAGAGTCGAAATCAACAACAACATCATACGTGTTGTATGATGAGTATGAATATGCTGAGTACTTCAAACTTTGAATATGAGCAGAGGTTCCATGATATTAAAATAAGTATGAATGCGTATAAGTATCCGAAATTATGAGTATGATTCGATTCTACTCATCGTTTTGAATACTCATTGCTGATCTGTGATGGGTACTAAGTCCCTAAATAATGTATGTCAATTTCTTGATTTTTCACAATAATTGGACAGTCAATACTTTGATATTGATTGAGATATTTCAAAGATAGGTTCCCATAAATTATTATTAGAGTCTTCAACGATAAAATTGAATTGAAGATTTTTAGATTAGAGTGGCAAATTTTTCAAATTGATAAAGTGTTTAAACTGTACTTATAAAATCTCAAAAGTTTGAATAAATTCCTACTGACTTCACATAAGAAATAAAATATCAGAAAATATTTTTTTTTATTGTAAAACTTCTTTGAATGGTTAAGTGAAAATAAATAAAAAGATGCAGATGCATCCAGCTGGGATGCTCTGTGTTGCTTTAGAAGCTTACCTGCTTAACTAAGCTTTGAATAACAAGAGTAGGGAAATGGAAATATTTTAAAAAAATTTTTATAGATTTTCGTATAAATCCTGCCTTTAAATACATCCTTTCATTTTATTGCTTGTATTTTGTTTTATTATTCTTATTTAGAAACAATGCAACTTCCTTTTAAAATATTCAAACCAAAATAAAACGAAATAAAATGAAATTCAAATCCCCACCTTTTGAAAATTTCAATTTTCTATAAAAAATTCTGCAATAAAAATTCGTTAAACAAAATAAAAAAGAGAACAGCAGCTCATGTTGCTAAAAAAAAAAAATTAATAGCTTTTATATGGAAATTTTTGAAAATATATGTGCAAACATACTCTACAATCATGCTTTAACAGGCTACATACGGCCCCTTAGTTAAGGCCACTGATAAGTAATGTAATGTTTTAAAACAAAGTTGCATAAAACACCAAGTTGGGAAATCCTTCAATACCTCACCATATAGCATCTTTCTTAATCTGTTAATACCACTTAAAAATCTATTTTATATATCTCAGTAAGCCCACCCTTTGGTTGCATATGCAAAAGCATATCTGTAATCACAAAAATCCCCATAAAAATATATTCAGATTTAAATACTTTCGTTTATGAATGAATATAAACGCTGCCATCAACCGGAAGTTTAGTTTAACTTTAACGGTTTTATTTGTTGCAATATTTTTTAGCCATTTTTAGTTCTTCTCTTCTTTTTGTTTTCTATTTTTTCATTTTTTATTTCATTTCATTTCGATTTTTTAAACCATCGTTAACGTTTTTCGAGTACCAATTTTGGTTTTCGCTTCTTCTGCCTTGTATTTTGGCACACAGTAAAGGGCGAAATTATAGCGACACTAAGAAAGTGCACTAGTAGTTTTTAAAGACGTACAGCGTATACGGCTTGAATTTTAATTACGATGCCATTGAACTGTCAGAATGGCCTAGAAATGAAAGGCAATACGATAGACAATGATGGTGTCTTAAAAGCTATGCTATTTTGCTACCGTTTAATGCAAATAAATAAATATCTGAAAATATACAACAGTTTTGAAAGGCAAACTCAACCTTAAACCATTATGAGCAAGTTAGAAACTATAACTGAATAATTGTATGACATTTTCTAGTCATTTCGTAAAACTAGACAACCCCCAATTATTGCTATTTAAGCAACCGTTACTGTTGGCATATGCATATTTGTTTTGTTTGAATTTTAAATTGCTTGTGTATTCATGCCATATTTAGAGTAGTTTATTCAAGTTATTGTTGTTGTTGTTGCTGTTGCAACTATTGTTGTGTTGTTATTTATCAACAATACTGCCAAGTGAAAAAGTGAAGGAGAAAGAGAGAATATAAGGACAGGAATTCCAAAGAATAAAAATAAAAATTATTTTATTGTTGTAGTTTTTGTAGAAAAAATGCCATGAATTTCATTGCAGCACTTAACAAGTTTCAGGTGTGCCATATTTTTTCTTTTTCTTTTTTTTACTTTTACTACCCTTACTACCAGTGTAAACACTAGCACTCATATGCTGTCACACCATCACAGTAGCTTAGCGTAACAAATACATTCGTGAAATGAAAATTGCCCTATTCACGCAAACTACCCTATGCCTGCCTGTACCAAAACTTAACTTACAGTAAATAATATACTCACACACCCACACAAACACTCACATATACATACATGCATGTATTGTTCTTAAGTATAGTTGTTGTTGTTTTAATGGAATGCCATTATTCATACGCTTACAAACTTATGCTTACAACTCTTGCATAAATTCATTCAATTTCTCTCTCTCACACTCTCTCTCTTTATTGTAATGAAGTATTTACAGTTAGAAATCTGCTCTTAACGATATTATTACTGTAAACAAATAAAAAAAAATATTGGCCCTTTTCTACACCCCCCCCCCCCTTCGTTTCTATTGCATTCGTTTTGTTTTGGTAAAAAATTATGATGGCTTGGTTGGGTGTGTGTGTGTGTGTGCACAATTGAACAATGAAATGGAAATGAATGTTTGTCATGCATTTTGTGTCAATTATAACCGGGATTCATTCGTCGTTTTTTTAACACTTTTATGCACTTTCGCTTATTTGCCATTTTATTTTTCACGGATTTCTACTTGAAGTATTTTTTACGCTTCACTAATTACCTTCAAATAGTTTTTTTCTTTCTCTCTCGTTTTTTTTTTTTTTTTTTGTTTCTCTTTTCTTTTAATGAAAATGAAATTAAAATTTTACTTTTCCTACGATTTTGTAGCCTTTTTAAGACCTTGAAAGCGGAATTCTTTAAGCCACTTCCCATTGAACAGTTCCAGGAAAAAAATTTTGAAAAAAAAAAGACAGTTTTAAATCAATATTTCATTCTTTGAAAATAAAATCTTAAATTCTTTATTTATCCAGCTTTTAAGGGAAATAAATATTTAAAACGTTTTGAAAAGAAAGCTCAAGTGTGAGTTGAATAGGCAAACGAAGGCTTTTAAAAGCAAATCAATCATTTGTAAAGAATTTCATTTCGGAATGTTAAAAAAGCATAAATAATGGCATAACAAGTCAAAACAAACACACACACACACACACAAACAACAGCTCAAATACTGTACTTACAAACAAAGAGAATAAGAAAAGGCAACAACAACAACAATAATAGGAAAAAAATAGGCATAAGTAAAGCAAAGAAAAAAGAAGAAAAATACTCAAAATCTGTGAAAAGGAATTCTAAACATTTTTATGAGTAAATATTGTAAGTGAGAGCACTTAAAAAGTCTTTAAAATAAAAATACAAGTGTACGTGTGCCTGTGTAAGTGTAAGTGTGAAATTACCTCAAGTAGGAGTTGGTAAATCAAAAAAAAAAACACGCACTCATACACTTACTGTTCTACAGCAGAAGTATCGGGTCCGCCATCTAACGTTTTTTTTCAACTAGTGCTTATTTCGTGAATGGTAACACTTAGCTCATGTCTGATTTGACAGATAATTAGTTTTATCCTTCCGCTGAACGAATATGGTTGTGTATACGCTTGAACAACGCTGGGTAATATTGCGACATTACTTTGAAAATCATGGTAATGTTGCAGAATGTGTGCGAAAATTGCGTACGGATTTTGGAAGAAGAGAAGCACCGTCAGCTCCGTATGTTCGTTATCTTGTGAAAAAAGTGAAAGAAACTGGCATCCTCATCGATAAAACAAAGCGTGTAAAGCCAAAAACAGTGCGTACACCCGAGAATATTGCTGCTGTGGCAGAAAGTATGCGTGAAGCGCCTTCAACATCAATTCACCATCGTTTTCAACAATTGAACATTTCGGAGACATCATTGAGACGAATTTTGCATAAAGACCTTGGTATGACGCCATACAAAGTCCAATTGATTCAGGAGTTGAAGCCAATTGACCATCCAATGCGTTTTCGCTTCGCTAGAAGATGCCGATTTTGGCAAAAAAAAAATCATCTTTTCAGATGAAGCTCATTTTGATCTTGGCGGGTATGTAAACAAGCAAAATTGTCGCATTTGGGGCACAGAAAACCCGCACGCATACATTGAAAAGCCGACGCACCCAAAACGAGTCCGGATTTTGGTCCAGAGGCATAATTGGGCCATTTTTCATCGAAAATGAGCAAAGAGTGGCCGTTACAGACAATGGCGATCGTTATCGGGCCATCTTGAACGAATTTTTGTTCACAAAAATTTAAGAGGAGGATATTGGCAACATTTGGTTTCAACAGGACGGCGCTACGTGCCACACAGGCGAAGCTACACTCGATGTTTTGCGCCCTGTTTTTGAAGATCGCATTATCAGCCGCAGAGCTGATGTCGTTTGGCCACCTCGGAGCTGCGAATTTAAAACCATTGGAGTATTATATTATTGGAGTATTGCCGTCAAAGATAAGTGTTCCGCCGACAAGCCAGAGACAATTGACGCTTTAAAGGACAGTATTCGTGAAGCCATTGGTGAAATACAGCTGCACACAATCGATAATGTGCTTAAAAAATGGACCGATCGTGTAGGCTACTGCATGGCCAGCCGAGGCAGCCATTTGAATGAAATTATTTTCCATTAATAACCAGAAGGATTGTACTTTCAAATAAAAAATGAAATTTGAGAAAATATTCAGTAGCATTTTTTTAAGCATTTTCAAAAAAAAAAAGTTATTTGGTGGACCCTTTAGAAGAGTAAGCGCATAAATATAACGGCTTAAACTTGTTGGGAGAATTGCTAGTGAAAGTGTTTTTTAAATAGGTGTGCGTTTTCTCTTATTATGTTTGTATGGGTGAGGGAAATTTTTTTCCATTAGAAATTCCTTTAGAAAAATCACAGAAGTGCAAGCAATGCAGAGCAATTAAAATTTTTTAAATGCGAAGAAAAAGAAAAAAATTGAGAGAGAGAGAAAGAAAGAGCAAAGTTTATGGTATGAAAAAATCTACCTTTGTTATTTTTTTGCCTTTGCAAAATATCCTAGTTTAGGCTGTTTTATATGAATCTATTTCGATTTTTGCTTTCAAACACTCTTAAGTCCTCAATGAAAGACACTTAGGAGGTACATATACTAACCCCTTAACAGCCGACTGTATTAGCAGATCGTTGGTTACAAAGATAGGTAGGTAGGTAGAAGTGGCTGTCCACCCGATGAGCGGACACACTTAGGCCTCATACAGGGCCCATTGTGATACCACAGTTTCATCTTTCCCCTATTCCAGGAACCACTCGGAGCTTCCGATGAAGCGACTTAGACTGCCAATTTCCACGCATGACAGTTCATCTACGTCCTCCATGTAGTAGGCACCCAGGTGTTTCTTTCTCCTTCGACCAAGTGCCGGACATGTGCAAAGTAGGTGAAGAATGGTTTCATCCTCCTCTTCATCTCCACAGCTTCTGCAGTAATCATTCGCAAGGTGTCCAAGACCAATACGCCTCGCATGTGTTCCTATAATACAATGCCCCGTAATAACCCCGATAACAGCTTTGAGCCTGCTTCTTTGGAGCTTAAGCAGAGTCGTCGTGCGCCTTCTATCCAGCTTTGGCCAGATTTTTTGCGCCGCTCTGCCCTTATCCGAAGCTGCCCATCTACTGTTGGCAAGGTCCACGATTGCATTGTTAATCATAAGCACACTGGTACTTAAAGGGATCCCCAATGTAGAGAATTCATCAGAGAGCTCGACGGTCGTGCCCCTTCTGACCAATTCATCCGCTCTGCAGTTGCCGGGAATGTCCTTATGTCCCGGTACCCATGTGATACAGACATCGCATCGGTTCGCCATCTCATTGAGACATCTGCGACAGTCGTATACTGTCTTGGAGTTTATCACACTAGAATCCAGCGCCTTGATGGCCGCTTGGCTATCGGAAAGTATAATGATCCTTCGCTTGCGAACATTTTTGTCCGCAACAATTTTCACCGCAGCTTGAATAGCCGACACTTCCGCCTGAAAGACACTGCAGTGATCTGGTAGTCTCATAGACTTGGATATTCCGATTGATCTCGAATAGATGCCAATACCAACGGCTCCTTCTAATTTGGAGCCATCGGTGTAGATTTGTGCGGCATTACCCGTTAGGTGCGCCACACCCTTTCCCCAGTCCTCTCTTTTCGGGATGGATGTCCTAAAATTCCTTGAGAAGTCATATTGCGGTGTCATATAGTCTATGCTTCCGACAATATCAGCTTTCTCAAGTATCCTTGTATGACCAATGCTCGATGCATGCCATTGTCCAGTCGCCCAGAGACGCCTACTGATCCTGGCCGCCACACCCCTGCAGTATAGGTCGAGCGGTAGAAGGTATAAGATCATCTCCAGAGCGATCGTAGGAGTAGTGCGCAGGGCACCACTAATAATTATGCAAGCAGATCGTTGTAGCTTGCTTAACAAGTTCAGGTTCGTTGTCCTATTCAGGGATTCCCACCACACCAGGCATCCGTAGGTCAGGATAGGTCTGACCACCGCTGTGTAGATCCAGTGAGTCATCCTAGGTTTCAGGCCCCATTTCTTCCCCAACACCTTGTTACAGGCGTAGAGGGCGATGGAGGCTTTTCTTAGTCTGTTAGTGATGTTAGGTTTCCACGATAGTTTCCTATCCAGGATAAGGCCCAAGAAGCGCGCCTCCTCCTTGAGTTCCAGTTCCGCCCCGTACAATCTCAGTGGACGAAAAGGTGGAGGTTTGTACTTCCTCGTGAATAGTACAACCTCCGTTTTACCGGGATTAACACCCAAACCACGACCAGATGCCCACTCCCTAACCTTCCCTAGGGCAAGTTGCATCCTGTCTCTTATAGTGTCAACAAATCTACCCGAAATAGTGAGAACAACGTCATCCGCATAGGCAATCGCTCGGCATCCCACGTTTTCCAACATCACTAGCAGCTCATTCATCACAAGATTCCATAGGAGAGGGGACAGTACTCCACCCTGTGGAGTTCCCCTTCCTACTTCTCTGGAGATGAGCGAGCACCCCAGTGTCGGGTAGATTGTTCTTCCACGTAGTAGTCTGGATATCCAGTTCACCAGAGTATTGGGTACATTCAGTCTCGTTAGAGCGCCGGAAATAGCACCCAGTTCCACGTTATTGAAGGCTCCTTCTATATCCAGAAAAACCGCCAAGGTATACTCCTTTCGTGCCAGCGATCTCTCTATCGTACACGTTAGGTTATGTAAGGCAGTGTCAACAGATCTACCCTTATTGTACGCATGCTGTTGCCCAGATAGCAAATTGCTATCTAAGGTCTGGCGTAGTTCAACATCGATGAGTCTCTCCATGGTCTTTAACAGGAAAGAAGAGAGACTTATAGGTCTAAAATCTTTAGGTGTGGTGTGAGAGTTTCTTCCTGCCTTTGGTATGAAGACCACTCCCACTTTACACCATTCCGACGGTATGTGTTTTAGCCGAATACTAGCGGAAAACATCTCTCTAAGTATCGCGATGTGTTCCAGTTTCAAGCGTTGTAGTAGGGCTGGGTATATTCCGTCTGGACCCGGAGATTTGAACGGTTTAAAACCATTTATTGCCCATTTGATTGCCTCTACCGACAAGATTGAGTAGTAGTCTTCATGTGAATCGCTTTCCAAGACTCTCACCTGCATATCCAAGTTTTGTCCCAGTGGAAAGTGCGTATTCACGAGAAGCTCTAAAGTTTCCTTCTCTGAGTTGGTCCATGAACCATCCGTCCTCTGTAGTACACTCGGCACGAAGGCCGTATTCGCAAGAATCTTTCTTAGCCTGGAGGTTTCGTTGATAGTCTCCATATTGCTACAGAAACTTCTCCACGAATCTCTCTTGGCTCGTCTCAAGTTCTTCTTGTAGTCGCCCAGGGACACTTTATATTGTTCCCAATGCTCCGCCTTTCCGGATTTTCTCGCCGCGTTAAAAAGTCTACGCGACTCTTTCCTGAGCCTGTCCAGATCCCGGTTCCACCAGGGATGGTTACAAAGATAACCGATTATAAAAAATTTTAAACAAAATCTAAAATTAAATATGTACATCGTATCTGTATGAAGTTATGCTAGAACTGAAAATACCTATTCTTATGACAGTAGCGTATCCATAGAACAGGTGCTAAAGCTCATTTATAAAGTGTGTGTGTGTATAAATAATTTTCTTTTTTTTTCTATAAATTGATTCGTTTTAATCACATTAATTGTGTGCGATTGTTGCTCTGATTGTTGTTGTTGTTGTTATTCAACAGTGACTGATAAGAAATTTTATCTGAAAAAAATAATAAATTTGTTGTTGTTGTATTAGTGGAATTTGGTATTTGGTTGATGACAATTGATTACGTCGTCGAGTGAATGAAATGAAATCATATTTTGCAAATAAAATTAAAAACCAAGAAATGAAATCATTTTTTCATTTCGACAAAAGACCACAAAAAAAGGGGGAAAGAGGAAAAGAATAGAAATAGAAATCAAAATAACTGTGTGGCCAAAAAATAATGCCAATAATAGAGGTCAGTTAGGAAAAATACAGCAGCGTTTCGTTCAATTATTGTATACATGTACGTTAGCAGTACGTACACTATTCAATGGAATTCTTTTTTTTTTTAAAAAACATTACGAAAAAAAAAAACAATACGAAAAACACTTTATAAAAATGTTAATTGTTTTGATTAAACATTTAATTGCTTCAAACAATTCAAGTACTCATGTGCCGGATACAAGCTGACAACAATTTTTATTCAATTTCAAACCAAAAAAAAAAAAATTTTAAATCAGAATGATTTTAAAACCTCATGGCATTTGATTTATTGTTGAATATATTTGTTGTTGTTGTTGTTGTTGTTGTTGTTATAGTTTTAATAGCTGCCTGTATAGATTTTAATCCAAAATATTTGGCACTTTTGACACTTAAAATTGTAAAATAATTTATAATTTTTGCCAAAAATTCTTGTTTTTCTACATCTGATTTGCAGCAAAACATTTAACGTGTGTGCATTTCATTAATGCATCATTATTATTATGATGAGTTTGTCTGTCTGTCGTTGGCTAAATTTTTATCTGTTATTTTTCATTTTATTTTCATCAAATTTATTACGCTTGTCAAAAGAAAATCACATGTGAATTTCACAATTTTCGATATTGGAAGGTACCGCTGCATAATTAGTGGCAATGCTAAGTGGGCTTGACTATTGAACCATTTGAGTCACCTCGATCCTATTACATCCTTCTGATTTTGTCCTCAAAACCTGTGGTGTTTTATCGTTCTATTTCTTTCCACTGAAACTTTGTAGAGGAACTTTGTAGGTCTTAGGTCGGTGTTTGTACATAATGTCGCAACATACTTATGTTAAAATAAAGCCTGTAAAAAGTGCTCTTCTGCTTCTGCTACCACATGCTTTTTTGAGGCTACTTTGGCTAGAGATGCCATACTATCTATTGTACTTCCCTATGATGTCTCTGGCAAGTTTGTTACCATGACAGTCTTCACTATACTACTTAGAGCGTCCACAAGTCCAATTCCCTGCCTAGCATTTGATACGTAATATAATGTTTCCTTCTGGTATGCATTAATACCCCACAGGTTGCAAGAATTTTTTCTAATTCTTTACCCCCCTCATCAGAGCAGAATCTTCATCGCCTCAATCCCTATGATGAATCAATTCAATTACAATCCTTAGATTATTCCTGGATAGTCCAATAGCCTCTTGTGTTTACAATTTTACAACGAAAGTATGGATTGGCTCAATCATTTTTGAATGAGCCTTTTTATCTCTTTATCTTCCTATTCGTTGAATATTTCAAAAGGTCCTCTTCTCAGAAAGGTTCCGGCGTCATCACAGGTCTATACTATCTTGGATATAACATCATAATAGCCAAGTGCTCGGATGTCAGCCTGACTGTCAGATACATGGCAACGAGAACATAAATCAACTACAGAACTTAATCACAAGCTGAGTAAAGCTACAACAATCCAGAACTACCTAAGACAATAACGAGAATACTTTTTTATATAATAATTTACAAATTAAAGCCAGCATATAAGCTACGTTTTATATTACAAACACTACAATTAAAATCAATAAAATCATAAAATAAGTTGAAATCATTACATAATCTACAAAAAGGAAAATTACATCCATAGTTCGTTCTATAAAAGTCTAAAGAAAGGGGACGATAGTGCCGTGAAAATCTTGCTGGAATACTGAAATTCAGGTTACAAAGCAAAAATTCAGAATCGATATCACCTTTAACCAGATTAAAAACAAAACAAACCCCTAAAACAGTCCTTCTACGTTCCAAAGTTGGAAGTTTTATCAAATCTAATCTAGCCTCATATGACGGAAACCCATTGGCACAATCCCATCCTAAGCCACGTAAACAGAATAATAAAAACTGCTTCTGCACAGACTCTATTGAATCACTGTGACGACGATAGTATGGATTCCAAATAATAGACGCATACTCCAAAATAGGTCTAACAAGTGAAATGTATAGCAGTCTTGTTATACAAGGATCAATGAATTCCCTAGCCCATCTTTTCACAAAACCAAGAACAGCTCGAGCCTTGCCAATCATCATACTAATATGATCAATAAAAGACAGCTTCATATCCAATAATACTCCCAAATCAAGAAATGTAGTCACAGTTTCCAAAGGGCAAGAATTAATCACATAAGTGGACGAAATTACGCCTCCGCGAGAGAAAACCATGCATTTACACTTTCTCAAGTTAAGATCCATTAAATTAATTTTGCACCAAGTTACAAACAAATCAATATTTCGCTGAAGAACAGCGTGACCATGATCATCATCAAAAGTATAAAATAATTTAACGCCATCAGCACACATGAGAATATTGCAATCAGAAATAGCTCACGGAAGGTCATTAAGAAACAATAAAAACAGTAAAGGACCCAAATGGCTACCCTGAGGAACACCAGAAGTAACATATACAGTCCTAGACAATACATTCCTAAAAACAATACCCTCTGAGTCCTAAGGGAGAGTTAGGAGCCTAGCCATCGATGAATAATATCAGGAATACCGATTAATGAAAGTTTAAGAAGCACAATTCCATGATCAACCCTATCAAAAGCTTTACTGAAATCAGTATAAATTACATCAGTCCGAGCCCTGGCAAGAAAACCCCTGAAAACATGTGTAGTAAATTCAAGAAGATTAGTGACAGTCGATCTATCCTTCAAAAAACCCTTCAACATGCTGGAAAGGGGATATTAAAGATCTCGTATTACAAAAAAGAGATAATCTGTCACCAGTTTCTCCATCAACTTAGGAATAGCACTGAGTTTGGCAATACCCCTGTAATTGGAAATATTGGATCTATTACCCGACTTATGCAAAGGAATTATAAACGAACTCTGCCAAATAGATGGAAAATGACCAGCTCTCAGAAGCCCATTGAATATAAAGGTCAAAGGACCACTCAAGACAGCAGCGCAATTACTTAAAATACAGGCCGGTACCCCGTCAGGGCCAGGCAAGTATGTAAGTTTCAGTCCAGACAAAGCCTCAAGAACAGACTCCTCATCAAATGAATATATATTAGAAAAAGAGACACATCCCACTGAATAAGGATACGAATAGCCGCTACTCAGATCAGGGCCCGAGTCCAACTGCCTATAAGTAGACTGAAAAAAGTCAGCAAACATATTCGAAATATCAAGTTAACTAGAGGATGATACGCCCTCATAAAACATCTCAGTGGGAAACAAAGATGATTTATGTTTAGCTCGAACGTAGTCGTAAAACGACTTAGGATCGCTAGCGAAGTTCGACCTGACTCTAATCATATATTCCTCATAACAGCAATGATTCATTCTACGATAATCCGCATGCGCCCTAGAGTAAAGAGCATAATCAATATCAGTATCTGATCTAACAAACTTTTTAAATAACCTCGATTTCCTGTTCCTCAACCTTGACAGTCTAGCCGAATTCCACGGAGGACCAGAACGCTCCAAACGACATGAGTAGTGATATGTATGTACATATGTCCCGCATCTCTTACTAAGTATTTTTGCCAAATTTTTTTGATGTGGATAACGATTTCCCTATTTAAGATTCCTTTTTTTTAATTTATTAATGAATTCCGTTTTCTTTTTGTCTTCATTTTCGTTTTAATTTTCATAGCAGAGTGGCTTATTTCATTAAATTCTTTACAAAGTGGATTAAAAAAATTCTTTTTACTCGTATTTTGTCTCGGCGTTTACTTTTTGCCAAAATAGTTTTTCTTCTTTTCCCTTTTTCCACACTGCCCTCGCATGTTTTGCTACTTGTGGTTTGGCACAAGTATTTAAACAGAAATTTTATTATTCTAATGCTTCTTCTACTTCAAATATCAAATAGATACAGCCACAGATACAAATACACAAACGTTTAGAATGCTTAGGAATTAGGAGAGAGAGAGCATACGTATGAGAAAATGGGGAAAAAAATGGGAAAATCTACTATGACGACGAGTGTATTTTTCAATAGGAATTCAAGCACATGTTAAAATTTCAAATTTTCTTTTAGAAATTCTTCTTTTCTTCTATTTTGTATGTGTACATACATATATACATATGTATGTGTGTGTGTTTGTGTGTACATGTGCATGTAAGTAAACAAGAATTTAAAGAAAATTTTCTGTGTCTATAGTTTGTATTAGTATTTCTAGTTTTTCTCTATCACCTTCTATTACTCACTCTCTCGCTCACTCTTTCTTTCTCTCTCTCTCTCTCTCTCTCTGTTTGAATACAACATATTTGAAGCATGTGCTTGAAATCATTTTGTCTGGTAAATTTAGTATTTTCATTTTAAAATTTTGTTTTCTTCCTCTTTTTTTTCTTCTTTTTTTACTTGGTTTGTTTCCAATCTTTTTTTCTTCTTCTTATTTTTGTTTCTTTTGCTTTTGAAATTCAGCTGTTTAAACTCTTTCAAGCCATTGAGACGTGTTTTATTCGTTAGACAACTAGTGCGAGTGTGTGTATTGCGTGTGTTTATGTTTCTGAACCAACAAAATGTTTAAAATTTAAAGAAACAAGTACGCACAACAACAACAATACAAACAATAATTACAAAAAAAAAAAAAATTTTTTAAGCACTAAACGAAAACGAACACAGAGAAACAAAAACTAAAAATTAAGTAGCAAGTGTTAAGAAGAAAACGAAGAGTAACAACAACAACTGCAACAATAACTAAAAAAAAAGCTGCTTAAAATCTAAACAAGAGCCAATAAATAGAAAAACATCTAATAAGATTAAGACAGTTGTGCAGCACAAAATAGCAGTTCAATGCATACTTCAAAACAAACAAAAACAATTAATGTAACGGGTGTGATTAAGAAATTTTAGTAATTTCTTGGGTTTGTTTCTTCTTTCATAATCATTACGAATTTGTAATGAATACAATACGAAATATCAACACAAAATGAAAAATTCCCCTGTTGTTGTTATAAATAAATAGCTATTGCATCTGCTGTTAAACAAAAATTCATTGATAGAAACTATTATTTTAAGCAATACTGTTGGCACTTTTATTATCAATTATACACGTATTCACCTACTTTTCATTTTCCATGTTTTTTTTTAAGACTTTTAGTACTTAAGAAATAAAATATTTTCGAAATATTTTTTTGCATTGTTCTCAGGATATAATTACACTATGCGACAAAATAAAAAAAATTACATACACCCTGCTAATGACATAGTGTAGGTTGTGAATTTTGTTGAATAGATCTCAAAAATATTTTTTTTGATATTTCTCGAACCCTCCAAACTTTTTTTATTTGACAAAAACTGTTTTTTTTTTACTTTACGCACAAATTTCTGGATTACTCAAACATTTCTAACCCGA
Source organism: Sarcophaga caerulescens (assembly GCA_927399465.1). Taxonomy (NCBI): domain Eukaryota; kingdom Metazoa; phylum Arthropoda; class Insecta; order Diptera; family Sarcophagidae; genus Sarcophaga; species Sarcophaga caerulescens. The sequence goes on from OV656868.1 coordinate 94,564,969, forward strand.
TTTCCAAAATTTAAATCTTATTGGAAAGGGGAGAGATGGACCTTTAAAACGGTATACACATGTCTATTATTCGACTTAATATGCTATGAGTTTTGATAAGGTAAACTTGGAAAATTCGAATTTTTTTCATATTATTTCAAGTTTGTCCATTCATAGTAGCAAACTTTAATAAAAAAATATAGGATAAGTGATAATATTCTTAAAGTCTGTTCTCTTGTGAAGGGATTGATCCATCATTTGATAAAATTGTATAAAAATTACCGTAGTTATTATTTAAATAGTATAACAGTCGTGTTATATTTTTTATATATGTAATCTCATCAAATGAACTTTTAGTTCAAAAATTTTCAGAATTTTTGATGGACCTTGATTGTTTATCACAAAATGTGTCAATTTCACGTTTGAGCGACAACCAGAAGTTGGCCAATGTTTGCGCAAAGAGAAATAATAATATTTGCAAAAAACACAAATATTAGCCGACTTCTGGAAGTCGTGCAAACATGAAATTAACACATTTTGTAATAAACAATCAAGATCCATCAAAAATGCTGAAAATTTTTGAACTGAAAGTTCATTTGATGAGATGACATACTGTGAGCGTCAAAAGAAAGTGTACAATTCAAAAAAATATACATTAATAAATTACCGTTAATTCTTTTTCAAATTATTTTATTGCCAGTTTTTAAAATTGAAACAAGAAGAAAAGAATTAGAAAAAATTTGGAAATATTGTAAAAGTTTTTCGGGCACTCTCCTTAAGTGGGAAACTTGAGTTGAGATTGTTAGAATTTTATCCATAGTGTACACTTTCTTTTGACGCTCACTGTATATAAAAAATATAACACGACTGTTATACTATTTAAATAATAACTACGGTAATTTTTATACAATTTTATCAAATGATGGATCAATCTCTTCACAAGAGAACAGACTTTAAGAATATTATCACTTATCCTATATTTTTTTATTAAAGTTTGCTACTATGAATGGACAAACTTGAAATAATTGAAATTGAAAGAATTCGAATTTTCCAAGTTTACATGATCAAATCTCATAGCATATTAAGTCGAATAATAGATATAGAATAAAGATCCATCTCTCCCCTTTCCAATAAGATTTAAATTTTGAAAATTGGGTCAGAAATGTTTGAGTAATCCAGAAATTTGTGCGTAAAGTCAGAAAAAACAGTTTTTGTCAAATAAAACTAGCTTGGAGGGTCCGAGGAATATAAAAAAGGTATTTTTGAGTTCTACTCAACTAACTGAACAACGTGGACTATGTAGTTACTCGGGTGTATTTTCACTGACGCACCGTGTTATTTTTTTAATTTTTTCAAACAATATTAAGCATTCTTTTTTAATGTTTTATTTTATTTTTTTTTAATTTTTATATTTTATTTAAAAAAATTTATTTTTATTTCTTTTTGAATATATTTTTAGAATAAAAAATCTTATATTTTGCGCTGCTAAGTGGTATACCAACGACAATAAAAAAACAAACAAAAAACAAAACAAATCAAACAAATACAATGAAAAAGCAAAGGCAACGAAAAGCACAATAACAAGAACAGTACTAATGAGGAGATAAAGGGAAAAATTATAACAATTGTATGAAAATAAAAAAAGAAACAAAAATACAACTACAACAACAGCAACAAAATTTAGAAAAAATACAAATTGTTTTAGTTGTTGTGGTTATTTTATCTTTTATAACATACATGCATACATTCTCGTTTCATAAGGTTCAGCTCTCAACCAAAATAACAACAGCCAGAGACAAATCAAAGCAATTTGTACCAGGGAGCCATTAGGCACCGTTACATTTGCTCTCTAAAACTAAAAAAAAATTAAGCTAAACAAAGAACCAAAAGAAGAAGAACAACAACAACAACACAAAACAAATACCAAAATACTCACTCACTACCTCATCTAAGTAGCAACAACAACAACGACAACAACAATAATAAAAGCTAACAATAGATATAAACACAGCGAGAATATTTAAACAAATAACACAACAGACGGAGAGAGAGAGAGAGAAAGAGAATTAATTAAGAAATTAAAATACAAAAATAAAACACGAAAATTCCTCAATTTATTTCTACAATTCCTATAAAAGAAAAGAAAGAGAAAGAGCGTGAGAAAATCAAAAATAAATAATTAACAAATCAAAACTGAAAATTTTATAAATTTAGTAATAAATTAATGTTTAACTAAATAACATGCAGAAAATCAAATCAAAATAATTCAAGAAAGAAGAAAATTAATTCAAATTAAATTAAATTATATGCCATGAAAATAATTTACAAATAAAATATTAAGGAATTTAAAAAAAAAATAGAAATCCAAGAGAGAGTGTAAAAGTATAAAAGAGTAACCCAGTAAACAAGTAAACGCGAAGGGTGCAATAGAAGAAAAATTACAAAAGAAAAGAAATTCAAATTCAATTCAAATTTTAAAATGTATTTTTTTATTATAAATAAAACAAAGCAATTAAGAAATTAAAATTAAACACAATAAAAATATTTATTTAAAACGCAAAAAATTGTGAAAAGTTTCTTTTTAAAGAAATAAAAAAAAACAAAAAAAAGTCTTTTCCTGCAATAAACTTACAAAGAAAATAATAAAAAAAGAACAAAAAAAAGAGATATAAAAGTGTAGAAATATATATACTCGTATATATAGTGTGATAATAAAAATAATTTATTGTTGATTTAAAAGTGTTTTTTTTTTTTTATTTTTTTAATTGAATTAATAAATTAATAAAATTAAACCGCCACCATAGGTACCCGTTTGAGAGAGCACACCAAAAATAAAACCAAAATGATTTACATCGATGATTCAGAACCGGAAGGCGGTAAGTATTCACATTTGTAAAATTTTAATTAAATTAACAAATTTACCATACCTTAAATTAATAATTGCCTAATCGATGGTAGTGTTAAAATTTACTGAGGTACTTAATGAAACGAATGCAGAATGTTTCAAAAAAATGTTCATTTTATAATAATAAAACTAAATAATTATTATTATGATTCTATTAAATTAGTTGAAACATAAATAATATTTATTTATTATTTGTTATTTTATTTTTTTTTTCTCTTTTTTTTTCATTCAAAAAGTTTTATTATTGCCAACTAACATTGAACTTTTCCAGACTGTCTAGCGCCAGGTGAAGGCGAAGGCCATGCATATTTTCAGAGATAAGGCCTTAAATGCAATTTTGGCAAGCTAAATGGAAAAAAAAATAAACACTTTTGTACTGACATCAAACAGATTATCACACAAACGTACGGCTATGGACATTAAATTAGCACAAAACTTCATTATAAAAACAATCAGATTTTTTATAGTATTTTAGGTCTATTCATAAAAAAATTTAAACATAGAAACTTAAGATGCATATTCTTCTTTAAAAAAAAAAAAAAAAAAACAAAAATTTTGGCGAAATTGCCAATCGTCTGCTCATTAAGACCTGCAACATATCAAACGCTAGATTTTAGCTGGACAGTAAAACAGCACAAATTTAAATTTCTGGTATAAAAATAATATATTTTAATAAATAGTAAAAATATTAATGTTTTCAGTTTATTTGATCAATATTTACTAGAGTAGCCTCTATTTTCAAGCACCACGTGTAGGGTTTCTAAGCGGGAAAGAAATCCCGGGAATTTCCGTGAAATATTTTTTGGTAAATCCCGGGAAATTTTCTTCGGTAAATTTCGGGAATTTCAAATGATTTTTTGTAGTTTTTACTTTTTATTACAAAACTGACTTTTGTTTTGATACCTACAAATACCATACTTTGTACCATATTTTTGACATTTGTGTGGTAATAAACAGTAGTAAAGATAAATTACATATTTTTAAATAAAGTTTACGGAATATTTTTGGAAGTCATGGAGCGTACGAGTCAATCTTGGAAATATTTTTCTAAAACTACAGGTTATGCGCAATGTTCTCTCTGTCCAAAACGACTGATGTACAAAAGTGGATGCACAAGTGGTTTACTACGCCACTTGCGACAAGTTCACAATGTTACTTTGAAATCTGACGTAGAAGACGTTCCACCAGTGATTCCTACAACTTCATCGGGCGTAAAGAAATATTTTCAACCTACGCAGTCTTTAGAGGAAATATTGACAAGATTAGCTGCTGTAGACGGATTTTCTATCCACGCGATAACTGAAAGCTGCTTCATAAGACTGTCACTGAAACAATTGGGCCTAGATAGCCCAAAAAATCCAACTACCGTCAAAAACTTAATACTAATATGGAAAGAATTAATAAGCAAATTATTTTAGATATAGAATCTATTGTGCAAAAAAATGGTAGATTTTCTGTTGTTTTTGATGAGTGGTCTAGTATTAAACAAAGACGGTATCTAAAGAGGCTCTTGGGCGAAGAGATTGCAATTTACTGATTGCAGAAATCATCCTTGAAACGCTTTATAAAGAATTAGAAAGTAAAAACAACATATTATCAACAAATTCGTTGGCATCACTAAAGTGTCGTATAAATGAAAGAAGAGAAATTAAATTATATTCTCTACTAAAATTTTTAAAAAACCCGGATGATTATAAATCGAATAATTTTTCTTATTCAAATAAAACGGCCCTATTATTAACTGCTAATGAAATATACAAAAGACTTTTTGAAATGGAAAATCATAGTGACTACGAAACACTACTATCAGAGGATGAAACCTCAACATTGAAAAAGCTATAACAAAAAGGCTATAACCTTGAAAAGGCTATAACAAATTCAACATTAAATCCAAAGAAAAAAAAGAAGTCTGATAATGTGCTAAAGAAAGAATTTGGTATATTTGAAATAACAGGAAATCGTACGACGAACTTGAAACATTTGTATGATGCACTGCTATCTGTGAGACCCACATCAATAGAGAGCGAACGAGTATTTTCTGTAGCAGGCAACATAGCAACAAAAATAAGAAATAGAACATCTGATGAACTTTTGAATGATTTAATAATATTAAAATTTTATTTTTTGAAAGGAAAATAATTAAAATCCCTAAAATTTTACTGATCTCACTACGTTATTATACACTTCTCTTTTTTTAATATTATATTTAAAAATATATGAATTTATCTATCTGTTTGTTTTTTTCTTTATTTATTAGCCCAATTCACGATCTAGTGTAAATGGTCTTGCATCATTGCATTTGCAAAATGGTTTAGTATATTTTTACACCACAATAACAAAATATACAGAAATACTCTTGCTACAGTTTATAAAATAAACAATACTCAAAACCATAGTTTATATTTACTCAACATTTTGCAACACTCACAGCTGACAATTTATTTATTAAAAATAATAAATTTTGTTGACGAATGGAGATCCAAAATATAAAAAAAAGAATAAAAAGGGATAAACCCAACAAAAAATGGTCCGAAGAGGAACATAATCTCTTCGGTAGCCTCGTCTATTAAAGAGTCCAATATTTGTTCCTTCACACTTCCATTAGACATTTTTATAAATTGTTAACAAATATCATAAAATTAAAATCAAATATTTATTTTTTATTTTTGACAATCAGCTGTGTATTTGTATTTTGCAATTAGTGTTGCAAATCCAACCAGTAAAATTTGTTCACAATTAATAGGAAATATTTACAATTGCATAAATACAATTGCAAAAATACACGAGATTGTGAATTGGGCTATTGTTTTTTTATTTAAAAATTTAATAAAAATGTTTATTTTTGTTTAAATGTGGGTTTATTTATTAAAAAGAGTGTTTAAATTGTAGCTAATATTTATTTTTACAAATTTAATTCAAATTCCCGGGAATTCGCGGGATTAAGAAATTTTATTTTTCATATCCCGGGAGGCGAAAAAGTTCGGGAAATTAGAAACTCTAACCACGTGGCATCTAAGGGACAAAGTTCTTTGGAAAAGATTTTTGGAAATCGAGTACCAAGCGTCCCGTATTCCAATCCACAAATCGTCCAAATTTTTGTTCTTTTGTTGAGCAATAGTACATTTCACATCGTTTCAGTGGTTTTCTATCGAGTTTAAGTCAGAACTTTACGCCGGCCAGTCTAAAACGCGAATGTGCTCTTTGTAAAATCAATCCTTAGCCAGCTTAGATGTGTGTTTGGGGCCACTATCTTGCAAAAATATGAATAAAACTGGCATGTATTAAAAGCTTATGGTTCCATTTTGTTCTCTAGAATGTCCAAATACTGATAACGGTCCATTTTTTCATTAATTTTCACAATGGGACCTACACCGTGCCATGAAAATGCTGCCCACGTCATTGTGCTTTCTCGACCATGCGTTATGAACCTTTGAGTATAGCATTGATTTAATTCTGGCCGTTAAACAACCACTCTACCATCTGGTCCCATACGATTTAGCATTGTTTTATCACTCCAAAATATTTTTTCCAGAATGGGAGATCTGTACCCTTGTGGGGGCGAGCAAACGTTAAACGCTTGACTATATTTTTCTATTGGAAGAAGTGGCTTCTTTCGGCAAGAGCGTCCAAAGAGCTTTCTGTGATTAAGACGTCATCGTATGAGCCTGTTCGATAAATTTAACCTAAATTGAGAATTAATTTTGTTCAAAATATCGCCTGACGACATGAAAGGCTCCTTCTTTGACTTCCGGACAATAGCACGGTCCACGACTTTGGTTGTTTCCTTGACACGTGGCTTTCGTTTTTTGTTTTCTGCGACATTATTATGTTTGCTTTGAAGGAAATGATCACTTTATAAATCATTTTTCGCAAGCAATTCGAAATTTCGGCAATTTCAGCCAGGTTTTTCCCATTATTCCACTAGTCAACGATAACGAGCTTCTCCTCTGGCAAGCAATCTTTTCAAAGTCCCATTTTTTAAAAAAATTACTATAAATGCCATAAAATTAAAAGAATATACCGTAAGAATAGAAATACTTGAACAAAGCTTGTAGGCTGTGCACATTGTGCTAATTTACTGTCCAGCTCGAATTTAGCTAATGATACAAATTAGCAGTCAAAACAAAAAATATGTACGATAACGGTAATATTTTTTGTTAAACAACAGCTAGATGTCATCGTGCAACATTCCAGACCAAAATAATTGGCCTAATTAGGATACAAATGAGAAAAAATTCACAATCAAACTATATATGAATATTGTGCTAATTTAATGTCCATGGCTGTATATGAATTAGCAAAAGTGGTTGCCTAAAGGCATGTCATAATGACGAGTTAAAAACTGTCAATGGTTAGGCTTTATTTTTGATATTTTTGTTTGCAAATAGTTAACGTAGTTCAATTTCCTTCATTTTTCTTTAAATAATAAATTCTTATCTGGAATATTTCCTTTGTTTATAATCTTAAGTAACCCTTTTACTATCAAAAATAAAATTAAAAAAAAAACACTTCGTTAAGAAAACTTTTCCTTCGAACGTAAATCAAATTAAATTGTTTTGTTTTGTTTATAAAAAGGAAGCGAAAAGAAGGAAATTATCCTGCTGCTTAAACTTTTATTTCTTCTCTTATTTATTTATGTTATGTTAAGTCCTTAAGAGAAAAGGTGTATTTTTTTAAACGTTTCTTGTTTAAATTTTATATTCAAAAATTATAGCCGTTTGGGGTTGTATTATTTCAAACTTTCAAATCTTTATTATGCCACTTAATGTTGATTTTATTGTCTCACAAAAAAAAAATAATAATAATAAAAAAGAAAAACACATTTCCTAGCTGCTAATCTGTAATAAATTTAGTTTTTCGTTGGCATATTTTTTATTTTCCGTTTTATTTACCCTGGTTTATAGGAAAACAAATTACTTTTGAAAAGGTGTCGTTAAATCGTAAATTACGTGCGAATGAATAATGAAATGAATGCTTAAAAGGAATTGTTAAAAATAAATTTATGGCCTCAAAGGGATTATAATGCAAATTAAATACTTATTCATTTTACAAAATGCCTTTAATATGCCTTCCATATATAAAATACCACAAATTAAATCCTTAAAATACTGATTTAATTAACATTTTTATACTTATACTTATACTTGTGAATGTATGTAAACTGCCATTGCCATTGCAATTCTAATTAATTTTCATTAATCAATCAATTTGTTCTTATCCTTTTGAAAAGATTTCTTCAATTTTCTTCTTCCTGATTGTGTTATTCAATATCTGCAATAAATTGTATGGAATTGCAAAACAATTCTTTTAATGCCTTAACAAATAATGAAAACGATTTAATGAAATTCATTAAGGAAATATTCTTTCTAAACGAAGCCACACTCTGTAGTGTTTCAATATCTGCTTATAATGCATTCAAATTGAATGTAATTTTGATGATTGCACTTGCACATGCTCAATATGTTAATAATAATTGAGAAAAATCTATTCTGCAAATACAAATCGAAAAATTTAAATACAAATCAAAAAACAAATACACACAATGAGATTAAATTCTTCATGCAAAATGTTAGGTTATGATAAAAAGCGTCAGGCAAATAATATTGTTATGAAAATGAAAAATCAAGATACTGGTGTTTTGCTTTTACATCGCTTAACATTAAAATTATAAATAAAAACTACAAAAACGAAACAATGCAGTAAACAAACCTGTTTACAAATTATCATACTAATTAATATAACAAGAAACACGAGCATAAAAAAAATGATAAACAAGTAAACAAAAATACACAAACAACACTACAATAATAATAATTTTTGTACATGTAAATGGAGAACGTATTTTTGAAACACATTCAACGACATATTTGAGTATTACTTTGCAAAGTAATTTGTGCTGGGATTTACATATACATCACATACGCACATAATAAAAACAACAGTAATCTAAAATCCCTTCAATGTTTGCAAAATAGGGCATTAAAGATAGTACAGGTATCCCTCCTAGAACACGATCGATAGGTTCTTATAATATGACGTGTTATGTGAAACCGTGCTATAGGAGACTAGAAACTGGTACAAAAACAGGGGTTAAGTTCCAAAAAAATATTTTAATGCCACAGAAGAAACTTTATTTCTATTAAAAATAACAAAATAAATATAAATCCACGTAAATACATAAAAAACAAACAAAAATCGGCATAAATATATATGAATGTATATTATGAATTTAGTTTAGTAATTTTCTTCATCATCGCTGCTCAATTCAATTAAATGGGACCGTTTTTTCGGCTGAATAATATCATTTTCACTTTCTGAACTTGCATTTATATTTTGTTCACCTGCTGATATCTTTAAAAAATCCGTAATCTTGCTTTGTTTCCTTGTCCGTCCAAGGTTGTTGTAAATTTCTTGATATGGTGATAGGCAATTTTGTAATTCCCTTTTGAATTTTCGGCTTCTTTCAGCGCAAGGGTCTGCATTCAAGAACAATAATTCCAATTTTTAGCCATGTCTAAGCATTCCTGTAATTTTTTAGTGTCAAATTATTAACTTCATTATCTTCATCAGAGCTGGAATTGATTTCATTCACTTGGGGTTCGGATGCGATTTCTACCAAATCTGCTTCCCCAAATTCTTGTTCCACTAATAAGTTTCTTAAATAGCCATATCCACAAACCCTTCTCCTCCGATCGACCTAGCAAGTTCTAATATGCCACCAATTTCATTTTCTCCTGATTCATGCACGTTTTCTATCTCAACTACTGCTGGCCATATCTTTTTCCAACATCGATTTAATGTTGTAATTTTCAGTTCTTTCGGCGATAAGGATATGATATCGATGCAGTCTTGAATTGAAAATTGCTTCCAAGCTTCCTTTACATCAATAGATTTTGAATCAGTTATGTCTAAAATCCATTGTAATGATCTTCTTATGGAATAAGTCTTAAAGGTATAAATACATATTATAATTTTCTTGAAAAAAAAAATTGTGTTGTAGAAGTACCGTGTTATAAGAGGTTTTTGGAAATTTTTTTAATCGTGTTAAAGTGAAATCGTGTTGTGGGATACCGTGTTGTAGGAGGGATACCTGTATACAACCTACCAATTACATATTCAACAGTTTCATTATACAAGGACGTTTGCAAAACGATCTTGCCAGTTTATGGACTACATGAGTACCAAACTTTAATAGTTGTCTTTAAAAATCTACATTATATCGGTCACTGTACCATTCCTTTTTCAACGAATCAAACTTATTTTAACACGCGAAATAGAACAAATTTGAGAACTCCGAGATGCAGATTAGAAAGAACGAAACAACGTATATAGTACATAGATTTCAAAGGTGCTAACAAGTACAACGCTTTACCGAATGATTTAAAATCTATTGAAAGAATTACGTCTTTTAAATCTTCTTTAAAAGAACATTTATGCTCTACATTTGAATTACTTCTGATGTAAATTTTGTAAATTTTTTTAAATTTTTTAATGTAAATTTTTGTATATAATAAGTTGTATTACTTATTCGTACATAAGTATGTATGTATACGAGTATTCTTGCCAACTTTGTCTCAATAATGCCATAAGGGCGCTGAGGCCAAATTAAACTGAATTCAAATTTTGTGCAAATAAATAAACTAATAATAAAAATCAAAAAAAAAAAAATAATAAATGTAACACGAAGGCAAAGTCATAAACATTCGCCTTCAAGAGCATTCATCAGACTGTTTACTTTGTCATATAAAAGGCAAGGCAACACAAAGCAAGCGACTGAGTTAGTGAAGTTCAGTCAATCTTGTGTGAAGAAGCGGTGCGTTTGAAGAGAGTAATCGTGGTTTGAAGATCTCCGTTACAAAGATCTGTCGAATAATTGTCTACTAATTGTTATTGTTTATACAAAGGTTATAAACAGAGGAATAACAAAAAAAAAAACAATTGTTGTTATGAACAGTGTCACACAGAATTGTGCGAATAATAAAGAATTATAATTAAAACTAAACACAAATTTATTTTTATTTCATTTGAAATCTACGAGCTCATATTTTAAAAGTAAAAAACGTAACAATATGAATATGAAAGACTCTTAAATTAAAGCTCATTAGAGCTCATATTTTAAAAGTTAAAAACGTAACAATATGAATATGAAAGACTCTTAAATTAAAAGACAATGTTTCAAAATAGCTTAAAGTAAAATAAGATGCTCTCGAATGCAAAAGATGCAGTTAAAGTACTAAGAAATATACTTAAAACAAGTTTTGATTTTGAAATTAGAAAATATTCTACTAAAACCACAACAAATCATAGAAAATATTCCAGTAATACTTTTTTTAAGCAAAAAAAAATGTATTTTAATAAGAAAATATTCCAAAAAAAATACTCCAAGACTTTTTTAAAAGCATATGCAGAAAAAAAAAATAATTAATTCATATATTAATTAAACCTGCTTGGAACTTTTTTAGCTATGTTATTATAATTTATTATTTAAATACAATAATAACATTAAAAACTTTTCTAATAAATATAACAACTTTTTATAGCACAATTTAATTTTCCATTCAAAATTATATGCATTTTAATGAAATTTTCTTCACAATAATTGGCAGTCAATCAACAGAAAAAACATTTTTTTTTAAATTTTTTTTTTTCGTTTATTTCATAAATATTTAAATTATGATTATTTTTTTTGTGTTTTGCTAACAACTAGCAAAAACAATAAACAAATCAACAGAACAACAAAAGAAAATACCATTCTATAGAGAGACAAGGTAAATGAACCATTAAATCACTATTTCTCCGAGTGTATTTACACTCAAAGCAAAACATTTTTATAAAATATAGGAAATTTTAATGGCAATATACGAGAGAGGGTGGTTGGTGGATGTTTAAAGGCCTTTCCCAATGTTAAATGACAATAAAAATAAATTTGATTTTAAATTAAAAAAAAAAAACAACCAATTTTAACGAAAAACCAAGAAAATTTTCCTAAAGTGACAGCAACACTTACACACATTGTGAGTAAGAAAATAAAAATGAGACTGAAATTCTTAAACGATGACTGTGACTGTTCAAGTGATAAAATGTTTCTCGTCGTGTAATTATTAAATGGCGTTTTTAATACAAATAAAAAATATATATTTTGTGGGAACACGTGTTTCCAAAAGATTTAAAAAATTAATTTATTAAACTGTTTAAAGAACAAAGAAATTATAAAAAAAAAAAACCAAAGGCCTTGAAAATATTTTATGTTCACATGTTAAAAATAATTTTTAATATTCGAATTTATTTATTTTAACATTTAATAAGTATTTAAAAATTATTGTATGTTATTTAAAACATATTATGAAAACATAAATCTTCATTAAATTTATGCGTTTATGTATTAAAAACAATACACATCTAATAGTTCTATGTGTGATTAATTAGTGTCAACTATTTTAACAAAAAAAAATAATCTCACACCACTCATCTTGTGTGTGTATTATTTTTATCCATAAGTGTCGTAACCTACAGTTTAGATGTACGAGTATATTTTTATTTAATTTATAGAATTGAAAAATAAAAACAAAATAATAAATATTTTTGATAAAAAAAAAAAGAAAATTAATTGGCAAATTGTTGTTACTTTTTTCACAACATCATAAAAAATCTTTGACGTAGAATTAATAAAAAAAAAATAATAATAATAATAATCAAAAAATAAATAAAAAATAACGTAGAAAATTTAAATAAAAATTTTAAAAGAAAAACATTTTCACTCAATGGATGAGTGCTTCTTCCCTAAACAGGCATACAACACATACATACATACATACATATATGACCTTCACCTGATGCGTTACGTGTAAGAAAATAAAAACTTTTCTCTGACGAATAAAAATAAATGAATAAAGAAAATAAAATCAAAAATCCAAAAAATATAAAATAAAAATAAAGTTCAATAGCAACAGGGAGCCTTCACTTTTTCAGCTATAAAGCGTTGAATGATTGATGATTTTCCTTAGGCCCCCCTATAAACTCTTCATGCAATCGTTTTAGGCTATACTCTTGGAGTGTTTGCGTGTGGGTTGCGCTGTGTTATTTATGACGTCTGGGAAATGGTGTAGAAAAACATTATTAAACACTCTTTAATAATAAAATCAAATCAAGAAAGACTACAAAAAAACAAATATTTTCGGAATTTTTATGCATCACACCATTCATTTTGGTTGATTGAGAAATTTAAAATTTTTAAAAATTTAAATTCATCCATGAATGGAATTGATGTGTACTGTTTTGTATTGTATTGTAAATAATTTAATTGAAATGTTTACGATTAAAATTCTAATGAAATTGTTAAAAACTGCAGCACTTTTATTGCAATTCTTCGCTATTTATGCTGACGTCTTTTGTACAATCTGTAGGCTTCTAGAGGAATTAAATGCGATTTTAGCTATAGCTCAGCTATGCATGCGATACTTGATTGCCTTCGTAGCGCATTACATTCTCCTACGACGCGACGTCGAAACTTCAGCATTTCCTTTCTGTTTACTTTTTATGTATACAGTTTCTGTATTTTATGTTGCCAAATTCAGATTCACATATACCAACCACAGCTTAAACGTCCTAATAGCCAATTGAATTTTGTTTTCACAACTTTATCACCCTAAACACAATGTTATCCAAATTATTCCTTAATTCCCTATAGAATTTCCGACGTTATGACTGGTAACGGCCAATAATTAATGTATTCTCAACATCTACTAACTATTTGTATCACTTATTATTCAATAATGACTCTACTAGTGTTCATAATTCATTGCCTGGCAAGCAAATATATTCCCTTTTAATTTGTTGCTTAATAATACAACAGTTTGTCATCAAACTCATATAAATTTTCAAAAAATTTCCCATAATTTAGTTTGGGTCCTCTGAGTCTTTTCATTTTTGAATTTTTAAAAAAGAATTCTTTTCACATGAGATGATAATGATGTGCACCAAGGCGTATACTTAATATTCATTACAAAACATTACTCATACTCAAGAATTTCAAAGCAAACAAAAAAAAACAGACAAATTCAATACTTATTAAACACACACAATTAACAACAACAACAACAACAGCAAAAGAAAAACGAAAAAACTAAAAGACTTCTATAAAAATTTGTCGCCAAATTTTCATCGCTCTTTACCCCGCCCAAAACAAATTTTGATTTCCTCATAGAAATAATTTTTTAAACAAATTATTTACATACACGAACACACATACCCACATTGCCGTACAAAATAACAAAGATGTGACAAAAAAAAATTGTGCCACACAAATTGTAAGATAGGCGTGCGTGCTTCTGTCATAACAGAATTGAAATTGAAATTGTAGTGTGATATTCAATACGAATTCTTTACTTCCCTATGAAACTGCTATTTTGTTAAACATAACTGTTCTTTATTTTGTTGTTGCTTTTAGACGAATTACATTTTTAAATTGCATTTGCAACTATGTGTGCAAATGTACGAGTGTGTGTAAGTGTATGTACGTGTGTTTAATAAAAACTCAACCACACGATTACGTGAGTGCGTGCATAACAAATGGGTATGAAAACAAAAATTATGAAAAGAAATATAATAGACATGCGAGGGTTGGCTGCAATATAAAATTGTAAACTTATTCCTTCACAGATCGAATCGCTTAAAACACATGGAGGAGCTCGAGAGTTACAATTTATGTGGATTAACTTTAAGAAAAATTCTTTTAAAAATTCTTCCATAACTATTTAGATAAGCTTTAACATTTTGAACACACCTCGCATATGTCACGTCGTCAGCATTATTAAAATCAGCAACATTTTATAGTCGGATGCAGTTTTCATATACACAGACGAGGGAAAAGCTTATAATTCCACTTTGGCCGGGTGGCAAAATAATGCGGATACAGATCAGAAGTTTAAACGAATTTACAGTAGATGTCTGAGATAAGGGAATGCGATTAATTAGTAAAGTAAAGTTTAAATCATAAGCAATTAAAATATTGCTTTAAATATAAATTTTTAATGGACTGTGTAAACAACATTCTCATGCAGTTACTAAATTTTCCTATCTTTTGCCATTTCACTGTCTTTTTGTCTGTCGTCTGTGAGGATTATTTAGGTCATCTGACCTGGTCATGTTGTGTAGTGCATACTGTCATTGTATACATAAATATTATGGCGGATAGCGGCGTATAAAAACAAATTGTGTGTTTAAAATGAAAATGAAAAGCAAAAATCAAATTGAATTAACCATCAACCAACCAGTTTTTCAATTACAGTATTCTCTCGTATTATCATTATTAACTCAACTCTGCTGCTCTACTTGAAAGTAGTGCGAATAAAAATCATTTAAATTTTATTCTGATTTTTTTATGGCAATTAAATGAAATGATTTTTATGATTTATTAATTGAATTGAATTTTAAAACTTTTGTTTTTATTTAATTCATCCCCGTTTTTCTCTGTGTAAGGCTTTATAAGTGTTTGCAATTAAACCAGAACCGATTAAATATTAAATGGAAAATGGAAAACAACAACAACAACCACAGCAATAATAATTCACAACTCAAACTCAATTAATAGATTTACTTCCAACCACAATAATCAATTTAATGAAAATCAACAGCTTCGCTCATATTTGCAGGCGTTCTTCAAACATAGGAATAAACAAAGAAGCGAAGAGAAAGATTAACAACAAAAAATCAATAAAACATGTTTAATTATTAAAATACATACACGCACTCAATAGAAAATAAATACAAAATAAAAATAGAAAAACAATTGAACAAGAAAAAACTGAATAAAAATCCTTGAAATCATTGAAATACTTGTGGTGGCTGACTGCCTGCGAACACACACAAATCCGGAAGTGTAAAAGTAAATTGCTTAGGCTAATAAAACAATAGACAGAGACGCCACACAAACCGGATGTATTAAAAGCAACAAAGTAAAATGACGGTCTCACACACACACACACACCCACACTTAAGAAAAATACAATACATCGCACACAGGATAGATAACATGACAATGCCAATGTAAAGAAGTCGAAAAAAATTGACGAAACATGTTGTCACACAGCAGTGACTGATGTTCCAATTGATTACTTTTGCATTTCATTTGCGATTTTTTTTATAGATTTTATCAATTGTGTTCGCGTTAGTGCTCTTAATATTACGTAATATTGTAATTTGGCTTGTTTTTTTATTGTTAAAGGTACCCAGGCGAACATTTATTGTCAAAACATTTCAACAACAAATTTTATTTGACAAACGATTTTTATCTACACGTACTATAGTAGGTGTGTGGTTTGACAACTTTAAAACTTTCTTTGCTGGCTGGCAATTTTTCTTTTTATACACATGGCTAATACTCAAACAATATTGTACTGTGTGTGAAAACTAGACTGAGGAAATGTTTTGATGATGATGGTGCTTATATTAGATACTCTGTTTAGTGGAAATCTACATCGTTACTGGACAAATCAAGTGGTTGAGAGTTTCGAACTTCCCTGTCCACTGGACAGCTACAATGGAACACTGTAAGGCACTCAAAGCTTTTCTGTAGTCTAGTAGGTGGTATGGCCTATTCCCTGGCCTAATTGACCAAATGTCTAGGATATAACGACAATACAATTTTCAATTTGTGTATCGCCGTAGTCTAGTAGGTAGTGTGTTGGCTTATTAGACGTAAAGCCAGGCTTCGAGCCCCAGGCCAGACATCAAAACAAAATAAAAAAAAGTATTTCTTCGGCGATTTCCTCTCAGCAGATTTCTGACAAAAACTCTGAGAGTAAATTAAAATTGCCATGAAAAGCTTCTCAATAAAATTTGTCGTTCGGAGTCGACTTTAAACTGTAGATCCCGCCACTTATGTATAAAAATTAACACACACAACATAAGTGGTGTGAGAAACTAGGTCAATAATAATCCTGACTGAAGGGTTGTAATGACCAATTATGTATGTATGTAGGTGGTATGTTGGCTTTTAGACTTTAGATCGTGAATAAATGTGCTCTAAGACCACAGTGCCATGTCAAAAGATTTTACTTCCCCATAAACTTTATTAACGACAGAATTTGACACATTTTATCAATCTCAAGTATCTGTGAAGCATTTGAAAATAAAAATAGAAATTTTCAATGCAGGAACACAATTTATTTACATTGTATTGGATTGTGTTAAAAACCTAATTCAAAAACATCTGCTCATATTCACATTCCCACCTCCCTGTTGTATTTACCTGCCTGCCTGCCTGCCACAAGTTATTGTCACTTACTTAACATGTCATTAAAGCTTAAATTGATTCAATCAAATGGAGTGGCAATATACGAGTACCGAAGAAAGAAAAACACCTCCAGGACTGTCTATTAATGAAAGAAAGAAAAAAAACAATAAATTCCAATACAAAAATGGCTAACAAAACAAATAAAAAAAAGGAAAATAAATTGAAATTTTTATTCTACTTTCAGATGACATCTACGTATTGCTTTAATTAGAAAAATTTTTTAAATTTATTTCGTTTTTATTTGGAGCACAAAGAATTTAATTTTAAAAACCCGAATAATAAACTTTTCTACGATTTTGTATGTTTTTTCTGCTGTTCTGCCAGCATTAAGCAAAAGTAGTTCACCACCATTTGTTGTTTGTCATGTAAATTAAGGAAAAATTTAAACAAAAAAACAAATTTAAGAAAATACAAACAAAAACAAAATAAAACAAAATAAAAATGTTCATAAGTCTTTTTTTTTTCTTTCATTCTTTCTTTATTTTATATCGCGCTCTGTAAAAAGGGGATATTTCAACATCATCATTAAAAAATACTCTTTTCGTACGCACACACACACACACAATACTCGCATGCAATTTAATATCGTAATGAGCGACAGACAGGCAGGAAATAAAAATTAGATTTATGGCGACCATGGTAAACGCTTTAGCGAGAAGAAATGAATTGAGTCAAGTCAAGTCAAAATTTCAAACTTTGACTTTTTTATAAAATTTTATTATTCAACAGCCTCATGTCCTTAGGTTAGCCTAAGTGGAGAGTCTAGCTAGAACCAAAGGAAAGATCCCACTTAGGCCAGCGATGAGATACAATGTGATATTATAAATCGATGTCCAACTAGAATACCAAGCCTTCGCCAAAGGAATTCAACTCGACTTCAAAACAAATCTTGATATTGCCACAATATTTTGGATTATTTTGGAGAGTTCAGTGAAAGATAACAGAGAATAAACAGACAAGAACCTTAGCCTTCTGCTTGGTAAGAGTCCAGCACTGACACTTCTACAGTAGCTACACTCTCATCATGCCTTGCAATAAGACAGTAGATTATAAGAACCGAAATAGTTTGTCATTACAATGACCAACTGACTCGAATCATTCATCAAAATTTACAGCCTTAGTTATTGTTGCATTTACAAAAAAATAAAACAGACACACAAGCAAAAAAGACAGAGCAGCAAGCAGAGCAAACACACAACCTTCTAGTGAGTATTTTAGTGTTCGTATGCGAATCATACCAAATTCAAAAAAGGATTAAAAATGAATGCTTTAAAAACATGAAAGGAAAGTTTGTTAAAAACAAAAAAAAAAATACTTATTTTGTGAATCGGGTAAATGTTGAGTTATGGAGAGAGAGTCGAAATCAACAACATATCATACGTGTTGTTATGTATGAATATGATAATGAGTACTTCAAACTTTGAATATGATTAGAGGTTCCATGATATTAAAATAAGTATGAATGCGTATAAATATTAGAAATTATGAGTATGATGCGATTCTACTCATCTTTTTGAATACTCATTGCTGATCTCTGATTACGACCCAGTTTTCCACACGCCTCATGTTGTAAGCATAGCTGCCAGATAGATAAAGCACTAAATCGTCGTATATTAGAAAAAAAATCGTCAAAATCGTCAAAGCAATGAACGTCTTTGAATCGTCAGAAAATCGTCAAAAAAAAATAAGTAAATAAATTAAAAGGTTTTTAAAAAAATTCTGTGTGATGTTCGCTGGAACCGATACATTTTTTAGTGCCTTGTCTTCTTAAGGCGGTGCAGGAAATATTTCACTTCATCTGATCTTCTTATTATTTACACAACTTATATCCGACCAAGAATAGACAACAGCTCTCATATATGGGCCGGTGCCTCAACGTCTATTTTGAGATTTCTCGATCGCGTCCTGGAGAGGGTTTGGTATCATTGATTTATTAGAGCATCGTTGTAATGTGGCTTGTGTTTCACTGTTCTATTGGCACTACAACGGATTTTGCTCGTGTGAAATAAAGGACTTGTTCCCGAGAATCATATAACACTCGTGTTTCTCGGCGAGCATCTCCATTTGTGGTCGATTGGCTAGTGGATTGCACTATGCATTACAGACAAAATTCGTTCTTCTTTCGTTCTCCTTTATTGCAGAGATCTTTCCTATCACTCGTGTCATAAAAGGTTTCAAATCTCTTTCCTCCTCCCCATAACATATTTTCCTAGTTTCAACGCAATGTACTGCATGAGTAGCGGCTATTCGCTGTTGGTCGAAAAATTTTTGTTGGTAATGGCACTTGACTTTGGTTTTCCTAGTTTTCCAAATGGTCTGCAACCGCAAATGGTAAATTATGCTCAACTACGAGTGTCAATCTTATTTCAAAATTCTTAGTATTGCCTATTATATGCTGGGTAATGTTAGGGTATTTGAAGATATTTGCAGAACTTACCATTTTTCTTTAAATACCTGACCATTAATTTTTTTTTTTAAATTTCCTTACTTATTGGCGCTTTTATAACATAAATTATTTAGCATTTTTTGTTGGTAAATAATTTAAAAATATAATACTTTACTTCTTGTTATTACTAAACTAAATTTGAAAAATTAAAAATTTCAAAGTAAATACAAAGCTTACATTAAAAAAGCAACAAAAAATACGTAAATTTTTAATTTCTAAAAATCGTCAAAATAAGGGCATAAATCGTCAAATCGTCAATATGATATTTTTGGAGCACAAAATCGTCAAAATTACGATAAATCGTCAAATCTGGCAGCTATGGTTGTAAGTGTTCATTTTTATTCATGAGTGGCGGCAACGATGACTCTGAACGACAGATTTTTAAGAAAATTTTGAACTTTTGCCAGGAAACCTGCTAAATATCCATTTTAACTAACATGACCTTTGACCCTCAAAAATTGATTTCTTTAGTTTTATAGCAGCATTGCAAAAGAAAGCCTTACATCAGGCAACATGCCTGCTTTATTGCTGTAGAGTGTGAAATAAAATTTCAAAAATAGAACAACATGACTGGCAGACAGACAGACAGAGAGTCATTATTTGTTTTGTGTGGCATGTCACCATGGAAGTAAGTGTTTAGGTCTGTCAAGGAAAGTGAACCGCAGATCTACGCAATATTCATTCATATTTTTATTTTTTTTTTATTTTTTACTTTTTTCGATTCTTTTTCTTTTTTTTTTTAATTAATTTAATGAGCACAAATGTTTTAAAGGGAAAATTCTAACGGGTTTTTTAAGCACCATTTACGTTTTTTTTTTATTAACCAACGTGAGATTTTGTAATATTTTTCTTGTTTTTTTTTTTTGGTAGTAAATAAGAATGAAAAGTGAATTTCAGAATACAGGAGAATTTTGTGAATCGTTGTATAAATTAATGAATTTATTTTTGTTTTGCTTAGGGTTTTAATACATTTTAAACATAACTGTCTTTTCTGTCTGTCTGTTTGTCTGTCTTTATATCACTGTCTGTCTATATTTTTGCTGTGGTTTTCTTCCTTTTTTTTTTTTTTTTTTGTTGCATTAATTTGTACTGTTTAAAGAGTGTTTTCATGTGGCACAAACATAATTTTTTTTGTTGTTTATGCTGACAGCAACGATTATGTTAATATGGCTGTTGCTGTTGTTGATGTTGATGCTGTTGATGCTTCATGTTGTTGATTATAAATGCATAACAACAACTGCAACAACAACAATTGTATACAATATTCAACATCATGTGCATAAATGATGACGTTGATGCAGCAGGCAACAGCCACAATCGGTTTTTGATTTGAAATATTTTTGAAGAACAAAAAACAAAAAGTAAAAACAGAATTGCAGACATTCACATGTTAAATGTCTAAATCATAATGAATTTATCATAAAAAAAAGAAGAATGTATCGTGAATAATTTATTTTAAAAAACAACAGTCTCATAGAATTTAAATTTCTTTTTTTTTTCCACTCAATTTAATGCAAGCAGAATTTCGTTTGTATCGCGTAATTGTAATTGACTTTAATTTTCCTGTAATTTTTGTTGCATTTATTTTAAAGTAAATTTAAATTTAATTTATCCTTTAAATTAGCACTCTCGTTTTTTTCCTTTTTTTCCTCGTTTTCTATTTTTCAAAATATCCTGCTTGTCAAAGTTCCCTACTTGTCGGTCGCGTAGTCTAGGGAGTAGTTTGTCGACTTACTAGTCAATACGTCTAGAGTTCGAATGCCATTCTTGACATCTTGAAAGAAAACAATTAACAGCAGTCTACTGCAAATTTCATAGAAAAAAACTTTACTTGGCTGTTGTTCGAACTTCTCATTAAAGTGTAAGTCAGTCAATTCCTGACCAGACTAGGTGCTATGACTAAAAGCTTGTAACGGCCATTTAGAATGCCTTAGTGTACCGACATTCAATTTCCTAATTATGGTCCACGCCGATTATGCATTAAGGCACCAGCCAGTTTAAATAAAACATACACATCAACCAGGATTATGACCTACATAGCTTCTCTCACCACTTATGTTGTGTGTATTAATTTTATCCATAAGCAGCAGATTTCCAAACGACAGATTTTTGAGAAACTTTTCATGGCAATTTTATTTGCTGTCAGAGTTTTTGCCATAAATCTGCTGAGAGGCAGTCGCCGAAGAAATATTTTTTCATATTTCGTTTTGATGTCTGACCTGGGGCTTGAACCGTGGCCTCACGTCTAATGAACCAACATACTACCTACTAGACTACGGCGATTATAAATTTAAATAAAACTGTCGTATTATGTTATAGTCGTAGTCTAGTAGGTAGTGTATTGGCCTATAATTTTTCCGCTTAAAATTATTAAAGAAAAAATTGAATTTTGAAAATACTTTCAAACTTTTTATATTTAGCAGGGTTCCCAACTAAACACTCTTGCCTTTACTTATTCTTCTTCTTCCTCTAATCTTCTAATATATATTTTTAGCAAACGTCATCATAAAAAAAAGTATTTCAAGCATATTTTTTACGATTATATTTTCATCAGCATTTATTTGCAAAATGTATTCCACATCATACATAAGTGGCTCAAAAGAAAAAAATTAACGATTTAAAATTCCCATCCTTGGCAATAAGCAAACAAAAAAGAAAAAAAACTTAAAGAGGGTCTTAAAATTAGCATGTTTAGCAAAGAGTTTTAAGTTTCGATGGGGGCTTTTGCCACCCACTAAACTTCAATTTTAAAAATGATTGTCAATAAAAAGTGAAAAAGAGAGAAAGAATGAAGAAATATAAGAGGCAATAATGACTTGAATAATGAAAATATAATGGCAAGTAAAACTGCAAAATTTAAATTCAAATTCAAATAAAAAAAGAAAAAAACAAAATTATGCCACATGAATAAAAAAAAATTTCACAAAAATTATACGCCATGAAAATAAAAGACGATGAGTTTAATATGAAGCGTATGATTAATATTAATTGTTTGGTTAATATTTTCCTTTAAAGCTTTCTTGATTAAAAGCCATAAATGTTAACAACTTGTCATAAAAAAAAGGAAACATTTTCTGCTAATTTGGATAAAAAACACTCTTTTATTAGGCATTTCCTTCGGTAGCTTCTGTACAGCTATACAAACAACATTGTCATCATCAAACATCACTTACACGCTTCAAAAAAGCACTTAAAAAGTATGAAAAAAAAAAATTAAACTGTCTGTCTGTGTGTAAAACTTTGTTGTTGTTGTTGTTGTTGTAATAATAAAGGAAAAATATTTATTTAATATTCTTGCATGATATTGTTTGTATGTAACGTTTTTTTTTTTATTATTGAAACATAAAATTAAAAAACGTTAACGTTAACAGAAAACGTAAAACGGAAAAGCAGAATGGAAAACCGAAAATATTATATTAAAATGGCATCAAAATTAATTTTTATTTTTCGGCATAAATTACACATGAACGCACAATTATGCCAAGAAACATAAAAATTCTCACAATTCCATCGAATAACCAGCATATTGGCATTCGCATTCGCATTGGTGTTGGTAATGGTGATGGTGATGGCAAAACGGTTTTATTTTTATGAATTTATTTATGAAAGAAAACTATACAAAAATAAAAAAAAAAAGAAACAAAAATTATTAAAGAAACAACAAACATTATATTGAGAAATAAAAATACCATGACATTAACTGAACTTAATGACACTTTCACGCATCAAGCCATCCATGCAGTCATACAAAAATACTGGTCATACATACCCAACACACAGACACACACACACAAATGCTCACTCATACATAGAAAACATATGTATATAAATACAGATGAGAGGACATATGTACTATATAAAATAAATAACTCAGAGTATTGTAAAAGTAATACACCAGGCAACAGAACATTTCTTTTTAGTCTTTCGTTGTGTTGTTGCCACCAAAGGTTCCATTGAATTTCGATCTATCGCTGAAGACTTGCATAGAGTCCTTTACAGCACTATTTTTCCCGACTTTTTTGGCCGCAATGAACATCCTGAATCTCATTGAAAAGTCCAATGTTTACTGTAAATCTATTTCGATTTTTGTTGTCTGGTGTAATCGAAATTCAATATCGCCAAACAAAACGTAACGCATTCACGACCATTATTCACTTACACCCATGCAACATGAGTAACATCAACAACAGTAACATCAACAACAGCAAAGAGAACAAAAACGGCAACATTGCGTGGAATCGTAAAAAAACGAAAAAGAAAAACGAATAAAAAAATCACATCTTGTGGGGTACAACCAACCATCACGACCACCATCGTATTTTCTCTCCTGTTAACTACTGTTACTGTACGTTTCTGTGTTTGTTTTTCAATCAAAGCTGTGTTCGTTGTTGTTTTCGTTTAGTAATTAATTGTAAAACATATTTTTGTTGTTGTTGTTGTGTATTAAAAAGAACAAAATGAAATCAATTTTACATTTATAGCCCAGCCGCATTGTATTTCAATAAAATGTTCTTAAATGTGATGGAGTTCAGCATAAAATTATAAAAAAAAAAAATATTGTCACCAGGTTCTTATGACTTGAGCTACTTTTTATTTCTTAAAGTGAATTACCTTCCCATGGAATATTTTATTATAATTGTACACAACTTCATTTGTGTCACGGAAAATTAAATTCCATTTCATTTTTGTCTTGGATAAAAGCTGGGCATAGATGATTTTGCCTACGATATTGGCACTTGATTAGATAGTCGCCGTACTCTAGTAAGTAGTGTATTGGCTTATTAGACGTAAGACCACGATTCAAACCCCAGGTCAGACATCAAAATGAAAATATGAAAATATTTCTTTGGCCACTTCCTCTCAGGAGATTTCTGGCAAAAACTCTGAGAACAAATAAAATTGCCATGTAAAGTACCTGTCGTTCGGAGTCAACTTTAAACTGTAGGTCCCGCCACTTATGTATGTATAAAATTAACACACACAACATAAATGGTGTGAGAAGCTAGGTCGTAATCCTGACTAAAGAGTTGTAATGACCAATTATGTATGTATGTATTGGCACTTGATCCCTTCCCTTTTCCTTTTTAAATACAGATGAGAAGACATATGTACTATATAAAATAAATAACTCAGAGTATTGTAAAAGTAATACACTAGACAACAGAACATTTCTTTTTAGTCTTTCGTTGTGTTGTTGCCACCAAAGGTTCCATTGAATTTCGATCCATCGCTGAAGACTTGCATATCGCCTAGATAGATAGCAGAAGGTGACGTCGTTCGTTTGCAGGACTTGATTATTTTCGGTATTCATTCGTATAGATTCTAACTCCATTTTTCATTTCTAACCTATAAAGCGGTTGAACATTTAGAGATTATCTTTGCTAGTAAGTGACTTTTAAATTGTACCACCACAGACCTTTAATTAACACGGTTTTAAAGTTTTCCTTTACCTGTCATCTAGTAAAGATTTTCATCATTCATATGCGTGGTATAAGAAATAAAGAACTTCTTTTGATGCGTAATTATGCCAAAAAAAACCGGGGAAATAGTTCATCATATGGCAGCTAACGATAATCATTTCTTTGAAAAAAATTTGCAAAACATTTCATAAATTTTATTTAAAATGAATGTTAATATGCAACCAAATATAATGAATTCATCACTTTCATTCATTATTTCTCATATCTGCAAAACAAAAAACTATTTCCGAAGCTTCTTACTTTAATTTCTGATTATGTTTTTACCACTATTTCCCTCTAAACAAAACATAACAAATAAAAGAAAAGAAAAAACAGAGAAAATATTTTTTAAAATTGTTATCTCACTCATTATCATTCATCCTCAGGCTTTAGTAGAAGAAAATGCCTGGCAATGTTTAGAAACCTTCAATGAATACCAAGGCGTATGAATACTTTTAATCATGGCATGGCATGGCATTAATATTCATCATACGCTTCATTATAAAAACGCAAAGAAATATTGTAAAGGAGATGCATACTCTTTAACCTTAAACTTTTACTTCTTCTCTTTAGTTTTACTTACAATTTACGAAACATAAAAGAGAACTCATAATGAATAACTATTCTAATTTATTTTTTATTTCAATGATTTTCAAAAGCTTTTGTTGAAATACTTGCCATTTTGTTTCTTCTTTTATTTTCAAAGGAACATTTATAAAAATCAGCATGAATTTAGATTCCAAGCAGAGTATTCATTGCGTATTTTTTTAATGTATAGAAAGGTTAAGGCTTAGTAAGCTAAGTTATAAAAAACAAAAGGAGAGAGAGAGAGAGCGAGAGAAAAAATGAAACTCATTAAAAGTGTTTAAGAGATAACATCTTAAACTCTAGGCATTTAAAAATTCAAAGACAAGCTTCTTCTCCACTTATTTGTATGCTTACAACAGATTAAACTCTTAACAAATGCAAACAATCAAGGTTTTACTGTTAATGAAGGCGGAGAAAAAGAGCGAGAGAGAGAAAATGAAAGAGTTAAACCACTAAAGCCTGATGTTACGATTTCTTTAAAATAAACAACATTGTGTGCTGCCTAAGCAATCAATTCAATCAAAGTAAACAAACAAACATACACCCATACGTGTGCAGTCAGAACATACGAGTACATATACATACTTTTACTGATAGACAACTGCTTATAAATGTATGTATGTATGGGTGCCTTTCTCTGTGTGTCAATGCTAGTAGCAATAAAAATGAAGAGTAGCAAGAAACCATAAACGTGACTTTAAACATTTATTGTGTGCTACACCATCTACACATGCAGAAGTGTGTACATGAGTAACTATGCTGTGACTCTGCCCTATTGTTGTGTTGCTATTGTGCTGTGTTGGTCTGTGTTTGTGTTTTCAACCATTACAAATCACTAATTGTTGTTGTCATTGTTCAATGATAATAATGGCGTATTAATGTAGTTGTTGTCATCGTTGTCGTAGTCATCGACGTCAGCATCATCATCATCATTATAACTCGTTGTTGTTTTAGGTTTGGATAATTTGCCATGAAAATGTATTGTGGCCATATTGATGAGAGCACTACGTGTTTGTTTATTTTACTCTCCATCTCCCTCTCTCTCTCTCTCTGTCTTCATTATCTTTATAATTTTGTAGTTGTTGGTGTGTGTGTGTGTGTGTAACATAATAGTTAATGAGCAAAATTATGCACTTGTCAAGCACATATTTAGTTGTAATGATTATGATTCTCAACTAAAATTTTAATGACTATTACTCACACCACTAATGTGACATTCACTTTTGCTCTTTTGTACTCTCTTGCACCACTACAACAATCATATGTAATGTCATGTCATGTCACATTTTGCTAACGTTGATTTTATTTATAAAATCATCATTGTTGTTGTGAGTCCGTGTTCAACTACTGTCTACTACTACATAAAACTCAAGTGTATGTATGTATATGTAATGTTTTTTGTTATTGTATCGTCCATTTACTTATTATAAAGCAGTTAAAGGTTATCATTTATTTATTTTGTACACAGAATAATTATTTTAAAGCCTTAGTTCGTCTGTGTGTGTACAGATACGCAGAGACGATTGAATTGTAACATTGAGAATTATAAACTAATTAAAATAGCAACACCCATTGTATCTAAATCACTGTAAATGTGTGTGTGTGTGTGTGTCTTTATATCAATTTAAGTGAGCAATAATGTGATGATTTTAATTTAAATGATCAATTGTAAACCATTTAATGAAATGTGTCACACTGTAATTGTAAAGACTATGCAAAGTCTGTTCAAACATTTATGCATAAACAGGTTATTAAATAGTCATTCACACATAACGGTTGTTAATAAAACCGTTAAAAAGAGGGGGGGAGGGGTTTCGAAATAAACAAACAATTTTTATAGCAGTTTCGGTTGTGTCTGTCTATTGGTGCACTTGGTAGTACGAACTTAGGTACACAGTTTAGCGATCTTTGATTTCGATCATGATTTCGTAAAAGGTAACCAAGAAGACAACCATAACCTACATTGTGGTTACAGTACAGCAACTCACAAAGAAATTTAAAGGTGAAAAAATTGTGAAATTAATTGTAGAAAAAAGTTGTCGATGATTAAGATGTTAACAGAGAAATTCAGCGTAGTTCATAGATTAAGAGACTAAGTGATGAATAACGCATGCTTTGGAAATTAAATTATGTTTATTGTCCAAGTGGAATATATCTAAACTCTTAAGACTTACAAAAACTTGGTCTGAAAAATTGAATATGATTGTATACAGGGATTGATTCAGATTTGATTGAAGTACATCAGCTTTAAGTTTATATGGCCTGGGCAGGATCTTAAGGTATTGATGAAACAACTAATGTGATCGAAGGCAAGGAAGTTAAAAGAACTATGCATCATTTGCTGTGCTACTATCTAACTCTAGGGCAACGTAAGTGGACATTACTGGACGAAAATTGTTTGCAGCACCTGAACTAATTTTTGGGCTCACCGCTTATCTAAACAAGTTCCACACCATTCATGGCCAATCTAATCAAGTTCCTATTATCTTAAACTATTGTAACCGAAAATCTAATTTTAATCAGTCACTTTGACTTTTTACTCTGCAGCTTAAATCGTTTAATTAAAGACAAAAAGGAATTTCTAACTCTATTCCACACTTATGTATGTGCAACTCTTCCCTCATGCACTAACCGAAGAATGAATAATAAAAACAGTTTTTACTTAAGTAATGCTCATACGAACCCTATTATTTTCGAAATATTTCCTTAGCACACAGACAATCAGCCAAAGAAACAGGATGAGAGAGAGAGAGAATGAATAGAAATTCCAAAAAAGAATTTATACACAGATTTAATAGAGATTTTCTAGCTTTTAACCATATTTACATGAAACTGTATACAATTTCTATGCTTTGCTTCACTCACCACTCCACTCCCCTGGAAAGTTTTAATCAACATTTACTGCAGCTTATCAAAAAAAAAAAAAAAAAAAAAAAAAAAAAACCAAGGAGAAGAAAAAGTTCTCATAAATGCATGGATGTGTGATTTTCATGGTTTTCTGTTTGTGGCCTTTTTCTAACACATGTAGAGCAGCAGTAGTATGTAAACCAAGATATGAATTTTTCTGTATTGCATAACCCCACAATTTCACATTTCCTGCCCCTTTTTTCAAATCCTTTTTCTTTTCTTTTCTAGTTTTTTAATAATTTTTGTTAGTTTTTCGTTTTTTTTTTTTTTGTTTTGCATATTTTCAGGCCCTTTTATTTATCTCCTCCTCTCTGCTTCTTGACTCGTTTCACCGGTTTTATGTGATGGCTGTTGTCATTGAATAGCTCTGGTGTCACTTTTTTGTTTTTTCTTTAGGTTCTGTTCTGATTATGTTTCAAATTCATATTGAAAAGGGCCAGGTTTGCATGCATGTGCGTCGTTCGTTGTCTGTCAGTATGCATTGATAGAGATTTTTGGTTTTTTTTTGCCCATATTTTGTGGCCATTCTTGTGCTGGTTTTTTCCCTCTTTCATACCATGTGTCAGTTATCTGCAGACTATTTTTTGATTCTTTTTTTAACCTTTTTTGTTTTTTTTTAATGTTATGATTGCACTTATGCTGATTAAAGTTTTGCATTCCCTTAAGCTTTTATTTATAAGCTTTTATTTTTTTTTTTTTTTTTTTTGGAAAGGGGGAGAGGAGGTTTCAAAACCATATCAAATTGTTGAAAACAGCCTTTGAAATGCTGAATATAAAAAAAATATTAAAAAACGGTCCTATGAATGATTTTTGTTTATTATATGATAGGCAATAATGGCAGCAGCCACAGCAGCAGTAATAGTTGCATAAAATCTTATTTACTTGACTTTTTGTAAAGGAAAAAAAAAGAAGAAAATTGCAAAAATATAAAGAAATGAGAGAAATAATAGTCATTACAAAATTGTTTTAAGCAATCCTATCCTAGTCATTGGCCTCCCTTGAGTTCTTCCAATCTAAGGCAATTCTTATGAAGTCTTTAGAGGATTTTTTCGAGATCCTTCGAACCTTCACAACCACACCAGAATTTTCGAAAAATGATCGCGATTGCATCACTACGTTTGTAGTAAATTTTAACTGTTTTTACACTCTTTTCGATCTTTTCGATCCATGCTCGTAAATACCACAACTTTTCCTAAATAAAAGACACTTCAGATTAAAGATATTTAACAGCCAATAGCGGTGCCAGATCAGCAGTTTAGACAACGCTGCTTCCCTACAGATAGTGTAGAGCTCTCTCGCTGTAGAGCAATTAAAAACATTTTTTTTTCTTCTTCATTAAAAAAAGAGAACAATTTTCTAAACTTTTAAGAATTTTGTTTTTAAATTTTAAAAATTTTATAAATTGTGCCATCATTTTGCTCTTTTCTACTTGTTATGTATTATAATAAATTATGCTTATGTATGTATAATGAAATGAATATTTTATATATACAATATATTATACAATATTTAATAAAAGTTTATAATTTTCCTTTTTTTATTAACGAAATGTTTACATGATTTTATGATGAAAAAAAAAAAGAACTATTCAAATCAAATTAAATTATCGACTTTGTTTATTGATTTTTAAATGTTTAACAATAAAATACCACCCACCACCATTCATTTTATTAATTTATGCTTAAATACACTCACTCCATTATTATTATTGAATCAGAATTGATTGTGTTGCATGAGGCATATAAGCAATATTATAATATAATATTTATTAATGCGAATTACTTCTGTTACGTATACGTTTAGGTGGCGTGTTTAGCAATTGTAACAACATTGTGTTGTTTGGTGTTGTTTTCTTTTTTTCTCTCTTTCTATCTTTTTTCTATATAAACAACCATATTAATATTGTTGTTGTTATTTTCATTACACCGTTACTGTTTCATTTTAAGAGAGCGGGTGCGAGAGTGATAGAGAGTCAATGTCAAGTTTACATGTGATGGCAATTGTACTCGTTTTTTTTTCGTTTTATTCAATTTTGTTGTCACTGTCGCCATTACATGTTCTTTCTGCTCTTTGCTCTGCAGACTCTCTTGTTTTCGTTGTTGTTTTTTCTTTTCATTTTCTTTTTTTTTTTTTTGTTGCTTTTGTTTAATTTGTAGTAATTTATTTATGGTGCTGAAATTCTTTAACAATAGCAATGCACAATAACAACAAAGAGAGAACCACTATGTAAACAACCGAAGCAAAGGCAAAAATGTTACACCAACAACAATAAAAACAAGCAACAACAACACAGTTGTGTTTGGCAAGCAAATTATTTGGATAAGAGCCGAGCACACACATACACCACAGCAACTGTAAAAAATAAACGAGAACAGAAACGAAAACAATAATAAAAATAACATTTAAACCAACAAACACTGAAAGAAATTATTTCAAAGTTTTCAAAGAGATTTTTAAAACCAAATTTAAAATTAAAATCCATGAAGAAAGTTATTAATTTGTTAATAATAATCTGAGCTTATTTTACTAAAAATAATAAAAAAAAATTGAAAAATTGCTTTATTAAATTAAATTTAATTTAAATTTTTCTCAGTGCTTTTCTTTTGCATATTTAGCAATAAATTTCAGTTTAATGCTGTAGTGTTTATTTAAAATATTTAAAATAAATTTTAAAAAAATGTAAAAAGAATTTTCGCAACGCTAAAACACAAAGTCAAGGTATTTTTCAAATTTTTTTTTTTGTATTTCTGCTATTATTTTTATTTTTCTTTTTTGTTTTCAAAAAGTAAAAGAAAAATTATTTGCAAGACTTTGTAAATATTTAATGACTTGAACAAAAACAAACAATTGACAAATACAAGTTAATGAAGGAAAATGCCAATGCTGCACAATTTTAATCACTTAAAATCTTTATGTTCAAAAAGAGAAAAAAAAAAATGGAAGAACAATTAAAACAAATAAAAATTAATTTCTTAAAAATTCAACAGCAAAAGAGAACGAAATGTATAGTTTAATTATATTTTATTTTCTACCATTAAACGTTATGAGAGAGAGCATGATCTCCTCAAAGTATCACAATCTGTTACAGTTTGATTCAGCGTTGATTTTTCAAAACCTGAATATTGCATTATAATGTTATTATTACTATGCTTTCGGCTTTTCTTCTGGTGGCGCAAAAGTAAACTTCCGATGTTTTTTGGCTGTAATTAAAAAAAAAAATGAAAAACTTTGATTCTTCTTGTGGATTATTTTTATTTGGTCTTTTAATTTTTTTTACATCAAGTCGAGAATATGATGTCATGGCATTTTCCATCACTTTGGCCAAAACTTCCGGCGATAGGTCCTCACATTCTTGACGGATATTGTCTTTAAGAGCTGCAAGAGTCTGAGGCTTGTTGACATAAACCCGCGACTTCAAAAAGGCCCACAAACAGAAGTCTGGAGCGGTCAAATCAGGCGATCTTGCTGGCCAGTGTAATTCGCCAACACGGGAGATTAGGCGCCCGGGAAATGCATCCTTCAGCATATCGGTTGTGGCACGTGCAGTGTGTGCCGTTGCACCGTCCTGTTGGAAACACATGTTTTCCAATCCCAATTCATCAAGTTGCGGCAAAAAGAACTCGTTGATCATTGCTCTGTAGCGCTCACCATTCACAGTAACCGTTTGGCCCGCGACGTCTTCGAAGAAAAAAGGTCCGATAACTCCTCCAGCGAAAACAGCACACCATACAGTGACTTTGAGCGGGTGTAATGGCTCTTCGTGGGTTACACGCAGATTTTCAGTGCCCCAGAAGCGTAAATTTTGCTTATTTACGTACCCGCTAAGATGGAAATGGACCTCATCACTCATGATTATTTTTGATGAAAAATCATCTTCCTCTTGGTGGTGATTAAGGATGGCTTGAGCGTATGTTAGACGCGATTGGCGGTCAGCCGCTAACAGCTGATGCACCGTCTGGACTTTGTACGGAAATATCTTCAAATATTGTACCAAAATTCGCTGTAAAGACCGTTCACTGATACCCATTTGCGTGGCACGTCGTCTGGTCGATGTCGACGGCGCTTCCATGACATCCTCGGCTACAGCAGCAATATTCTCTGCAGAACGGCTACTCCGGGGTCTGCCACGCCTGGCAGCATCTCGTGTTGTGCCAGTCTCTTCGAGGCGAGCGGCTAAACGTCGCAGTGTTTCACCAGTAGGCGTTGGACGGCCAGGAAATCTGCGACGAAATTCACGTTGTGCCAAAGTCACCGACCGATTATTGGTCAAATAAATAGTCAGCAATATTCCGCGTTCTGGAGCAGTGTAGCGTAACATTGTTTATTAACGTATATTTCGCATGTGTTTACTACACAAATGTCAAAACAGAACTGACATTAGGGGCCAATCGCAAAATTTATAGCATTTTCTGATAGGAGGATTACTTTTGCGCCACCTTGTATGATCGATCCAATTAATAAATTCATATTGCCTATGAGGCACTTGTTGATGTTTACATATAGTTTTCGTGTGATTGATTTTGATACGTCTCAAGTTTCCCTTCTCAGGGACAGAGCAAGCGTTATACACTCCTTGAAACTCCATTTATTTTATTAATTTTATGTATTTTGTTGATTTCATTATAATATTCGCTTTGTTGATTATCGTTGCCTAAAAACACGGCTCGCTGTGAACAATAAAAATATTTTTCAGACAATTTTATTCTACTAAATTGCCGTTCATAATTTCTGCATTTCGAATAAAACTATTCCGGTTATGAACATAACATAAGTACACAAAATTACGCGGCATATTTAGTTTCACAAATCGTTTAAATAGTTTCAAAATTGCCACTTTATTTTACAGTATAAACGACACCCCCCCATTACCTATAACTTATGCTCCTAAATGTTCATCGTCTGCCTCTGTGCTATAACTTTGCCTTTTATTTTCTTCCTCTTTCTTAAACTATTAAAAGCATATGCATTCAATTCACACATACACTGTTAAAATGAACCGTTTTAATGCGGGTTACTAATGTTGTTAACAACGCAAATCTGCTTTGTAACACACACATGCACACACCGCAGAGACATGTATTAAAAGAGTACTATTTTCGTTTTTACTTTCTCTCTCTCTCTCTCTTCGATTACTCTTTCGATATGATGTGCTGCTTCAAGAGAATATTTTAAACACATAAAATGGGAAGAGCCAGGGCAGAGAGACACACTCACACTCATGAGTGATAAAATATGCAAAACTTTTTTTAAATACTGCTGAAACGGTTGCTACTGCTGGCGCTAGTGCTGCCAATGCTGCCACTGTTGCTTTAACTCAATTTTATGGCGAATGATTTGTTATAAAATGCTTTAAAAGTAAGAAAACGAAGAAGAAGAATAAAAATAAAAATAAATTTTTAATACCGCACCCTGTACTTTAATGCAGTTAAACTGACAAGTTATGCAGACAACATGGAGTGATAGTGTAACAACAGAGTATGTATGTGTGTACAGAATAAATTGCTTTTCAGCGTATTATTTATGAGTGAACACTGCATACTTTATTGACTGACTGCTGCTGCTGCTGCTGCTGCTACTCAAAATACCTGAAATATGACAGCAAAGCAGTTCACAAAAGCTTAACATAAAGTTTAGTTACCGAACAACATTTTATGAATTGCTTCACAAGAGGGCTTTGAAACAGGAACTTTAACTGCAAAAAACTAATCGAATAATAAAGGGTGAAATATTGAATCGGAATAAATAATCAAGGTCGTTTTGAGGTTAAGTAATGTTAAATAAGTTCGAATATAGAAAAAAACTCAATTAAATGTCAGCAGTTAGCAATATAATGGATAAACACTATATTGGCTGGCAATATATAAAATCAGGAATTTTGCTATATAGATGAGGATATTTTGCTTGAAAGACCTCTAAAGCTCTAATTGATTGAGTTTCTTTCAATATGTTTCATTGTTTTAAATATTTTCCAAATTAATATGATTTATCAAAGGAAACTTAAATTTAAGAAGACTTTCTTGCGAAAAATCTTAAATTTTTTCTCTTAAAGATATTGATTTTGCTAATGGTTGTTGGTTGTTTTGCCATTAAATCTCGTGTAAATCAGTAATTTTTGTTCATTTGTTTTCATTTCGTTTTTAATATAAGATTTTCATTTCTATTGTTGTG
The DNA here is from genome assembly GCA_927399465.1 of Sarcophaga caerulescens. NCBI lineage: Eukaryota > Metazoa > Arthropoda > Insecta > Diptera > Sarcophagidae > Sarcophaga > Sarcophaga caerulescens. The sequence goes on from OV656868.1 coordinate 94,599,714, forward strand.
TTTACTTTTCATTTGAAAAACTTTTTTCATTTACTTGACGCCAACATGTTAAAATCTTTGTGGAAAATTAGTCATGAGAGTGTTGAATAAAATCCATGCAAAAACTTACTTCATTTACAGCTAACCTTCTAATTGTTTGCAAAATATTACAATTGAGAGCAAAATAATAGATTGTAGAAAAAAAGAACAAAAGAAGCCATGCAGAATGGATTCTTCTCCTTCTGTCGTAAGCAAAATATTCCAGAATTTGTACTGCCATTCTCTATTTGAAGGAGTCCAAACCTTGTCAAAATTATGAATCTAAAGGGTGATTTTTTAGCTATTATCTTTTTGGCAACACTGGTTTAAACAGCTCACGCACGTTTCGTGTTTTGTTTCACTGTCAAACATCTTCAGTTTGGTCTATAATTTAACCATGAATCGTCTTACAAACGAACAACGCTTGCAAATCATTGAATTTTATTATCAAAATGGGCTCTTGGAAAGTTGGCCGAAGATCCACCTCTTTATCGAAAAATTGTGTTCAGCGACTAAGCTCATTTTTGGCTCAATGGATACGTAAATAAGCAGAATTGTCGATTTTGGAGTGAAGATCAGCCAGAAGCATTCCAAAAGCTACCAATGCATCCAGAAAAAGTCACAGTTTGGTGCGGTTTATGGGCTGGTGGCATCATTGGACCGTACTTCTTCAAAGATGCTACGAATCGTAACGCCTTTAGACTATTTTTTGTGGGGCTATGTTAAAGCTCATGTCTATACAGACAAGCCCGCTTCAATTGACGCATTGGAAGACAACATTGAAGCATTTATTCGTGAGATACCGTCCGAAATGTTGGAAAGAGTATGCCAAAATTGGACTAAGCGGATGGACCACTTGAGGCGCAGTCCCGGTCAACATTTGCATGAAATAATCTTCAAACATTAAAATATATGGATCGTACTATCGATTCAAATAAAGATTTCCTGCATTTTTCTGAATTTTATGTTTTTTTTTAAATTTTCCTATAGCTTTTATAAAATCACCCTATATTTGCAAATGGATTCCAACATAATATCCTAAATTAGATCAGGTCCTTTGTCCACTTTATGGCATAGATTTCCGTATATAAACTGACTGATCACTTTGGAAATCCAGTCGTATTGCTTTCAAGGCAAAATTGTTCGTCATATCCTTTCACCTTTTTTAAAAATGGCCTTAACACCCGCATCCATTTTTAAGGATGGACATCCAACCATTTTTGGCTCTTCATACGATATTAACTTTAAACTTGAATGACAATGAATAAACCCAGGATAAGTCTATTAAAACTACGAGTACACAAAAATTCTTGCATTAAAAATCCTAAAATTAGAATTTTATCGAAACGTTTAAATGTGATCTGCGATGCAAGTGCTCTTTTATTGTCCATTACTACTCCTTGTCTAATGCTTTGCCTTGGCGGTGCGTATAATTCCCATAAAAACTCTCACATCTCGTGATAACTCCCCAATACGCATACACACACACACACACACACATACTCGCACACAAATCGTAATTAATAGAAACGCTGCAAAAATGTTCTTCACCTCGAGAATTAAAGTTAAACACAAGCTTAAGAACTTCTCTTCTCTTTGCTATAGTACGAGTGAATGTGAGTGAGCGAGTGTGAGTGTGTGTGTATGTGTATGTGAATAAATACTAAAAATAAACTTTAATGCCAACACACGTAAACTTTTGTTCAACAATACAATAGAAAGAGAGAGAGAGGCAGAGAGCGAGAGTTTTAGGGAATGGCAAACGGAAATGGAAATAGTAAAAGCGGAAATGTTAAATTGAATATCAGAATAGAAATTAACACCCAGACTACAAGACATTAAAATTTATGATGAAATTAGCGGCAAGGAAAAGCTGTGTGTGTCTGTTACCTAAGGCTACAAAAACGGAACAGGGGGCGTTATCTAATGAAGTGTTTAAATTGAATAGATGTTTGAGGTTTAAATTTAAAAAGAAAATGAAAACTACCATTGTGTTTACGATTCTTTAGAATTTCAAAGATCGTCATCATATGACATCAACAGATGAAATGGTAAATATTTTATAATCAAAGAAAGTGTAATTTAATCCTGAAAATGTTTAAATAATACGTCTGGTAAAAAATTTGTATTAATTATACTGAATGGTGATGATCCACATTAATATCGTAGAGAATGTTGACAACTTCTTTTACCCGATTACCATTATTACAAACTCCTCTTTGAATGCAGAAAATCACATCAAGTCTGTAGAGTAAGGAATTGGACAATCATTAACAACGAATGTAAAAATCAGGATATTCAACTCAAACGTCAGGTTTACACTTTATATGACTGTAAGACCTGGTGACATAAGCTGGTGTTTTGCTTTTACATCGTTCAACATTAAAATTATAAACAAAAGCTACAAAAACAAAACATGAACTTGTTTACAAATTATCGCACTGCGTAATATAACAATAAACACCAGCATGAAAAACATGGTAAACAAGTAAACAAAAATACAACAACAAACACTACAAGAATAAACGTAAACAACGATGTTTACATTTATAGAAATCTCGAGAAGGCAAACCCACGACCATTCCCCTTCAAGAACATTCATCAGACTGTTTACTCTGCCATATAAAAGGCAAGGCAAAGCAGGCGAGTGTGTTAGTGAAGTTCAGTCAGTCTTGTGTGAAGACGCGGTGTGTTTAAAGAAAGTAATCGTGGTTTGAAAATTGTAACGACACGTTTCCGCTCGGGTGCTGGGGTAGTTCAGCGGCGTCCAGTGGTTACATAAAGAAAGAACATTTTCTTGAAGTTTCTAAGCTATTTATTTATAATAACTAAAATAGCTTACTTACTACACTACGCTAGGGCTACTTATAGTAAGAAATTAAGTTTAATATTAATTAATAAGCCCTAGGCCGGCCAAACAACGGTTCGTCAAGTAACAGTGTCAGTCAAGTCAACCATAGGGGAATGTCAGAGCCACAATCAAATGGCCTACGCCCAGGATGATTGTGGTTCTGAGGCCTGTGGTGTCTGACAAGTAACAGTGGTTCGTCAAGGAAAAGTGCCGAAGCGTCAAGGGGGGTTGAGTCAGAACAACAGTCAATCGGCATGCGCTCCGGATGACTGCGGTTTCTACTGGTTTCTACTGTGGCTCCACTGGTCCCTGTTATTACCCCGGCACAGTCAGTCAAGTCAACCAAAGGGGAGTGCCAGAGCAACAATTAAATGGCCTACACACAGGATGATTGTGGCTCTGAGACCACTGGTGTCTGTCCAGTCACAGTTGCCAACGTTTTACTGGCGGTAAATATATCACTAGTGGGGACTACTACACCACTTGTGATCTATTTATATTTTCCAGCGATAGTCGATGTCACAAGATCGACCTGCCTTACCAGCAACTCGTCACCAACTGCCTCGACTGCTGAAGTCATGCTCGCTTTTATTCACCAAAGCACAGATCAAACATGGTCGAACATCGAAAATGTTGTGTCCTTCTATACAACTGATCAATGGTGAGAACAAGCATCATTTGAATTCAGCAGAGAGGTCTTGTAGGTCAAATGTGAGTCGTACGACAACCGTTATCAATAATAAGAATATTTCTAAAAATAGATCACAAGAGCTTCATAAAATTAATTTAAATATTTCGAGCACAATGGGCTCGAACGTATTCTAAAATGAACGTATTCTAAAATAATTACAACAATTTTTTTTATTTAATAATAATTCATACAGCGAAAAAGAAAATTAACATTAATTCATAAATATCATAAAGTGGTATTGTGTGGGCAAAAACAAGGTCCCCGCCTTTTGTCGTCACAAGATCTCCGTTACAAAGATCTGTCGAACAATTGGCTAGTAATTGTTATTGTTTATGCAAAGGGTGTAAATAGAGGAATAAAAAACAAAGTAATTGTTGTTGTTTTCATCAAGTTGTGAACAGTGGCACACAGAACTGTCCGAATAATAATGAATTTTAATGAAAACTAAACGCAAATTTTGTTTTAATTTCATTTACAATTTACGAGCTCATATTTTAAACGTTTTTAAAAGGTAAAAACATAACAATAGACTTGGATTTACTTTAAAGAGAAAAAATTGCCACAAACTGCGATTACATGACCCAATTAATTATGTAACGAAGGAATTTCTTTGTTAAATTGTCTTTAGGCAGATGATTAATATTTAAATGCCAACAAATTAAGTTGTGGGAATAGTTAGGGACGTGTTACTATTATGAATCACGACTAAAGCAAATAAATCATACGCCACCCCAACTACATCAGCCACCGTCAACAATTTGTTGACAAACAAAGTTTGTTTGTTTTATGCTACAATAACTTTATACACCAACTAAACACACACAACAACACTCTACTACTACTCCACTCTACTACTTGCTCTCTCTCGCTCTCAATTCTCTTTACTATATAAATAAATATTGTTTTTGTTGTTATCATTTATGATAACCTCGATAGAATGGAAATATGCAAAGAAAAGTTTTTCTTTAATCACATTGCTTTAGGACAATGGTCAATTGATGAGGAGAGGAGGAAGAGTAGACACACACAAGCACAAAAAGGTTAGGTTTTATACAATGTACAGTAGGAAAATTTTATTTTCTGTTTTATTATAACGTTAATGGTCTAATGGAGTTATAAAAACCTTAAACACTGCTTGGCTTTAAAGAGCAGAACGTGTAAAGGATGTTGTTGCTAACAAAAAAAAAAAGGTGATGTCATCAAAACTCAAATTCAAAATCCTTTAGTTTTTGTGTGAGTTTAAGCCTTTTATGCTTACTTTCTGTTAAACTCATAAAAATGTTGGCTTTTCTTCTCCCCTGCTTTTAAGGATTTTCTTTCGTAACACATGGTGGCCATATGGGGCATATATTGAGGCATTCAACTCTATTGTCTACTGGCTATTGGCTTTAGTAGTGAAATGAAACTTTGTGTGGAATACAATGAGAAAATAAAAGAAGGAAAAGCATAAAAAACTTACTGATTTAGCAAAAGAAAAAAATTTGCAAAATCCTTTAAGTTAGTTTAGGATGGCTGGTGGTGGTAGTATTACACATAAACTTCTGGTAGCATATGATGAGCACAGTTTTCTGTTTTCCTGTTTCATTACACAGGTCATCAAAAATTAAGTTTAGAAAGAGATAAAGAACAGAAGGGGAAGGGGTTAAATTTAAAAAATTTTAATTTCAATTTTTTTCTTCAATTCTATTTGAATTTGAAATTTATTTATTTGGCATTTGTTTAATTAAATTCTTAATCTTTTGCAATTTGTTAAACACCATTAATCATTCGATTTAAAACACCTGTCCCCTTTAATAAATTTGCTTACCGGCTCATGGCAATGGCAACACCAGTTTATCATCACGAATCTACTTTGCTTTCATTCAATAATTTTGCTAAAGCAAGAAGAGGAAATATGAAGGCCTCTGATTAATTTCTTCTTTTAATATCTCTATTAATTGGCTATTGGCTATTGCCATTTGCCAGCCAACAGCCATCGGCCACCAACCGCCAACCACTTACCCAGATAAGAGATAATTCTGTGGCAAACTTGTTGGCATTACCCATTTATTTAGACGCCAATTGAAATGAAATTGGTTTCTCGCAGAATGATTTATTATTGAACAGATTAGCAGATTTAAAAAGATATTTTCTGGGGATTTGCTAAAAACAAATTATTCAATCAATTTATTTCCTTAACATTAGAAAATAAACCAAATATTTTGATATTTTTTAACATTCTCTTACTCTGTCTTTCTCGTTTTGTTACAGAATTAGAACCGGCCTTCCCCTACAGAGATGTAAACATACAAAGAGGTGTGGATGCCAATGAATTATACGAAATACTAGGTGAAGTGGGCAGGTAAAGTTATGCAATATTAAAAAAAATATATAAAGAAAAATTACACTCCAATTTAAAACAAAAGAAATTTTAAATTTTCTCAACACCATCTAAGAAAGCGTTCATTTCAAATTATGAACGTCCAAGGTTATTCAGGCACCCAAAGGAATGATATTGTTGACAATTGAGATACTAAAACATCATTACAGGGGACACATATCCCTCGTTAGGTACGTTGTCGTAACCTCTAGACAATAGAATTCTTGTGGAATGAAGCAATCACACTTGTAGAAGAACATCGAGAACCTCTAGCCTTTTTTTTGCTTCCAGTGGGGAGAAGACAAACTCTTTTGTTTTTTAGCAGGGAAGTTGTTAAACTTGAAACAAACAAGTTGGATGTATGTGTAACAGAACGTAGGGTTTAGCCCCATTTTATCTTCTATGGAAACTAAGAAAAAAAAATTAAAAAAAAATTGCTAAGAACAGAAAAAAAGTTTGTTGAGGTGCTTGACTTCTACGAAAATCTTATTTTATTGCAAACATGTGTCTGATACATAGCTGCCAAATAAAAAAAGCATCAAATCGTCAAATATTAGAAAAAAAATCGTCAAAATTGTCAAAGACGTTCATAAAAATCGTAAAAATAATCGTCCCAAAATCGGCATGGAAATTCAGTGTGATGTTCGCTAGAACCGACACATTTTACAGTGCCTTAGTTTCTTGAAATACCACTTCATCTGATCTTCCTACTCTTTACAGCACTTATATCCGAAAGAGAATGGAATACAACTCTCATGTATAGGCCGGTGCCTCAACGTCTATTTTGAGACTTCTCAACCGCGTACAAGAGAGGGCGAAGTTGCCCGTTAATGACGGTAGGGTATCGAACTCCATTGGTTCATTGGAGCATCGTTGCAATGTGGTTTGTGTTTCACTGTTCTATCGCTATTATAACGCATTTTGCTCGAGCGAAATGAGGGACTTGTTCCCGAGAATCATATATTCCTACGTAACACTCGCCTTTCTCGGCGAGCAAATACTTATGTGGTCGATTGGCCAGTGGTTCGCACACTGCATTACAGACAAAATTCGTTCTTTAGTCGAACTATCCGTGGGTGAAACTCCCTTCGTGCAGAGGTTGTAATTTTTTGGCTTTTAAGAGATGAAAAAGACATAAGATACAGAAAAATCATCACTTAAATCTGCAATAGTAATAACTGCAAATACAAAGCTTAAAGTGGCTTTTAATGTACTAAAGTAAAGAATATCATGTAAATTTTTAATTTCTAAAAATCGTCAAAATAAGGGCACAAATCGTCACATCGTCAATATGATATTTTTGGGGCACAAAATCGTCAAAATCACGATAAATCGTCAAATCTGGCAGCTATGATCTGATACCATATTCTGTCAGTTTTTCAAGCAATATTCGCTTCAACGCAATCATTCATATTCTATTCGATTCCCTAGGACCGTCTATTAAATTTCAATACAATTATTACCTGAGCACCATGCATATTAACTGATTGATCGATCTTCTCATACGATTTCTAGCCGCTTTTAATGTCTGTCGTGTATTAAATCAAATTTCCAAGCAATTGGATGACACTTTCTGCGGACAAATGATTTGGAAATATGTCTTAAGCGTAATCCCAATGGTTTCGGAAGTTTTCCTTGAGTTCCAAAACAAAACGTTACAAGGAGTAACGCCTTTAATACATCATCGAGGAACCTTTGCCCATGATGCCATATGAGTTATTAGAGTTACAAAGCATGTACTTGTGAACCCTTTATGTTTAATTTAAGATTTAATTTTAATTTATAACACAAACCATGAACTTTACCGAATTTAAATTTTTTTTTAATTTTTTTTTTTTTTTGTTATTTCAGAGGCAAATTCGGCACAGTTTATAAATGTCAAGACAAAAGTAATGGCCTTAAATTAGCTGCTAAATTTGTGCCCATACCTAAACGTGAAGATCGCCGAAATGTGGAGAGAGAAGTTGAAATAATGAATTCCCTGCAACATCATCTCATTATACAGTTGTATGCGGCTTATGAGTATCAGAAAATGATGTGCGTCGTACAGGAATTGTAAGTAGAAAAAGGAAAAAAATGGAATTGAGAAGGTTCTCTACAAATGGAATTTATAAATGTAACCCAAACCTATATGTATGCTCTCTTCTGCTAGGAGAGTGATCTTGCTGTTGTGCATATGCCCGTGCACCAAAGCTAATGCCATAACATATTCCACAAGCTCTTCTTCAGAAGCTCTTCTTTATTCTTTCATTCTTTCTATTTCAAATGACATTTTCGTGACATTCATTACGAACCTCATTCGATATGAAATTACTTCCAAGAAAGCCTATTTAAATTTATTATTTTGAAATTAAAATGAGTAATGAAATTCGTTTCATTACTTAATTGACTATTTCTAATTCGAAATCTAATTCTCCTCTATGTAAAGTGCTGCCCCTTCATGAATAAATCATGAATATTCGATTTTCATTACTTTAATTACAATTCAATTAAACAAAGGCCAGACTTTTTCAACACTTTAGTTCAGTTTGTTTGCTAAAGTCTAGCTTGAAAGGCGTTGCGTTTCAATTTCGCATTGTGTGACTCAAACAAAAAATGTGTTTTAAAGTGTTGGCAGAAAAACTGCAAAAAATTCTTCATTTCATGGTGAATGTTCACGTGCACTTTGCGCCGTTTATAATGATAAAACTTGAGTATATTGAGAATCATACAAGGAATTCAAGAAGAAAAATAAAAAACAGAAATTTAACAAAGAAACGTAGACTTCTAAAGAAAAATTAATTAAAAATAAATATTATTACAATAGACTACGTAATAACAATAATAATAATAAAAACAGACATTATTTATTCCATTAAGGTAAAAATGAAATCTACAAATCAAATCAAATTACACAAAAAAGTCAATCCTATTAAAAGACTTTCTACAAACATTTTTTTGTTTTTTTTTGTTTTTTGTTTTATTGAACAATAAAATAATCAGGACTGCAACCTAAGATTTGATGAATAAATATAATCCTAATTGAGATTCATATTTTTCATAAAGATAACCCAGCAACATTGTATGTCTAACTAAAAGAAAAAATCTCAGAGTATATACTACATATACAGTATTGGCCAAAACTAAAGCACCCCCTCAGTACATTTTTTTAAATGATAATTTTTTTAAGAAAACAAAGCTATTAAAATTTTATTTTTATTTTTTTTATTTATTTATTTATATCCTTATTATTGAAAAACACAAACTTAGGAATTCAGAATTTAAAAAAAAAAAGTTAGAATTCAAAAAACATTTTAAGTCGCAAATATAAGCGGACAAAACTAAAGCACCCCCCAATTAAGGTGCACAAAAAACTATTGAAATCAATATTTCCTTGCGAATTCTTTATTCTGAATGACACACGCACATCTTTTAGGCATAGGGGACATTAAATTATTAATTATTTCAGGAGATATTGCTTCCCAGGCTATTTTTGTGGCTTCAAATAAACCTTCTTTAGTTTTGCAATTTTGTGGGTTGATTTTTAAGTTAATGATTGGATTGGATTGGATCAATCAACAGATCAATTATTTCTAGGCTAATTTAAAAGTTTTTACAGACTGGTCGCACATCTCCTACTCATTCTGGAGGAAGGTCACGTGAAACCTTGCGACATGAAGACTCCTTAATTAAAAGGACAATCCAAAATTATCCCACAGCATCTTCTAGTCACGTACGAAACCGCTTAGATTTAAAAATAACCGAAAGAACGATTCCCAGGATTATTCAGTCGACGACCAGCAAAAAACCTTTGATATCGCCAAACTTGAATTCGCCAAGACCCATCTCAACTGGAGTGTCCAAAAATGGATGAATGTGCTGTTTTCTGACGAATCTAAGTTTAAATTAAAGGATTCAGATGGCATAAGGCATCCAGAGGCAGGCCAAACGGACAACGGTTCAATCCTAAATGTACTGAGGGGGTGCTTTAGTTTTGGCCAATACTGTACATATAATACTCAAGCAGTAAAACATACAAACCAGAACTACCTCTGCGTGAAGAACACTGCAATCGAACCCATATAAACACACCACAGCTTTTCCTGTCACTCATTTCTGAGCCATCACTATAAACTGTAAGAGTCCCATTGTGAATCCCCTGTTGCTTAGAACAAAAGTCCCGAGTTGGTCTTGAAAGACTAAATCTAATATGTATATTCCACTCTAATGATAGGATTGTAAAATATTTTCTTTTTTTTTCATTCTTCTATAAAAATTTTGCTGGTCGTAGGTGAATCAATTTTATTTTATTTTATTTAAATTTGAATTTTTATTTAATTTTTTATGATCAAAAATTGATTTGAAAAACTAACAAAAGAAAGTTAAAATATTAAATTAAAGTTTTATTATTGCAATAAATAATCCGTATTGACATTAAAAAACAAAATGCTCAACCTTGACCCACTTATTTGAGATTTTGAAGATTGAATAATTCGATTTAGAAAATAAACAGAAAGGAAAGAGAAGAAAAATCTCCTTTAGTACTCTACTTTCCTTCAATATGAAGTCGTTTTTTTCTTTTTTTTTTTGGAGAAATTCCTTGTGGATAAATTTAATTTTTTAATAAATTTTGCACTTGTGACCATAAAATAAATATTTTTCTTTTCCGGACCTTCTCTTCTTGTTGTTGTTATTGTTGTTGTTATTCGACAGGCAAAATTTGGAAAAAGGCAATAGCAAACAACACACAATTTCAACAACATTTTATTATTATTGTTGAAAATTTATAGCATAAAATAAAACAAAACAAAAAAGAAACAAAAAGAAAAAAGAAAATATTGAAAGAAAACAAAAGTTAGAAAAGTTACTCTTGGAAAATTGATAGAAAATTAAAGGAATTTGAAGTTTATGAATTTTATAATACACACTCTCCCACACACACACACACACACACACATACACACTGACTAATACACTTTAAAACTTCCTGAAAGAAACAGCAAAACTATGGTTAAAAAAGGGAAACTTGATTTATTTTTTCCTTTAAGAAAAAAATTTTTAAACATTAAAAGAAGGAATGAAAATCAAGTTTACACACACATACACACACACACACACAGAGAAAAAATTTCTAAAGGAAAAATAAAGCAAAGGGACAGACAGAGAGAGAGAGAATACCTTAAGGCGTATACGTTATGCCAAATTCAGTTGAACGCAGTATCAACTATAGATTGCTACTCTCTACTCTAGCTAGTGTAGTGTAGTTACTGCAAATTTAATTAAAATTTTATTTTCTTTTTGTTGTTGTCTTTTCTTAAAAATTAAAAACCAGAGAGAAAGAGAGAGAGAGAGAGCGGGAGACAGAACATTCTATTTGTTGTTTTTGCTTTTTATTTATTATAATTTTTAATTAAAATTTTCAAATTTATTTTGATGTTGTTTTTTGTTTTTTTTTTTTTTTTTGGGGAAATACTTTTACTTTTAATTTACTAACTGGTAAATATTTTGTAACGTAACGTAATGTAACTTTATTTTCTCATGTTTTATTAGAATTTAACGATATTTTTTCTTGTTTTTTTTTTCTTTATTTTTTGGTAAAATAATTTTTAATAGTGAATTGTACATAAAGTTGCTTTTAATGCAGAGCTGGACAGTTGCGATATAAAAAACTATCGTCTGTGGGCAAAAATTGTCTGTACATACATAACACATAATTGGTCATTACAATCCTTCAGTCGGGATTACGGCCTAGCTTCTCACACCACTCATGTTGTGTGTGTTAATTTTTATATATGATTGGCGGGACCTACAGTTTAACATCATCTCCGAACGACAGATTTTTGAGAAACTTTTCATGATAATTTTTTATTTACTCTCAGAGTTTTTGCCAGAAATCTGCTGAGAGAAAATCGGTGAAGAAACATTTTTTCATATTTCGTTTTAATGTCTGATCTGGGGCCGTTGGCCATACGTATGATAAGCCAACACTATACCTACTAGACTATGGCGACTTCTAAAATCGTCTGTACACAAAAATTATAAAATAAGCGAATAGAGATAAACGGCTGGTGTGCCAACTTTAATGGTATTTTTAGCGATGGTTCCGAGGTGAACATTTCTAGGTGACTCACAGTGGTTCAAGAAGCCAATCTAGCTGGAAAAAAGTCAATTTTTTTTTGTGTCAAAGTTGACATATTTTTTTTGGTAATTGTTAAATAACTATCCACTGTTCATAACTGTATATCAGGTTTTTTTATTTTTTTCTTATTTGCTTTGTTATGATGTTTGAAAAATGATCAATTGCATTGCCAGTCGATTCACAGCATCACTTTTGAACTGATCGTAACATCAAACAATAGCACATTTTGACTTTCTTTTTTTATACTGCATTATGTCAGGTATGTTCTTGCTATATTATAAATAAATGTCGAATTTAAACGTTCTGTGTGTAAAATAATAGTTAAGAGGAAACATGTTGTTTGTGTAGTAAATATTTAGCATTTTATAGTTTTTAGAGTAACTTTTAAATAGGATTCCCGTGGATTCCCGTGGATTCCCGTGGATTCCCGTGAAATGAATTGTGCTCTGTTTATGTGTGTAATGTCCACTTTAGATGGAAAAAAAATTAGCTTCAATTATTTAGCGGTAAACTTTTTATATACATATATAGATAACATACCCATAACACGGAGAGAACTATATAATGTGTGTATTGCCGAAATGAAAAGCAAAGGAAGGGAAAATGCTGTCATTAGCTATTTTTTTGCTAAGAGTGGGTTACAGAAAATTAAAACGGAAGATTATTGCAATAAAGTTAAGTTAGCTGTACGGAGATTAACGTATACAATTAACAAAAAAGGGATAAAAGCAAAAGGATGTAAGAAATATTTTGAAGACTAACAAAATTTGGTTAGATGGACTATTTTGTCTTCATTCTGAAAACGTATTTAAAATTCCAGAGGATTTACTTTAGTTAGTGGATGTTCACCTGATAAACTAGCTTTCACTGCTGGCGTTAGTCTTTATAAATCTGGCAAGAGGGATGCTGCCGCGATTCTAAAGAACATAAATGGATCTCCAACAAAAGCAACTAAAATTAAAAAAATTGTTAATGTACAATCTAAGGAATCAGTACCATATACAGATGAAGAAGCATTACGTCTGTTTATCGCTGGAAAATATATAGAAGCAAGTTATAATGCGATGCGTACTGTTGCTAAGGTTCGTAACGCGGATATATACCCATCATAGAATTTTGGAAGCTAAACAAAAGTGCTACCCAAGTAATGGAATAAAGGTATCCTATGTATGCAGTAGTGTCTCTGCAGTACTTAGTTGATTACACTGCATGTAGAATTTTAAAGTTACAAAAAGAGGTCATAGAGGAATTCAATTATATGGAATTGACTTTGATTTATAAATGGCAGTGTAATGATTGCAGTGGGCACTCAACCTATAAGCAAAACTTTAGTTCAAATGATTCCTGTAAAACAAATGAATATTTGTTTGCAATTTGCTTGGTACCTTTGCAGCTAAAGTACAGTAACGATATAATATGGGAAAACCCACGTCCATCATTTACACATTTTTATCGTAATTGTTACAAAGAATTTGTTATTTTAAAAAGTTTCATATTTACCTCTTTACCTACAACGCCACGCCCATTTTACCTACAACGTCCACTTTTGGTAAAGAATGCCTTCAATGGGAAATACATAACTCCGAAATTTCATACTTCTAGCTGCTTCCGAAGAGAAGTTATGACTTTTTTCCAGCTAGATTGGCCTCTTAAACCACTGTGCGACTGCACAAAGAAATTTAGAAGCTAATGCTTCAGCCATAATGGTTTGTCGCAGTTGCAGCTGGTCAAAATATCAAGTGCTAGCCCCTCGTTGTTGCTGCAAATGTTACTCTAGGTCAATGTTTACCATTTCATAGCACAATTGTGCGGAGAGAACTCACACGCATTCTTGTGCTTTATGATTTAGTTGTCGATCAGACTGCGACAAGAACACATGTGCGGCGGATGCTTTAGCATTTTATTTCGGAATGACACTCCAAAAATATTTTATGTTAAAAGATGCTAATATTCAATGCCTTATATGTATGTTATAGAACATTTAAAGAATGTAGGGAATATGTTCTTAAAAGACATTTTGTATGTTAATATGTAAAAAATGGATTTTTTATTTTTATTTATCTAAAATTATTAAGCCGAACATAGATAGTTTTATGTTGATGAAATGAAAATCAAAATAGCGTATATTACTAACACTTTTCTATGGCTGTAAATAAATAAATTCTCTCACTTATTTTCTCTCTCTTACTCACTAATACATAACCAAAAATTTTTTGGTAACCCCTGCTCTAGATTAACAGAGTTGGTTCTATTTGTAGTACTGTAAACTGGCTTAATACTGTTCTGTTGAGTATAAGGTGCGACTATTTGGATCCTCTTACTCCTCTTTTTAAAAGATAACAACGAAATAATCTATATGACTTCTATTCAATAGGGAGACGAGCTTATCACCACGGCTTCCATATCACCATCCCTCCCATACACTGTGTTTTATTATATTCACTTAAATCTGTAAATTAATATTTATGATCAACACTTTAGCTAGACATTCATTAGGTTGTACATCTCTGACTTGTAGTAAATAAAACTTTGCTTAAATACATTAAACTTTGCACACACAGTTCAGTATTTGAGTACTTTTTTCCTCAACGTTTTCACATGCATACGACGGACGCTCTGGTCAAATCTGAGAGTTTGTTTATAACAATGTCCACTCTCTCTCACTCTCACTCTCTCTTTCCTCTTTCGATTTCTCTTCATTAAATTATAAAATACAAACGATAACAACAACAATAAGAATTTTAAGTAGAATTTTTACACACACTTTTGCACACACAGACACACACACACAGTTTTAAATGAAAGGAATTTGTATGGAAAAATTATGCAAAAAAAAAAACAGAAAATTGCAAGGAAAAGGTAAAATTTTAATTTAAAAAAAATTACAATTTTTTAATAATATTGTACAAAATTTGTAAAAAAAAAAAGAAAGAAAATATTTCTTTTTAATCTGCTGCATGCAAAACTAAAATTAAAAGAAAATAAAAATTTACAACAAAAAATGTGTTTTTTTTCAATTTTTTCTCTTTAACAGAGTAGAAGGTGGTGAACTGTTCGATCGTGTGGTGGATGATGAATTCGTTTTAACCGAACGCGTCTGTGTTGTATTCATACGTCAGGTGTGTGAAGCCATGGAATTTATACATCGCAATAATATTTTACACTTGGATTTAAAACCGGAGAATATTTTATGTTTAACCCAGGAGGGTAATCGCATTAAAATTATAGACTTTGGTTTGGCTAGAAAATTTGATCCCGACAAAAAACTACAGGTAAATAATTTTCAGTTTTTCTATATACGACTACATCCACCATTAGCATAGCATATAAGCACATTAATACATACATACATACATATTCACATATTGTCTCTTTGTTTGCTTAAATAATTTTTAGTTTTATTTTGAATTTAATTTGATTTTTACATTCAATTTCTTCCATTGTTTTTGTGTGCCACTAAAAAAAACAACAAAACCTTTATTATCGCTTATGTTGTGTGACTTTAATTAGCGTTTTTAATTTATTTTTATTTGTTTCATTAAAAAGATTGCAATTAAAACTTAAAATTCTTTCGCTTACAAACAACAAAACGGGGTGTCTTTTTACTCGAGCAGTTCAAATGCATAACACAGTGAAGTTTTTATCTTTCAAAATAAACTTTTAAAGATTCCATTTTATTAACAAACAAAAAAAGAGAAAAAGCTTCAAAATGCAATTTGAAATTCTTAAAAACGTTGGAAATTTATTTTATTAAAAAACAATTAAGGTGGCTCCAAACTCCAAACGATTACATAACATACATAATTGGTCGTTACAACCCTTCAGTCAGAATTACGACCTAGCTTCTCACACCACTTATGTTGTGTGTGTTAATTTTTATACATGAGTGGCGGGAACTACAGTTTAAAGTCGACTCCGAACGACAGATTTTTGAGAAGCTTTTCATGGCACTTTTATTTACTCTCAGAGTTTTTACCAGAAATCTGCTGAGAGGAAGTCGCCGAAGAAATATTTTCATATTTTCGTTTTGATGTCTGACCTGGGATTTGAACTCGGGCCTTCAGTCTAATAAGCCAACACACTACCTACTAGACTACGGCGACTTCAGCTGTTTCTCCAAAACAAATTGTAGATTTTACCGCATTTTGTGCCATCCTAATATTAATTTAATATTCCCCACATTAGTAGGGGTGTTAAACAACAACTTCTTTGTCGTCTTAATAACATTTTGAAGGAAATAAAAACCAAATTAAACAATTTTTTTTAGGGTTAAGGGAAGAAAACTCTATAAAATTCACCTCCCCCATACATGCATATGAGGACGTTTGGCTACAAAACAAAAAGAAAAAAATTGAAATTAAAATTTTATACACAAATAACATGAAAATGTAAGGAAAAGTATATTTTAATGGAAATGAAAACTCAGGAAAATTTAATTAAAACGCTAACAATTTGAAATGATAAAATGTAGATTTAAAAAAGCCGAAAATTATTCTTATCACGATACTAGGTACTGTTCGTTGTATAATGTTGACAATAAATTCTTGGGCATTGACTTCTTGTATGATATCGAAATAAGATTTTATAGTTTGGTCGTATCAAGGTTCCAGGAGAGAAATATATGCGATGAGAGCGAAGGCATTTCATCTCAGTTAATTGACGCCAATTAGGACTAAAAGGTTATAGACTATTACAGCTAGGGTTGCCAGCCTGGCTGGACTTGGCTGGATTGTCCAGCTTTTATGATACTTGTCCAGTTTCAAGCTAAAATTTAGTTTGTCCAGCTAAATAGAAATTTTTTAGTACACTGCAATAACTTGGGCAATAATTTTCATGTTATCTTTGTCAAATCATGTTAGCCAACACTGATTGTACATTTGTTATACAACTAAGTTATGATTTCCCTCTTCTATCATCACTGACAACATGCCTCAACACTTGAACAGCTGATGTCATAATAAATATTATTGCGAGCGATAGTCAATTTCTTTACGTACAGCTTTTATTTTTTTGTACATGAAAATAATAAAAATAATTTGCAGAAAGTCTTGAAATGGATATTGATGAAGAAGCTGGTCCATCAAAAAGACGACTCACAACTTTTTGTGATAGATGGAAAGAGTTTGCAAAATATGCTAATTGGATAAGAAAAAAAGATAATTACACGGCAGAGTGTAAATTATGCCAAACAGACATTATAATCAAATATGAAGGCAGCCGCTCGCTTGATAAACACATAAAAACAAAAAAACATAATAAAATGGAGATGTCGCAGAAGTTGTCTCAAACTATTTCGAATTTTGTAGTCCCAACAGAGACAAAAATTGTATTTTTTTATGTCCAGCTTTTTTTTGTTTTGTCCAGCTTTTTAAAACCCAATGTCCAGCTTTTTGCGAATCGAAATCTGGCAACCCTAATTACAGCTGGCTAATATGAATACTACCTGACAATTTTAGATCCTGATTAGTAGTAGAGTGAGCATAGGATACATTTCCTGTCCAGTGCCGACCATTCCGCACTCACATGACTGTTGGAATTTAAAACCCTGTAGGACAAAAGGCATACTTTAACGACAATAAAATCCCTTAAGTGTAGAGTGCCGGCATTGCACAGAATAACAAGTCAATTGTTGATTGAATCGAGAAAACGAGAATCATAATTTAGCAAATAGCCAACCAAGAATCGTGAACAGTTATAATGCACTTCAGATGAAACATATTTAACAGCCAGACCGGTAGTATTGAAACCACTAAATGAATTACTCGATATATGATTAAGTGGTTCCTCGATCTATTTCTTAAACGGGCAAACTATTTATATTTCGTTTTATTTTCCTCTTTTTTTTCCAGTATGCCGTCAACCATTTTCAAATCATTTGCAGTGTATTTTTGTAGTAAATTTTAATCTCAACATTTCTTAAGTTAATTTCACATTTTCTCATGGGAAAAAAAAACAAAACTGCAACAATTAAAATTTAATTTCCTTCTTCTTCATTATACTGTGCTTTCCTTCATATGAAAATTAAAAAAGGAAATTTTTACTTCTTTTCACTTATATTTACAGATACTGTTTGGTACACCGGAATTTGTGGCACCAGAAGTGGTAAATTTCGATAGCATATCCTATGCCACCGATATGTGGAGTGTGGGTGTTATAACTTATGTGCTGTAAGTACATACTAACGTGAGAGTGAGAAAGAGAAATACAATGAATAACAAATTTAAGCAATAATTATTTAATTAGAGAAACATACCTTAAATCCTTAAAGAAATAGAATGTAATTTGAAAAGAAAAATAGAAAGAAAAACGAGAAATAGAAAAGAGAGAGAGAGAAAAGAAATCTTGTGGCCTTGTATTTCGGTATATACAAGCTATGTAAACTAATTAAAAAGTTGACTTAATTAATCCCTAAAGAAATCAAATGAAATGTTTCTCAATGACTCCGAAGCTGTCTCTATCTCTTTCTCTTTCCCTCTGCGATTATCCAATGCTACAGTATTTCATTCTTTCTCTTTCTTTTTTTGTTTTCTCGTGTATGTTTTTAAGATTAAAGACTTTTAATTAATTTCTGTCTTAATTTCTCTTGTTCTTTTTATTCCATTATTCTACTCTATATTGCTCCTTCATATTATTGTTGGCCAATTTTCCTAAAAATGGCAAAAAAAAAAAAAACAACTACTACTGCCGTGTACTGCCACTATTTATTGTTAATTGGGGGCCTGCTGGACTATTAACGGAACGAAACAAAACAAAAAAAACTCTCGAAACTCAACAACAACACTTACTGCAATACAATGTTATAATATGTTTTACAACAACAACAACAATTACAAATATGTAATATGTTATGTTAACAACAACAACAACAAAAACCTACAATTGACTTGGTTGGCCCTTTTACTCACTCAATACAATCATTTGCAATGATTCCTTTCTTATGCTGTCTATCTGTGGTGCTATGATGATGCTGTTGCTGTTGGTGTGTTGCTGTTGGTGTTGGTGTTGGAAACAGCATTTCAGGTTTATCACCGTTTATGGGTGAAACGGATATTGAAACAATGGCGAATGTTACAATTGCCAAATACGATTTCGAAGATGAGTCCTTTGCCAATGTATCGCCCGAAGGTATTGATTTCATATCGAAACTATTAGTAAAAGACTTGAGGTAAGTGTTGTTTGTTTGTCGCTGTGTGTCTCTTAACTTGTATCGCATTTTATTGTATTTTTTGTATTGTAACTGTATGGCATTGTATATAGTAGATGTCTAGGTGTGTGTATAGGTGTTAATTAATTTATATCTTGTCTTGTCTTGTCTTGTTTCGTTTTATTTCATTACACAGCACCCGCATGACAGCTGCCCAATGTTTGAAACATAAATGGCTTCAAAGACGTCCCAAAAGTCCACCCAAAGTGTTACCCAAGCCTCTAAATCTGCCACCAGCGCAATTAAAAGCCAGCACACCATCACCCATACCAGCCAATATCGATGACAATGATGAAGATATCGAAGAGTTATCAGGGGTAATTATTTAAAAACACATTCCGTTTTGAAAGATACGTTTTTTTTTCTTAGAAAAACAGGCCCTCATTTTAATCTAAATACAGGGGTCGACGCTTGAAGTACTGCATGACTATTTTAATTATAAATCAAGCTTAAGAAAAATGGAAAACAAATGCAACTGTTTTTATAAACATCCTATAAACAATGTCTTTAAGAATGATTTTTGTTTTTTTCTTTTCTCCGCATGTCAATCCCTTCTTTTATCGCCATAAAACTTCAACTCTGATGCTGGTGATAATGATGATGATAACGACAATGATGACGATCCTTTGGCTCGTTCTATGTGTGTTTTAAGCAGACAAAGGAATTGGACACAACAAAGGATAATCTTAAGAATTTTATAGAACGCTGGGAGGAACATCCCAACAGTCCGTATGTCTTTGATGTTGAGGGAAATGTAATTGCGCCGCTTAGCGAAACGGAATACAAAAAGTCTCATGCCACCGACAGTATATCATCCTCAAGAGGTGAGTATTGTTGTTGTTTAACAATAGAAACAACAGCAACAACACCAGCAACTACTATCACTACTACTACTACCACTACTAGTACTACTACTACTACTTGTATCAGAACACCTAAAATAATAACACAAGCAACACTAACAATAGCAACAACAGCAGCAACAACTACAGCCAGAACACGAACAACTTCTCCTGTACAGACAACGAGTTTAATGGCATCAACCAACTTGACTGAAAGAAGTCATCCACAACAACAACAACAACAATTAATAAAAAGCAAATAAAAACAACAACAACAAAACGGAAACTTTAATTTAAAGCTTAAAATTTTAAACTCGGTTTTGTTAAAGCTTGTTTATCTTCATCAATTTGTTTTTGTTGTTTCTTTAAAAAAACCAAAAAAAAAAAAACTTAAATTGTACATTTTGTGATACGTTGTTTTAAGCCACAATTTAAATTCAGTTTTCGTAACTAATCAGGCAACCAGCCATCCAACCAAGCAATCAATCAATCAATTAACATTTAATCTAGTTTTTAATAATTTTTTATTAATTTTCTTTTTTTTTTTAATATTTAACTTTATTGTACTCTGTGATAAGATATTCGTTTTATTTGTTTTGTTTTGTTTTTTTTTTTTTTTTTATTTCTATAACATACTTATGAAAAAGAGAAAAACCGGAAACCATTTGAGAATTTAATAAAATAAATTATCATAAATTTTGAAAACTCTCTTTCTCTCTCTTTAACACTTTGTTTTTTTTTTTAATTTTAATTTTTAACACTTTGTTTTTTTTTGTTTGTTATCTTTATATAAAATACAGCTGCGGTCAAAATAATAGCACCACGTTCAAATTTTTATTAAGTCCGTTCACATCTACTAAAATGTTAGTCCAATTTAATTCAAAACTCAATAAAATATTCTTTTATGTACGTGGTTTATTATCATAAAAAAATAAATTGCTTTCTTTCAATAGATTAAACTTTTGTAACTAATTAATAAAAAAAAAAACTTAAAAATTGCTCAGTCAAAATAATAGCACTTCAGGTAATTTTTTACAACAATTAGTTGTGTTACTAAAAATAAAATAAACATAATTAAAATATTTCACAGGCATATCTTGTAGATTAATTGAAACATTTTTTCAGTATTTTGTTCGTGTCCCTTATGTGCTACTGCGCAACGCCTTCCCACCGAATCGACCAAATGTTGACATCTTTCAACTGTAATGGAACCCCAAATTTTCTGAACGGCTTCCCAATAGTCTTCAACACTATTTGGTTTTATCGCAGATACTCCTTTCTTTATGTCCGTCCACAGATTTTCGATGGGGTTCAAATCTGGGGATTGTGCAGGCCACTCCATCATACTGATTAAGTTTTCGCTAAACCACTTTTTTGCCATTTTGCTGGTGTATTTTGGGTCATTATCTTGCTGGAAGATTCACACCAGCGGCATTTCGTAGGAAGCATACGGTAACATTATTTCATCAAGGATTTTAACATATCCCGATGCATCCATGGTGGTTTTTATCCAATGTATGGGGCCTACACCCTGACATGAAAAACAGTCCCATACCATAATACTACAGCCACCATGTTTGATAGTTTTTGCTGTGAACTGGGGCTTGTATTCACTATTAAGTGGTCTGCGAACAAAAGATCTGGAACCCTTGCCACCAAAAAGAACAATTTTGGACTCATCTGTCCATAGCACGCTCCTCTACTTTTTCTTGGGTAAATTTACATGTGCTTTTGCGAACGACAGCCTTCTTGCAACATGCTTAGAGGAAAGGAGCGGCACTTTTTAGGGACTACAAGCGTTAAGATTGTTGTCTCGTAGCCTACGACGAATAGTTTCCACGCTTGCCGGCACATCTGACTCTTTTTTGAGTTCCGTAGCTGGCATAAACGGATTGCTTTTAGTCCTTCGAACTAAACGTTTTAACATTAAGGGTGACAAAATTCGTTTCCTACCACGAGATTCAGCTTTTGGATCATATCTCAAGGCATTTATTATCATTTTGTCAGAACAGTCCAGCAATATTTTGATTTCGGAGTACTATTTCCCTTCGGATGACAATTTTTTTTTATTAGTACACGTTTTGCTGGCGTACAATTCATTTCGCGACCCATTGCTATGCAATTTTAACAAAAATATTGAATAATTCTACACAAAATGCACCAACAATTGTAAATCTGTTCTTTTCAATTGTAATTTCTTTTCGTTGATACTTTTTTTACCTAATTTAAATTAACTGGTGCTATTAAATTGACTGCATGAAAAGGAAAGTGTTAATAAATGATCATTCATTACTAACCAACGATTACAAAATTTAAGAAAAAATACACGCTCTCTAAGAGAACACAAAAAATATGTAACTGTTTTTTACACTGAGAAAAAAATAATAGTAAACTGGTCAAATTTTTACGGCTTTCGAAACAGATTATTGTAACTGGTGCTATTATATTGAGAGGCACTGTACATACATTAACCCTAAACTATCTATCTACCTAACTCACGTTTCTTTCTTTCTCTTCCGCTCTCGCTCTCTCTTTCTCTATCTCACTGTAGAAGAAATCTAACCGTAGTGATGGACAGAAAAAACAAACATCGATGTTATGTTGATTTATGACACAAAATACGTCGATGTTTGTGCAACAGACTGGAAGTAAAAACAAACGGATTTAGTAGAATACCGCGATCAGATAAATTTAATATTCTTGTGTCTATTGTCTCTCCCAATCCTGTTGCTCTAAAAACTTCAGGATGTTGTTCGACAACAGTAAGGACAACTCTCCGCTTTTTACTTAATAAACACAAACGTGTTTCTTTCTGTGATGCATTTATACATACATACATAATTGGTCATTACAACCAGGATTATTGACCTAGTTTCTCACACCACTTATGTTGTGTGTGTTAATTTTATACATAAGTGGCGGGACCTACAGTTTAAAGTCGACTCCGAACGACAGATTTTTTGTGAAACTTTTCATGGCAATTTTATGTACTCTCAGAGTTTTTGCCAGAAATCTGCTGAGAGAAAATCGCCGAAGAAATACTTTTTGTATTTTGTTTGGTTGATGTCTGGCCTGGGGCTCGAACCCTGGCTTTACGTCTAATAAGCCAACACACTACCTACTAGACTACGGCGACTTCAATGCATTTATAGATGTTCCAAATATGTTTTATGATTATAAGCAATTTTTCTTTATGAGGGAGTCTAAACATGAGCCTGATTCGATACATACATACATACATAATTTGACATTACGACCCTTCAGTCAGGATTACGACCTAGCTTGTCACAACACTTATGTTGTGTGTGTTAATTTCATACATGAGTGGCGGGACCTATAGTTTAAAGTCGACTACGAACAACAGATTTTAAAGAAACTTTTCATGGCAGTTTTATTTACTCTCAGAGTTTTTGCCAGAAATCTGCTAAGAGGAAATCGCCGAAGAAATATTTTCATATTTTCGTTTTGTTGTTTGATCTGAACTCGGGCCTTCAGTCTAATAAGCCAACACACTACCTACTAGACTACGGCGACTTCAAGAAGAAGCCTGATTCGATCCCTATTCCAAAACAAGTGTTCTGTGAATTTACGATGGATAGTTACAGGCATAACTCAAATCTCTTATCATTGTAATTGCCCAACAATCATTGTAATTGGCCAACAAAAGATTGTCTTAAGCACTTTCGACTTGATAACAGTATGCACCTTCTAAGCTTCAAAACTCTTATTTCTACTTCGCAGAAAGACTTTAGCCTTATTAGCGGCGCGGAAAGCACACTCCTTGCGAACTGATCTGCATATTCTACCTTACTTCTATAGCAATCTGCGGAAGCAACACTATAGAAGTGGCTATTTTCTCAAAAGAATGGGGTAGTCACACTTAATCCATACCATACACGGTGATATTGTGTTACCACTGTCACCCATTTCCTCTAGCCCTAGAGCCATAGAGAGCTTCTGATAAATCCAGTTAGACTCGTAACCCACCACAAAAAAAATCCAATTTTGTTCAAAAACATACAAAACGGCAACACTGTTTGGTTTTAAAGTTAAAAATATAAAGCAAGTTAGCGTTAGATTGTGATTATGTTCTCTTTGCAAGTAAGGCAGTGCAAGAGAACAAATACTGCGAATTTAAAGCCTTGGTTTTGTATAATTTCCGTTTTTTTTTTTTTTTTTTGCTAAATTTTGTATAAGATAATCTAACACAATATATGTATATGCACGTCTAAATCAATAGTTTTCAAACAGTCTTTATATAAAAGAGCGAACACACTGGAAAGGATACGAATAATCTCTCGTCTTAACCTTGTAATTTGAGTCTCATTTGTTTTATGTCGTATTAATGTTTTATATTTCTTTTTTCTCTTTCTTCATAAATAAATGTATGTATATGTGTACACAGTAATAGTATAAGTCATATAAGCAACAGTCCGTGTGTATGTGTATGTATATAGTGTGATTATGTTGAAATTGTCATACTTTATAAAATACTTGTAAGCTGTTTTAAGCGCCTTAAGAATAAATGCGAGTACATATACATATATATGTATGCATGTGGACACTGATATCAGTCGCTGTCGTCAACGATTACAGATTTTCAAGCAAGTAAACAGCAGCAACAACAACATAATGACAGCAACAAGAAATTGCAACAAAATAAGAACGAAAAGAAAAATAACCAACCATGATTATAAACATTGTGAATGGACACTGATTGCAACAAGGATTTCGCTTTTTTCCTTTTTTTTTTTTTTGTCGCTCCCTTTACTATTTAAAACACGATTTCTTTGTTTTAAGTCTAATATAATACACTGAAGAGAATTTTTTAAAACAGTTCGTATGTTCGAAAATAACTGCTCTCTTACCTCTCTTACTAGAAGGACTAGTTCAGTAGATAGAATAGAATGTTTAATGCTTGTAAGGGCACCAATGTCCCCCAGGGGAAGAACATCTTCGGCTTTTTACACACATAGGACCCGAACATCAACAATGTTCGTTAAAAAGAGCGTAAAAATGCATTCAGTTGCTTGTCAGCTTCTAAAGAAGAAGGTTCATGGCGCTTTTTGTTTGAAATTTTTTTGTAAATCAATTATAAACCCAAAGAAAAATTACAGTAGGATTCACTATTTTCTAATGAGATTCACTAATAACAATGAAAAATGATCTCCATTTTTTTGGAGAATATTTGTCAAGTTAAATACGCAGTCTTTAGGGATTTGGCGCTATACATTTCCCATTTTCCACTACATAAACATATTATAGGGTGATTTTTTAAGAGCTATAGGAAAATTTTTCAAAAAAAAACATATAAAATTCAGAAAAATGCATGAAATCTTTATTTGAATCGATAGTACGATCCATATAATTTAATGTTTGAAGATTATTTCATGCAAATGTTGACAGCGACTGCGCCTAAAATGGTCCATCCGCTAAGTCCAATTTTGGCATACTCTTTCCAACATTTCGGCCGGTATCTCACGAATAAATGCTTCAATGTTGTCTTCCAATGCGTCAATTGAAGCGGGCTTGTCTGTATAGACATGAGCTTTAACATAGTCCCACAAAAATAGTCTAAAGGCGTTACGATTCGCAGCATCTTTGAAGAAGTACGGTCCAATGATGCCACCATAAACCGCACCAAACTGTGACTTTTTCTGGATGCATTGGTAGCTTTTGCAATGCTTCTGGCTGATCTTCACTCCAAAATCGACAATTCTGCTTATTTACGTTTACGTATCCATTGAGCCAAAAATGAGCTTCTTCGCTGAACACAATTTTTCGATAAAGAAGTGGATCTTCGGCCAACTTTCCAAGAGCCCATTTTGATAATAAAATTCAATGATTTGCAAGCGTTGTTCGTTTGTAAGACGATTCATGGTTAAATTATAGACCAAACTGAAGATGTTTGACAGTGAAACAAAACACGAAACGTGTGTGAGCTGTTTAAACTAGTGTTGCCGAAATGATAATAGCTAAAAAATCACCCTTTATTAGATTACACTTGAAAATAGTACTAACAATTTTCCTCTGGATTATACACATGCCTCTCACAAATACACTCACATTTTTATCATGTTCTCTTTGTGCCGACGTCTGTATGTAGTTGTTATTGTAATATCTCTCTCTTCAATTTACTCTCAGTGTATTTAATTTTAAGAAAACAAATCTGTGCTCTACATTTCTTTGCAAATCTTTATTGCTTTCACTTGCTCTCATATTTGCATTCACTCATACATTCAGACGTACTCATATGTTTATTATTATTAGTTGTTGTTGCTTTTTTCATAAGTGCTCCATTTTTTCATAACATTCGTGGCAATGTGTGTGTGTGTGTTTTTTTTGTATTTTTATACAAATTATTGTATGTTCTTAATAACTATGATTTCTTTGTTTTCTCTCTCTCTCTCTATCTATCTATCTTAATTGTTTTCTCTCTTTTTTTTTTTGTTTTACTTTACTATTTATTTTGTGTATTTATTTTATGTATTTATTGTTGTTATCTCCTAATCTCTTGTCTCATTTTTTTTACTCTTTTATTGTATTTAAGTTTATAAACACTCTTGTATACAAATTGGTACACAAATACTACTGCAACATAATCTCTAAATATTGTTGTTTTCTATGCAAAAATAATAAATAGAAAAACAACAACAAAATGCATACCAAAACAAAACAAAACATAACCAAAAAAAAAACAAAAACAATAATAAACCGTAATAAAGAAAAAGCAAAACCATAAAGTAAATCCCAAAACACTTTGCATTAGGATCAAAGGAAGATTGTTTTGTTTTACTCTCCTCTCTCTATGTATGTTATACTCTTACGCTCTTATACTGTTATTTCAAGGTAAGATGAGCTTAAATACCTTTTTTTAAAGTGTTTTTTATTTTTCTTAATAAAACAAAAAAATTCTATAAAAAGCACACACTATTTTAATTTGACTATAAGAGTGCACAATAATGCAAAAAAAAGAAAAACCAAAAATAAAATTAAATCATGGTCACAATATCATTAAAACGCATACCTACACTGTTAAGCAAAAAATTGTCTTTAAAAACAAAGGAAAGAAAATAGTTTTTTAAAAGCTCTTGAAATCAACAATAAAAAACATTTTTAAAGGCTTCTCGAAAATACGATCAAAACACAGCTTTAAGTTTCGTAGAAAAATAATTTTTTAAAAATATTTGAAATCAAAGCTCAAAGGAACAGCTTTGAGCTTTGAAATGAAAAACAAATTTACAACAAAAGAAAAACAACTTTTAGAAATTAAAGCTTTATTGTCATGTTTTCAGGGAGAGCGAGCTTTTATTTTAGTTGGTGAAATAGTTTTTGATTTCAATAGAATATTTTTTACTCTCGGGGAAAAGCTTTAATTCCCAATACAAATGCAAATAAAAAACTTTCGTATATTTAGACAGAGTCTTTATTTAGAGTTCATAAGATTTGCTTCATTTAAAAGTAAATACTTCTTCTACAAATAAAATTTAGAATACAGACGCATTGCAAAATTCGAAAAAAAAAAACTTTCATTCTTGAGAAACTATCAGAAGAGCTTATTTCTCACAGCAGCACACAACATTTCTCATTCCTCTCATTATACTTCTGTGTTTTATAAAAAAAATACTCTTTGGATTAAATTCTCTTTTTTATTTGATTCTCTTTACTCTCTTAGTATATTTGTTTTTAGTTTTTAACACTTTCAACAGCAATGTTTTTAGCCTCTTTGTGTCTTTTGTGTATTTAAAGCCACCATGTATCCTGTGTAAATGTTGCCTTTCCTATACAAAATCAAAAAACTAAACTTTAAAGCTCGTGTGTAAAAAAGCTTTTACAAAAACTTAATTTAACTCTTAATAATAAAACTAAGCAAATATTTATGCACAGAAATTAAAAAAATATTGACATTATTTGTATTTTTTTTCTATTTATTTTATTGCTCTCATCAATACAGTTTGTTCACCATCTCCTTGTGAGTCTCTGGATACAATTACCGACGATGAAACTGCTACTTTGCCTGGCATTAATGATACGGACGAACCGCCTACACCCATTAATGAGTCGCGCGAGAAATTATTTCCTGCATCAGCAAGTGGCTCTGCCACGCCTACACCCCAAACTCTCAATTTTGCTTATCCCTTTGGCAGTAAAGTGGATGAATTTAATGGTAGTGGCCTGAACTTGCAGCAGCGTTCAATAAAATCTTATCTTCATACATTCGATCGCCGTAACTCGGATACGAATTATTTGCTGGGACGTCGGGCTTCTGGAGAGCGTGTTAATTTGGCTGATGAGATTAAAAAACTATCCGATCATCTGTTAATGCTGGCCGAAATCAACAATAAATTTAGCAGTGAAAACCAAAGCACGAAAACACAGGAATCGTCTGAAAGCACAGTGAAAGAATCGGCCACAAAGTCGAAGAAAACTAAAGAAACAGGAGCAGAAAAGAAAACATCTACGAAAACCTCTACAAGCGTGAAAAAAGACAGCAGCAGCGTTACTTCGAGTAGTAGCAGCAGTAGCACAACAAAAGTCTCTTCTACCACCACCTCCTCCACATCCTCTTCGTCCTCCAGCAATTTCTTTAGCAATTTAAATCCGGGAAAAAGTCGAACCAGCACCTTAACTTGGCGTCTGCAGCAGTCCATAGAAGAAACACCCAAACTAAGCAGCACTACAAAGACCAAGACCTCTGTTTCAACAGTTTCAACAGGCAACACGAAAACTTCAAGTGCAGAACGTAAAGTTGCCGAAGCGGCAAGCATAAAGCGAGCCAAATTCCGCATCAATCAAATGAGCCGCGATGTACCCATAGGCCTGCCCGATACCCATCAGAGCGTTAATCTAGAAGAGGCCGCCAACAATACAAAGGATTGCCTTTTACATCTATTGGAAAAGTATAACGACACTAAGACCCGCAATCCCTTGGGTAGACATCAAAGCATCAGTGTCGATTGCAATGTGCGCGATAATTTGGAATATCGTTCCATGAGTTCGATAAATGCCTTCTTTCAGCGTCACAACAACAATGGCGACATGGTTAAACAGCTACAAGCCCAGTTAAAGGAGAAAACTGGTGAATCATAAGTAGACAACAACCGCAATCGCAATCGTAATCAATCGCAGAAATGGAGTGACAATTGGAATTCCTAGTCTTTAATAGTTTAATTGAAAATTAAAAAAAATACTCACTTGGCATAAGGAATTGGCAACATATGGACAATAAATTAAAACAAAAACTAAGAACAAAAATTAAAATAATAACAACAATAATAATAATTATTTAACAGTTTAAGTAAAATATTTATAAAGCAAATATTATTATTATTTTAGTTTTCTTCTTTTTCTTTTTGTTAATTAATATATGATTTATTTAATTATTTTATTATTATTTAATTTGATTTTTTAGTTAGATTTGTAAATAATAATACAAACAAAAATAAAAATGATTTATTTAATAACATACATACAAATCACACACAATTACACAAGGATTCTCTATTTGAAAAGGTTAAAGTTTATGCTACGAACGAATACAGTATTCCCTCGATTTACGTCGTCTCGATTTACGTTGTTTCGATTAACGTCGTCAAAAATTTTGTTCCCTTCAACTTCGATTTGCGTCGTCATTCGATTTACAGAGGCGACTGTTGTTTATAAACAAAATCAGGGGAATTCCCTCTTTAAAAAAAATTCAATATTTGTGTGTAACTATTTGAATAAAATATAAATAGAGTTTTGAAAAAAATAAATATTTAAGTGCTAATGGATAATTTTTTGTTTTTTATTAAACTTTTTGTGAACAACATATGAAATAAATTTTTATAACAAATCAAAAATCCATCTATATTTATGTATGTACTTAGTTATACAGAATAAAAATTGAATTATTTTATTTTTTTTTTTTTTGAAAATGTGCATAAATAAATGCATCTGATAGTATGAGTTATTTGAAATTCGATTTACGTCGTTTCGATTTACGTCGCCTTTTTCCGGAACATTCTACGACGTAAATCGAGGGAATACTGTACTCTTTCATAATTCTTTCCATTACCATCTTCTTAAATCATTTCCTGATAATTCCAATTGGATTTCAAACAGTTTTCTAGTATTCAAGCTTACCAAAATCGTTAAAAGATGGCGCTCATAAATTTCATCCGTCCCATATAAAAGGAAACTCCAATTAGGTTTACAATTCAACAAAAATTAATTGTGTCAGCACCAGTGTTGCCATATATGAAGATTTATCTTCTTTTTGAAGTTTTTTGAGGTGATGTGAAGATTAAAAGATTTTTATATTAAAAATAAGATTTTTATAAATTTGAAGATTTGTTTGCAGATTTGCAAATATTGCTAGATTTCAAAAATGTTGCACCCATCCCACGTTGGCTATCATTAGAGGCTACTGTTAATCAAACGTCGAATAGACGTATTAGAATTATACTTTTTGCATGAAGACTTAGAAAAGTTCAATTCAACGGAAAAAATTTTAAGTAATTTACAAAAGAGCGAATTTAAGCTATATTTAAAATTTTTAAGTTTTGTTTTAAATGACGTCAATAAATTGAATCGACTATTTCAGAGCGAAAGTCCTCAAATACATCTACTGCACAGTGAAATTCTACGATTATATCGTAAAATATTTGCATACTTCGTTAAAGACGAGTTTATTTCTATTGAAAACTTTAACAAGATTGACTTAAACAACTCTTTGTATATTAAAGATCCTATGGATATTTATTTGGGAACCCAAGTATCCATAGCTCTAACAACCACCAATAAATTATCCGTAGAAGCTGAAATGGATTTTAGAAATAATTACTGAGTTATGCAACAGCTTGTTAAAAAATTTGATTTTGAGAATGATTTCCTAAAATATGTTGAGATTTTAGCTCCTGATAATGTTATTAAAGGTAAAGTCAAAACTATTTCTCAATTAACTCGTTTTTTCCCAAATATTATAACTTCTGAAAATGCTCAAAAAACAGATGATGAATGGCGAGAATTGTGTCACTTTAATTCTAAAGAACACAATCTAACAGAAGAAAAAAACATTGAAATATTTTGGGAAATCATTTTGAAAACAAAACATTGCGATGGATTTGAAGTTTTCCCTCACCTAAAAAAATTTATTTATGCCGTATTATCTATTCCTATTGCAACAGCTAATGTTGAACGAATTTTTTCTCAAATTAATATTAATAAAAATAAAATTAGAAATAAACTAGAAATACCTACATTATGTTGCATTTTAAGAACAAAAGACAAATTTTGAACAATCTAAAGAGATTAATAAAAAGTTTAATAAAGAAATTTACAAAGTAACTGTAACAAATACATAATTTGTACTTTTTTGTAATATATTTTATGAAAAATATATTATTTACGTTATTTTTTGTTCCTTTTCTAAACGTTATTTAAAAATTAATGTTTTGTATACATTTTTATGTTAAGTTTTCATCATAATAAACATATGTATTAAATTTGATAAATTGTAGTTTTTGTAAAGTGAAGATTTTTTTCTGAAAAAAAAGATTTTTTTTTACTCAATTTGAAGGTTTTCGTTGAAATGTATATGGCAACACTGGTCAGCACCCATTCGAATTTCGTTTAATTTATGAATATATAAAATTATTATAATAAGAATTTTTTCGAATCGATTTTTGTTTTTAGTTGAAAAAACGATCGCGAGATGGCTCCTACTAAGGTTGTATGAAGGAAATGAGATATTATACAGTAAAACTTCGATATAACGAACCTTGTTATAACGAAAAACTCAATATAACGAATTATTTTCTGAGTCCCTTGAAGAAACCTCTTTACTCCAAAGTTTTTCATACAAAAATGCACTATAGCTATAACGTAGAAATACTGAGCCTTAAAACCTCTATATAGCGAATAATTCGTACCAAAGCCTTTATACAACGAATACAAAGCCTCTATATAGCGAAGTATTCTTTCAAAAGCCTCTATATAACGAAGTGAGTTTAAAAAAAAAATTAAATTTTGAGTAATGTTAGCCCCGTTTCAAAAACAACTAAGTCTAAATGCGTTTGCAAGTGCCTTTGCAAAGCCTCTATATAGCGAAATACTGATTCAAAAGCCTTTTTTGTGATCCCCTTCAGTTTCGTTATATCGAAGTTTGTCCGTATATCATAGGATATAATTCTCAACCATTTTTTTTTCTGTTTTCAATCCAGTAATTTGTAATACAGACATCTCTAGGGAAATTCGAATCCACAACCACTCACATTCGCAGATTTCCATGCGACCGAATCGAACCTAGACCGAAATCAAAAAAATCAGAATTTACTTATCCTCGCCTCAATGGCAATGAACCCCAGAGATTTGAAGACTACGGTTTTGATAATGGCAGGCACAAAATTGATTAAGGCCTTCGTGATCCTAACTGTCTTCTGGGAAATTAATGTTTCGCAACGAGACCTATTAATGACGAAATCTGGAAGCTACACACTCTTTCAAAATCGAAGCAGTTTTGTGAGTGTTTTAGTACCCAGAATGAAATATTCCGAGCCCATGGGGAAAATTCTTACAAGTGGATGTCTATACCATCGTATAAAGGATAAGATGTGGCCATATTATCTAATATTTCGGCCACCTTACACGCACTCAGCTCTTGAAGTTCAATCGAAGATAGCATTGGACTATCTGGGGAAACTGAATCAGCTAGGGGTTACCCTGTACTGGATTCATGTCGAAATTCGAGGCAATGAGCAGGCAGATAAGCCAGACTCGGATGGAAAAAACGAATATTAAGATAAAGGGAAATTGTGCTTGTTTACTTCGAGCAGCATTTGGAAGCTTGTCAGAGCAATAGCTTGGTGGAGTCGTTAAGGGAATACCCCATATAGATTGACGACACCTACAGGGTTTGCTGATATGTATTGCAACCAACTTCAGGTTGTTATCATTTGTAAACCGCTCGTCTGACAGCTGACAGATTTATTCCAGTGACAGTTCATTTTATTATTTACAAGCTTACAAAAGCATTTTGATCTATTGCATTCAGAAAAAAAGTTATTCGTGATGGAATTCAAGTGTGATAGTGTGATTGCTTTATATTTGGCTGGAAAACCACAGGTGGCTATCGTTAGAGCCCTTGCTCGTTACCGTGATACTGGCAATGTTGCATCGCGTCCAAAAAGTGGACGAAAAAAACGGTAACAACACCAGAAATGATCCGAAAAGTGAAGGCCAGATTTGATCGAAATCCACGCCGTAGTAGTAGAAAAATTGCTAGTGAGCTGAACATATCGCGAGAACGGATGCAACACATATTAAAAAATGAGCTTGGACTAAAGCCATTCAAGTTCCAAAAAGTGCAAGAGCTCACCGATGGACAAAAAAAGTTAGACTGGAAAGAGCCAAGGAGTTACTTCGCTTGCACGAAAGTGGCCAGTTACCGAATTTGGTTTTCTCCGATGAGAAGCCATTCCAAATTGAGCAGTTTCTGAACAAACAAAATGATCGGGTTTACTTGTCAAAGAGGTCAGCTGAAAATTTACACCTGCGATTGGCCACCAGAACTCAAGCGCCGGCGATGGTAATGGTGTGGGCCGCCGTAACGGCCGATGGTCGCTCCCAGCTCGTATTCATCGACTGTGGGGTCAAAATAAATGACGAATATTATCGGGAAAATGTCTTTAAGACAGTATTGAAGCACTGGGCAGACAAACATTTCGGCCGCAGACCATGGACATTCCAACAGGACTCAGCACCACCGCACTCAGCACGCGTCAACCAAGAATGGCTTAAAAAGGAGGTTCCTCGCTTCATTTCTAACGCACAATGGCCACCAAAATCTCCGGATCTCAATCCGTTGGACTTTTATGCCTGGGGCATTTTGGAGAGTAAGGTTCTCACTAAAAAATACCAAGGTTTCGATCATCTCAAGATGGCGCTTCGCCGGGAATGGACCAAAATACCGCAGAGCCACTTTCGTGCAGCTTGTGATGGCTTTGTCGGCCGTTTGAAGGCCATAATTCGTACCAAAGGTGGCTAATTCGAACAAATCTAAACTGATTCTAAAATTTGATGTTATTTCCAACATTTTTTGCTTTTGAACAATAAAATTAAAAAAAAAAAAAATAAAAAAATATAGCGCTTTACTTTGTTGCATTATATATCAGCCACCCTGTATAGCCTCTTTTCACGACGACAATAATATCTTGGCGTTAACAAATTCCTCCCAATTTATCTATCCATAGCAGCTAATTAATAGGGCACACAAATTCTTTTTATCAATAGTGATATAAGCAATCTCTAGAGATTTGATTTGGTGGTGAACAATGTCTTATATGGGCTCGGTTTTGGAGTGAAATTAAAAACAGAATCGTATTATTAACTCTTCAATCGAAACTTAAATTTAAAAGAATTAAATAAGTTTTACAAATTTAGATTTTTGAAATTAAAAAAACAAGAGTATTTTAAAGTTTTATTTTGAAGAGTTTTTATTTTTATTATGATTTTTAAAAGTAAGGTTAAGGTAAAGTATTTTTTCAATTGTTTTTTGTTTTTAATGTTGTTCTGTTTGCGATTGTTATTTAGAATTTAATTTCTATTATAATGGATATACAAATACAAATTTATATAAAAAATAGAATGAAGTAAAATATTTAAAAAATAAATGGTTTTTTTATAAATGTTTAGATGCAGGGGTAAAGGATATTTATATTCAAAAATGTATGCAATGAATGAATGAATTTCTTAAATTAAATTTTACAATCAAAAGGGATACAATCTATCAAAATATATTTTAAAAGAATATAAAATAAATAAATAAGTTTGTTTGTATATAAAGATTAGAATTAGTGGTAAACAGACAAAAAATAAAAAAAAAAAGTGAAGATCATTTTCATTTGGCTCAGCCCATGTTAAGGAAAGAGTAGAGCAAGTTTAAAATCTGTGGTTTAAAGTCTTTATTTTGATTTAGACTTTAAAGCAGAGATTTATTATTAAATTTGGAATTAATTTTAAAGAAATTTCTTTAAAACCAAAGCAAATTTAAAAGTATCTTTAAAAAACAAAAGCGATTCATAAAGAAATTCAAGTTTAAAGCTGAAATTGTAATGATTATCTGTTCATTAGAATAATGCTTTAAAAGAACTTCTTTAGTAAGGCTTTTGTTTTCAGTAGTAAAAAAGGAAAGGAAATAAATGTTAAGGAAAATATTACACTGGTTAAGTTAAAAATAGAAATAAAGATAGAGACAGAGATAGTATTTTTGTACTTCAATTTTTGTTTAAAATTAGTTAGTAAGGAAACTCTTTAAGGTTTCATATGAAAATAAAATAAAAATTTCCCGAAATTTAATTTTTTTCTTGTGTTCAACCCACAGAAGGTATGAAAAAAAAAATTAAAATTGAGGAAATTTTTTTGAAAAACAAAACCTTTTCATTTATATTTTAAAGGTAAATGAAATATTTTCTTTGATTTCTCAACTCAAAACAATATTTCAAAAAGCTTTAAATTTTCAGAAATGTTTGTTGTTCAAAAATAATTTAAATTTCTTTCTTAATTCAATTGAGTTTGACGTTTTAGGTAGTAATTTTTGGTTGTTTGGTTATAGATTTAAGCAAATTTCAAAAGTTATTGTGTAAAAAAAGAAAAAATAAAAAGAAAAAAAAATAAAACTTAAACTAAAACAGGACTTGTTCAGATGCCTTAAAAACAAAGTGAAGAAGGATGATAATGATACGACTTAAAATTTACATTTTTGTTACAGAATAAATTGTTTAATAACTAATAACTTAGTTTATGGCATTCATTAATCATTAGTTCTTGCCTATTTTCATTGATTGATGCATGCATGCCCTACGCAAAAAGAAAAACTATTTTCCCATTATTAAGTATCAATTATAAGAAGCAAATAAAACTTGTTTCTTTGTTTGTTTGAAAATAAAATCTCAAAATGGAAAAATTAAAATTTTCTTCCTGCACACACACACACACCCAATGAAATAGGCAAGAGAGTTTTATAGTTTTATAAGAAACTTATTTTATAAGAATTATAATATTAATTATTATAATAATAATTAAAATACAAACATATTTAGTAAAAAAAAAAAATAAAAATAAAAAATAATTGCAAATAAATCAGATTTTTGTTTGTATCGACTTGTATAGAAATAAAACTATAATAATTAAAAAGTAATATTATTATTCTCTTTTGATTTTTAATTTAAATTAGTAAAGAAAAGCGAAAACTTAATTATGACGCTGTGTCCTTATGGAGAAATGTGCTGCTATACTGTTGGCATTGACAGCATGATTAAAATGTGATGCAGACGTTGAAGATGAAGATCCAGAAGAGGTACGCATACGCTTAGCAGGAGACACTTTTTTAGGTGTTTGAGCCAAACGCTTGCGTTCTTTCATGTATTCTAAAAATAAAAAAAACAGAAAGTGATAAATTACAAAGTGTTGAGATTTATGCAAACAACATTAAGATAAGGCCACATGGAAAGTATTATATTTAGATTTCCAATAGGAAAAAAACCAATAGAAAAATTCATTTTCCATTTGATTTTTCATCCCTACTAAGCATCCCTAAATATTAGTTTTCTACGTTAACAATTAGTATTTCCACAACCCCTCTTGAGAAATAAAGAAAAAGAAAAAAAAATACAAAGGAAAAGAGGTGGTGTTTTGGCACGTGCTTAACATAGGACTTAAAGGTTGACAAACGAAAAAAAACGTGTGTCTGTGTGTCTAAATGTACGCCAATTTAATTTTAATTTAGAAAAAAAAAACATTTTCTATATTGTATCATAAAGAGTTACAAAACAGTTTGACAAAAGTCCTTATCCGGTCGCCTATCAACACTCACAAAACGAACAACACAGAACATTAAACAACACTAGGAATAAATGTAGTATTATAAGGGATAACTATGAAGAATAACTTCTATAAAGAGCTCACGGCTCACTTAGCCTATCCATTTCAATACAAAATACAGACCCGAAGGGTCCTACATCTAAGGCAGATTGAGAAAAATTTCAAGGACGCAACCACGAAAGAATTATAATTAAAACGACAGAAAATAGGCAACAAACGACACGTTTTAACACTCCATAGAGCATCGATAGAGCAACGAAAAAGAAATGATGGAAATAGAAATCATTAGTGATCGATCCCCCCAACAAGAACTCCTTTTCTACGCAATTTTCCATATATAACACCCCCAGGTAATCTAATCCATCGCTAAATATATCATAGCCTTGGTAGAATCCTATTGGTCATGGACTTCTCTCTTGGTTAGAATGGAAGACAGACAAAACTCTTCTTGTTCTATATCACACACGGCAATCGATCATGTAAGTAACCCTATACAGAGTATACCTGTACCTGATCTTTGCCTCAAAACAATTTGTTACTTCAGTTAGGACGACTATACAATATTTTTTTTTTTTTTTTTGATGAAATCAGCACTCAAGGTATGGCCCCTACTCATGCAGTGCATTGTGCAGGTTTTAGGAAAATGGGTTATAGGAAGGTGGAAGAGAGGGAGTAGTGGACATTTCAAGATGCGAACGGCAAGGAAACGAGTTGCTGCTAGGTGACTATAAAATGGCCAGTGCTATACCTTGACCATTAGACAGTCTACAGCAATCGTCCCCAAGAAGCCCGCACCCTTCAGTCCTAGCTTCTCACACTACTCATGTTGTGTGTGTTAATTTTATACATGAGATTTTCATGGCAATTTTATTTACTCTCAGAGTTTTTGCCAGAAATCTGCTGAGAGGAAGTCGCCGAAGAAATATTTTTCGTTTTTGATGTCTGACCTGGGATTCGAACTCGGGCCTTCAGTCTAATAAGCCACTACCTACTAGACCACGGCGACTTACAATATATAAGCCACAATAGACGATATAATCTTCTAAAATATTTTTTTATTTGAAATCTATTAGGGAATTTATAGAAAACATTTTTAAAATCTTAACCCAACTAAATTTTTTAATAGTTAAGCGTTACTCTATTCTATTAATTAGACTTCCACAAAGTAAAAACATAAATTCATTTAAACATCATAAAGCTACAGAGATTCAAATGCATGTGAAGTAAAGTAAAACTCAAGACAATAAAATTTAAAAATTAAAAAAATGATTATAAAATGCGGGTTTTCAATTTAAAAAACAGAAAACTGATTTCAAAAAACGTGCAATGTTTTTCAAACAACGTTTCTAGTTTTCCTATACAAACTTTTATGGCACGTGTATTGTTGTTGTGGAAAATCATCATCAGGAAATAATGGATACGATGTGTTCTATGCCAGAAAACTTCGAAGAGAAAAATGTTGGAATCAAAAACACACAGCTGTTATGATTTTTCCTAGAGTTTTATAGTGACATAGAAAATCAATGAAGATCATTCATTCATTCATTGCCATGTCATTTCTTTATTACTGTATGTAACAAAAAGGGATGATTTTCTTCCCCTACTTTGGAAACTTTTATGATTTACAACAAACCAATCTAAAGCAGAAAAAAAAAACTAAAAATAAAAGACAAAATATGGGGGTTCGCTTTACAAACACGATCTCAACACAGCTGTTTGAATTGAGTTACTAAAACCTAAAAATCAAAAAAATAAAATAAAATAAAAAAAATCTAAACACTTGTGCTTTATACAGTGAATATACATATAACGAAACAAAAACTACCCCTTTATCTTAAAATAAAATTTAAATCAGGTTTTGATTTTTTCTGTAAAGCAAAATCACAAAGAAAAAAACTTTTTTCCTTTTGTTTTTGAACTTCCTAAAGCCATAATTATCTGATCTGGAACGGAAATTACTTTAATCGACAACGAAAATCAAACCGCAAAAACAGAAAGAAATGCTTTCAAACAGGACTTTATAAAATAAAAACAGGGCGTTATGGTTTGAACCTCTCCCACAATAACGTTTTTTTCAAGTCTAAATTCATTATTTAATGCCAGAAGTATTGTTTTTATTTGTCCGTTAAAAAAAACCAAGTGAATGAATGCGTGACGAAAAACAAATCTTTTTTAGGGGGTGAATTTATCGATTGATCATGATATATGTGGTATGGCATGGTATGGCATGGCATGCCATGGCATGTTCTAGTATTACTTTCATATGAAAATGGGTTGGGTAGTTATTGTCTACCATATGCACTGAAAATGGTTGTTTAAAGTTTTGCCAGTTTAACGTACATTTCCCACACCAAAAACTCTCAATTACTTTCTATTGCGCTCCCATTATTATTATTAAACAAGTGTTTTTTTCGTAGAGAATTCGAAATAATTAAGGAAATTGGTTTTTATGGTTGAAAATTTAAGGCTTGATTGAGTTTAAAGTTGCTGGGAAAATAATTTGTGTCATAGGGCAACAAGATATTCAATTGAAACAATTTAAAATTTATAAAATAATCAAAAAAAACGCTACAAAATAAACAAAACACAAATCGAAAAGCAATTGAAATTTATTTAAACAGATGACAGGGAAATAAAATTAAAGATTTTCAATTCGAAGTTGAAAATAAAATTTTAAAATTTATTTGTTTGTATTGAACTATTCTTTGTGTATCCATCTTTCCATACTAGGTAAATGGATTTAAAAAATTACTAGAGACTTTGCTTAAAAACTGTAACATTTTTTCAGGGTTTAAACTTCAATAATGAATATTTATTTGCTAGAGCTATGTTGTGATTAGAATATCTCTTTAAAACATCACTGGGAAAAATGTAAAGTAAAAAAAGTCTACTCAGTACTGGTCTATCGCTTGGATGGAATAGAAAATCGGCTTAGAAAGCGACGAGCTTGCCTGCAAAATTGAATAAGCTCTGTCATCGGTTGGTGTGACCAACTGGCAAAGGTCCGCGTGAAGCAGTTGCAGAGAAGGAAGGAAGTGTCAAGTTGTTGAAGAAACTATATTTAAAAGTGGGAAAGTATTAATGGACAAATATTAAGGAAAAGGCAACTGCGACGAAAAACAAATTGGGATAGAGGAGTTTATCAATATTTTACCGAAAAAGAAGATCGAAATTGCAAAATGTTATGTTAGTTTGCATTTCCCATTACGCAAAAATACTTCTATCGGTGTATTGAACTGAACATTGTTGTCATTAATAACCAAAATTAATAAAAGACTGCGCTAAGACTATTTTTCTTTTCAATGCTTTGCAGATATTATTAATTGAATGAATATGCCATAGTGTGACGGACATCATTTGCGAATGCCATTAAACTTTACCGAAAAAGCGAAAAAAAAATCTCAGAATATCTCAGAAGACGATTAAGTCAAGCACACATGAAATGTTGAAAAGAAATTTTCAGGAAAAGTGGTGAAAATTATTGTCTTTTTAATAAACTTTTCTAAAAAAGCGAATAAAAAAAAAACTTGTAACACTTAATTTTTCTACGCAGTTAAAAAATATCGTCATGATAGATAGCATAAGCCATTGTTCAAACTTTCTCTGTGTAATAAAAGAGCACATAGAGCACATAGGTAGTTTGCAAAATTTATTAATTTGTTCTTTCTTTTTCTTCTCTATGGACAACGAACGTAACGTATCATCTTCCATACTCCACTCATTGAATCCCTTAATCAGCCTACTTTCTCGATATCATGTAGAATTTTTGAATTTCCTTTTTAATTTATCGACTTACCTGTTATTTTCGGCTGCCTCTTGCGCTGTTGAGTCTTGCGGGGCACTACCAGAGTGGCTTCAGCGTGATTGGGACCAGCGGGTACTTTGAAAACAACAATTGATTCATCTTGAGACTCATCGCAGGAATCGGTATCTGTGGCCGAGTGGGATGCATTGAAATTTTCACGTTCGGCACGTTCATCCATTAAGATTTCCATATGGGTTTTGGGTGCAGGGGCAGCTATATCTAAGGGTCGAACATGGGCAGCGCGTGTCAGTGTATACATTTCCGGAGCAATGCAACTTTCCTGTGTGGACACACGTTCCCAAATGTATTGTGAGTTGGTCGACAATGGTGAGCCGGTGCGAAAATCGAAACCCCACTTCTTGGCAGCCTTCTCTTGATGTTTCTCCAATTCCTCATTAAAGATTCTAAAGTGATTAGGAGACACACACACACAGTTAAATTGCAACAGAAATTTTTTGTTTGTTCAACAATTAAAAAGAAAATAAGAAACAAAACACCAAAACTTACTTATTGGTTTCAATGGGATTGGCTGGTCCAAAGAGATCTCGTTTGATGCGATTCATTTGCCGTCCACATGACAAATTCGTCCTTAATGCATGCGGACTGGAGGTCATTTTGCAAAATTCATTGATCATCGGATTTAAAACACGGACTGCCGACATTTTTCCTCTTGATTTTTAGTTCTTTCGCGGATATGGATTCTGGTATTTGTTTTGTTAATTTCTCGAATTGATTACAGATCACTGACTGCACTTGTTTTTGTTTTAAAAATTGTCTCTTTTTCTTCTGTGTGTGTTTTTTTTCCACTTTTGTTTTTTTCTATTTTTTTCCAATATTATTTTTCACTTTTTTGCGTCTCTGCAGTTTTATGGCAACTGTCAAAAAATTGGCGCCAAAATCTGTGTCAATTTCCCCACTTTTGTAGACAATAATAATGAGAAGAAGAAAAAAACTTAAGCAAAAAAGCTTTGCTCCACCTCATACAGTACAGTTGCTCCAATAAACAACAATATGCAGAGCACACACGCACATGCAGCAACAAAATGTATTAGAATGAAGTCAAAAGCAAAACAGACGAGTTTTGTTTGCACATTGAAGTGAGGTTAAGTTTTTATTATTATTATGATATTTATTATTGTGTTAATGTAAACAATATTTAATAGTTAATTAATATTGATGTTTGTTAATAATTTTATAAAAATTAAATCAAATTTCTTTTATAGTTAATTCTATTAAACGCACACACACACTGTATATTTTGTTTATTATTGTGATATTGTATTTTGTGTATTGTATTTTTTGTTATGCACTGTTTTGTTTTTCTTTTTTGTTAAGTGGTGAAAAAGTAAAAGCTTTTGTTTGTTTCTCTCATTTATTCAAAATTGTTACTCTTAAAAGTTTGGCTCACACAGAGCTGATAAATAATTTGTTTTTTTAAGTATATTTTTAGCTCATTAGTGATAAATATTTATAAAAATAAACACATTCAAAATTGTTTTCAATATATTTTATTAGTATTCTTTGTTTTTTGTTGAACAAAATTTGTTATTAAAAATATTAATTTGAGTTTAAACACCCATAAGATCTTACGGCGATGTTAACTCGCTGAGTAGTTTCTCTTAACTAAATTGTATTGACCTTACTAGAGCTCTACTATGCTAACGAACGAAGCTAATGCATTAAGTAAAAACAATACAAATGTATGAACAAACACACAATCGTCAAGTATTTAGTATACAAAAGACAACAACACAACAACTACTAAAAAAACAGCAGAGAGCAAAGCAGAGTTAGAGCAGAGCAGCATATACATAAAAGATTAAAATAAAAGAAATGATGTAAAACAGCCCAAGTAGGTAGAGAATTGTAATAAAAATAAACAACACACACACACGTACATTTATATTAAGTAAGCACAACGAATGGTGGTGTTTTTTTTTTATTTGGTTTCTCGTACAGAAGAAACACACAACGAAAGCAGAATTGAAAAGACCAATTTGAATTTAACATTATCATGTAATAAATTTTAACAGTCTTTGTTGCTTGGCTGTACTTTAAAGAAAATGTAAAGTAAACGAGGCAATTCACACGAGAACATTTGTGCTGGCGTAAAATGATAGTTTATTGGCAAGAGGGGTAAAGAGAATGGTTTTCGGTGGCGTAAAGTTTCCACCAGCTACAACCCCGCATCACCAGCACAAAACTAATACACGCACATTTTTAGAACATCAAATGAATGCAAAAACAATTAT
Organism: Sarcophaga caerulescens; assembly: GCA_927399465.1. Classification (NCBI taxonomy): domain Eukaryota; kingdom Metazoa; phylum Arthropoda; class Insecta; order Diptera; family Sarcophagidae; genus Sarcophaga; species Sarcophaga caerulescens. Next base: position 94,642,714 of record OV656868.1, read on the forward strand.
ACATGCAAAGCTGTGTATACGTATACATTTCATGCCAAAGTAATATTCATCGCGTTTGATTTGAAAAGAACAAAAATTGTGCGACTAAAAAATGTTCTCGTGTGAATTGGCTCAATGTTAACACGTAGTATTATTTTGTGATGTACATTTGAAATATGTTTACATTTTTCCTTTCTGTATAACGCAATAGGGAGTAATAAGATGTCTAAGCAGATTTGTTGTTCTTTACATTTTGTTGTTTTTTTACTTTTTGTTTTGACCATGCTGTACTTTTCTTTCATTTTCTTCGTTTTAGATCTTTCAGCCTGAATAAAGTTATTCCGATAGTTTTCTTTAAGAGCTATAGCTCTCTCTCTCTCAATGAGCGAAAGTGTACGTGCGAGAGAGTACGAGAGCTACAAAAATCTCGTTATCCCTTGCTTATTGCATTGTTGCGTTGTGTTTATATTTTCTTTCATTTTCATTGTTTCTTCTGCAGTCTTCTGCAGTGTTTATTTTGATTACGAAAATTCTTATTTTTGTTTTATTACATCTTATACTGTCTTCTAAACAGTATTTTTGGTGTTCCCTTACCTTGTTTTACTCTCTCTTTGGATAAAAATTCTTCTTGGATTTTATTGTTCAAGTTCTGATTGATAAAAGAAAGAAAACAAAGGATTTTCTTATTGCAAAAGAGTTTTCTTAAGAAAAAGTCTATGTGTGTGTGTGTGATAAAAAGATTTAAAAAAATAAATTAAATAAAAACAACAAATAGGTACATACCGGTATTTTCAACTATAACTGATCTATGATTGTGTTTGTTTGTGTGTGTGTGTGTATGTTATTCTTTGAATAAATTTGAATTGTAAATAAGAATTTCTAATCAATTCTGTTTTGAGTAAGGTCAGCATTTTCTTTAGAAATGTATTTTCTTTTCGCTTCTTTTTCCATTTGTCATTCGTTAAGAAAATGTCAATAAATAAGGAATTGAATAATAATTTTTAAAGCATAAAGAAACCAGTTAAGCGGGAATAACTCCCCCATTTGTAGCTTTTCTGTAGACGAAGCCAAAGCATAAATAAGTGACCATTGATTTTCATTTGTATTGAGAGTGGCATAATTAACTGTGAAGTGTAAACAAACGGTTCTTTTTATGGAAAAATTGGGAGCAATGAATTTTACTTAATATATTAGGAATGGGTATGTATGGATGTACACTTAAAATTCATTTCATTTGTTTATACTTCTCTCGTAACAACGATCTAAAGATTCTTTATGTGCCTGCCGCATAATATTTTGTAATTTACAATTTAAACAAAAACAAAAAAGAAATGTTTAAACAAATAATTCATGATCCATTTATTTAAAACAAAGAACCGTTTTGAGGGCACATTGAACCATTAGAAAACAAAGACTTGTGCGCAATTCATTACAAAAAGTAAAACCGAGAAGGAAGCCAGAATCTCCCATAAAATATTGACGCCTAAATTATAACCTCAAAAATGTCTGGACATTTTTACCGGTCGTTGGAATCTGAAGCGAATTAATTGTCTTTGGAAAATTTGAAAGTGTAAGAATAATTTTAAATAATAGGATATTTATTGAATACAGAAGTGCGGCAATAATTCAAGAAGTAACCATACAAACGATTTAATTAATTTCGCGTCTTAGGCCTTTCTTTATAATCTGTATGTACACTGCGGATGTGTGATCGTAAAAGAAATCCTATCTCTTTGTCCCCAATGAAGATTCTCAAGACTATTTGGCGGTCTTGTAATACCTGCCATACAAGCTAATCTTATGCTTTTCACTCGCCAGATACATATTTCAGCCAAATCGTTACTTAGAGAATAGTGGCTTGCTATAGAATGGCACAAGGTATGCATAGTATTGGGTGGGAATTAAGTGCAGGAAGACTATCTTTAAATGTCCACATATGAAAGCTCTTTGGTTGTGATAAACTTTTCATTCGTAAAGACTCTGAAATGCATGTAAAGCGAAGTATTGGATCAAATATTCGATCTAACCTTGGACACAATGGAGATTAATATTTCTGTGTGTAGTCTTGCAGCATTTAAAGGTTTCGGTTCATATTAATTACATCAGCATTTGGCTACTGGGGCGTTCAGGCTTTCATGCGTTTTTTGCTGATATATACATACATAATTGGTCATTACAACCCTTCAGTCAGGATTATTGACCTAGTTTCTCACACCACTTATGTTGTGTGTGTTAATTTTATACATAAGTGACGAGACCTACAGTTTAAAGTCGACTCCGAACGACAGATTTTTTGAGAAACTTTTCATGGCAATTTGATTTACTCTCAGAGTTTTTGCCAGAAATCTGCTGAGAGGATATCGCCGAAGAAATACTTTTTGTATTTTGTTTTGATGTCTGGCCTGGGGCTCGAACCCTAGTTTTACGTCTAATAAGCCAACACACTACCTACTAGACTTCGGCGATACACAAATTGAAAATTGTATTTTCGTTATATGCTAGACATTTGGGCAATTAGGCCAGGGAACTTCTAGTTTGAGGCCAAACGGAATTCTCTTCCTTCTCTTATTGTCCTATATCCAAGATGTGCCACTGTTTAAGACTGCTTTTTTAGGATAAAGGACCTAGAATTCGTAAACGTATTGCATTCTTTTTTACCACTCTAGCCGAATATTAATAATCGGTAGTTTACTTATAGTCAGATATTTAATTAAAGTGTTATTAAGACCGTTGTTTCGAATTAAGTTTACTTATAGTATCTGGTTCATTGCCTGCCACATATGTCGTGACGTGACCAGACATTGACATCAAATGAGTAATCTTTTTATGCCAAATCATAATATACGGTCAATGATTTATAGTTCGATATTTAATTAAAGTATTGAATATTTGATTCATTTATAAAAATTGTGAATTGGAAATTCTATTTAATTAAATACCTTTATTCTATTCTATTTTTTTTTTTAGTTCCAAAACAATTTGATGACAATTCCTCTTAAAAACGTAAGTACATATGTATGTACAATTATCTTTTTTATATTTTATTTGTGAATTTATTTACCAAATTTGTTATCCCGCATAAAGAACTCGTACATTTCTACGTTAATCCTTTACATTTCAAAAGTATTCTTATTAAACGCCGCAATGGTTTAATACTTAATAAAACCCGCACGATTGTACAACCATGAACGATTGATTAGTTTTAATACCCCTTATCGATGGATAATATCCTGTATATTTTACTAATTTCAGTACGAGAACGTGTAAATGAAGACCAAAACACGAATTTCTTTTAACAATTACCAGCACGTTTTAATGACAAAAACTGAAAACGTAAATAAACACAAAAATGCCTTCAAAAAATATCCTGGTCTCGTTGAAAAAGACAAAAGGAAACCACTTGAACTATATTTTGTTAGTTTATGATACAATTTTTCACTTTTTTGTTGTTTTCCTTAAGAAAAAAAGATACAAAAACAAAAGAGAAGCAATATAAACAAACTCTTGCAGGAATTGTTCAATAATCGGTCTTTATGAGACAAACACTTTAAAACCAAGAGTGCAACAATTTTTTTTGTTCTCTTTTTTTTATAATAAATATCACGTTTTTACACTCGGAAAAGAAAAAAAAAGAATCAAAACGTTCTTTCCGGTTAGAAGAAAAGAAATAAAAATTAAGACAAAAACAAACCCTTTTTGAACTATGATATCCTTTTGGTGTTTAAAAGAAAGGGCTACTGTATGTTGTATAAGTGGATAGACCATAAAAAATTGTTAAAGTAAATATAATTAATACTCCTGTAAGGATCCTTGTTTTTCTTTTTTTAAAGAATAAAAATCGAAATCGATTTGACAAGAGTAATAAAAAATTCTGAGGGTGCTACTCGTAAACAAACCAGAAACGTCGATGTTAAACTCACAACTCTGTAAAAAAGGTGATAACTATGGTGGTGGCATTTCTCTGTTTTAATTCCCACTCTCTCTCTCCTTGTGCATTGTGATGTTTATACTCTCTCTCTATTGTGTTGTTGTTGTTTTATATCTTGCTAAAGTATCTTTATTTTTATACAAAAAAAAACAGAGCTGGAAAATGTGAGGTTTTAATAGAAATTTCTTCTTGTTTTCTAATGTCGTTGATCGTGCTATTCGATAACCTACAAAACTTACCTCCTTTACTCGGTGATGTTAATGCATACGTACATACATACATTTTGATCGAACTACATATGTATTCAGACTCTTGCCAGGGTTGGTAATTGAATATTGATGCTGGTTGCCATCAAAAAAAAAGAAAAAAAAAATTGTTTCCTTAAATTTGTATAACTTTATGACCCTTAAACAATAGCGTGTTATTCTCTTCCTTAACAAAATAAGGGTATATTTTCTATAGTTTTTTTAGGCAACTATATTGAGCGTAATTCTATTTGTTCATGTAATTTAAGAATTTTTTCTCTGTTTTTTTATGTTAAAAATATAAATAAATTCTATTAAATAGCATCCTTAACAATGACCCCTTAGATATTGTTTTCCTCCAGAACTAAATTTTAATTGCTTTTCTTTCTCTGTCTTTCTAAAAATGATTGTTAATTTTACGATAATCTATAATTTTTATGGTTTTGCACAATTTTCCTTTTTTTAACATGAGTTTCTTTGCTAATCGAAGTTTCCTATTTGGATAGCTTCTTTTGTGTCGAAGAATTCCTTTAAAAACTTCAAAAATCCTTTGTAATTTTTAGTAATTAATGTAAATTATCATAAATTAGAATCGTAAATCATGTTTCAGGTATAAGAAACCATATTTTTTGTTTGTTTTTTTTTTTTGTGTTATTTGAACTTTTTGGAATTGAAATGAAATTCGTAGCATGAGCGTATTCTATAACAGTTTTATAACGTTCATAAAGGATCATAAGATAAACCTTCTACTTAATTCTATCCAAAGCTAAGTTTTCTTTTTCGCTTCACGTATTTAACGGTCTTCCACTTCTGCGGTTTTCCTCTAAGTTTCAGGCGATAGCTGTGCCAGATTCCACTAGTATTTACAGTGCCGGATTTGACGGATTATAGACTCTTGCTTTGAAGTGGTCCATAGGACTTCATTGGATATTATTTTAGGTCAAAACGCACAGGTTATTGTCCTTAAAAACTGCTTAATAAAGCTTGCAATACCTTTAGATCTTTCCTGTATGCTTTGTTTGATTCACAGCCATACAGGATAACTCTCGTGTGAACTACATCTGCGCGATCTTTGTTTATTATTTATCGAATATCGAATGAGAGAGAGGTTTGACGTTATTTTCTGAACAGACCTCGTAACTTTATTTTATAATTTTTATGTTAATTCTTGCCTAGTGTTTCTAAATGTTTCTACAAGTTTAAACAAATTTATTTTCAGTTCATAAAAATGCTTCTCCTTATTTCTGAAACGGAAATTGCAGTCAGTATGACTCACAATATGTAAATGATTTTGAAATTATGCAGTCTGTGGTGTATTGTATGCTGTAAATTCATTTAAAATTACTTCTTTAAAAACAGCGTAACCCCCCTACTATATTTATTTAAAATATGCTATATTTTAGTGATTAAATCTTGAAAACAACAAAAGTTTTCAACGTACTTGATAAACAATTCTTTTTTTTTTTTTTTTGTTTGTTTATTTGTCTTTAAAGAATAATTATTTCTGCTTATTTGAATACAAGTTACAAAGAAATGAAAATCTTTCATTCACTTGGCTTTAACTTTATTTAAAAAATTAAATAAACCTCCTCCCCCACCAACAAAAAAAAGTTATTGACCCACTACCTTTAAAGTGGTCACAGACTGTTGCATTTTTGTATGGCTTCCAAAAAAACAAATGAACAAAGTTTTCAAAATCGTAATGCTAATTTCAGTTAAAAACAGAAAGAAAAAAACTAATTTCCTTAAAAACCTTAAAAATAAAAGAAAATTTGTTTCTAAAAACATACACTATGAATGAAAACAAAAACAAACGAAATTATTTAAATATGTACGTTACGTTTGTAAAGCGTTAAATTCTATTTTTTTTTTTTTTTTTTTGGTATGCTCTTTAACTTCTTCCACTTAAAATCTATATGTACAGATGTATGTCTCTATTGAAATTAAAGAATAAAAATTTTCTTCGTTACGCTTTATGAATTCTTCTGCAGCGTTAAGAATTCTCTACAAGAGTACAAATATAGAAAAAAAATTATATTTTTATGGCTTTAGAATATTTGTTATGAAGCACAAAAAAACAAAAACGAGAGCGACAAAGCCCTGTAAAAGGGAGTGTTGGCTAGTTGAAGTGTCTTGTGAATCAAATTTACATAAAATACACCCCTGCCCAGGCGGTCAATGAAATTCTGAAAGCCTTATAATAGCGGAAAACGCGTGTTATAATAAAGGAAAAAAGAAAATTGCATATTTAATTAAAGTAACGTATTTTTTATCATTTTGTTTTTTTAATTAACTGCAAGAAAAATACTTAATTTATGTAACAAACAACAACATTTTTCATTCATAGCAGCTTTAAATTTGTTTCAACAATCCAAAAAACAACCATATTTGCTTGGTAAATAAACCTGTGACATGTATTAACTTTAAATTATTATTTAATTACTCGACTTGTTTTAATTTGAATAGTCTGTACTGTACTGTACCCCACAAAAAACAAAAAACATGGTGTTGCCTGACGCCATTAGTAATTGAGAGTTTAAATAACCGTTTACCGTTATTATTATCAGAAATTGCCTTTTGGAGCTTCCCTCTCAGTAATTGTTATTGTTTTTAGTTGAATGAGAACTTTTTTCTTTTCCCTATATACAGTGGCTCCCATCTTATTTCAACCAGTGCCTTTAAAAAAATTAAGCTCGTATAATTTCGAAACGAAACAAGATATTAAATACATTTGAATAAGAGTTTATAGAATATGTTTAAAAATTAAGATAAAGTTTTATTCAGTCTCAAATGTAAACTTACAAACTAAAAACCAAAAATATAGGAACCCAATTCGTCACAGCTTATTTCAACCACTTACTATAAACAAACAATTAAATGATTAATTAACTAATAGTTTTAATTTCAAAATTTAGTATGACCTCCTATTTGCTTAATTACAGCTTTCAGCCTTTTTTGCATTGATTCCACTTTCTAGTGGTTTGGAGAGTTATTTTTGCCCCTTCCTTTTTCAGAGCTGCTATAAGGTCATTCTTGTTCGAAATCTGGTCTTGGCGGACGTTTTGATCACAAATTACCCATAAATTTGCGACTGAATAAAACTTTTTTGTTTAATTTTTAAACATATTCTATAAACTATTATTAAATTTTTTTTAAAGGTGCTGGTTGAAATAAGCTGGAAGCCACTGTATATACAGTTTATAATCTTTAATTGTAGGCCAACAAAAGTTTGGTGTTCTAAATTGATGGTAATAGTTCATACGGGAACCTTTCCAAGCAGTCAAGCCTAATAACACCTACGAACCACATTATACGCTTCAAAACAACCGGTTTTTCTGAATTCAATGGCTTTTTCATAATCACTTCTGGGTTCTCCGAGTGAGAAATAAGCTTCAACGCTAAAAAAAACCTTTTTTATTAAATCAGCATTGAAAGCCTACTGGATTTTTCAACCAGGTCGCCGTGGTCTAGTAGGTAGTGTGTTGGCTTATTAGACTGAAGGCCCGAGTTTGAATCCCAGGTCAGACATCAAAACGAAAATATTTCTTCAGCGACTTCCTCTCAGCAGATTTCTGGCAAAAACTCTGAGAGTAAATAAAATTGCCATGTAAAGCTTCTCAATAAAATTTGTCGTTCGGAGTCGACTTTAAACTGTAGGTCGCGCCACTCATGTATAAAATTAACACACACAACATGAGTAGTGTGAGAAGCTAGGACTGAAGGGTGCGGGCTTCTTGGTGACGATTGCTGTAGACTGTCTAATGGTGAAGCTATAGCACTGGCCATTTTATAGTCACCTAGCAGCAACTCGTTTCCTTGCCGTTCGCATCTTGAGATGTCCACAAACACTACTCCCTCTCTTCCACCTTCCTATAACCCATTTTCCTAAAAAACCTGCACAATGCACTGCATGAGTAGGGGCCATCCCCTGAGTGCTGGTTTCACAAAAAAAAAAAAAAAAAAAAAAAAAAAAAAAAAAAAAAAACCAGTCAGTCGAATATAATTCCTGAGTGAATTGGACTTTATATGGAGAGTGTTGCAAATAAAGGGTGATTTTTTAGCTATTATCTTTTTGGCAACGCTGGTTTAAACAGCTCACGCACGTTTCGTCTTTTGTTTCACTGTCAAACATCTTCAGTTTGATCTATAATTTAATCATGAATCGTCTTACAAACGAACAACGCTTGCAAATCATTGAATTTTATTATCAAAATGCGTGCTCTGTTAAGAAAGTTCATCGCGCGCTTCTTCCATTTTATGGTCAGTTTAATCGACCCACCGAAGCGGCTATTCATTCAACTTTTTTTTGCCCAAAATGCAAGAGCTTGACTTGCATGACATGTGGTTTCAACAAGACGGTGCCACATGCCACACAGCACGCGTAACAATGGACTTATTGAAAGGCGAGTTCGGTGAACATTTTATTTCACGTTCGAGACCGGTCAATTGGCCGCCTAGATCGTGCGATTTAACGCCTTTAGACTATTTTTTTTGGGGCTATGTTAAAGCTCATGTCTATACAGACAAGCCCGCTTCAATTGACGCATTGGAAGACAACATTGAAGCATTTATTCGTGAGATACCGGCCGAAATGTTGGAAAGAGTATGCCAAAATTGGACTAAGCGGATGGACCATTTGAGGCGCAGTCGCGGTCAACATTTGCATGAAATAATCTTCAAACATTAAATTATATGGACCGTACTATCGATTCAAATAAAGATTTCATGCATTTTTCTGAATTTTATGTGTTTTTTTGAAAAATTTTCCTATGGCTCTTAAAAAAACACCCTTTACAAATACAAACTATTCGAATTATCTCCTCACTTTCTCTAACAGAAGCCAATGTCCGTTTGTGATACATTGCTTTGACCTGAACACAAAGCAGGTCAAAGGTTATTTTAATGCCATTGTGAATATCCATACTTTCTTTAAAGAGCTGCTAAATTTGGTATTTAAACTGATTTCTCTCACTTGAAAAAAGAGCAAAATAACGTAGATGTTGCAGTGAGCTAACGAAGCACAACGGGTAATAGTTGTCATTTTATAAAAAAGGAAAAAACTCAAATAAATCATGTCTTTTCTTTAATTCTCAAAAATTATCACATTTGTTGTTACATTTCCTTTCTCTAAAACGCTTAGTTTTTTTTTTAAGTTGTCTTATCTTTGTATATATTTTTTATCATGAAATTGTAACATTCGTCAGACTATCCCGCGCTAAATTAACAAGCTCGCTCCCTCAAAACCAGACTCATTTTTAAGCCAATTTAAATGAAATTTTAATTTTTTGTTTTCTTTTTACATTCAAGTCTTTTATTGGGTGGCTTATGATATTTGAATACGCCTTTCAGTTTATCTTGAGATGATGATTTTTATTCGAAAAAAAAAAAAAAAAAACTTTAAAATTATATAATGACGTCGTGATCTTTCAGCTACCTGAGGATTATGTCTCCTTTTTTCCACATTTTTCTTTTGCTTTTTTTTTTTCTAGAAAAATGAATATAAAGTTTGAATTTTTTAATATTTATTTGTGTTTTTTATTTATTTTTTGGGTTCGTGTGGAGCCTATCAACACATCTGTGATCTTTTCTTTTTATAAATATTGTATGTCTTGCATGGATTTTAAAACTTATCGTATCGTATCGTAAGCCGAGTGAATTCAATTTTACCTGTAAAATTGTTTTTTTATTTTCGTCATATCCAAAAGGGCATATTAAACTTAGGTGTGGGGGTTTCTATAGGATTTGGTAGATTTTCTAGAAAAAAAAAATTAAAAAACAAAAATTTTCATCACTGGGGAATAATCTAAGAAGTTACATACCTAAGCACACTTTTTATGACCACATAGAATATTTATTTTATTGTTTTTCTTTACAAAACAACTTCTATGAAGAATTAAAAAAAAAAATAAAATAAAATTTGGTCTAATTAATTAACATGAAGAAAATCAAATATAAAGACGCTCATCAATGGCTTAAGGCAATAGTACTATAGTGTAAAATGTCAAAGTAATGGCAAACAATCCACATTAAAGTTAGAAATAAAACATGGTTTATGTAGAGCTTGATCAACTGTCAGCAGAATCAAAGGTTTGTTGCAACTTTTTCAAGGTATTGTATATAGTCTGACAGGGCAGATCACAGCAAATTCTTTGTGGTTGTCTGGCACTCGGCTGGTAGATATTTCACATCTTGGTAACATATTCATGACTCCTTTCAATTCCTATATGTTTAAGACCAGATCCAGATCTTCTTTAGAAGCAATGCTTTCTAACATCAAATAGCAATAATAATGGGTGATTTTTTAAGAGCTATAGGAAAATTTTTCAAAAGAAAACACATAAAATTCAGAAAAATGCATGAAATCTTTATTTGAATCAATAGTACGGTCCATATAATTTAATGTTTGAAGATTATTTCATGCAAATGTTGACCGCGACTGCGCCTCAAATGGTCCATCCGCTTAGTCCAATTATGGCATACTCTTTCCAACGAAAATATTTCTTCGGCGACTTCCTCTCAGCAGATTTCTGGCAAAAACTCTGAGAGTAAATAAAATTGCCATGAAAAGCTTCTCAATAAAATTTGTCGTTCGGAGTCGACTTTAAACTGTAGGTCCCGCCACTCATGTATAAAAATTAACACACACAACATGAGTAGTGTGAGAAGCTAGGACTGAAGGGTGCGGGCTTCTTGGGGACGATTGCTGTAGACTGTCTAATGGTGAAGGTATAGCACTGGCCATTTTATAGTCACCTAGCAGCAAATCGTTTCCTTGCCGTTCGCATCTTGAGATGTCCACAAACACTATTCCCTCTCTTCCACCTTCCTATAACCCATTTTTCCTAAAAACCTGCACAATGCACTGCATGAGTAGGGGCCATCCCCTGAGTACTGGTTTTAAAAATAAAAATAAAAAAAATAAAAAAACATTTCGGCCGGTATCTCACGAATAAATGCTTCAATGTTGTCTTCCAATGCGTCATTTGAAGCGGGCTTGTCTGTATAGACATGAGCTTTAACATGGCCCCACAAAAAATAGTCTAAAGGCGTTAAATCGCACGATCTAGGCGGCCAATTGAGCTGGCTCGAACGTGAAATAAAATGTTCACCGAACTCGCCTCTCAAGAAGTCCATTGTTACGCGTGCTGTGTGGCATGTGGCACCATCTTGTTGAAACCACATGTCATGCAAGTCAAGCTCTTGCATTTTGGGCAAAAAAAAGTTGGATATCATCTCACGGTATTGCTCACCATTCACAGTTACGTTACGATTCGCAGCATCTTCGAAGAATGCGGTCCAATGATGCCAAATTCAATGATTTGCAAGCGTTGATCGTTTGTAAGACGATTCATGGTTAAATTATAGACCAAACTGAAGATGTTTGACAGTGAAACAAAACACGAAACGTGCGTGAGCTGTTTAAACCAGTGTTGCCAAAAAAAATCTTTAATATTGTATACGGTTCTTCGCCATTCATCGGCGAATCCTATCTACACTTTTTATAGAAACCTGCATTTTTCAGTCAGATTTATCTGACCATAGGCACATCCTTTTGCAGTTCTGTGAAGAAAATCTCTTTTAATGCCCACAAGATTCATTTTCTGGTTCATAAACATCCTGGTATAATTGATCGCCATTTGGAGTGCAACTTGATGGTTAAAAGATGAGAAAGCATTCAACCTAGGAATACTCCATCCCTAACCCCTTTAACCTACTTAAATATTGATAGCTCAAAGTTAATTGAAAGGGTAAACGATTGCTCATTAACGATAGTGGAGAGAATAGGTACTACAACGTAGTGTGATTGAACTAAGTTTACATGTGCTAGATAATCTTTTACTTCCGAATTCATCTGCTCCCTATCTCTTAGCCAGTAACTTGCACGAGGCATTACAGACAGAAATAATGGTTCGCACTATGGTGTAAGTGTTTCTTCTTCATATTCATATCTAATATATTAGTTTACCTTCTCCACTCCTGCAACCAGTGGTGTTGTCGAGCCGGAACGCTCCGGAACGTCGTTCTGGTACTTCCTTTTTGGACAGGAACGCGTTCCGGAACTAAAGATGATTTCTGATAACGAGAATTTGTTGACGTTTTGAAAAAAAATTGGTTTCGTAATGATTCTCGTTTCCTTTCCTTTTTATGCTATATACAGGGCCGATTCTGGTGACGGGCGAAAATTGAGGGAAATCTCCCTCCCCCCGTCGTCAAATTTGGGACATGAGACCTAAAAAAAAGCCGCCGCCAGGATTATCATGGATAATCACCCCCGTCATTAAATTTGGGAAATGAGACCGCACAGAGCGGCCGCCTACCCAGGATCGGCCCATCCCCATCCTTAAAGCACTTGCAGGCATTCACCAAGTGCTGGGTCCTATCTCCAATACTCTTCAATATCGTGCTGAATCTTGAAAAATATCACAAAAACGTCATCGAAATAACGTCGCGAACCCTTTAAAAAGTCTTCGAAACAACTACTCAAATATTGATCTCTTAAAACCTGAATTTAATTGAAATATTCTTTTAAAACTTAAAAATGAAAAACATTTGACGCTATCCTCCACTGTCTACATTTTCACCTTTAAATCGGTTTTTAAATTCCAACAATTTGAAATCCTTCATTATCATCTCCATTTTGTGTAAGCGTTTCGAACACTCACTTTGAACATTTTCGAACGTTTCATGTATTGATTAATGATTTATTTTTATAGAATTTCCAAATTAGTAATCAAAATAATTTCACTCTTTTTTTATCTTATTGAACTGAATATTCTAGCGACCCTTTCCAATTTGTGTTTCGAACAAAAAGGCGTTTAAAGAAAATACTGTTCCACACCAGGATAGCCAAGGGTGATGATGATCCCCTTTGCGTTGACTAATGACTCTTTCTCTCTTAACGTTTTATTGTTTAAGACATTAAGATCATTAGTTCAAATTGTATCCTGCAAGATAATTAAAACCAATGTTTTCTTTTTTTGTTTTGTTTTTGTATTTTATTTTTCTTTTAAACTCTTCAAAGATCCTGTGATGCAGCAATTTCTTACGCAATATTTTTAATTGAAGATCTTTCAACGATGCTGTTAATATTGAGCATCATTGGTCACCACAACGAGTTTTTAAGAAGGAGAGGAGGAAAAACTGAAAATCATTATTTTAAAATTATTAATTGCAACACAATAAAATGTTTGCTTTTGTATAGAGATATACAGTTTTTGTTTTATGCTTTCAAAGAGTACTAAAAGGCTCACGCTCTGAAGTACTATTCTGCCAGAGTTTCTGAATTTTTACAATGAGCAAAACGGGGGAATTAATTGAATATTTTCTTCATTTTTTAATTAAACTTCTGCTAAATTCTTGAAAACTGTTTAGGAAAAAAAGGCAGCTATTAACGCCTAAATATTCCCGAAATATTTTTTATAATTAATTACTATTGAGCATAAGTTGTGTAAATTATTGTTCCCTTTAGGGTATAATTAAAATAAATAATTGAAATTCTTTTTTCAATTCAATTAAGAGAGCTATTAGTCTTCCTTTTTGTGTGAATTAAAAATGCATATAAATTTGGCATTCGACTATGAGTCCACCTCTTATTTTAGGTCAATAGCCATTGTTTACTATCAACGGTATTTAGAAACATTAATGATATCGATTCAGGCTTGTTTAGTCGTAGATATTCATCCTCTCTCTCATTCTTATTGTAACATCGAAACTTAGTTTTTCGAATCAATAGAAGTACATAGCATAGAACATAGAAGTACCACGGAAGATTATAAATATAAACTTCTTTGACGGCACTAAATGACAGTGTCCTGCACAACACCAACCAATATTAGTTGTGTTTTACTATTCTATCGCTACTACAACGATTGTTCTTCAGTTAAATGAACGCACTTTTTCATGTACTCATCTTTCTTGTAAAGCGCATTCTCTCCTGGTCTGATCCTAATAATATTAAGTTTGTGGCATTAATTTTCATCTATTTCTCTAGCCCTTTTCTTCTTACAAAGACCAAATGTCATTAATGTTATGCTTCTTGGCCTCAACCATAAGATTTAAATTATTTGTTTAAAATAAGGAGTCAATCTCTTATCGTTTTAAATACACCCAACTCTTTTTTTACACGATAGATACGTTCCTCAGAAATCCGTGTAAAAAAAAGAGGTGTTTCCTATAGTAAAATGGGGGATACGTTCCATGTTATCTGAAAACCGTGTAAGATGAAATGAAGAACTATATTTCCTTCGAAAAACCGTGTAAAAAAATGTTGAAAACTATAAAATTTTAGAAATGCATACAAATTGTATGTTCATATGGCATTTTATTGAGCATTAAAACTTAAAATACATAATTCAAGCAAAAAAGAAAAGAAATCTGTTAATCCAGAATTAAGAACAGAAAAATTAGAATAGAAATAAAGAAAAAATATTCACATAGCTACATAATTATTCGACGCTACTTGATAACAAGCGCAATTGTTTGCGACGAACTGGACTAAAGTCGGTATCATCACTGGAGATATCCATCAAATTATCCAATGGTGACTTTCGTCCGGTAATAGAGTTTTGAACTGTCGGACTACTTTCCGAAAGGTCTTGCGCCGTTGACTTTTTTATTAAAAAACATTTTATAGAAAGTTGAACATTTGGTTTTTTAAGTTCTTTATATAGGTAGGTAGGTAGAAGTGGCTGTCCACCCGATGAGCGGACACACTTAGGCCTCATACAGGGCCCATTGTGATACCACAGTTTCATCTTTCCCCTATTCTAGGAACCACTCGGAGCTTCCGATGAAGCGACTTAGACTGCCAATATCCACGCATGACAGTTCATCTACGTCCTCCATGTAGTAGGCACCCAGGTGTTTCTTTCTCCTCCGACCAAGTGCCGGACATGTGCAAAGTAGGTGAAGAATAGTTTCATCCTCCTCTTCATCTCCACAGCTTCTGCAGAAATCATTCGCAAGGTGTCCAAGACCAATACGCCTCGCATGTGTTCCTATAATACAATGCCCCGTAATAACCCCGATAACAGCTTTGAGCCTGCTTCTTTGGAGCTTAAGCAGAGTCGTCGTGCGCCTTCTATCCAGCTTTGGCCAGATTTTTTGCCCCGCTCTGCCCTTATCCGAAGCTGCCCATCTACTGTTGGCAAGGTCCACGATTGCATTGTTAATCATAAGCCCACTGGTACTTAAAGGGATCCCCAATGTAGAGAATTCATCAGAGAGCTCGACGGTCGTGCCCCTTCTGGCCAATTCATCCGCTCTGCAGTTGCCGGGAATGTCCTTATGTCCCGGTACCCATGTGATACAAACATCACATCGGTTCGCCATCTCATTGAGACATCTGCGAGAGTCGTATACTGTCTTGGAGTTTATCACACTAGAATCCAGCGCCTTGATGGCCGCTTGGCTATCGGAAAGTATAATGATCCTTCGCTTGCGAACATTTTTGTCCGCAACAATTTTCACCGCAGCTTGAATAGCCGACACTTCCGCCTGAAAGACACTGCAGTGATCTGGTAGTCTCATAGACTTGGATATTCCGATTGATCTCGAATAGATGCCAATACCAACGGCTCCTTCTAATTTGGAGCCATCGGTGTAGATTTGTGCGGCATTTCTCGTTAGGTGCGCCACACCCTTTCCCCAGTAGTCCCTTTTCGGGATGAATGTCCTAAAATTCATTGAGAAGTCATTCTTTATATACAAGACAGTGATTTTGAAACCGTACTAGATTGAAATTTTTTTACGAAAATGTTTTTTTTTTTTTCAACCGTGTAACTTCAAATCCGTGTAAAAAGAAACCGTGTAAAAAAAGAGTTGGGTGTACAATGCAGGCATGTTGTGTATGCAGTTGCTTTCGTATGGTTAATTATCACACGCTCTGTATTATTTATTGAATGTCTAAATTTAGTAGCGTGTAAAATTTTTAGTCAGTAGTTTTATTTATAACCTCGCGATCAACAACTCACCGAATACATTAAAAGGAAAACAAAATAAAACTCTATTTAACACTTGATTGGAGAAAATTGTACATTGGGAGCGTTCTTCCTTTCATTTTTCTTCTTCTTTAACATAGAACTGTACTAACGAATTTTAAGGTTACAAATAAATTATACAAATAAACTACAGCAACAACAACAACAGTCGCAGCAGCAGCAGCAGCAGCAGGAGTGAATAAACCTTTATATAACACACATCATTTAGATTTGTTTACCCCGACATAAAATGCACGTGTTTGTCTGTGTTATACAATCGCCAACCCGAAAATTTCCTTTCGTAAGTAATCACGCACGAACAACAACCGGCAATTCAAAATAAAACCTGTCACAGTATAAAAGACAGACGGAAAAAAAATCCCAAAAACTGATAACCTGTCAAACTTCAAACAACAATAAATACACCAACAACAACAACAACAGCAACTATAAACAAAAAAGAGGAAAATTTTATTTAAAAAAGAAAAAGGGGATCTTTTGAACGAAAACCCCATAAACAATACGGAACCTCCAACACAACCCGAACGGCAGAAGGAGACAAAATAATTTTTGATTTCGTAATGCGCCTTTTTTCGTGTCTTGTACGTGTGTGTATATGTGTAAGTAAGTGAGTTTGAGAGATTTTCTATACGCATGCCGGTCGCACTTGGGGCATAAAAAAGAAAATACAACTACAACAACACCAAAATAAAGTAAAAAACAATAATAACAAGAATATTGGACAATAAAAATTTAACAGTCAGTGTGTGGGTAATTTTATTACACCAAATAAATAATCCATCCATTGTAAAGGGTAAAGAGCGAACCACACGATAATTAACATTACGATAAAGGCAGTAGACAGAAAGAGGGCACATGGGAAAGAGAGAGAGAGAGTACATAACTGAGATTTGTTTTTGTGTAGTTTAAAACATCCTTTTAATCAAAATTATGCGTCTTTTCTAGTTTATAATGGTGTATTGAAAGTATGAAAATTTTGAAAATCTGAAATAGTATGAAAATCATGGAATCATTGACTGTAAAAGTTTATGTTTCACATACAGCTATGGACATTAAATTAGCACAAAATCCATTTATAGTTTGATTATGATTTTTTTCCTGCAAGAATAAAGACCTCTCATTCTGGGAAGAAATACTTTGGAGTGATGAAAGAAGATAAATCGTTTGGGACCGGATGGGAGAGTCTTTGTTCATCGGCCAAAATGTCAGGCATTTAATCCACGTTACACTCAAAAGACCATAAAGTATGGTGGAGGAAGCATCATGGTGTGGGGATCATTTTCATGTCACGGTGTGGGTCCAATCGTCAAAATTAATGGAAAAATGGACCGTTACAAGTATTTGGACATTATGAAGAATAAAATGGAACCAAATGCTTTTGAAAACATGCCAGTTTCATTCATATTTATGCAAGATAATGATCCCAAACACACGTCTAAGCTGGTTTTACAAAGAGCACATTTGTGTTTTAGACTGGCCGGCGCAAAGCCCTGACTTAAACCCGATTGAAAACCTCTGGCACGATGTGACATGTGTAATTGCTCAACAAAAGTACAAAGATTTGGACGTTTTGTGGCTTGGAATACGGAACGCTTGGTACTCGATTCCCAAAGAACGTAGCCAGAATTTGATTGACAGCATGTCCTGTAGATGCCACGCGGTGCTTAAAAATAATGGCTATTCTACTAAATATTGACCAAGTAAACGAAAAATAATAATATTTTGACTATTTATTAAAATATATTATTTTTATTTAAAAAATTTTAATTTTGTGCTATTTTACTGTCCAGCTAAAATCTATCATTTGATATGTTGCAGGCCTTAATGAGCATACGATCGGCAATTTAGTCAAAATTTTTGTTTTTGCTTTAAAGAAGAATATGCCTTTTATGTTTTTATGTTTAAATTTTTTTGTAAATAGACTTAAAATACTATTAAAAATTAGATTGTTTTTATGACAAATTTTTGTGCTAATTTAATGTCCATGGCTGTATATAGTTAGTAATGGTTATCTAATATAATACTGAATACAAAAAACCAATTTAATCTTCTAATCAGTCTCCATACAGAATATGTGTATTAAACAAACTAATAAAGGGAGTTCCTCGGTAAGCTAAAGTCTTCGAAAGCTAAACTATTCAACTCTACTCCTGCAATTGGCATTTCCTAAGAACTCAGAGGACTCGCTAAATTTCTGTCAAATGCACAAGAGTTCCATTTAAATTGGTGTCCTTCTTTTTTATTTGTCTAAATCAATCTGACAGTAAGGAGAACTAGAATCCAAAAAGGGGAACAGAAAAAATGAAAAATTATTCCAGACAACACTGGACATAAAATTGATTGAAAGCCTCTCCACTAATCGAATGAGTATCCAAATGCTATTCAGTTGTGCTAAGGGGTTTTAACCCACACCAAACCAACCAATAAAGATCAAATCAAATTGCTAATGTCGCACTAAGAAGAAGAAGAAGAAGAAGTAGATGATGATGATGAAATGCTAGGGAGAAAAAAGGATTCAATTCCAATCACTTTCAATCAATTGTTTGTGTAAGAGATTTATAAAGAAAACCTGTTTGTTTGTGTCTTTTGTTAGTGTTTGTGATTATTGAAGAATCTATTGAGGTGCGCACTATTGTCTTAAGTTATGTATTCACAAGCCATTATTTATGTTTGTATAATGATTTGTCTGTCTGTCTGTTTGTTCGTCTGTCGACTGTTCGTGCAACTCGTATGTATTTAAGGAGATGCTTAAAATTTCTGTAAAAGATCTTTTAAGGATCGTATTTGTTTGGTTTTCTTATTTATTTCTGTTTTTAATATCGTGCTGTTCTATTCAAAGAAAGATTTTCTAATGGTTACTGTGTAGCAATTCCAAAACAATAAATTTGTATGCTCTCTCTCTCTCTCTCTGTCTCTCTGACAACGATATAATTTGTGAAATGTTTACTCTCTTAGCATAGGAACGTAGTTACAACGCAGTTTTTTTCTTACCAAAAGAATTCATTGGCCTTTTAGGATTTTTTTTTTTTTTAAATCATAAACTTGTTCGAATGTTTGTATAGAAAAACACTTGGAAAGTAAACACTTTTTTATTTATTTTTTGAATAATTTTATTTTCTTCGTATTTTCATGGGTTTTCTTCTGTTTTCATTTTTTTTTTTTTGTTTCTTCGAATGCATTCTGTCACTACAAGTATTTTGATAAGACCTCCTCCCTCCTTTACAACCTTTTAAGGCGAGTACAATTGAAATAAAAAAATTTAATTTTTTTTCAAATTTCTTTTCTTTTAATTTTTTTCTATAAATATTGATAAAAACAACGACAACAATACTATGTAAATAGTTACATATGTATACTTGCTCTCCCTCTTCCCCATATCTCTATCTAGCGCTTTCTTTTCACTTCAATTGAATACTTTCTTGTCCGTTTGTCTTTTAAAGCGATTCTAAATAAGGGAGTGTATGGATACATGGTTCAACTTGGAGCCTAACCGATAAGATAAGCTTATAATCAACGTATTAAAGTATACTTATTTCATTTTTTTTTTAATTTGACTTTTTCTGTTTGGAAAACAATTTCATTGAAATTTATTATACGAGCGTAGCTACTGGTATTACAAAATTACTGTACTTGGTTGACACTGGAAATTGTTTCTCAGAAATGAGTGATAAATTCTCAAATATAAGGTTTTCGTTTATAAGATTATAAAACCATTTGAAAGTTGATCGTTTGTTGACATTCATTCAATTCAATTTATTAAGTATACAAACAAATTTGTTACTCAAATAAATTCCAATTTGAAATTACTTTCGTCGCTACATTTCACTTAAATGTATACAATTCCCTTCAATAACTTTGTTTGGTTGTAATTTAATTGTAGCAAACTCTTTGGGCAGCAAGAAGAAATGCTACACTTTCTCTCTCTCTAGGTGACAATCAATCTAGATTGGATCTGGATTTTTAACGAAAATATGGAATTGATTCTATTATGACATATGTATACTATGTACAGTGTACTCTCTCCTAAGGGACACCCCTCTTAAGGGGACACTTTTTTCAGTACCAAAAAAATTGTAAGGGATTTTTAAAATATTTCTCTCTTATGCGGACAGCCCTCCTATAACAGGACACGGACACTTTTTTCCACGACATATTGACATTTTAGTGCCCCATAAACGGACAACTTGCAGAATGTTAACACCATTTTTTGATTACATTTTTTTTATTCACTGAGTTGATTATTCCATAAAACATGTATTTAAAAGGGGGAATCCCGAAAAGATAAAAAGCCTGTTGTCTTGAATGTTGTATATAAATAATATGGACACAAATTTCTTAAATTATGATGTCTAAATCAGTTTTAACTATTAAAGAAAAACAAAATGTTAATGAAATTTATAAAAATGAAACATTTAATGCACGTGAGTTAGCAAAGAAATGTAAAATCAGTCAAACACAAGCTATTTGCATCATCAAAAACAAAGACAAAATTTTAAGATTGTGGGACACTGATATCAATCCGCAGAGAAAAAAAAGCCTGTTGAATCCCATGGTTCTTAACATAGATAAATTGTACTATGAATGGTTTATTAAGGCTCGAAATAAGAACATTACTTTATCGGGCACACTTATGAGAAGCAAGGCCAGGGTAACTTAATTATGTGGCTTAATATGCTGGCTGGAAAGATTAAAAAACACGACATAATACAACGTTTCGAGCTACTTATATCAGTAGAAGTGTTAACCAAGATGATGTCAAAAGTTTTATCGAAGAAGTGCCATCTTTGATTGAAGCATAAGATCTGCCAGATATTTATAATGCTGATGAGACTGGATTATTTTTCGAGCATTATCCGATAAGACATTTGCATTAAAAGGTGAAAAATGCACAGGCGGAAAAATGGCTAAAGATAGAGTCACGATTTTGCACTACGTCAATATGGTTGGAGAAAGATAACGCCTTTTTGTTATTGGGAAAGCTGCAAAACCTAGGGCGTTTCGCAACATTACTTCCAACGAAACGCTGGCAACCTCGTCTGAAGATGAGCTGAAAAGTGGAATTGAAGACAAGTTCACTTCTTATAAGGAGGCTTATTTCGCTATAAGAAAACTAAAAGATTTTTTTTTTATTTTCACAGCGATCTTGAAAGTGTTAAAATGCTGACTGTTCTTCAAATGCATCTCCAAGATATTGAAATTAAAGGTGAAACTAAGCTAAAATTTCGGACTATGTTAAACCCAGTTGATTACATATCACGTTTTTCAAACTGTTTTCTTTCTCTTTTATTCACAAAAATATAAATGAAATTTTTGTTATTTTGTATTGCCTTATATGAGTGTTTTTGTTTTGGAAATAAAAGTGTTTAAAGAATATAAAAATGTACTTATATAGTAGTTTGTTGATCGCTCCTTTCGATTTTCTTAAGAGAGAGTACACTGTACATATTTGTGTATAAAAAACAGTTCCTAACAATTCATCATAACCTAACATTTCCTTATTTGATTCGTTCTACAAATACATGTACCTAAATATTTTCTTCAACCAAAAATTCAATTATCTCCAATTACAAAATTAGAAATACATGAAAAAAAGAATATTCTTATAAAACAAATTATTTTTTATATTTGTTTTTAAATTTTTGTTAATTGGCTTTAAAAATTCTGTTCTTTGAAATCATATTTGTTAACAACAAATATTTATTTTTGAGTCGTTAAAAAAATGACCACGAAATATTTGTGGCGTGTCTACTAATATTGGAATTAGAAACCAAAAAAAAAAATTTTTTTCCTTTCCCACAGTTGAACCTGTTTTGTAGCAAATTTGAATTGTTTTCAAATTTCAACAATCCTTTCTAAACTAACAATCAATCATTTCACAAGGGAAGACGCCTAAAAATTATTA
Organism: Sarcophaga caerulescens; assembly: GCA_927399465.1. Taxonomy (NCBI): domain Eukaryota; kingdom Metazoa; phylum Arthropoda; class Insecta; order Diptera; family Sarcophagidae; genus Sarcophaga; species Sarcophaga caerulescens. The sequence goes on from OV656868.1 coordinate 94,664,767, forward strand.
GAAGATACCAAAAAATAAAAAAAAAAATAAAAATGGAACACCATTGTAACCTATTGTAGACAGTTTGTAAATAAACATGACTTTTCTAAGCGATTATCCTTAAGAAACCACCAAAACAAATAACAACGAATCAACGAATCAAACAACCAACACAACATCTCTAAAATCAGAAATACAGTAGCCTGTCCACTAACACTTTTAAAACAAATAATAAAGCAGACGTGCTCAAAACACCATACCACAAGAGATTCAAAAAAGAAAAAAACGAGAGGAAAAGCAAGAGAGTTCTCACATCTTATATGTAGTTCTTAATGCTGTGCGAGGGTACGTGCATGTGTGTGTGTGTTGGTTAGTATGCGTTAATTTTTGTTTTGAATAAACAAACAAAAAATAACAACAACAAAAATCCTTCCAGGAAAACACGTGCATTTTATTGTTTCTTGTCTTTTTTTTTCCTTTTTTGTTGTTGTTGTTGTTGTTGTAGCACAAGTAAAACAGTTTGTGTTTATTTTGAAAATTAGATGACTACTGGTATTCCACATTTATTTTTTTAAACAAACAGATTTGTTGTTGTAAAGTGCGTTTAATTTACAAAACGAAAAACCAAAAATTACACAAATTCTTTGTGAGACTACATTTTAACTATGTGTGTGTGTGCGAGAGAGAGAGAGAGAGAGCCAGAGTATATGTATATGAAAGATAACGGATATTTATTTTAAACTTGAATACGTGATCTGCAGTAAGTGCATACGAGTGTATGCACACACAATACAGTTGCCTGACAGTTTCTTCCGTTTTTTTTTTTTTTGAGTATTTTTTCTTTTATTTTCAATTTATACAAACAGGATGCCTATGTCATTATAAATATTTATTTACAAATTTTAAAGTGTTTTTCTTTCTTTTTCTCTTTTGTAACATCCTTGAAAGCAAAAATATTGTCTCTTGAAAAAATAATCGTAATTAGTTCACTAGGCGCGGTTGTAAAAGAAGATCTAGTCTCCTTGCATGCATTAATTTTTGTTTTTAATTTCTTTTCTAAAGATATGGAAAATCCACCCTCAATAAATTTTCCTTAACAACACTATTTCGAAAGTCATTTTCGTCTTTTTTTTTTTGTTTTGTTTTTCTGTAAAAACCAGTTCGTCATTCTTTCAATCTCTTTGGTTTGGTTGCACAAGAAAAATTCAAAATTATGTAAATATTGTTTCCTTTACGTACAAAAACAAAAGAAAATAAAAGATCATCAGCATTTTCTTTATACTTTAAGGGATACCACACACTCAAATACACACATACACATACACGTACATATTTAATAATAAAGCAACACTATCGGTTTTCTTAAGGTCTCCCTCTTACCATACACATACAACATTTTCGTATTCGTGCGTAGTGTGCTTTATTTTTAGAATTAATTTTCGTGAAGATGCCAAGATATTCGTTTGTTTTTCTTTTTCGATTTTCTTTTAAAAGGCCATTGAACTAGAGTTCAAATTATACAATATTCGAACATGATTTTCATTTTATTTTTGGAAAATTTTAAGGATTGTTGTTGTTAGCATTTTCTGCCTTTTCTGTCTTTGATTCTCCATATTTATAATGAGTTTTCCTATCAAAAAAAAAAAAAAAAATTATGAAAATAAAGTTTTAAATATAATTTAAGCAAGTATTTCCTGGAAATCGAAAGTCTCTACTTCGCTTTTAATGAGCTGATGAGTTTTATTAAGTAACGATAAAGAAGAAAAAATCAAACTCTAATATTTTTTCTTTAAAAAAAAAAAAGTGAATTTAACCGCTTCCGTTGATTTATTCATTTTGAATAAAAATTAAAGTTTTTAATGTCCCCCCACAACAAACTATAGTAAAAGCCAAAGCCCTTGGATTTCCGGCCTCCAGTAAAAAAAAATTATTTAAATTTAAATTAATACGTGTTTATAATGTTGCATACATTTAATCAAATCAAATTGTTATTAACTCTCTTCCGTTGAACCGAAAACTAAAGAAACCTTTGTTTTGAAATCAAATTTTAGCTCAATTGAGTTCATTGAGTTAGGATAGGTTAGTCCAACATGTCACCATTGGTCGGTTTACTGCCATACTGCACAGTCTACTAAACTAACGGGTGATTTTTTAGCTATTATCTTTTTGGCAACACTGGTTTAAACAGCTCACGCACGTTTCGTGTTTTGTTTCACTGTCAAACATCTTCAGTTTGGTCTATAATTTAACCATGAATCGTCTTACAAACGAACAACGCTTGCAAATCATTGAATTTTATTATCAAAATGTGTGCTCTGTTAAGAAAGTTCATCGCGCGCTTCTTCCATTTTATGGTCAATTTAATCGGCTATTCGGGCTATTGTAACTAAATTTCGCACCAAATTTACATTGTTGGACATTAAACCACCAACACGCTTACGTAGAGTGCAAACTGAAGAAAATATCGCAGCTGTATCGGCCAGTGTTAATGATGACCATCAATTATCGATTTGTCGCCGTTCGCAGCAATTGGGCCTCTGTTACTCAACAACGTGGAAAATTTTGCGGAAGGATTTAGGTGTGAAGCCCCTTTCAAAATACAGCTGGTGCAAGAATTGAAGCCGAACGACCTACCGCAACGCAGAATTTTTGGTGAATGGGCTCTTGGAAAGTTGGCCGAAGATCCACTTTTTTATCGAAAAATTGTGTTCAGCGACGAAGCTCATTTTTGGCTCAATGGATACGTAAATAAGCAGAATTGTCGATTTTGGAGTGAAGATCAGCCAGAAGCATTGCAAAAGCTACCAATGCATCCAGAAAAAGTCACAGTTTGGTGCGGTTTATGGGCTGGTGGCATCATTGGACCGTACTTCTTCAAAGATGCTGCGAATCGTAACGTAACTGTGAATGGTGAGCGCTACCGTGAGATGATATCCAACTTTTTTTTTGCCCAAAATGCAAGAGCTTGACTTGCATGACATGTGGTTTCAACAAGACGGTGCCACATGCCACACAGCACGCGTAACAATGGACTTATTGAGAGGCGAGTTCGGTGAACATTTTATTTCACGTTCGGGACCGGTCATTTAACGCCTTTAGACTATTTTTTGTTGGGCTATGTTAAAGCTCATGTCTATACAGACAAGCCCGCTTCAATTGACGCATTGGAAGACAACATTGAAGCATTTATTCGTGAGATACCGGTCGAAATGTTGGAAAGAGTATGCCAAAATTGAACTAAGCGGATGGACCATTTGAGGCACAGTCGCAGTCAACATTTGTATGAAATAATCTTCAAACATTAAATTATATGGATCGTACTATCGATTCAAATAAAGATTTCATGCATTTTTCTGAATTTTATGGGTTTTTTTTTTTTTGAAAAATTTTCCTATAGCTCTTAAAAAATCACACATTATAAAGATAGTTCGCCTACTCTCTACACCATGACTCACAGCTCTAACGAGTAAATCTATTGATTTTTCTACACTTATGTACATTGACAGAATTTCAGATAATTTATCGCGTGATTTTCTTGACAATCGAAGAAAATTCTAATTGCATTAGATGACTTTAAACACACTTTGAAAATTGAAAAGATTTCGACTTCCAAAATGCTGATGGTCTCCGGTAATATGAACTCTAAACCCAACCCTAAAATTGAGCTTATGCTGAAGATAAAACAAATATGATTTTACTTTCATGATACCCTGTATATTATTATTGTTTAATTTCTTCGCACAAATGAATATAAATTTCCTCTTATTGATTAACAAGTGTTTAGCAATTTATCAAAACAAAATTCTTCTTACATTTCTGTTGCAATTAATCAAATTTTCAATGGTATAAAAATCACGTTTGTTTGAGGTTCTTTTATCCTTTTTGTTTGAAAGGGAAGTGTGTTGATAAATTTCTAAATAATAACACGGTGCGACAGTGAAAATACATACACCCGAGTAACTAAACATGAAATTGACACATTTTGTGATAAACAATCAAGATCCATCAAAAATTCTGAAAATTTTTGAACTAAAAGTTCATTTGATGAGATGACATATATAAAAAATATAACACGACTGTTATGCTATTTATATAATAACTATGGTAATTTTTGTCCGATTTGATCAAACTAAGTGCCAATCTCTTCACAAGATAATGCACTTTCAGAATGTCATCACTTATTTCATATTTTTTAAGTAAAGTTTGCTACTATGAACGGACAAACTTGAAAAAATATGAAAAAAATTCGCATTTTCCAAGTTTACCTCATCAAAACTCATAGCATATTAAGTCAAATAATAGATATATGTATAGCGTTTTAAATCGGGTCAGAAATGTTTGAGTAATACAGAAATTTGTGAGTAAAGTCAGAAAAAACAGTTTTTGTCAAATAAAACAAGTTTGCAGGGTTCGAGAAATATAAAAAAATATTTTTGAGATGTACTCAACAAAACTCACAACCTACACTATGTCATTAGCCGGGTGTATTTAATTTCTTTTATTTTGTCGCATAGTGTAATTTACGAAATAACAACATTTTCTTTTGTCTCCAAATATGAAAATAAATTGAAAATAATAAATTTTTTTTTTAAGTCCCACAAATTGATTATAAGCAAGGACACGAAATCAAATTTTATTTATTCTTTACCAGACTGATCTTTGAAATCCCTACAGATTTTAAAAAGATAAATAAAATACAAACAATTCAAAACAGCGAGAGAGAGAGAGCGAGCGATTGTTTATGAAATATCTGAAATTATTTTCAATCATCTTAAGATGACATTTAACAAAAATAAAAGAACACTCTTGAAAATAATCCCTTCCATCTTAAACTCTTAAGGCTCTTTGTGTTGTTTCTTCTTTATACGCTCCATTTGCTCTTATTATTGTAAATTTTAATTTAAGAGTGTAACAAGATACGACGACGTTATTGCTCACCATGTATTTTTGGCAAAACACCAAGTGTTGTATTTATTGTTTTCCTTGTGAGTGTTATTCAACTCGGTAACTACAAATACACTTGTCAACACCTTGGCTTTATTACTGTTATTGTTATTGATTATTTTGTTTTTGTTTATGTTTCTTTTTTTTAACACAATTATCCTGCTGTCTTGTTGGTGTGCTATTTGCGGTTTTTAAACACATGCTGTGTATAATGAAAGAGAGGGAGAGCGAGAGCAAGATCAAGAGAGAGTAGGAGTGTTTAAATTTCTTTTAATTGAGTTCTCTTACATCCTTAAGGATCTTCTGTTGTTGCTTGTTGTTGCCACCAAACACGTGCTATTTTTTGCTCTTGTTCTTGTTCTTCTATTTTTTTTTTTTTTTTGCTGTTTTAATGCTTCTGTTTTCCAGAGATTATTTTATTTGAGGATACTCTATGGCTGCTGTTGTTTCCACGTATTTTTTTTTCTCCGCCGTTTATTTTCTATTTATTCATTAGTGTGTGTGCGTGTGTATGTGTTTGCGTTCTTTCATTTAGTTAAGAGGTGCAGCATTATGCAGCAGGTAATTGTCATTACACGATTGTAACTCTTCTGCTTGCAAAGTAGAGTAAATGAGTCTTTAAGTGTTTTAGTCACGTAATATTTCTATCACCAAGCAATTCTTTGGAAGTTTTGTTTTGTAATCAAATTATAGTTGTAAACTTAATACAAAAAAAAAACAGAAAACGTAGGGACTTTGTAAATATGTACATGTGTTCTTGTAACGGATTACATTTTAGTCAAAAAGTAAAATACATATTTAAACTGAATATTAACAGAGAAAACAAAACAAAATACAACAGAATAATTTAAACAATTCTAAGAAAATTAACTGAAAAAGTGTTTTCATCACGTTCGATTGCCATCCTTTATCTCTACAGAATCTAGGGAAGAAATTAAAACAGTATTGGAGCCCTTTTTTAAAAACAATCAAATGATGTAATTGCCGGGCGTTTATATTTCTTTATGTAACACCGGAAGATCTCTAAGGAACCTCTTAGGAGAGAAAAATAACAAGGTGCGTCAGTGAAAATACACCCGAGTAACTACATAGTCCACGTTGTTCAGTTAGTTGAGAAGAACTCAAAAATACCTTTTTTATATTTCTCGAACCCTTCAAACTTGTTTTATTTGACAAAAACTGTTTTTTTTTTACTTTACGCACAAATTTCTGGATTACTCAAACATTTCTGACCCGATTTTCAAAATTTAAATCTTGTTGGAAAGGGGAGAGATGGACCTTTAAAACGGTATACATATATCTCTTATTCGGCTTAATTTGCTATGAGATTTGATCAGGTAAACTTTGAAAATTCTAATTTTTTCATATATTTTCAAGTTTGTCCATTCATAGTAACAAACTTTAATAAAAAAAATATAGTATAAGTGATAATATTCTTAAAGTCTGTTCTCTTGTGAAGAGATTGAGTCATCATTTGATCAAATCGGACAAAAATTACCGTAGTTATTATTTAACCTATTCAGGGACGATTTTTTTATGGTGCAAAAAAATGATTAAATTTTGTTTTCTTTTTAAATTGAAGAGTCGAGTGATAATTTTTATATATGTCATCTCATCAAATGAACTTTTAGTTCAAAAATTTTCGGAATTTTTGATGGATCTTGATTGTTTATCACAAAAAGTGTCAATTTCACGTTTGCACGACTTCCAGAAGTCGGCTAATATTTGTGTTTTTTGCAAATATCATTATTATTTCTCTTTGCGCAAACATTGGCCAACTTCTGGCGGTCACTCAAACGTGGAATTGACAGATTTTGCGATAAACAATCAAGATCCATCAAAAATTCTGAAAATTTTTGAACTAAAAGTTAATTTGAAAAAATAGACGCTTAGATTAGACGCTTTAAATAATAACTACGGTAATTTTTGTCCGATTTGTTCAAATGATGACTCAATCTCTTCACAAGAGAACAGACTTTAAGAATATGGTCACTTATCCTATATTTTCTTATTAAAGTTTGCTATTATGAATGGACAAACTTGAAAATATATGAATAAAACTCGGATTTTCCAAGTTTACCTCATCAAATCTCATAGCATATTAAGTCGAATAATAGATATATGTATACCGTTTTCCATTGTCCATCTCTCCCCTTTCCAACAAGATTTAAATTTTGGAAATCGGATCAGAAATGTTTGAGTAATCCAAAAATTTGTGCGTAAAGTCAGAAAAAACAGTTTTTGTCAAATAAAAAAAGTTTGGAGGGTTCGAAAAATATAAAAAAAAATATTTTTGAGATCTACTCAACAAAACTCACAACCTACACTATGTCATTAGCCGGGTGTATTTAATTTTTTTTTTATTTTGTCGCATAGTGTAATTAAAGTAATTGATTTGTGAAATCTGTATTTTGGTATCATAAGCAAATGATCTCGATTTTTAAATCAATTTCAGTCTGCAAACGATAACAACGCATATGATTATAGAATAAATTGGGATAGGAATTTAAATTCTTATGGAATGGCATGACATAAGAATCCAAATTCTTATAGAAAGTTCAAGTTTATTTATGTAGAATATCTTGAATTGACGAAAATCATTTCCGTTTGAAATTGTAGTTGTGTCTGTAACTTTAAAGCACATGTCTGTTGCCGTTGTCGTTCCTATACATACATACATACATAATTTGTCATTACAACCCTTCAGTCAGGATTACGACCTAGCTTCTCACACCACTTATGTTGTGTGTGTTAATTTTATACATAAGTGGCGGGACCTACAGTTTAAAGTCGACTCCGAACGACAGTTTTTTGAGAAGCTTTTCATGGCAATTTTATTCATTCTCAGAGTTTTTGCCAGAAATCTGCTGAGAGGAAGTCGCCGAAGAAATATTTTCATATTTTCGTTCTGATGTCTGATCTGGGATTCGAACTCGGGCCTTCAGTCTAATAAGCCAACACACTACCTACTAGACTACGGCAAAATTTACTTTGTTGACGTTAGTTATTCGGCCCCTAAAATTTCTTTAAGTGTAACAATTTAACGCGACCAGATGGCATAACTTCTGCTCTTCTTTAAACAAACCAGCCGAATGTTGTTTTCTTGACATGTTTTTTTTTCCAATTTTTTTTTTGGTAGGGAACCCTTTTAATTAAATTAGTATAATAAACTAGTTTCTTAAATACCATTAACCGTAACTAGATGTAAACCAGGCTTAAATAAAATAAAACAACAAAGTGAAAAAACAACAACAATTCAGTTTTAATTGCTAATGTGCTGCTACACAAAATGGAACGGATTACACGCTTGGGGATTTATTGAATATCTTCTAATAAAATCAATAAAAATTTAAATAAAACCGACAAGATGATAAAAATAAAGATGCATTATTCCCTCTTGTCAAGTTAATGATGTTGGAGAGGCAGACGATGGGGAGACCATTTGGGTTTTATGGGAAAAATCTTGTAAGTTTTCTTGTAAAGGGGAGAATATGGGCAAACATATCTAAAGTGGCAGTTTTGAACATGTGTTAAAGTGGCAAAACAGCTGTTTGATGTTTAATGGTAAAGACTTTTAAGAAGACTTTTCTCTTCTGCTCTTCTTAGTCACTCACCCTTTTTAAAAATTTCTAATGATTTACACAATTTTACTAAAAAAAATTTTTGGTGAAATTAAATCATGGGCCTCTTTTAAAAAGTTTGTTTAGTTTGTCGTGGTTTTAATTCCCACGCTTGGTTTGTTAGACACAATAAGTACTGCATGTATTTTCCCCTTCATCTTCCTCGCTCTCTCTCTCACTCTCTCTATCTCTCTTTCTTTATTTTTCATAGAACTGTTGAGTAATGTAAACAATTTCCCGTTCAAACCAGTGCTGTTCTCTTGAATTCCCTCTGATTTTTTTTTTTTTTTTGTAACCGTTTTTTCTTTTATTTTTATTGTTGTTTTATGTGAGTTTCATTTAGTTGTTGGTCTTTTTTTTTCATGGCGTAATTTATGTAATTGTGAGTGTCTGTCTGTAATTACTTTAATAATGACCAGTCGCCAGTGATTCAATGTCAGTGGTGTATAGAGATTAGTTTTGTTTTGTTGCTGTTGTTATTGTTGTTGCATTTTTTTTTTAATATTGTATGTATTATTACATGTGTTAATTACATGAAAACTTCCGATTTATAACTTGACTTGACGAGAAAAGCCCCTATAAAACGGTGTACGTACAGTGGTTATTATTAATTACAGATGGCAACACGTTATTCGAGGAAGTGGCAATGTGGAAGTGCCATTAAATCAAAGGGTTTTGATCTTTACGCAGACACGAAAGTAACGTATTCTTTCTCTGCCCCGGTAACAGTAATAAAGCCGCTAATTAGACTCTTAATTCTTCTCATGATAAATTGTTGTTGTTGTTTTTTGTTTTAACAAGAAGATCGAAAGCCAAACAAAAAAAAAACAAAAGAATACTTCCGATGAAATGAAAATGAATGTTGTGTTTAACCGCTGTTAAGAATACATTGGCCCACTTTAAAACTGTTCCATCAAGAAATGTTTTTAAAAGTGATACCGAGGGAATTCACAGAATAGGTCATTCAAAGTTAAAACCTATAAAAGTTCTCCTCTGTTTTCTTTAACAAACCTTATTTTATAGTTAACTAGCTGTACCCTGCGCCCGTTGCTACGCCTCCAACTAAAACAAATTTGCAGGAAAGACATTACACGAATGTCCAATTAATTGTGAATCATTTTATTGATTTTGTTTCCCGTTGTCCTTATGATTCAGATGAACGGTACGCATTCGATCAGTTTCTAATCTCACTTTTCGTTGTTCAAGTGGTTCAAGCGAACGGGTCTCAGCGGCATATATTAGAAGATTTTCCAGTCTCAATGCTCGTCTGATTCTGAGGCTCGTAATGCTCTTTTCTTCCGTGCTTGAGGTGTAGAGCTTTTGCTTGTCATTCATTTTGAATAATTTTCAGTGACACCATCCATTGGGAATTAATCGCACCAACCTCCGTCGACTCATACGCAACAACTTTATTAAAGAATGCACAGTTTACGATTTAATTCATTTTGAGTAATTTTCAGAGGCGCCACCTATCGGATATTGGTTATACCAAATTAGAAAACTTCCCCGGCTCATGCGCAACAACTTTGCTAAAGATCATAACATAATCAAATGCACAGTTTACGATTTAATTCATTTTTAGTAATTCTCAGTGGCGCCACCTGTCGGAAATTGGTCATACCAACCTAGAAACCTTCCGCGGCTCATGTGCAATAACTTTGCTAAAGATCATAACATAATCAAAGGCACAGTTTACGATTTAATTCATTTTTAGTAATTTTCAGTGGCGCCACCTGTCGGAAATTGGTCATACCAACCTAGAAACCTTCCGCGGCTCATGTGCAACGACTTTGCTAAAGATCATAACATGATCAAATGCATAGTTTACGATTCTATAAGGTACATACAAACATACATGTACATTCATTTTTATATATCGACACCTCCGTTCTATAACATTCTAAGTCGAAAAAGTGTGTTTTGAGTTATGAGCTCTCAAAGTTTTCACGCGCCATATGACTATATGTGTATTCTAAGTAGATTTTTCCCTATAACTTCGGAACGAATCGGCGCATCTTAACCAAATTTTGACAGTATTTACATAAGTTAGAGAACGTAGAATTTAAAAATGCAAGAACATTAAAGTTATAGAATGGAGGCGTCGATATATAGATAAGGCTTCTAAAATTTCCTCTTTTTAATCTGCTTTATTTTCGTACTTTAAAATCCTTTAACTTTGTTTTAAGGGAATTTATTTTCAACACAAAAATTATTTCGAAAATCAAAGACCACCAAAGATGTCTTTGACAGAGATAAATTTGATTTTCTGTCTTTAGTTCGTATTATAAATTAAATTGTTATCCTTAACAATTAAAAATTCACACTACGATCGTAAGAAAAATCAAAAATTCAACTCAGGTCTAGAAGAAACCCTCAAAGACACGTTTTACTGGAATTTTGAAGGCCTGCTGTTTTAAAGTGTGCAGGAGAGGAAGAGAGAGAGAGGCTTAAAGTGGATGTTAAAATGGAAAATATTTTTATAGCTTTGAATTAAGGAGTGCGCACGAAAAAACTGGACTTACACTTTTGTTATAGAAATAAAACTAAGCGGCGGGTTTTTTTCGTTTTATATTTCAATTAAAGTAGGTTAGGTTAGAGGACGTGTACTTGTCAACTGTGACAAGTACATTACCCGGAGGTCGAACTGACCCATTGTACAACGTCCTAGCTTCTCACACCACTCGTGTTGTGTGCGTTTATTTTATACATGAGTGGCGGGACCTACAGTTTAAAGTCGACTCCGAACGACAGATTTTTGAGAAACTTTTCATGGCAATTTTATTTACTCTCAGAGTTTTTGCCAGAAATCTGCTGAGAGGAAGTCGCCGAAGAAATATTTTCATATTTTCGTTTTGATGTCTGACCTGGGATTCGAACTCGGGCCTTTCGTCTAATAAGCCAGCACACTACCTACTAGACCACGGCGACTTCAATTAAAGTAAATAATATTTGAATTCTTTTGTGTATAAAATTTTTTTCTGACAAAGGTGTCAGAGCATCCAACTTTTTGAGCCACTTTTCTTCCAGACATGTTAGGGTGTTTTTTGAAAAATACGTATTATTTTACTTGCTTTGTTTTGGTCGGCAAATCCTTTTTTTCTTCCACTTCCACGCTTTCTCTCAATACTTAAAGACTCCTTATGTTGTTTTATTCTTACCTTAGAAACTGTTTTTTGGTTAACACCTGCGAGCTTAGCAATCGTATTTTGTAAGTGGCGCGGTTTTTCATTGAAAATTTCAATTATTTTTTTACGACATTCTTGTTGGGTGCCCATTTTCAAAAAACTAATTTTGCTATTGCAATGAGATTTAGCACGTGGATTTTGAAACAGATGACTAACAAAAACAATGTAACGGTATTCATTTTTTTCAATTATGATAAAAGTTATGAGCTTAAAAGTAGGTCCATTTTTTTTGTGCGCACTCCTTATGTGAAGGAATTGCATGTATTTAATGGATTAATACCAACTGATACCCATGAAAGCCATGATAAATTACTACAAATATTATCAGTCGTTTGGTACAAATTGCTGGCTCAAGATGCTTACTTCTAGTGAAAGGTAGCGGCAAATGGGGATGTATCCTTCAGTTTTAAAAATGCTTTCTTTGAAAACGTTGGGAGACTGAGCGGAGCGATAAGTAGAAAATGGCATCAGCAAAATCCTCTTAGAGGCAAGCTGAAACCCAGGTTGAAAGTTGAATGAATTTACTTACAATAGCTGCATTAGACTATTGGAAAGGAGTGACCCCAGTTAGAGAAGTTTGTGCCAAGCCATTAAAGGACTTTGGCAAATAACGTGGATAATAATTAAACTTGAAGTTGCAAAGACGTATTACCCGTTTTAAGCTGCAAGTTGTGCAGGCATATATGTAATTATTGTAGGCTTAATGCTACTGTTAGGACTTGTTCTTTAAGAGATGTATTGTGGAAGAAGTGAAAAATTCTTTGTAATCTGCATTAGAAACGAAAATTCAAAAAGTGTGATTCTAAATATTTTTTTTTTATTAATTTTTTTTTGTTGGTTTTATATTCCATTTAACTTTCATTTTTAAAATAAAAACAAAAAGAAACTATTAACAGACAGATTTTATCGTGTTCTGAATAAGTGTAACATTTTGACCCACATGGTTAAAGATACGCTTGGGAGAAGAGCCTAAGAACGACAATTAGGATGAAGGATCTTAACCAAATATTGCTGATCTTTTTAACCGAAATCCCTTCACAACAAATCAATGACGCATGACAATTACTGATGAGCAGCCCAAAATAGAAGCAAGCTACTCTTCAATGAAAAGAGACAGATAGGCAAACTATGGTGATAAAGATTTCTTCGATTGAAAAGAAATACTTTTTGTTGTTGTTGGAAAATTGAAAATGTAATCATAATTTAAAAATTATAATAAATAAAGAATGCAAAATGAAAGGAAAGGAAAAGTGGCAGAGCAGAAAATCAATCACCCCTATAAGACTGACAAAAAAAAAAGAGCACAAGATGGCAAAAAACTCACACAAACAATTTGAAAGAGGGAACACTTTGGCTTTTTCGCACACTAAAAGTGAGTCAATGCAGGAGTTGTGTGTGTGTGTGTGTGTGTTTATGTGTTTATGTGTGTGAATGACAGTTAACACAATTGTCAGCAATAACAATAGACAATTTGACAGATCGGTATCACTACAACAATCACTATCACTCTCTCTTTACTCTGTACTCCGTCTTCCTATCTGACAGTAGCTAAAGGAAATATGCAATAAAATAGAAGGTTTTATTGATTTGTCTTGTCAGTTTTGATGTTTTTTACAATCTACGATCCTTTTAAGAAAAAAAAATAATGAAAAAGGGAAGAAGGATGCGAAAAAAGTTCGCAAATTATGAATGGGTGGCAACGAATTACTGAAATCTCGAAAAAAAATGTTGCAATTGTTAATTACAATTAAAAATTTAAGGGGGTAAGTGAAAACAAAAAATACATGTTAGAAGAGATACCCCGTTGATTGTAATAAAAATTAAAAATTATTGTTTGTTCTTTTTGTTGTTGTTTTAGTTTCACTCTTTCCATTTAGAAATTAAAGAAAATGTAGCAAAATATGTCACCAGACTCATAAACTTGAAAATTAATGTGTATCTCTAGAGTTTCCATTTTAGTTTCTGTTTTTTTCACATGTTTTGGGAAAATATTTTGATAGTTTTCCAGTTTATAATTTTTATTAACCAAAACGAAATGTTTACTGCAAAATATTTAAAAGAAATTTATAAAAATTATTTGCCACTCTAATAAAAAAAATCTGCGGGATATTTTATTTATCAACGCAATAGTTACGCCTCTATCATGTTGTTTTTGATTTTCCTTTAAAATTTTGGACTTTAATGCTGATTAATGGTATACTTTCGCTGATTTAAAGACATCAAATTTTGTTTTTTTTTTGCTTTCTTTTCAAAGATTTTTCAATTTAAAAAGACAGAATCATTAATCAATTGTTTTCAATCTTTATTTAAATTTTTGGAACATTTTTCCTTATTACGCATTGGAAAAGTATTCAATATTTTCCATGTATTTAAGTATTTTAAAGTCGAAATATATTCACCATTTTATAAATGAAATTTAATTTCCTGAACTAAATTTACGATTTAAATTATTCTCCTCAGAATTAAAAAAATATCCTAAGCCAGATCATTACAATGAAATTTCTGGATTAAGGAAACTGTGATATTTTCTTTCAAAATACTTATATTGAAATCATTTGTCCCTCAGGCTTTCCCTTTTTAACATGGCAACCGCGCCAAAAATCATGAGTCTAAACAGTGAACAAGGACAAGACGTAGCAAGCGAAAAAATATCACAAAATCCAGACATTTATTTGCATTTGAATGGAAAACTAGGTTGGAGTTTGTAAAAGATTTCGCCCCCAATTAACAGCAGCAACTCTGGTTGCAATTTATTGCACATCGACTCAATCTAATCTTAATTGGAAATTTCACACTAGAATTCCAAGTAGAAAATTCCCTTTTCGAATGGCTTATGGTGTTTTCTTTTCTACAAAGAAAATGTCACCCTCTTACAAGGTGCATTAAAAAAATTCTTGACCAACCCTGTTGTAATGTCATTTTTTATTTGAGAAGAACATAACACAAATATTAAAAAAGGGTATGCCCTGTGTTTACCACTTATTAAGAAAATGAATTAGGAAATGCCAATTTGTTCAAAGGTGCTAATTTTTCGACTTCATTTTTTGCACACTTTTTAACACAAAAAAAAATATTTTAACACTGTTCTAACATTGAATGCAATTTTTTATATTGCTGACCATGTAGCTTTAATAATGTAATATTTCCTTAAGATTACTCCACAAAACAATGAAAAAATTAACTTCAAATTGGATAACAATACCAGGCGACTTTTTTTAAATTTCATCTGGTAGCCCTATAAATAAACAAAAGTCATCTGCTTTACAGGGCATTATCAGCACTCTCGATTTATACAGGGCATAAAATGCAATGCCCTCCACCATTGGCAAGTGCGAATTATTTAGAATAAAACATACCACCCTTTTAGAGGGCGAAACATTTTTAAGAAACAAACGCAAAATTGTATTTTGCGTTAATAAAATGCACATTTTTTGGTAGAAAAGAAAACACCATTAATCTTAGGATATCGCTCTGCTTTACAGACTACTATAGTGCATTCTAGGCCGAAGTAAAATACACAAATCTGACTGCTGAACTAATCCTGAATATCTTCCCTGACAACAATTTTTTTTGTAAATATTTTAAACCTTTGCACGTATGCCCCGACTCTCTTGATCGTATCATTGTGTATCGACAATGCCCAAATGGATGGGCATACGTAGAGACTCGGCTTACTTGCAAACGTCATCTAAAGTGGCAGTGTAGTTCGGTTGAGGAGGAACAGAGTTTTATTTAAATTTTTTATTAGCCAAAGTCCGTCCCTTAGTTGGCACAAACTTCTCTAACTTGGCTTTGGATATTTTGTGAAATTTTAATACAAGATCAGAGTAATTATGAGCCAAGAGAGAGGGATATCGTGTGCATAACGAAGATCATTTACAGGACCTTCAAGTCCCCACTCCTCTATAATCTCTGTAATTCTTCAGTGACCTTTTTATTATCAAATGCTCATCCTTTTCATAAAATCTTAAAAAGCAAAATGCTTTGGATGGTTTATTTACTGAGTTTGTGAGAAATATAGATGGAACATAGGTCTATCGAATGTAAACTATGTATTGGAAACAGCGTTAATAGAATCATTTAAGGGATTCTTATTTCTTATTCCATTATTATTAAAATTTTATGTTTTTAATCGCATAATTTATGTAAAATTAATTCCGCTTTAATATCCCCGCTTTAAAGTTTATTTTGAAAATCAATCATAAAAATTTATGACCACCAACCATTACCACCAAAGGCAATGGCAAAGGAGTTTCGTAAATCTTATCAAGTGTTAAATGGGAATTTAACAGTTTCCTGGTTAAGCCAGTTGCCGACGTACTATTTTGTTCTTTTTATTGGTTTTTATCACCGTCAAAGAGTTTAACAATTGAAATCCTTTTTTTTTCCAAATTTTACAACCCGTTTGGTAGCTAGCTATTCTATGGAATAAAATAAAAACAAAATTTACGTTTACGGCGTTTCTTTTAAAGAGCTGAAGCGAATAAACGTTTTAATTTTAATATGAAATAAACGTATGAATGTAATGAAAAGAAAGAGATCGGCTTATAAAACAAAAAAATTTTTTAATTGTTTTGTAAAGATAATAGGAAAAGAATTTAAAAGATCGTTAATCTTCATCAAAAGAAAAGAAAGAGAACGGAACGCAAAATGCAATGTAAAATGATTCTCCTACAATTAAACGTAAGGCCATGTAAACGGTCGTTAAAGTCCTGCTTTTTTCTTTCTTTCATTCATTCGTTCGTTTCTTGTAAGGGAAAGGATTTCACGTAATAGTAGTGAAAACCACAAAAGGTTTCGCTTCTTTTTTGCTCTTTCATTCATTTAACGGTTATGGATGGCATTGTTAGGAGAGAGAGAGATGTGGTATCTGAAACTGTTGTAGACAAAATATTTTCAATTTAACAATTGCCCGATAAGATTGCATCTTTATAGCTGACAGGATAACACCAGGTTTACAAAACAGTAACTTTTTTTTCTTTCATTCATTCGTTGGTTCTTTCTTTCTGTCGTTAACGTTTAACGTTTAAATTTCTTTTCTTGAAAGGCTGAATTTTTTTTTGTTGTTTTTTCAAGCACTGAAGTGTCAGTTTAGTTTTAAATCATTTCAACTCTTTAACTCGCAGATCAAATTTCTTTAAAACAGAAAAAATGTAACGAAAGGATTAAATGCTATGTACAAAGGAAAAAATTTCATTTTAAGTAACGCATATCATGTAACAATTTTAATTAATAAAAAAGAGAGAAATTAATTCAAACAGCCTCTATGCATTACACTTGAAAAAAGTTTTTAATTTTTTTTTTAAATTTATTTGAAATGTTTGATATTTTATGTAAAAATATTTCGTGTAATTTTCATAAGATTTCCGTTTTAAAAAATGCCAAAAAATATTAACGGTTTTTTGCTTGAGGAACACCCTTTGCTGCTTCCTTCATTCATTTCCCATGGCTTGAAGGAAATCCCTTTCATTTTCTTTTTTTTTTTTCAAAACTCAACACTCTTATGCAAATTTATTTTCAAATATTCTTGTAATATTGCAATTTGAGACACTTCAGTGACATAATTCCTGACAGCTTGACGAATTTTGATTGATACGAGTTCACTACGGTAATAAAATAAAATAAATTTTTGTTTTTTTTTTTATTACATTAAGCTGCATATGTATGTATGTGTATGCATGTGTGTAAGTGTAAATGTCAAAAAAAATTTTTAGGATTGATTACTTGCTGCTCATGTTGTATGTTCCTGTTGTCATTTTTGTGATTCATAAAAAAACTCGTCAGTTGGGTAAAACTTTACATATGGGATAGTTTTTTACTTCTGCTGTTTTTCATTCATTTCGTTTTATTTGTCTATTTAAAGTTTTACTACTAGTCTGACACATTTTACATGGAACATATTTGAGATTTCTTTATTTTTGTTTTGTAGCCGTTAATAATAATGTTTTTAAGATGATGAATTTGTGACGAAACTGATGTTGATAATTTATGCATTTTGTTTTATGGGTCAAAAAAAATAAAAATAAAAATAGAATTGAAAACATAAAAACCATGCTGCAGCAGCTGCTAAGATACTAAATTTACACCCAAAAGAAAAAAATTGGATACTAAAACTCTTTAAACACAACAGTAAACACATATATCATGTGGCGTAAAATGTTAGTTAAGTTTTCAGTTTTTAAAGTTTTCATTTGTTTAGTCTCAGAAAATATGATTATTTCAGAACGGCAATCGATTGGGGTCAGTGCTCGATCCCTAGTTGGACTTATTGTTTGCGGATGGTATTTCAATCGTCGCACAGGGGGGCATTTTGCCTGAAAACCTGGCCAAAAAGGCAAAAATGAATTTAAAGAAATTTAAGAAACTGAGTATGCAGTTCGATAGACAACAAAATTCTGCATTATATAGTGAATTTTCACGACTTTAAGTTGAGATTTGTAGATTTGAGACGATGTCAAAGTCAGAAAAGTGAAGAAAATTAAATGCGTTATTGGTGTTTTTTTGAAATTTTAATAGGTTTATATGATATTTTTTGTGGCTAAACGAATAGAGGTTTTATATTGATTTTTTTTTTATTTGAAAGGTATGAGCAACTGCTACTTTCAGTTTTTTTATCTCATATATTAATGTTAAAATTATTCGTTCAAAATTTAAAAATAATAAAAATTTCGCATTTTTTTACCCTCCCTAAAAAAGATAAGGATTTTAAAGGTGAAAGTAGTTTAATGTTAAATACCACAAGAAAATATGAACTCTCTACATTCAGGAACAAAAAAAAAAGTTTATGCAAATTTGCGCAATTATTTTTGGCGATTTTTTGAAAATTTGACTTTTTTTTGAAAAATAAAAAAAAAATTAGACGCAGTGTAATAAAGTCATAGGCAATAAAGCCATATGGCCTTATTTCTCAATAGAATGAGACCCAAGTGCAATAACGCCATAATCGTGTGGAAATAACGCCATAACAGTGTAATGTTGAGCTCGGTTGATAGGTTACTTTTAAGCAGTGACCCTTTTATAAGCTGCAGTACACAAAAATCGCGAAGGAATAGAAAAGCATTTTCATCAGATACTATTAAATTACTCCTTCCTGACATTGATTGATTTCACTTTTTAAGTATTTTTAAGTCAAGTATTAAATAATGTAAAATAAATATTATAAATAAATATATATTATCATAGAACATTAAAAACTTAATTAGACTATTGTAACAATATGAGATGTATGTTTAATTTTCTTAATGGACCGTATGTGGTACCTAGGGGCACTTATGATCCGATCATAATAAAATCAGGTAGAATGATTCACATTCATATTAAACATGTTCATGTCGAATTTCATCGAGGTAATAAAATGTTTAAGCTGATTGCAATTGCTAAACATATTTTCTTAAGGGGCCCTATTTTGGACCTAGGGGCAATTATGGACCGACCATAACAAAATTTGGTAATATGATTTAGATTTACAAAATACACGTTCATACCGAATTTCATCACGATACCAATGTTTTTAAGCCGCTTATAAGCGTAAACGTGAATTTCTAAAGGGGACTTTATATGGGGGCTAGGGTCAAATGTGATCCGATTTTCACCAAACTTTACACCATGATTTCTTAGTACACAGAACTGATTCATGCTAAATTTTATCATGATTGTTGCATAATTACCATAATTATGTGTAAATAAGTGCAATTTCGAGGGGAATTTGTATGGGGGCTAGGCGAAATCACGGACCGATTTGAACTAAAATCAGTTGGGTTCATCCTTAGGCCTAACTATCACTAACACTATTAAAAAATTCCAGCCATTAACTCATAAAACACTTCTATTAATTTCGGCCAGGTTTTCAGGCAAAATGCCTCTGTGTGTCCTAACAGTACAGGAATTAGAATTGTTTGTCAACAAGATTGTCAAAAATAAGAAACTGGATTACAACTAACATTTTCAGCACAGGCATTTTATTATTGCCGCCTCAGACAAGCAGCTACAGCTTATATTAAATTTAGCTTGATTTATTATCCTCTGTATACTCTATCTTCAAATGTTTGCTGCCAGTTTCGAATACTTAAGTATTGCTTAAGTCATTTTCTACGCAATCTTTCCATTTCTTTCGTGGTCGTTGTCGCTTTCTTGTGTCTCTGGGGCAGTAGATTAGCATTTAATTTTGGGGACACTGTTGTTGTCCATGCACATACCTATTTATACAGGGCGTTGTGCCGAAAAAATCATCGTTGATCCTTTGAAAACAGTCACCATTTGGTATCGCGCTTTGTTCCAAATGTTTTGCGGAGAATTATTCTTTTAAATTCTCCTAAGCGCTGCTGATCTTTAGAATCGTTATGGTGCAGTAATATGCTGCAGATATGCTGTAACTTTTTCCGTCTTGCTACTGTTGTTGTTTTTTTTTCTGAGCTCCTATGTTTACAAAACTTGTTACATCTTCAAAGTTGTAAGATTTTCCGTCGACATTTTCATGTTTTTTGGCTTCCCGATATACAGAGTACTGTCAACATTATTTGCCAAAGTCCGTTCCTGGTTTATTACAAACTTCTCTAAGTTGGTTCACTCTTTTCCAATAATCTAAAGCAGCTATTATAACTAGATATCGAACCAATCACTAAATTCTTTACACTTTCAGACTGGGTTTCAGCTTGTCTCTTAGGCAATCAAGCTTTAAATGCGAAAGCCTGAACTGATTTCGTCCAATTCCTTAAAAACTATCGTCATGAAAGTATTTTTTTACTTTTTCTTAATTGAAATTTTCTTTGTAAATCCAAAAAAAAAGTATTTATTTATTAGCTCTGGGCAAGACTTTTAAAACTATTCTTTTAAAAACCTCTGTAATAATTTGATTTTCTTTTATTTTTTAATTTTGGTTTTTTTTTTCTCTTCATGCATAAATCCTAATATATACATATTATAAATCTTTTTGTAAGTCTGTTTGTTTGTTTGTTGGTTTGTTGGTTTGTTTGTTAGCCAATCACGCCTGGACCGATTTTCTTGAAATTTGGGATATAGATCGAGCCATTGTCGGTGCAGGTTATAGGCTATAAATTTTTTCAAAATTTTGACCAAAAGGGGGAAAAAAAATGGGACAAAGGGAGAAAAAATGTGCAAAAATTAGTACTTTTATGCATAAATGCTGTATTTTATCTCTTTTAAAGGTATTTTTTTACGATTTAGCTTGGTTAAGTTTCCCAAATAGCTATTGGAGGTGTTCCGTTTCAAAAGTTGAAACAAAAGGGGTCCAAAA
This sequence comes from Sarcophaga caerulescens, assembly GCA_927399465.1. Classification (NCBI taxonomy): domain Eukaryota; kingdom Metazoa; phylum Arthropoda; class Insecta; order Diptera; family Sarcophagidae; genus Sarcophaga; species Sarcophaga caerulescens. The sequence goes on from OV656868.1 coordinate 94,685,748, forward strand.
ATGGGGAAAGGGGCGAAAAACGGCCAAATTGAGTGCATTTATATTTAGGACTTAGAGTATTCAAAAAACTGGGTTGTTTGTTAAACCGGTTTCCGAATAATTTGAAAAATTGCATTTTTTAAGAAACCGGTTTCAAAATCGGTTTCGAAACCGATAAACCGGTTTTTTATTTATTGTTATTTTTAATGCAAAAATTACCCAATAATAATTTTTTTTAATTTTTTAAACTAATCCAAACTACATAACCCGCGCAACGCCGGGTACAATCTGCTAGTTGTTCAATAAATGACAAAATATGTCTGTCTCTCTGTCTCCACATTTCTTTCATTCGAATGGTTCATTAACATTTCATTTTACAAAGCCACTGAGAGAGAGAGAGAGAATAGGCATTTAAAAATGTGAAAAATTCCATTAAAATGTTTAGTTTTGGTTTTAAAAACGTATTAATTTTCCTTTCCTAATAAATATTCTTTCGACAATTGAGTGGAATCAGCAAACGACAATGCATTTGGGTATGGGTATCCTATGGATTATATTCTTTACATACTTAAAATCAATTAGTCACTCACATAAACCCCGTAATAGAAATGCCATTTAGTATAACAACTAAATGCTGCTTTAAGAATACTTTCAAAAATGTTTTAATGTTTAATGCAAAAAGACCAGACCAAACAAACAAATCAAAAAAAAAGAATGAATGAATGAAAAATGAAAAGAAATAAATGAATGGCTCAGGGGCTATAAGCTAAAGTGCTTTTCATAATTATAGCACCACCAGCATTTCAATAATAACAAACAATGAATATAAAATTGTCTTCAGGTCATATTCTCTGATCAAAAAAAGTGGAACTTAGATGGATCAGATGGCTATAGATACTACTGGCGTGACCTTAGAAAGGAACCAAAGTATTTTACTAAAAGAAATTTTGGGGGAGGTAGTCTCATGATTTGGGGGGCTATTTCTTTAAGTGGTTGCCTCGAACTTCAGTTTCCATCTACGCGAATGAATAGTACAGAGTACATTACTGTTCTTAGCTGTAGTTTGCTCCCCTTTTTGAGAGAAAATAAATTAAAAAAAATATATTTTCCAACAGGACAATGCCAGAATTCATGTCAGCAGACAGAGGATGGAATGGTTTCGTAATAAATCTATAGAGGTTTTATCGTGGCCAGCTTGCTCTCCTGATATGAATATTATTGAAAACGTTTCCCCAAACGAATTCCCAATTCTTATCCGAAGAGTATATTCAAATAACAGATAACACAGCCCTGCATGGGTTTTGCAAATAAGATGGCTCCAGGTGTTTCCGAAGGCATTTTGCACGCTGATCACGAATCTGGGCGGATCCAATATAGCGGTCGAGGTTTATAAAAATTAATCAGATTTACTTTACCGCCATTTTGAATTTTTTTTAAATCTGAATGAAGATCTGTAATCAGCGACCCCAAAAACCCCTGAATAACAATTTTCAAGTAAATCTGATTAATTTTTAAGGACCTGCGCAAAGTGTTTCTTTTTCTCCTGCACTCCTTGACATAAACCCACCTCCTACTTTAAGGGTGCATGCAAACAATTTGGCTTTGGGCTCATTTTAAAGAGCAAAGATCAATTGTCAATTTCTGATAATAGCGATGGTTCTAGCACGTCAGTGTTTAGCTATACAATTCTTTAAAAATGGCCAAAAACGCTATTTTTATTGGTTTCAGCGCGTAAAATGCCTTCGGAAACACCTGGATCCATCTTATTTGCACAAAAAAAAAATCCAAATTTGCAGGGCTGTGTAATTTACCACTGTTGAAGATTTGAAATTAAAAATAATCGAAGAGTGGGGGAAAATAGACGGAGAAATATTAAATAATCTTTATAAGAGTATGAAAGATCGAATATTTAATTTAATAAGCTCTATGGGGGGGTTTACTAAGTTTTAAGTATCAATATTTTTGGTAAATAAAGCTTCTTATTTAACAAAAATGAGACTGGTGCTATAATTATGCAAAGACTAAAAACCTTAATTTTTATACTGAAGTAAAAACACGCTAATAATTTGAAAAATTTACTGTTATTTTTTCTTTTACGTTAACACTACACATAATGAAATGTTGTGATGTTGTTGTTATAAATGTACTTTTTTAGAAATTCAAAAAATTAAGGTGGTGCTATAATTATGAAAAGCACTATATAAGGGTGCTACCCTACGACTGTTGCTGATAATAATGAAAAATGAAACACTCTTGGAATATAAATCGTCAACACAATACAATATTTCCTATTAAATATTTGCTTAAACAGTATTGTTCTTTTGTTTTTGTTTTTATTGTATTGTAATAGTCATTACATTTAAATTGCATGTTACATTTTATGTCATATTAGTTTCAGGGTTTTATTGACTTTAAGAGCTCATTCCATAAGGAACATGCAAGTTATGTATGTATGCCCTTATCTCCTTGAGCCCCAGGCTTTAATCTCATTTAAGAAATTAAAACAAATTAAAATTGTTGTTGTGTTGTTCCTGTCGTTTTTCCAAGTTGCTCATCATTTATTAAAGGAAGACCGTTAGTTAGTTTCTCTTTCGTTAGTTTGTTTTGTATTTTTCACTTCCTTGTTTGCTGTTCTTTTCTAACTGTACTGCTCTATTCTTACGGGTGTCCTTCATGTTACGCGCAAATAAATTGGTATTAATTACAGTTGCTTCCTTTAATTGTCTCCCCTCCCCTACACTATTTCGTACTTGTGTAACCAAGTAGAAATGGAAAATAGCAAAAGGAGAAGAAGAACAAGAACAAGTTCAACACTTTAAATGACTGACTGGGAAATAAATGAATGAGGGTCCTTGGTTTTTGTCTTGTATCTGGTCTTAGTTTTAAGTGACTAAAACACTTAAAAGGCACTTGATATGCTCAAATTAAAAAAATTAGAAATATTTAAAATTCTTATTTAAGTTTCTAGTTTTTATTAATTTTTTTAAATTTAAAAGATTACATATGTACATACAGACAGACAATGGGATGAATATACAGTACATGTCATATTTATTTAAGAAATAAATTTAAGAAAATTAGTTAAGCAATGTAAAGGGTCCGCCAAATAACTTTTTTTTTTGAAAATGCTTTAAAAAATAACTACTGAATATTTTCTCAAATTACTTTTTTTAATTGAAAGTACAATCCTTCCGATTAATAATGGAAAATAATTTCATTCAAATGGCTGCCTCGGCTGGCCATGCAGTAGCCTACACGATCGGTCCAATTTTTAAGCACATTATCGATTGTGTGCAGCTGTATTTCACCAATGGCTTCACGAATACATACATAATTGGTCATTACAACCCTTCAGTCAGGATTATTGACCTAGTTTCTCACACCACTTATGTTGTGTGTGTTAATTTCATACATAAGTGTCGGGACCTACAGTTTAAAGTCGAATCCGAACGACAGATTTTTTTGAGAAACTTTTCATGGCAATTTTATTTACTCTCAGAGTTTTTGCCAGAAATCTGCTGAGAGGAAATCGCCGAAAAAATACTTTTGGTATTTTGTTTTGATGTCTGGCCTGGGGCTCGAACCCTGGCTTTACGTCTAATAAGCCAACACACTACCTACTAGACTACGCGACTTCTATGGCTTCACGAATATTGTCCTTTAAAGCGTCAATTGTCTCTGGCTTGTCGGCGTAACACTTATCTTTGACGGCACCCACAAATAATAGTCCAACAGTGTCAAATCACAGCTCCGAGGTGGCCAAACGACATCAGCTCTGCGGCTGATAATGCGATCTTCAAAAATAGGGCGGAAAACATCGAGTATAGCTTCGGCTGTGTGGCACGTAGCGCCGTCCTGTTGAAACCAAATGTTGCCAATATCATCCTCTTCAATTTTTGTGAACAAAAATTCGTTCAACATGGCCCGATAACAATCGCCATTGACTGTAACGGCCACTCCTTGCTCATTTTCGAAGAAAAATGGCCCAATTATGCCTCTGGACCAAAATCCGCACCAAACAGTGACTCGTTTTGGGTGCGTCGGCTTTTCAATGTATGCGTGCGGGTTTTCTGTGCCCCAAATGCGACAATTTTGCTTGTTTACATACCCGCCAAGATCAAAATGAGCTTCATCTGAAAAGATGATTTTTTTTTTATTTTTTTTTTATTCTTTTTAATTTTACTCTACTTTTACTCTATTTTTAATTTTTTTTTTATTATAAATATTATCTCGATACTATACTGTACCTCTTTCTTACCAGTGCTGTTAAATAAGATTGTATCTTGTTGTACTGTGTTCACATTCAAATAAATAAATAAATAAATCGGCATCTTCTGTAAGACGATCGCAGGCCCACTTAGCGAAGCGAAAACGCATTGGTTGGTCAATATTCGTTCAGCGGAAGGATAAAACTAATTATCTGTTAAATCAGACCTGAGCTAAGTGTTACCATTCACGAAATTAGCCCTAGTTGAAAAAAAACGTTAGATGGCGGACCCGATTTAATATATGCTCGAATATGAAAGAAATGGCTGGTGAGTTAGATCAATTAACTCTACACGATGTTTTTACAACTACATCTTGTGAATATGTATCCTGTACAGCAGCATTGAAATAGAGTAGATGAAGTAATGATAGACAGAAGCCACCGTAGTCTAGTAGGTAGTATGTTGGCTCATTAGACGTAAGGCCGTGGCCGAGAAACAACATGAAATAAAAAAATATTTCTTTCGGCGAGATACCTCAGCTGGGGTTTAAACCACAGGTTCGGCTTTAATATGCGACTTCAGTGTCGATTATTAAATGTAATCGCTGGTTTTATAACTGTTTGTTGTAGAATTAAAGACACAACGCCTTGTCGTAAATTGTTTAAATAAGAAAATGAATGCAATTTAAACAATTCAATTAAAATGCTGGGAAACAATTTATTATCAAAACATGGAAATTGTAACAGATTTTCACACATTTTTTTTTTTTGTTTCGTCAATTGAAAATTAAAAGCCGGTAATAAACTCGTAACATTATCCACCCATAAATGAAACAGCAGCAGCAGCTCTAGTGAATGGCAGCTTCATTTCCCTTCATTTCATTTCTATTTTATTCGGAATAAATGTGAAATTAAGCTGTTACTTTGGGGTGCTTAATCGAAATGATGGGCAAATAAAAATTAAAATGAAAATCATAATCATAAAACCAAGAAAGAAAAGCGAATCCAAACGTAAGCAGTAAATCAATCAAATGTCATCGAATAGAAATATAACAACAACAACAAGAACCACAACGAAAATAAAGTTAATAAAAATTAAAGATACTGCAATATACGTATGTATTGATGAAAACAAAACGAAAATGTTGAATTAAAAATCCATAGAGTCATAAATATTAAAAGAGAAGGCCTTGAACGCAATTTGATACACTTTCCTTATGGCAAAATGTGATAGAGGGGGGCCACATGGCAAATATATGTGCATGTGAGCATATGTTCAGTCATATTAGATTATATTTGAGATATTTGAGCGTCTGTCTATCACCATCATTCAATCATTAAAAATTGGATAAATTTCATAAACATTTATTAAGACTCTACAAAAGCATTTTCGAATTTTTGTTCCTTCTGCCAGAGCAAACAGAACAGAAAGTAAGAATGAAATGTGTCTGAGTTTATGACCATAAGTAATTGCCAAAAATGCCTCAAATCACACGTACCCCAATAGTACACAAAAACCAAGGATTAGTAGCAGGATAACAGCTGCAAGCGGTTTAAAAAAAACAAAACAAAACCTCTTAATATATGAGCCCCGTAATTATGTCTTGTGTTGTATTTAAAATTAAAACTAAGTTATGTTCTGTAACTAAATTTAAATGCCACTAAAATTACTTACATCCAGTTGTAGTGTACGAGTAGAACGCGCTAAACGGCAAACTTGAAATCGTGATTTTCAAATTGAAAACGTATGTTTTTATTGATTTTCATTTCTCTTTTTCGTTTTAGGGTATTTATTACAACTACACCTGGTACGGTTGTTGTGGTTTAGTTAAACCAGTAGAAAATATGATATTTAAAGGAAGGAAATCTGTGGTCATTATAATGATGATGATGTATAAAAGCAATCTAAAAACAATTGCTTACCACTACTACTATTCTACATAGTATGGCTGAAAGTAAAGGTACGTCATTATATCTGTTTTAAACCTAGTTTAAAGAAAAACTAAAGTTAAATTTTAAAGCAGGAAAGAAAACAATTTTTTTTTTCATTAAAATTTTTAATTTTTAAATGAAACAATTGAGAATTTGGAAAATAAGTTTATCAGGTATGTGATGAAACAATTGAGAATTTGGAAAATAAGTTTATCAGGTATGTGATGAAAATCGATTCGTTTTCAAGTAAAATCGAATTTGGAAAACGAACGTTTTGTTATAAGATGTGATGAAATCCAAACGGTTTTAGTTTCCATTTTTTGTTTTATTCTAAACCGTCTCTTGTAAAATAACAAACTTTTTAGAAAAAAAAATTATTTTTTAATTTGTAAAGCGTAACAAAGGCATTTGTTTTATCAACCTCAGTTTTTATAATCAACAATACTAATCGTTTTGAAAATATTGAACGAAAAAGGTTAAAGGATGCATCAAACCCGAATCTAGTCATGATTGGAATCTCAGTTTAGAGTAGGAATTTTTAAAATGGAGATCGTGGTTCATGGCTGATTAGCTGATTCCGGATATGCGTTAGAGCCTTTCGTACTAGTTCCATTTAGAAACCCAAGTGCGGGATCAGCTCAACATATATTTAATAAAACCCACATGCATCAGCTAGAAATCTTATTGAAAGGACAATCGGTGTTCTCTAAAGCAGATTCCGTTGCTTGTCTGGCGCTTTATGGTATAAACCACAGAAAATTGTTAAAATAATAAATATATGCTGAGCACTTAACAATATGTGTAACTTTTACAAATTAGACCACAATTTTGTTACTACGACTACTCCACTTGAAGAACCTGATCCTAGTGAAATCGAACTTGACTTAAGTAATCCAACAAATACTGAGGCAAACAGAAACCGGGATGCAATTGCAGAAAGCCTATTTTTAAATAATTTTTTATAGTAAATAAATGAGAAATATAAATAAATAATGACATTTTCGCTTCAATATTTTAATCAAACAATTTTTTTTATTATTAAAACAGAAAACATTTTAGCAAATCGTATACACTAGAGCCCCGACTTGCGTCGTTAATGGGGACCGGAGAATTGCGACGCAAATCGAAACGACGCAAATCGAATCAAATTTTTCTATACAAATGCATTGAAATTCATCAAAATGAAGCAAAAAAAACTTAATATTTCGGATAAAACAGAATTATGAAAACATTTTTCATTATTTTATTAAGTTTAGTAAAGTTTTCTCTAATTATTATAAAGAAATAGCAAAGATATAAATTAACAAAAAAACTTAACAAAAATCAATAAAATTCATTTATAAAAAAAATAAATTTTAAAGACGAAATTGTGCTTTGTTTAGTTTATGTGGTACTTTCTTCAGATAATAAATTCAAATCAACAACACTATATTTGATTACGTGGTCTTACAGGTTTGTTAACAAAAAGGTTTGTTGAATTTTTAGAGATTTTTTTTTGCTGATATGTTTCCTTGTAACAACTGCTGCTACGCCCTCGCTACGATTTTCATCAGGATCGTTTTCAGAAAATATATCCAATGCATAGGAAATTAATTGTATTATCAATTATCATAACATCATCTTCTAAAGCATGCTGAATATTAATGGATAATAAATTTTTATTATCAAGCTCCTCATCGTGAGACAGTAAAAGTTCATTAATGTCATCCTCTTCCATTCCTTCAAATTCGGCTAAATTTAATCGGCGCAAGTTGAAATTGCAACAACGCAAGCTGAGTTTTTTCAATTTTTAAAAAGCGACGCAAATCGAAACGACGCATATCGGATCGACGCAAGTCGGGGCTCTAGTGTACAAATGATTGCTCGATTTAAAAACGAAAATCAAACTAAATTTTCGTTTTCTATCACATTCTTATTTTTTTTAAATTTTTATAGAACAAAATGAAAAATGAAATCGAATTCGGTTTAAGAACAAAACCAAAACGAAACAGAAATAAGCGGTGCCATCACAACTATTTCCGATTTTATAGCGTTTCTTGATCGAAATAGTTTTTCATCACATACCTGTACATTTTATCAAAATATTTTTGGGATTAAACATTTGGCAATTCTTTTTTAAATAAAGTCTTTGAATGTATGGCTGCCTTTCAAAATGTCTCAATACAAAGTTTGTATGCAGTTCTACTACTGTATATAAACTATGTAGATATGCAAAGTAACCAAACAATGCATCAACTATAAATCCGATGCCTGATTGCTTTTTGACTGCCTTAAAATAGAATACATTGTACATACAGTGAGCATCAAAAGAAAGTGTACACTATGGATAAAATTCTAACAATCTCAACTCAAGTTTTCCACTTAAGGAGAGTGCCCGAAAAAATTTTACAATATTTCCAAAATTTTCTAATTCTTTTCTTCTTGTTTCAATTTTACAAACTGGCAATAAAATTATTTGAAAAAAAATTAACTGTAATTTATTAATATATATTTTTTTGAATTGTACACTTTCTTTTGACGCTCACAGTATATATTTTGTACAGCGGCATTATGAAACACGATACTTTGTTCAAACACAAAGCAACTAACATTTTGGAAGGCAGCCTATGTTAATTTAGTGGGATAAGCAACACGTCTGGCTTATTTGACTTATCCTCAACTTAAAATATATTCTCTTTAATAAGCGGTTTTAAAAACTATTTAATTACGGCTTAATAAACTGGTTTATTTTAAACTGAAACCACTTCTTACTTACTTTAACATCTGTTGTTGTCATTAAAAAATTTTTGATTTTTTAACGACAGCATATGATGATCGATAATGCTAGAATACATCACATCACACCACTTCACATCACATTACACACCACATATGGTCTAAAATCCAAATATCAGGGTTTAACATTACAATAGCAACAACGACAACAACAACAAGGAGAGATAGAGAGAGAGAGAGAACAAAAGAGTCCCCAGTGATATAAAACGAACAACAATTAGAAATTTGATATTTTTATTGGAAGAATTAAAAGAACAGAAAACAGGATAAAAACCACAAAACTGCATTTAGTAAAGCGTACACGTAGAAATCATAAAAAATAATAAAAAAAAAAATTATTTACAAAAGAAGCCTTTTTAAACTAAACAAGGAAAAGTAAAACGAAAAAAAGAACTTGAAATTAAAAAGAAAGCAGAATGTGGCACGTAAACTATTAAAATAATGTTAAAAGCCTGTTATAAAAACCAAAGAAAAAAAAAAAAAAAGAAACTCTTTCTCTTAACAATTTCAATTTCAAATTATGTTTATTCCCATATATCTATGGAAGCCATTTAAAGGAAATCGTTTTCCCGGAATTGAATCATTATAAGAATCTCTCTCTATCTCTCTTTAATTTTAGTACCAAGAAAAACTATTCATTTAACTATTTACAGCTCCTTTTTTGTGTAAGCAAGTCAAAAAATGAGATTTATTTTAATGCCTTCAAATGCTAAAGATGTTGCTTGGTTGCCTTGGGTAATAAAACGTTTGTAAGTCTATTAAAGCGTTGACAAGAGGATTTCAAAATGATTCACATCCAAATGATGATTTTCAAATGTTTGAATATTTTTTTCTTTTTCTCTAACACCATTAAAAGGATTAGCTATGGGCTATAAATGTGGCCCAAACGTTGTTACTGCACCCAAAAAAGATAAAGAAAAATTATGCAAAAACAATGGCCATGCCAAAGAAAAATAGAAAAGGGTTGGGAAAAATGCATGCAAATCTTATTAAAGTTATTGTAACAGAAACTGAAAGCAAAAGAAATATAAGAGAGATCATCTATCGTCGTTACTAACATGTATTGACAGTTGAGTACATCCTTTAACTTCCTATTCCTTTGTTCCTCATCAATGTAACACAATAAACCTACAAGGTAGTTTTCTTTTATAGTATTTGGCAAATATTTTACTTGACACCCTTGACACCCCTTGGCTTGTTTTTACAAGACTATTGTGTAAAAGCCTATTTTCTTTTCTTTTCATTTTTCTCTCTTTTAGATATTCGAATTTGGCCATGATCCTGGTAAACAATTTAATAAAATGTTTGTTATCTTATCTTATCCTAAACTATCCTCTCTTTTCTTCTTCTCTCTAATTGTCTTTGACATCCTTCTTTTTTTTTTTGAAATTGCATTTGTTAAGAAGAAAAAAGTGTCAACATCTATGAGATTTAAATAATGTGATAGACAGGCAGCTAGTTTTGCAAATTATTTAAATGTTTTGTCTTCTGCTCCTTTTTTTATTTGCAAATTTGTTTCATTCAAAGGGTTAAAGGGTTGGGTTGTTACCTTGTTAGGCCTATTTTGTAAGGAAATTTGTAAGAATTTTCAATTTTAATTTATTGCTACGTATGGTATATATGTATGTACATACGTTTGGACGTTTATAAATTCAATTATTAATGATTGTTGTCAATAATAATCATGTTGTTCAAAAAAAAGAGAACTTAATGAAACATGAGAGGCATTTAAATAAAATTGAAATGTTATTTTAAGATCCAACGTCATTTAAATGAAATTTTTTACAAGGACTACTCTTCATATATTCGGATACAGACGATATTATTAAATATACCGTTACAATGCTAAGAATATTTCTTAAAACATGCATTTGAAAAGCTTTGAAAACCATTGAATGTCAAACAATTACTTTCTTGTTGATGAAAGTTTAACATTATCATCATCATCCTCATTCGCTATTCTTCACATTAGTAACAAACTGTTTAAACAAGTGACTTCCGGCACACTGTGATATGCAATATGCAGTTCGTAGCCGTCTACGTCTTGGGATTATGTTGTAATACTGCCTCTCTCATATCTCAATGTACGTACATATATACTAACAATGCAAACTTTCTTCTCAGAATATTATAATGGATTGATTGTTGATTTGTGTTTGAAAAAAGAAGCAGCGAACTATACCAATTGTTACGTTTTTACTTACTTACTTAATTGGCCATTAACAACTCGATTAACGGATTTTGGCCTGCCGCAACACATCCTTCCAGGCGCCTCTGCTTCTTGCGCGCCTACGCCAGTTGCTCACACCAATCGATGACAGGGCTTCCTCGATTTGGTCCTTCCAACGGGTACAAGGTCGTCCTCTTCGCCGACTTCCGCAGATCCCCGCATCAAATACCCATCTCACCGGAGCATCCTCCTCCATTCGAACAACATGGCCGAGCCAGCGCAGCCGCTGGATATTAATAGGCTGTACAACGCCTATGTCGTTGAGGAGCTCATACAGCTCATTGTTGGTTCGGATGCGAAAATCATCGCCAACTCGCACTGGACCGAAGATCTTACGTAGGACTTTTCTCTCGTTTACTCTCAAGGCTGCTGCATCAGTTCTTAATAGGGTCCATGCCTCTGCGCGATAAAGAAGCACGGGTAGGATGAGCGTCTTGTAGAGTATTAGTTTTGTCGCACGAGAGAGGTCTCTGCTACTCAGTTGCCTATTGAGACCTTAGTAGCATCTGTTGGCAAGAGTAATCGTGCGTTTGATCTCCAGACTGACATCATTTTTGGTGGTAACGGCGGAGCCAAGATAAATAAATTCCTTGACTGTATCAAAAGTATAGTTATCGGCCGTAATCTGAGAATCAATACGCCGCACGTCTCTACTTGTCGATAACATATACTTTGTTTTGCCCTCATTTACTGCCAGAGCCATCTTCTTAGACTCCCGTTTAATAGCAATAGTTGGTACGCCCTATGATGTCGATGTCGTCAGCGTACGCAAGCAATTGGACACTTCTGCCTTTCGCAAAACACTCTCCATTTCGAAGTTGAAGAGGTCGCATGATAAGGGGTCGACTTGTCTGAAACCTCGCACGGTATCAAAAGGTTCGGAGAGGTCCATTCCTACCTTGACGGAGCTGCAGGAATTGCTCAACGTCATTCTGCAAAGCCTTATCAGCTTCGCAGGTATACCGAGCTGAGACATTGCGGCAAAAACACGATCCCTTATGGGGCTATCGAAGGCAGCCTTATAGTCGACAAAAAGATGATGTGTTACGTTTTTACCTTTTAAAAACATTTAAAATATGAGTTCGTAGATTGCAAATAAAATAAAAATAAATTTGTATTTAATTTTAATTAAACTTCTTTATTATTTGCACAATTCTGTGTGCCACTGTTCACAACTTTATGTAAACAACAACAATTGCTTTTCTTTGTTATTCCTCTGTTTATACCCTTTGCATAATAACAATTACAAGACAATTGTTCGACAGATCTTTGTAACGGAGATCATCACACCACGATTACTCTCTTCAAACACACCACGTCTTCACACAAGACTGACTGAACTTTACATAGGTTAGGTTAGGCGCGTAACTCGTAACCCATGTGTTGTACTCCAGTGTTTTCAGAATGTCTGTACAAGTTAGTAGATATGGCAGGTTCGATGTTTGTATTTACGTCTTGTTCCTGAGAAAAGCCAAAGTTCAAGTTGATGCGTAGGCCAACTTTGAGGGCACTTGAGTGAAGACAAAATAGTACATTGGAAAATTTTTATACACTTTTTAGGCTGTTGCTAACGTATACAAATGAAGCCTATATTGGATTGGCATTTTTTAATAAAGAGTCAAACTTGTATAGCAGCGAAGATGTCTACATACATACATTTCAGTGTCTAGACTTGTAGAAGAGCAAAAGCCACTAGCTGGGGTAGAATCTTCTATGGCTCTTCCTTATTGTAGTTCGGTCCATGATCTTGTATTGAGCTCTAGTAAGGAATAGTAGAATCTTGAAGATTTCAACTTTTAAAGAGGCTTCTTTTAAATGTCGATAGTAAATTTAATCATACTTTGGCAAACTTCCTTTCTGATTTATAAGAAACCAGGAAAATAACTTCCATAATTTTAAAATCAGCCTCTAAACGACTCAAATCTGTGTTTTATTTTATTGTAATAAAAACATCGCCTGTATTATCATTAGTGGTGGCTTGCGCACTACACCTACGTCGACACTGGAGATAATTTTGGGCCTCTTTCCACTTAACCTCTTCTGTAGGGGAGTGGCTGCAAAAATAAGTAAACGTCTATGGGCGACTGGACAGTGGCATGACTCGGATATCGGCCACGCAAGGATCCTGAGGGAAGTTGGAGTTGTCGGGAGCAGTGACTATATGACACCGCGGTACTACTTCACGAGGAGATTCAGGACATCGGTTCCAGACAACGGGGCCTGGAAGGGTGGTGTGACCCACCTATTAAGAGACTCCGTACAAATCTACACCGACGGTTCTAAGCTGAGCGGAGCTGTTGGCAGTGGAATTTTTTCGCAATCGATTGGAATAGCCCAGTCTTTAAGACTGCCGGACCACTGCAGTGTCTTTCAGGCGGAGGTGGTGGCAATACAGGCTGCGGCGAGTATTATTGGGGACAGAAGGGTCTACAAGCGGAACGTCACCATACTTTCTGATAGTCAGGCGGCTATCAAGGCTCTGAGTTCTAACGTGATGAACTCCAAGACAGTGTATGGCTGTCGCAGATATCTCGACGAGATAGCGGAACGATATGATATCCATATCGTATGGGTACCGGGGCACAGTGGCACTCCTGGTAACTGCAAAGCTGATGAACTTGCCAGGCGGGGCACGACCATCGAACTCTCCGATGAGTTCGCGAATCTGGGCACACCTATAAGGACCTGCAAGCTCATAATTGATAATGCGATCGTCGATTCCGTCAACGACAGATGGGCGGCCTCGGACACGGGTAGAACGGCTCGTAAAATATGGCCAAGGCTGGATGAGGGGCGCACAATGAGTCTACTTAAACTCCAAAGAGGCGCGCTAAGTGTAGTTGTCGGTGTCATTACGGGGCATTGCATTATGGGTACGCATGCGAGACGCATTGGTCTTGGACACCTTGCTAACGACTTCTGCAGAAGCTGCAGAGATGAGGAAGAGGAGAAAACTATCTCTCACCTGCTGGGTACATGCCCGGCTCTTTGCCAAAGGAGAAGGAAGTACTTGGGTACTTACTACATGGATGATCTGGAGGAACTGTCAAGGATTGACATTGGCAGCCTAAATCGCTTCATCAGGAGCTCCGAGTGTTTCCGGGACTAGGGGATAACGGATAACTGTGGTAACACAATGGGCCCAATGCGGCCTAAGTGAGTCCATCCAAGCACTTTTTCTTGGATGGGCAGCCACCTCTGCCTACCTACCTACCTAATAAAAACATCATTTGGAGTACCTTTCTCTCAGCATATCTTCCAAAAAACCACCAATAATTTTTAAATCTTTCCAACTGCAGTTTACATTTAGTAGAAGAGCAGAGCCATTATTATTTTAATTTAATTTAATTTCCTTTTATTTTTTGTGTGATTGTCTTTATGAATAAAAAGAAACAAGAAAACAAAGTTAAACGATCAAATGTTGATTATTTAAAAGATTACATAAGAATATCTGGTTTCAAATCAACAACAACATTTCTTCAAATGCTTGTCCATTAAATTTCCCTTTTAAGCTAGTATGTGGTCCTTTTGGCATCCTTATCTTGTTTGTGCATCATAAATTTTATAAATTATGACAAGTGTGAGAGTGAAACAAAAATTGTTTCATCCTTTTATGAAGGCCAGCCAGGCTAATAAAGGAAAATCAAAGAAAATTTATCATTAACAACAAAACACCCCTTTTTCCACAAAAACAAGATTTTTTTCTGTTGTAACTGCATTCAGTAAGAGCAGTAGAGGCCATAAATTTTCTTCAACTCTCTGGTCAACTTGTCCAACATTAATTGAATCATTACATCACCTTTTCGTTTAAAATCCTTTTCAATTTAATCGGCCTTCCTTTAGCTCTCGCTCTCGCTCTCTCTCTCTTACTAAGTTGGTTGGAGGAAAACAAAAGGATGTAATAATTATTAATGCATTGTGTAGATGAGCACAGGGCACAAAGGAAAATGTAATAAAAACTGGTCAGATTGTATTCAATTGAATGCCGAAAGGGAGTTTTTTTCTTTTTTTTTTTTTGTTTTTCTCTATAAACACAATCCATCAAATGAGCATCATCTTGTGAAGAATTTCTAGTTTTATTTGGAAAATCTCAGGAAGAAAAATAAAAAAACTTGTAAATGCTACAGCTGTATGTATGTGGTAGATAGTGTGTATATTTTTTTATTATTTCAAGAAATCTTGCCACCCCTGTGGTCATTTTGCTTGAGAAAAGTAAAAATTTGACTTTAAATGTTAAAAAGTAACTGATTTTTCCTGATTGACTATCACATCATAATCCTTAAAGGACATTTGTAGTCCGTTTGTAATCCTTTAATTACATTTTAAGTAATTTTTCAATATTTACGATTTACGATTTTTTGTTTCCTAATAATCCTTTAAGATAAATTAGTATTCATGGAAAGAATATTCTTATCCGGTTTAATTAAGAACAAATTAATTTGAACCTTAATCAAGCTGCTGCCAATATGACAGTCATACTAACAATGTTTTAAATTTAGTTTTAATACCAGTATACCACAGTGAGCAATGTTGCATTCATCCATTAATGAACTGCAACGATCTCTGTGACTAAGATCCTATTAACCAATGATAAGTAGGAACTGCTATGCGTACATTTACTAGAATACTAGGCAGTGCAGGAGTAAACTCTATCATGCCTTACCATAAGCCGGATATAGAGCGTAGGTTAGGTTGAATTGACAGCCGCCTTAATGGACACAGTTTACTTGGGTCCTAAACAGTCTCGTTGAAACACCAATAGAGAGGCCTGTACTATAATTCTGAAAGATTACTCAATCTCCTCTCTTGCCTTAAGTGGACAAGTGAGAGACAAGCAATGGCCATTGTTAGCCAGCCCTTGCTACTTATTCGGCAACTAAATACCAAAGCCTGACTATCTGATTCTAAGGGAGATTTTAACACATGAGATTGAGAATCATTCCACTATCGACATAAAATAGTAAGAATGCAAAGACATGAATATCATGAGTATCAAGAAATACAATGAAATGCAATGATTAATATTTAATGCGGGTATAAAGTCGATAATACTTAATACGATTGCGAGCGAAATGGTTTACACTTCAAACAAAGAACCGCAAGCTCATTTATTAAACGATACTTAAAGAATAAATATAAGTGGCTGAAGGCTCCTTTTTTTTTTTTTTTTTTTGTTTGTAAAACCAGCACTCAGGGGATGGCCCCTACTCATGCAGTGCATTGTGCGGGTTTAAGAAAATAGGTTATAGGAAGGTGGAAAGAGGGAGTAGTGTTTGTGGACATTTGATTTAAATTTACCAATATCGTAACTGACGGGAAAAACTTTCGCAGGAAGATCATTCCACAAGCGAGCAGTGCGGGCAAAAAATGAATTTTCTCTGTAATGCATTGTGCGGTTCACTGGACAATCAACCACAAAAGGATGTGCTCTATGAGAAGTACGAGTACCACGTAAAAATATGTGATTATCGGGAACCAAGCCCCTTATCTCTCGAGAACACCTCCCATTATAGTACCGATAGAACAATGAAACACACGCCATTTGGCTTATTAGATGAGATACAGTGTTTTAAACCCAAGATTAGATATCTCGAAGATATTTCTTTTGGTAACTTCCTTTCAGCAGTCTGCTGGCAAAAACTCTGAGAGTAAATAAAATTGCCATGAAAAGTTTCTCAAAAATCTGTCGTTCCTAGTCGACTTTAAACAGTAGGTCCCGCCAATCATGGATAAATTTAACACACACAACATATGTGGTGTGAGAATCTAGGTCGTAATCCTAACTAAAGTGTTAAGTTTTTAAATCCTACACAAATGAAATGAGATTCTATTTCTTTAGAAATTCATTGCTTCTTTCCTTCTAGCTGTTTCGAGAATTGAATGTTAAACGCAATTTATGATAGAAATATTCGCTGGTTTTCTATTTAGGTGGCCTTTTTGTCGTGTTGGCTATCTAAACTGTACAAGTCGTTACTTTTGAAGTCCTTTATTTTAACATTAAAAAAGGACATTAAAATTATAATTTTTTTCCCATAATTATGGTTGAAAATCTTCCTTTTTCAATCTAAAAACAAAACAAAAAAAACAAATTTAATTGCTAAACGTTTTCTTCATTTAAAAACGTCTTAAAGTAACGTATTTTAACAGAAATTTCTCAAGCAATTACGTTTTGTCAATAATAAGAATAAGATTTTTAGATCGTGATAACAAAAAATAACAAAAAAAAAAAACAAAGAAATAAAAATTATTAAAGAAATTAAATAAAGTGACCTCCTTAGCCTGATGGTAGCCGTAGCAGTAGCAATAGTAGTAGCAGCAGCGTTAGTGACAGCAGTGGTGGTGGTAAACAAAAAGGAAACCTTTAAAGAGTAGGGATTCATCACTTTAAATATCTGTACTACACACAGTTATTATGATGGTTGGTCATCAGAAATGTTGGCTAAAAAGAAAAGGAAAACGTTATAAATTTGTGACATCCACTATACAAGCACTTGTAAGTTTTATTTGTTGTTACCAACTTGTTACACATTCACTTTGTCTCTTACTCTCTCTCTCACTCTCTCTCTCACACTCTCTTTTCTCATTGACATGATATTTCTAGCTTCCGGTGTATTGTTGTTAGTTTACTGTACTACAAACAAAGTCTTCCCATTGAAATTTGCTTTTGTACGTAGTCAGAGATGTTCTGCTCACTGCACACCGTGTGAAGTTGAAAAAAATATCAGAGTCCACTTCAAAGCAACCAGTCATCCAGTCAGTCATCCAGTTATACAGGCCAGTCAAGCAACAGCATTACCCGGCTTTAAGAGACAGATTTGAACAAAAGGTTCATTTGCAGTTTTTTTTTTGTTTGTGTTTTTGTACGTTTAACATGTTCTGGCCAATTTCATGTTAACAGGTGTTTGTTCAATTATGCAAAGAACCCTGCAACAGGTTTCTCTCTTGCTCTCTTACTCTTCTCTCTCTCTATTATTTGCTGTTCAAGTAGGGTCTCCTTTTTTGCACAAGCTAATGGTAATTGTTTAGAGTCAGTCAGAGGTGTTGCTGTTTGACTATTTAAACTCAAGATAATTTCGATTTAAGGGCAGTTGTTTGACAATAAAAAAAAACAAAAGAAATTGTCATGTCGTGGGAAAAAGACAAACAAAAAACTTCTTTAAATTGCTCTCTTCGAAAGTCATTAAATATTTAATCATCGTCATAATTTGTACAGTTTTGGGTTAAAAAATCTTAAAAAATAATTCACAAACTAACAAGGCAATCAAATTCATAGATCGCATTTTAAATTGTGAAAATTGGAAAATCCAAATACTTTCAGACATTGAAAACCTATTCGCAGGAGTGGCATTAAATGCCACAGAACATCAACTCTGAGCGATCACTTAAATATCAAATCTGAATGAAAATGAATTGAATAGAACGAACAGTATGCAAAACGGAATTGGATGTGAAGAGAATACATACATAATTGGTCATACAACACTTCAGTTAGGATTACGACCTAGCTTCTCACACCACTTATGTTGTGTGCGTTAATACATGAATGGCGGGACCTACAGTTTAAAGTCGACTCCGAACGACAAATTTATTGAGAAGCTTTTCATAGCAATTTTATTTACTCTCAGAGTTTTTGCCAGAAATCTGCTGAGAGGAAGTCGCCGAAGAAATATTTTCATATTTTCGTTTTGATGTCTGACCTGGCATTCGAACTCGGGCCTTCAGTCTAATAAGCCAACACACAACCTACTAGACTACGGCGACTTGAAGAGAATACCAAAACGAAAACTGTGTGTCATTATTCAGCTTTTTGAAGCATGACATTTCAATAATAGAATTAAGGAAACTGAATTGAATGAGATTTATAAAATACGTATGTACATGCTACAAATGTCCCATGCATTTTACATGGTTCTTGTGTGTCACATGCCTTGACGGCACGAGGCTATCAATTTGGACAATGGCCTCTCCCGTAACCTATCTATCACCAGACTCAGAGCAACCGAGGAGGCAGAGAGTTGTGTCCGTTTGAATTACCAATGTCTGCCTGTAGGCCGAGTAGGCTCATCGAATTTAATTCACCCTTTATCGATAACCTAACGGAGATATCGTTTTTTGATATTGGGTTAGTGGCTAAATGAAGGAAACTTTGAATGTGATTTTCTGCTTAATCCTTAAGAAGTTATGCTTTATATACAAAGCTCGGATGCTGATTATCAAGACCAGGCCTCCACTATTAAGCCTCTGTTACTTAGCTTTATGTACTATCACAATAGCTCGCTGTGTGTGTTCGAGTGGTGTTCTGAGTTGAAAAAATTGCCTGATCCTCCTGTCCTATCCTATCTTATATTGAAACCCCTGGGAGCAACGAGTTATTCAGTATCAAAATTTAAGTGATGCATTTTTTAATGAAAACTTCCATTATGTAACTTTAATATACTGAATGTTCAATTCTTGCTTTTAGAAGCATAACAATTATTCAATTTGCGCCTCCTGTAATGTAATTAATCAAAAAGGAAAAATATTTTTAACAACAATTAAAAATCACACCTTAAAACAATTCTTTTTTTTAACTCTCATTTTTAACTCTCATAATAAAAAAAACAAAATCAGCTCCTGGCAAACAGACAGCTTTGAAACTCATTAATCTTGTAGCTGCAGCTTTTCATATGCAAATTTTGGCCGTTTTTTTTCTTCCCATCGTATAGGCCTCCATAAGGAAAATCATTTTTCAACATCAAATGACAAATGTTTGTCACATGCAAATGCAAATGAAAATTCATATTCAAATTTTTTTAAAGGAAATCTATACAAAAAAAAGAAACGTTTAAGAATTTCAAGAAAATAAAAATTTTCAGAAAAATTCTTTTCCAACTGAAAATGAAAATGAAAAACAAAAACAAAAAATGATCATTAATAATAAACGCAATATTTACAAAACAAAACAAATGTGTTGTATTGTTGTAGTTATTGTTGTCTCCAGGATATTGTGTGATATTGTATGTAAATGTAAAAGGTGTGACAATCCTTTAACTCAACAAAAACTGTAATTTTTTTAATGTCCCTTAGGAGAGTGTAAGAAAAATCTTAATTTTCTTTAACTTTTCTTTTTTTTTTTCAAGAAGAAGAAAATAAAAGGCACTTGAAAAATGAACCCTTTTCGTTATCCTCTCATTCGCTTTAAGAAAACTAAACGAAAACATTAAATTGACAACAAACAGCAACAACAACAAAAAACAATAACTGTCCGAAAGAAGGGTTACAATTATAATGATTACAACTTCATTGCATACGCTTAAGCAAAGGGCAAACAGACAGTCACAGACAGACACAGACAGACAGGCAGGCAGACGAAACAGTTTTAAATGATTTTTCTAAAGCAAAGGGTTTGTTTTGCTTCATAAGCATACTTTCCCCAAACACAGGGTATCACAAGAAAGAAGAAATATTCACTCGCTGGTTGACTGTGCATACAAATTATCATTTTTCGGACATTAATCTTATATTTGCTTGTATTTACTACCACTCAAGAGGAAAATCCCTTTAAATGACACAACACAAATCTATTTAACTCTTTAAATGCAGACAGACAGACACACACACACACACACAAATAGGCAGACAGAGAGCTGTTTATACAGCCAGACAGGCAGCCAGCCAGCTAGCGATTGCTCCTTTTGAATATTCAAAATGTACGTGTAAGTGTACGTGTACATTTGCATTTTCTTCTTTATGGCTATACCCCTATCGTTAATGCTATTGCTATTGCTGTTGCTGCTGCTGCTGCTGCTACTTTCAATGTTTGTCGTTGATTCCTTTTTTCTTACTCCATTTTTTTTTATTTCGTTCGTTCGTCCTTTTTTTTTTGCTGTTGAATAAATATTTTGTCTTGAGGTGTTGTGAGTTTTTCTTTATTTTGATTTCTATTGTCGCCATTTACTTACTGTACTTGTACTTGAGTTGTATACGTTGTCATTATAGTTACTGGTTATTGTTGTTCTTGTTGTGCTTGTTGCCAGCATTCAATTGTTACACAAGTTTTGACTGTGCGGGTATATTTAACTTCTTGTCCTTTTGGTTCACACCTTTTTGTCGTTCTCTCTTTTTGTTTTTTGTTTTTTTTTTTTGTTTTTGTCTTCTTAAAGACACTTAAAGTACTTACAGTTGTTATTTCTCTCTGTAAGCCATTGATGATGTCTTAAGATTTGTGTTTATTTACTGGGATTTATGCAGTTGCATTGAAATATTTTTTCAGCATTCAAAAAAAAAAAAGGCAATAGACGAAGGATTACATCAGGATTAACACGAGGTTAAGAGAATAATCCTTTAAAGTTAAACATATGAATGCAACAGGAATAGAGTTTAATTAACATCTGAAAGACTCTCAATAACAAAGAAGAAAAGAATTAAATGAAATGAATACCTTTCATGCGAATGGCTTATTAACTAGGAATTCATTTTATGACCAGGATTGTGAATTTTTTTTTTAAATAATCAGGTTTTTCCTTATAAAGCCGCCCTCTTTATGCTGATTCAGAGGTACCACCTTTAATTGGAGTCCTAAATCAGCTGAAAGAGGTCTTATCATTTACTTTTCAAAAATCAAGGACAACATTAGTCTACACAAATTGAATTGTATGACTCAACATGATAATAAAAATGAAAATGAGAAAAAGAGAAATTAACACCTTTAATTAAGGCATTTCCGGGCGACATACATATTTCCTTAGTCTTAAGTCTTGAACAAAACGGAAGTTATACGAAGAAATGAAATCTTTATCGTTGAACGATCTCCTGCGGTTTAAAAGATTAAAAGCCGAACTAGTAGCAATTAAGGAAAACACAACACACAGATAATATAGACCGACCGACAGACAGTAACCGAACGATTTTAAATCCAAAAATAAAAACAAACAAATGGCACGCGAGATGCAATAACAAACAACAAAATCAACAATAACAACAGCATGTAAGAAAACAAAGAAAGGCATGCTGCTGTTATTTCCAGGAAAACGAAAATAAACCAAAAAAAAAATTTAAAAACTGGAGTTCATTATCCTTTCAAAATTACAGGATAATGACACTAGAGTGAGTGTGGATTTTTTGTTTGTAGATTATTACAGGAAAACTACTACTACTACAGACAACAAGAAGTCGAGCATGAAAATACTGAAATTTATTAGAAAAATATTAGAAAAAAAATTCAATTTTTTTTCAAACGAACATACTAGTTGAGGTATGGGGGAGAAATAAGCATCGAAAGTAGTTTTCAAAAAAAAAAAAAAAAGTATTAAAGGAAGCATCATAGTGTTAAAGTGTTGGGTTTACAGTTGTTAGCAACTGTAAATGTAAATGGTGGAGGAGTTTAGAGAGGGAGTGGGTATAAATGAAACAACAGCTGCCAGCCATCCAGCTAATAATACAAATATTTTATCGTTTATAGATACCAGCTAATAATAGTGACAACATCAGCAGCAACAACAACAAATGCATTCATTATAGTACTCGTAAACAAAGTGACGAGTGGCCATGAAAAATTCTTCAAAAATTTCAATTTGAATTTGAATTTTAAAATTTTTTTTTTTATTTTTCCGTTTTACTTTCATTCATTCAGTATTGTCTGGAGTGGGCCTGCTTATGAAGTGGCATATGCGTAAAATGCATTTTAATTTTATACGGAACACAAAAACAAGAACTAAATTATTCATGACTCGTGTCTAGATCTAAAGCCCAAGATAATATTCGCTTTTTCTCCTTTTTCTGGCAGACTATAGATGAGAAAACCCATTGATTACAAGCCACATATGTAATGGTGGCTGATAATGATTAAAAACTTTTTTTAGAAAACACACTTAACAGTATGATTACACAGAGAGAAAAAACAATAAGTATGGATGACTAACTCCTATTTCACGCGAAGCGCATTGGTGTGGGACACCTCGCGAACGATTTCTGTAGAAGCTGCAGAGACGAGGAGGAGGAAGAGACGGTTCTTCATCTACTGGGAACATGCCCGGCACTATGTCAAAGGAGAAAGAGACATTTTGGTGCCTACTACATCGATGATCTGAGTGATTTGTTGAACATTGACGTCGGCAGTCTGAGTCGCTTCATTGTAAGCTCTAGGTGGTTCCAGGATTAGGGGATAGTTAGCGCGAACTGTGGTATCACAATGGGCCCCATGGGGCCTAAGTGCGTTCATCCAATTCATTTGGGTGGACGGCCACTTATAACCTACCTACCTAACTCCTATTAAAACAGCCATTAAAACAGCAGTCGCAGTCGTGGAAGTCGCCGTAGTCTAGTAGGTAGTGTGTTGGCTTATTAGATGTAAAGCCAGGGTTCGAGCCCCAGGCCAGACATCAAAACAAAATACAAAAAGTATTTCTACGGCGATTCCCTCTCAGCAGATTTCTGGCAAAAACTCTGAGAGTAAATAAAATTGCCATGAAAAGTTTCTCAAAAAAATCTGTCGTTCGGAGTCGACTTTAAACTGTAGGTGCCGCCACTTATGTATAAAAATTAACACACACAACATAAGTGGTGTGAGAAACTAGGTCAATAATCCTGACTGAAGGGTTGCAGTGACCAATTATGTATGTATGTAAAACAGCAGTACCTACAAAAGTATTTCTAGAATCAAGCGAACGAATTAACTCTAACAAGTGTAGTCATCAGGGAATATTATTTCTTTCCAGCCTAGTAAATCGAGGCAAAAAAGATTTGGTACTGACTCATCTTCCTTTTCATTCACAAAATTTGTATAGAGCATGATGCGGAATAATATTCATTTGATCGTATAGCCACATTCAGTAATAATAATTCCAGTGATATGAACGCTTGCCAAATTTTTACAAAGCCTTAGTCCTCTTTTGCGATTTTATAAATATTCACAATGCGCTTCAAATTCAGCAAGTAGAAGGCCAATAATCTTTGTTCCACTGTCAATATTAATGGCATAGCCAATGCTAGAAGCTCACAAAACGCATAGGTAGGTAGGTAGGTAGAAGTGGCTGTCCACCCGATGAGCGGACACACTTAGGCCGCATACAGGGCCCATTGTGATACCACAGTTTCATCTTTCCCCTATTCTAGGAACCACTCGGAGCTTCCGATGAAGCGACTTAGACTGCCAATATCCACGCATGACAGTTCATCTACGTCCTCTATGTAGTAGGCACCCAGGTGTTTCTTTCTCCTCCGACCAAGTGCCGGACATGTGCAAAGTAGGTGAAGAATAGTTTCATCCTCCTCTTCATCTCCACAGCTTCTGCAGAAATCATTCGCGAGGTGTCCAAGACCAATACGCCTCGCATGTGTTCCTATAATACAATGCCCCGTAATAACCCCGATAACAGCTTTGAGCCTGCTTCTTTGGAGCTTAAGCAGAGTCGTCGTACGCCTTCTATCTAGCTTTGGCCAGATTTTTTGCGCCGCTCTGCCTTTATCCGAAGCTAACGCATAGGTTCTTAAGGGTTTTAACCTCATCTACTAATTTTATTTGAATTCTAGCATTGTAAAGACCCTGAAAGCGACCTAGATATCTGACATTAGATCGTCCTTAGCATTAAATATTGTATTGTTATATAGAATTCCTTACTACTTCAGATTACAGAAGAACTTTATACTTTGTGGGAATCTTTTGTTTAAAGATCACTGGTTAAAATGAGGAATACCTAGTCCCTGATAGCCTGGAGTTTATCTAATAGACATAGAATACATAGATACATTCAAAAGTATCTTAAATTCTTTGATTGTACCTTCCATAATTTAACGGGTCTTTGTATGACGAAGTCAACTGCGGTGATCAATTGCAATTTTATGTATTTCTTCGATCCAAAACTGCATACAATTTATTGGCTAGTCTTTCATAGCGCAATAACTAGTGTTTACTGTAGACTTTTTCTCTACAATTGTAGATGGATTGTAAAAATTTCGACTGTTTAAATAGCGATTTTCTTACAGTGTAGTAGGTGGCATAATTATTTATTTGTGGCATGTTTAATCATATATGTATGTACGAACGACCATAAAACGCAACAACATAAATTATTCAAATGACCAAATGTCTGGCTGCAGTGTTAGCAGTAAAAACGAAAGGAAAATTTTACATGAAAAAAAACTAAACAAATTAGCATAACAACCCCGTGCCAAAAAACGAGCCAAATAAATGACAATAATTTGAATATTTTAAAACCCCTTAAAACAAAAAAGCATTAACTATGAATCATGGATCACAGCTGGTTTTTCTCGTTATAATTTTCATTTTCGACACATTTTAACCCATTTTCAAATAGAAACACCTTTTCTAAGCTGAAAAGGCATGTGGCACCAGCAGATTTTTATGTGAAAATCATATCAATATGACCAAGACCATATCACATCGTCCGTCTTAATGCTTTGCCATCCAAATTTTTTTTCCTTTCTTTTATATTCAAATAAAATAATCAATGTGTATACATATGTGTATGTGTGTGTGTCTGCATTGAAATTCTAAAGTCATCAGCCTGTATTTGTTTAATCCATTATGACTTGTATGCAGAAAGGATGCGGACGGTTAGCCGCCTTCCATTCATTCCAATTCATAAATAGAGTGGTGAGTGCATGATTTTAAATGTGAAGGAGGAAGGAAGGAAGGGTGGTTTTATTTTGCGCATTTTCAATTTTCACATTTTTTTTTTTCTTCTCCTTTTGTTTCACGACTGTCGATCGTTTACAATCATCATTCACGAACATCTGTTATTGTGGTTGCAACTCAGACACACACACACATTAAAAGGATATCTGTTAAGTTAGAGTTACATTGGAAGCGCTCGTGCCATATTGCGTATGTTTTTCTCTACGAATAAAACTGAAATGTTTGTAGAATTCTTGAAATATTAATTACACTGCCATCCCACATATATTTTTGTGTTTTCTTCTTGCATTGCCTATTGCCTACATTGAAGTGCCTTTTAAGGATAATTGATGAGTAACGATGATACCCTTAAGCCGAACGTATAATTTTTTTCAAATGCCATGCTCCTCTAAACAATAAAATTTCTTTTAAATTTAGAAATTAAACCAGATTTCCGGCAATTGAAATGAATACAACAAATGAATGCATTTAAAAATACTTGAGATACGAAGGACTAATAAAATTAACTTCAAAGATTTGTAATAATTTATGTTTTGCTATTAAACTTGAAAAAAATTTCCTCGGAGTTCAGAGTGGCACAGAAGATGCCGTGTATTCATAATAACGCCTGAAAAAACTGCAGTATAGGTGCAGTGTATAAGTTCGATGTTCTCTTTTTGACAGTTTTCTTCTGTTCATACTTCTGTCGATTCGTTTGAGGCCTATTCGATTTCTGAATGCCAGAGCAACCAATACAATTTAAATGGATTATAAATGACATATTAAATAAACACTTTGACACAGCACCATTGTTTACTGGGGATCTGGTCATGGATATGTTTATTAAAGTCATTACTGACAAGATTTTAACTGGTCAGGGATTATAACACCCAGTGTAGAACTTTCTAAGCGAAAAATTGCATTGTATGAGAGTTCTGATCAAAACAAATAATTCAGTAGGACCTTGATTATCCGTGATGGTCGGGACCGGAAGCATTCCGGATAATCGATTTTCCCGGTTAATTGAATACCGATTTTGGCTAGTTTTTTAATAGATATTTTTATTATTTAATAAATGAATATGTACATATTTATGTATATAAAAACTAAATAATTCAAGGATTTTATATACATACACACATTCAAAAATATAAAAAAAAAAATAATTTTGTCAGAAAACAGTGAACAGTAGATAAGGATTTCGTATACTAAAGAGGGAATTCCCCTTTTTCGCTTGTTTGTCAAAAAAATAGAACAAAATTTTTGATTATAATCACGGATAATAGAGGTAATCACGGTTAAACGATGCCGAAAAATTTAAGTCGATCCAAAATAAAATTAAGTCGATGCAAAAAATTTTATTTTTCCATCCCGGATAATTGATGTTGCCGGATAATCGAATCACGGATAATCAAGGTCCTACTGTAATCAGTTCAGTCTGATATTGTCATGGTGGAATACAAAACCTTTTAATTTTAATTAATTCTGATATTTTTAATTGAATTACTTGCTTCAATCTTGTTATTTGTTGACAGTAAAAATCAGAATCAATCGTTTGACCAGATTGTAAAATCTCACATTACGCATTTCCTAATCCTCACTCACCCAAAACACTGCATTGAATTTTTTCCAATCCTGGCTTTTTGCCTTCCTCTATCTACGAAACTTCACAATGCCCCGCCAATTATCCTTTTTGTACACTGTTGTCGTACGTGATCACTTTCCATCGCCTGTAATCAATCGTTAATTTTAACGAAGACTTACGATTTCTAAAACGCCATCATTTTCAAGCGGTCACTCGTGGATCTTCAGTAGTTCAAGCAGATTTTTCAACAACAGCGAAGACAAAAACATGCGTCAAAGATAATCGTGCAATGAATGACACTAATAACAGTGCTGCCAAATCATTTAGCATATAAAGTCACCAGTTCATTGATTTGTATTTAGAAAATTGCAGTAACGGTATGGCGGTAACCCAATGGCTCGGCTAAGGGAGGTAAAAATTATTTATTCTAGACACACACCGGTTAATTCGCCATTGATAGTACAGTGATTTGTGGTAACACAGTCACTGTTTCGAATAACGGCACTTTTGTGACAAATTCACCACACTGCAAAAAAACTCACCATATAATAAATTCACCAGACTTACGAAAAACACACCACCTATAAATTAATTTTGAGGGGGGTCGGTCCCTCCCCGTCCATCAAGTTGGATTTCAACAACACACCAACCACACACACACGTACGCAAATTAACAAGAAATCAATAACTAACAAGTCCGACTACAGCGACCCCACCACAAACACACAAATTCTTCTAAATAATTAGGGGACAAATTTGTCATTTATTATAAACCAGATTCGGAAAAAGAATGTGTGAGTTACAAAAAGAAACGAATTTTCCAACCACTATTACTAATATTGCCAGGAAGGAAAAACTTCGGAGTGTTGCCAAGAAATAAGAAATTTTGTAGTGTTGCCAGTACGTGCGCTCGCGTTCCTCTCTCTTTCAGAAAATGAAGCACAAAGCAGAAACGAAAATATAAAATAAGAAGAAGCAATCGCAAAAAACAGTGTTTGCCAGTTTTTAGTTACGTACGTGGTTTTTACAAGAGAACGAGTGAATTAAGAAAAGAGTTAAAGGTTTTTTTTTGTTGGTTTATTTCTTTCTTAGAATTATTTTGTTAAACAATAAAACAAATAATTGATTAATTATAAGATAATCGTAAAAATGCATTATAAATGAATTGATTAAGTTAGTCAAAAAAGTGTTTTAAAAAGTGCATAAAATTGCTTAAGAAAGGAAAGACAAAAAAGTGGAATAATAAAAAAAAAGTGACCATAAATAAATTAAGAAAAGTGAAACTTTTTTATCTGCCGCTAAAGAAAGAGGGAGCGCACGAAACATTCTAGATATTTTTTTCGTATTCAAAAACGCCGATTGTTATAATTTTTATTTCAAAAGATAGAAAAAAGTGTTAAAATTTTTAATTAATCAAAAAAAAAATTAATAGAAAAAGAGAGTAAAAAGAAGAGAGAGAGAGAGAGAGACATTGAAATTTTGTTTAATGTTGCTTTTTTTTTCATTTTGTTCTTGTTAAAATTCTAATTTTTTTGTTTTTGCTTTTGCATATTAGTTTACATACAGTTCGTTGCACCTTTTTTCTCTTCATTTTCATTCTTTCTTTCTGCCCATCATGCCCCCTCAGTGAATGAGTGAGTCCCAATCGTTGTTGTTTTTGTGCTTTTTAAGTCTGCAATTTTATTGTAATTCTTGTTGTTGGTTTCTCCTTTGTTGGTACATATTTGTTGCAATCAGACTAGGCCGGCCCTTTAGCAACAAGAAGGAATCGAAAAACAAAAGCAAAAATAGTAAATAAAAAAAAAAAGAAAAACACTAACACTAGCAACAACAGTGGAAAAAAGAACTATGTACTGAAGTGTGTGAGCAAGTTGCACCCAGCAACGTCAAAAATTTTTTTCTGTGAGTCTTTTTCGTCTGTCTTACAAATAAATGTGAAGCAAAAAATTTTAGAAAAAAATGTGAAACGAGTTTTCCAGTTTCTTAAAATATCTTTTTTTTTCCCAAGGCATCATCATCGCTATGATTATAAACAACTTCAGCTGCGACATCATCTCGGCAGCCACCACCACCGCCGCTAAGCAATGAATGAGGCCGTCAATTAATTAATAATGTGAAGTAAATTTCAATAAATTTCAATTGATTCTTCATTCCTTCTGAATTTCTTTTTTTCTAAACGAAGAAGGGAGAGTGATGTGATTTAAAGTGTTTTCCCAATATTTAAGAGCATTTTTTTTGTGTTGTCGGTGTTGTTGGTGTTGATTTTCATTCCACCACCACCATTCCACCATAAGTTAGGTTGACACCGCCTTTTCTTTGGCCAGACACACAAACAAACAAACTTCTATCTCCATTACATTACACGCTCTCACCAACAACCAACGAATTTGTAAAAGAAAATTATTAAATTTTATTGAAAATATTTTTTGTTTTCGAAGAATTAATTCTCAGCATTTTTAAAAGGTTCGCTTTGTACACATCAGCTATGAAGAAGGGTGAACGGAACCTTGTTTAAAAACAAACAAATGAATAGCATTTCTTGTTATTTTAACAATAAAATTCCATTATCCATGTGTGTGTCTATATGTCCATTATCATGTTCTTATCATAATCTAAACATCATTATTATCATCGAAATCTTTTTCATAAGAGGACTCTCAGATCAAAAAAAAAGTGTGTGTATGTGATAATATGTTAAAGAAGAGAATGAATACAACGAAACAAGAGACAAACAACAAAATTAAGAATAAACATGAAATAGAAATAACAAAAAAAAAGCCAGCAACAACAATAACAAAAAAATTTTGTTCGAGAACAAAAAAACAAACGCATGCAATAAAAAAAAAAACATTGAACACACCAAAATAATTCAGCGGCGGTAATATATACACATGAACATCAATTTCGGCGAA
Source organism: Sarcophaga caerulescens (assembly GCA_927399465.1). Lineage (NCBI taxonomy): Eukaryota > Metazoa > Arthropoda > Insecta > Diptera > Sarcophagidae > Sarcophaga > Sarcophaga caerulescens. Next base: position 94,715,982 of record OV656868.1, read on the forward strand.
TTATGCCGACATGACGAAAAAACAACAACAACAACAACAGCGGCAATAATAATCGTCATTCAAACATACGAATGTCGTGGGGGGAATAATACTACAAGTAGAGAATGAATATAACGCAACAATAAACAAACAAATAAGGAGAAAACAAAATCAAACAAAAACAAGACGTCACTTCAAGTATTGCCAGTACGAAATTGTACTGAAAACTAAAAGAGGGAAAGGAAATGTAAATAAATATTCATTGAATGCAAATGATTTTCAATTTAAAGATGAAATGATTCATTTTATAATTTACTCTGCCGATTTATTGTTACTGAGATCAGTTAATTAAAACAGTTTTAAAAGAATCTGAGTAATTTCATTTGAGTAATGGTTGAATGTCTATTAATTTAAATGAAATTATACGATATATTTAGACCTTCAAGATCCCCTAACTAGAGCTAAAGTTGAGATGTCAAGGTTTGCATAGGTATTCTCAATTAGCTAAGCATACAAATAAATTACCAATTTCGTAAATATTATTAATAAACAACAAACTATTTGTTTATTGCTAAAGGTTCTATCGTCTATATATATTTCCACAATCCATAACACATTTGTTGTTAAGTTGAGTTGTTAAGTTTATACAGTTAAAACATCCATTTAAATTTATTTTATGTCATCTATGTCTTCTTTTTATTGGAAACCCCTTTAAAGGAAATTAACTCACAGAAAAAAATATATATGTATGTATATATGCGTATACATAAATACATTCACAGTAAAAAACTTTACTACTTTACAACTCTTTTTTTTTTTATTAACATCTGCTCATTTAGTTGGAAAAGCAATTTTCATTTCAAGGCATCTTTTAATTACTGGAAAATGTTTAAAACCGTTTTCACTTTCAGGTAATTGTCCAGTCCAAACCCCATAAATAACTAAAACAAGAACAACAATTAAATACAAAAAGATAATTGTTGCTGGCAATACCATGCAGGTATTTTTGTCATATGTTGCTGACTCTCTGCCTCTTGTGTATGTTTGTATTTGTGTTGGGAGCCACTACCAGCCAGTAAGACTCACTGTTTAAGATACTCTCGTTGAGTGTAACCAGATTGTTTATTTTTTTTCATCAATTGGGAATTTTATCCCTTAAGTTGCCCGGGATTGCATCAAACTCGCCTTTTTTGTTAATGGGTTGGGTAAAACTATACTATAAATCATATGTTCTTTTCTTTTTCACAACAACAATACAGTGCAGTTTGATGGTTCAATTATGTTCAAATATAAGCAAAACAAATATTACCAACACATATGCAAATTTGATCAGTTAAATTTGAAGCGTGGCCATGGGCCATTAAGCACGAAATATTGTAGATTCCCACTGCTATAATTTTCTCTATTTGATTGGCTTGAGTGCTTGAGTACTTTTACAACAGTTTTCATGTTTCTTAGGCCATTAAGCGTAATTCAATCGCTCTTATACAATGTCTTATGCGCGTTCCCGAACCTATTTTGTTGCGAAAATTAAATTTAATAAAATAATATAATATTCATGGTGAATAAATGGTGTTTTCCTTTCTACAAAGAAAATGTCACCCTCTTACAGGGCATTATCAGCACTCTCGATTTATACAGGGCATAAAATGCAATGCCCTCCACCATTGGCAAGTGCAAATTATTTAGAATAAAACATACCACCCTTTTGGAGGGCGAAACATTTTTAAGAAACAAACACAAAATTGAATTTTTTTTAAATAAAATGCACATTTTTGGGTAGAAAAGAAAACACCATTAGTTATAATATTGGGATTAAACATTAGCATTTAAAGTCTGGCAGCTTTAAACGCTGCCTTGTATATACATTTAGAAAGATGCCGATTGTTTTATACTCATGCATACAACACGTTACTCTTGGCTGGTGGTAGACACAGTCGTCAGTCGGTGGATTCGCCTTTTTTTGTGTGTCTCTTACTGTTTTTTTAATATTTCGATTCGTTGTATAAAATATAAAAATAATACAGAAAATATAATTAATTATCTTTTATTAATTACTTAAACATATTGTGTGATTGAAAACTAATGTTTTTTTTATTGATGAACGTGTGGTGGTTATTTTAAATAATTTTTTTTTTTTTATAAAATCTAAACATTGGTGTTGAATAATCTTTATGAAAAGCACACCCATACGCACTCACGAATGAACCTTAAAGTGCGTGTCTGTCTTATGACTAGTAATTGTTAGAAGAAACAAAAAAAAAAGAATAAAAAAACAAAAGTAAATCCTTTAAATACCACAAGAATACATATATATTCTTGGGTAAAAGAAATAAATAAAAAAAAAGCCTTTAAAACCATAAACATTTTAAATATTCAAAGTGCAGTTGTCGTGGTTGTCGAATGTCGTCGTCAGTGTATTTCATGTTTATTAATAAATATTGAAAAATAAATCCCATTTAATGTTTATTTTTATAAATTTTTTCGCCTATTTTTTATTCATAATTTATAGATAAGAAAGAAAAGTAATAAAAAATAAATCGTAATAATTTATGATTGTGTTAAAAGAAATAAAAAGAAAGTTTAAATAAAAAATAAAATAAAAATTATATTTATTAAAATTAAATTTAAAACAAATAAAAATAAGAAAAAAGAGCGTGAAGAGAAAAACACAACGAAAGTTCTATAAAATAAAAAAAAAAACTTAATAAATAAATAAAATATTTTATTGTATATTAAATTAATATAAAAATACATACAAATAAAAATATCTATTTAAGAAATAAAAGAGCAAAAATAAATAAATATTAAAGCGTCTACAGAAAGTTTAAATAAAACAAAATAATAATAATCGTCGTGGTTCTATTTTTATCTCAGTTTTATAAACTAAGGATTTAAGCACAACAACAACAACAGAAACAACAATTTTATTTATATTTTTACAACAACAAGAAGAACAAATATACACATAAAACACAACAATGGAAGCGATTGCCAAACATGATTTCTCAGCAACAGCTGATGATGAACTGAGTTTTCGTAAAAATCAAATATTAAAGGTAAATACCTACATACATTGTACATACTATATATAAAAATAAAGAAAAAAAATTATAAAAATTATTATTAATTATTTAAACTACATATGTATAAGACCACACTCTACTATTTTAATCAGATTTTAGGCAACGCCCGAAGATATTAAAAAAAATAGGTTGTTCTCCTCTAAAGCCTAATGCTTTTCCATGCTATGCCTGTCTAGTCAAATTATTGTATTCAATCCGGTTTGTTAGCTTATGTAGAAGTACATGTACCCAGAGAACACTAAGCTAATCTAGAGGACATAAAATGTCTAGTTTATGTTTCATGACTAACATAAAAACTTGGAATAATCTTATTTTGATAGGAATTAATTTGGATGACCGTCCTGTGAACTGGGAGATATGGAACGCTGCATTGCAATAAGTCTAAACAATGCTGGCATTCGTAAACACATACTTAGGGAAGATGTCACGAATAATGTGGCCAGTAATCAATGCGAGATAAAACGCAGAAGGAATATACAGTATTGGCCAAAACTAAAGCACTCCCTCAGTATATTTTTTTTAAATGATAACTTTTTTAAGAAAACAAAGCTATTAAAATTTTATTTTTTTATTTATTTATATCCTTATTATTGAAAAACACAAACTTAAAGAATTCAGAATTAAAAAAAAAAAAGTTAGAATTCAAAAAACATTTTAAGTCGCAAATATAAGCGGACAAAACTAAAGCATCCCCCAATTAAGGTGCACAAAAAACTATTGAAATCAATATTTCGTTGCGAATCCTTTATTCTGAATGACACACGCACATCTTTTAGGCATAGGAGACATTAAATTATTAATTATTTCAGGAGATATTGCTTCCCAGGCTATTTTTGCGGCTTCAAATAAATCTTCTTTGGTTTTGCAATTTTGTGGCTTGATTTTTAAGTTAATGATTGGATTGGAGAGCTGGCTTATCAAGGCATCAATTGAGTGCAAAATATTCAATATCAACAGATCAATTATTTCTAGGCTAATTTAAAAGTTTTTACAGACTGGTCGCACATCTCCTACTCATTCTGGAGGAAGGTCACGTGAAACCTAGCGACATGAAGACTCCTTAATTAAAAGGACAAGCCAAAATGATCCTACAGCATCTTCTAGTCACGTACGAAACCGCTTAGATTTAAAAATAACCGAAAGAACGATTCCCGGAAGGGCGGTAGAAGCCGGATTATTCAGTCGACGACCAGCAAAAAACCTTTGATATCGCCAAACTTGAATTCGCCAAGACCCATCTCAACTGGAGTGTCCAAAAATGGATGAATGTGCTGTTTTCTGACGAATCTAAGTTTAAATTAAAGGATTCAGATGGCATAAGGCATCCAGAGGCAGGCCAAACGGACAACGGTTCAATCCTAAATGTACTGAGGGGGTGCTTTAGTTTTGGCCAATACTGTATATATGCTTAGAGTCTGAGAATTTCGACTCCGTGGCACATACTCGCTTATACTTTCGCCCCAACTGTGACATCTTTTGAGCTAACATATAAAAAAGCACAATTTAAAAGCCCTAACTCTAATATAAATCAGCCCTGGTCATATCCCCTTTATTTAGCGAAAGCTTCTATCTATTATTATTATTTAAAGCACCTATCTATGCCTTTATTTCTCTGAGTGTATTTTGTATTACTCTTTAACTGTCTCAATTGAATTTTTATTTCATTTTATTTTTTTCTCTTCAATTGAAAAATTTAATAGAAATCGTACAAAACCAGTTAATCAATGAAAGCGAAAATAAAATAATTGTAAATAAATAAGTGAATTACAAAAAAATTAACATTTTTCAGTCAATTACTTTGAAGTGGTTTGGCTAAAATTGTTTAAAACCACAAAAAGAAATAAAAATTTTTTGGGTGTCAAGTGTTATGCAAGAGAAAAAATTAACATTTTATTTTTTATTCTGGGCACGTTTTTAAACAAAAATTAAAAATAAAAAAAAAAACACTGAAACTATAAATTAAGATACACTTAAAAACCTCAAAACGTGTATGAACATGCAATTGTTTGCATACAATATGTATTTGGTCACAGTATATTATTTTGTTGGACTTTTTTTTTTTTTTTTTAGCAATTTTTAAGTCAACAAATATTACTCGTAACCTTCCTCAAGTTAATAAATAACTCTGAACACAATGTTGAGGTGTTTAAATTACTATTTTTTTATATTTTTTGTGCAGATAAATTATTTTTAGCAGTTTGTATTTTATAAGATAGCCACTCTAAGCTGAAAAAAATAGGTCACTTTGTCGATACCCATTACACGTGTCTTATCAACTATGAAACAAACAAATCTCTTTCTTTTTTTTTTTTTTTTTTTTTGTTTTGCTGGCAAATACTTGTATTTTTTTATTATGAGATTTTTTTTTACAATTATTTTCACTTCATCTTTAGTGGCCATTAACCCTACGTCTTAATGAAAGGTAGTCTAAGACAGTTGAAGCATTTCGTAGCTTAAATGGGACAACTTATTATACACACCTACATACATAGCAACATATTTAAATTATTCTATTAAAAAGTATGGAATTTGTGTTATGAAACCGCCAGAGCCTTTAGCAAAATCTCTGAAGTATTATTAATTAATTTTGTTGCATAAAGTTTGCATTGTTTTTTCTTCCAATGTTTCCGTAAAACAAAAACAATTTTTTTTAATTGAGCCGTTTATTTTGAAAGTGGTTTAAGTCCATTTTTTCTTATATTGAGATATTTAAGGGTTTGCGTTTGAATTGTTTCAAAAATATTGTTAACTGGTATTAAGTTGTTTTTATGGTTTTGTAACCTTAAACATGTTAGAATATATAACGTAATACTTTTTTTAAACATTACTAGAAAAATAAGCAGTGTTTCAGTGTTTAGGGGTCGCCGTGGTCTAGTAGGTAGTGTGCTGGGTTATTAGACGTAAAAGCCAGGGTTCGAGCCCCAGGCCAGACATCAAAAAATAAAAAAAAAATACAAAAATACAAAAAATATTTTTTCAGCGATTTCTTCTCAGTTTCTCAAAAAATCTGTCGTTCCTAGTCGACTTTAAACTGTAGGTCCCGCCAATTATGTATAAAATTAACACACACAACATAAGTGGTGTGAGAAACTGCGGGCTTCTTGGGGACGATTGCCTGTAGACTGTCTAATGGTGAAGGTATAGCACTGGCCATTTTATAGTCACCTAGCGGCAACTCGTTTCCTTGCCGTTCGCATCTTCCACCTTTCCTAAAAAACCTGCACAATGCACCGCATGGGTAGGGGCCATCCCCTGATTGCTGGTTTCATAAAAAAAAAAAAACCTAAAACCACTTTCAAAATTAATAAAATGACTTTTTTGTTTGTGAAAAGGAATAAGTCCCCTTAGTGTTCTTTGTTTAATATTATTATAAGTCAACAAAATACTTTAGTTTCACAATAATCTTGAACAAATTATCCAAAAGAATTGTATACATAGTGATTCCTCTAATTAGTTATGGTGTTTTCTTTTCTACCAAAAAATGTACATTTTATTAATGCAAAATGCAATTTTGCGTTTGTTTCTTAAAAATGTTTCGCCCTCTAAAAGGGTGGTAAGTTTTATTCTAAATAATTCGCACTTGTCAATGGTGGAGGGCATTGCATTTTATGCCCTGTATAAATCGAGAGTGCTGATAATGCCCTGTAAAGCAGATGAGTTTTGTTTATTTATAGGGCTACCAGATGAAATTTAAAAAAAGTCGCCTGGTATTGTTATCCAATTTGAAGTTAATTTTTTCATTGTTTTGTGGAGTAATCTTAAGGAAATATTACATTATTAAAGCTACATGGTCAGCAATATAAAAAATTGCATTCAATGTTAGAACAGTGTTAAAATATTTTTTTTTTCTGTTATAAAAAAAGCGTGCAAAAAATGAAGTCGAAAAATTTGCGATCTGGCAACACCTTTGAACAAATTGGCATTTCCTCATTCATTTTCTTAATAAGTGGTAAACACAGGGCATACCCTTTTTTAATATTTGTGTTATGTTCTTCTCAAATAAAAAATGACATTACAACAGGGTTGGTCAAAATTTTTTTTAATGCACCTTGTAAGAGGGTGACATTTTCTTTGTAGAAAAGAAAACACCATTAGGTTTTTAAGATAAGTTCTTGGAATTATTATTTTAAAGAATTTAAATAATAGAAATTGTAAATGTATTATTTTTGATGTAGATGAATGTAATAGCTTTAAAATAAATAGGGAAGCTTTCGATTTAGATACAGATTTTTATTTATGTAATTAGAAAAACATGTACTTAAAAATAAATATTATTTCATTTATTAACGTTCATTAATTAAGGAAAATATTAACGATTTTGCCATATTATTTCTCCTCATTTAGATTATGTGTGAGGTTGTTAAAATATTCATGGTGCATTAGTAACTCCATCATATCCTTATATGTACTTAGGAGTTGAAATGGGGCGTACATTTTTGTATAATGGTGTTAATTTTATTTTATTGAAGTTCCTTGGTCTTCCCCGACAAGGTAATACATCAAGTATTTTGAACTCTGTATCCACTTCCATAGATTTTTTCTAAAACATTTTATAGGCTTCACTTTTTATAAATCGCATCTAACATATCCTTAACCAATTTACAGGTTCGCATTAGTTTTTTTTTTTTTTATTTCTTTCAATGGACTTAAACCAGTTTCAAAATAAATTTTTTTCCATTTCGTTAACTAACTAATTTTCAAGTGCCCCAAATCATAGCAATTTTAATGATATTAGACTTAAATTTTTTATATAATAAAAGATTATATAGGATTATGATTATTGTTGTCATTAATTAAATTTTTTTAAAAAATGGACTTAAACCACTTTCAAAATAAACGCCTCAATTATTAAATATCAATTACATACAAATGTTTAATAATAAATTTCATTTAAATTAGGGTTAAACCCCTAAATTACTACAATACAACACAAGTATTTAATCTTGTATTTAAATTTCATAATAATTTTACAAGAAAAAAAGAAATAAGTGAAGGATGTCTTTGGAAATGCTTTTTTTATTATTATTATTTAATATTTATTTTAAAAACGAAAACAAAAATAAAATTACATATTGTGAAAAGAGGTCACACACATAATAATTTTTAACATTCCTTTTGGAGTCTTTGGAGAGGTTTTTATATTTTCTGTCTTACAGTTCTTTGTTATTTTTCTGCGTTTCTTGCGATATTTCCTGCCCTGAAATAATTATAGAAATGAACAACATGAGTCATAAACTTTATGCAGAAATATGCGACTGACTGTTCTCGTGAACAGCCACAGATGTATGTACATGTATGTGCATATGTGGTAGGGTGGGGAGGAACAATTATTTGTAACAACAATACTGGTTGTGTTAATATTTGTGTTATTGTTGTTGAATATGATTGTTTAAAAATGATAAATTTTTAAAAAATTAAACAATTTTTTTTTTTTGTTTATTTAACAACGTTCCTTTTGTTAAAGACAAAAGGTTTTATTCAATACTGAAATTGATATACAATGACATAATGAACCCATAAATAATGCTCCAAGATTTGTGCTTTTTTTTTTCATAATTCTTGATGTTTTTCACCAAAAAATATTTGGAAAATTCTCTGATGCCTTTCGTATTAGGTAGCAGTTGCAACAAAGCGCTTTGTTTCCGTGATCTTTAAATCTTGACATTGAAAAATATTTGTTTTCAGAAACTACGCATATGAATTGACCAAACTAGCTGCTGTGCACTGTTGCAGACTCTTTCTTGGTCCTTCAAATCTAAGGCTATTGATACACAATCAGATCACTGCTAATATAACCCCTAGAAACTTCACTGTCATTAATTGAAATTGATTTTTATTGATCCTTATACTTTGAATTTATGTTAGGTTAGGTTAGAGGACGTGTACTTATCAACTGTGACAAGTACAGTACCCGGAGGTCAAATTGACCCATTGTACAACGTCCTAGCTTCTCACACCACTCGTGTTGTGTGCGTTAATTTTATACATGAGTGGCGGGACCTACAGTTTAAAGTCGACTCCGAACGACAGATTTTTGAGAAGCTTTTCATGGCAATTTCTACTTTCAGAGTTTTTGCCAGAAATCTGCTGAGTGGAAGTCGCAGTAGTCTAGTAGGTAGTGTGTTGGCTTATTAGACGAAAGGCCCGAGTTCAAATCCCAGGTCAGACATCAAAACGAAAATATGAAAATATACTTTGAATTTAAACAATCTTGAATATGTCAACAGCCCCATACACTCCCTCTGAAGTCGTACTAGTTCAGCAGATTATGTAAGCATAACAGTTTCTATTAACTTCACTGTAAAAAAAAAGAATTACACTTTTATAGCTAACTTTGCTTCTTTAAAAAAAAAAAACTCAAATCTATCTATATATATAAAAGTGGATGTGTGTATGTATGTAACGTATGGACTCCAAAACGGCTGGGCCGATTTTGATAACATTTTCAGGGAATCTTCAGAATATTCAGGCGGGTAACACTGTGAAGTCTGATTTTTTATTTCCGGTCTGTGGGCGAAGGGGCGTAGCAAAATCCAATTTGTTTGTTTGTATGTACCTTATAGAATCGTAAACTATGCATTTGATCATGTAATGATCTTTAGCAAAGTTGTTGCGCATGAGCCGGGGAAGGTTTCTAAGTTGGTATGACTAATTTCCGGCAGGGAGCGCCACTGAAAATTACTTAAAATCAATTAAATCGTAAACTGTGCATTTGATCATGTTATGATCTTTAGCAAAGTTATTGCGCATGAGCCGAAGAAGGCTTCTAAGTTGGTATGACCAATTTCCGACTGGTGGCACCATTGAAAATTACTCAAAATGAATTAAATCGTAAACTGTGCATTCTTTAACAAAGTTGTTGCGTATGAGTCGACGGAGGTTGGTGCGATTAGTTTCCAATGGATGGCGTCACTGAAAATTATTCAAAATGAATGACAAGCAATTGGTCGCTCTACACCTCAAGCACGGAAGAAAAGAGCATTACGAGCCTCAGAATCAGACGAGCATTGAGACTGGAAAATCTTCTAATATATGCCGCTGAGACCCGTTCGCTTGAACCACTTGAACAACGAAAAGTGAGATTAGAAACTGATCGAATGCGTACTACTCAAGCCCGTTCATCTGAATCATAAGGACAACGGGAAACGAAATCAATAAAATGATTCAAAATTAATTGGACATTCGTGTAATGTCTTTCCTTCAAATTTATTTTAGTTGGTGGCGCAGCAACACGCGCAGGGTACAGCTAGTTGAAATATAATGGTAATGACGGTTTTTAATTTCATTTTGCACTTGTCAATTTGTTTGTTTACGCACCATAAAGTTAAATTTTTATTGGGAACACAAAATTTGGTCATCCTCTAGAAGAAGAACACTCACTGTGTTACAGATTTCGCTTTTTTTTTTGTGTGTAAATAGTATCATTACATCATTAAAATAATCTCAATAATGCTGCCACTATAGTAGCCAGCCACCATAGAAAATGAGAAAAAAAAAAAAAAATGAGGGAAAACAAAATAAATAAACTATGACGGTAGAAATAAAAATAAAAGAAAAAAAATATAATAAAAAAATTTTTGTCTATTTTATAAACACAAAAATCTATCGGACGGACGCAAAAAATGTACCAGAAACCGAAAACATGAAAAATGTTTTGTGCGTGTTGGCGTTGAAATACGTTATTTTAACTTCTCAATTTTTTTTTTGCTTTTGGTCGTCAATAAAATTATTTATACAATATATGTACATACATATAAAATAAAATATACAAATAAAAATATAAACAAGACTTTACAGTCAGAAACAACAGATTAGAATAAAAAGTTGGTTTTATAAATGTTAACCTAAAGCTATAGATCCTTCCAATAACACAATTAAACGTGATGATACGTTGGTTTGCTTTCTCAGCAATATCCTTATAATGATATGATGCGTAACAGACTGAATTTAAGCAGCCAATCTATTCCCTGATTAGTGTACATATTCCAAAAACATTTCGCAAACGTTCAGCTAATTCTAGCTTAAGTCAGATATTGATTTATGTGCGTGAAGATAAATTCGAATTTGAAAACCCAAGACGCAATCCATAAATTTTAGCAGCGCCACATTTAGCGTTAACAGTGCACAATTTGCTCTTAACAGAGCAAAATTTGCCCTTAACAGAGCACTGTTAAATGTTTAACAGTATCCATTTGAACAAAGTCACTTATTTAGGAGCTAATTTTGGGGCATAGAGTAGGTCAATGAGTACCATATCATACTCTAGGGATTGTTCCAATGCCTCTTAACATAATCAGCAAAAAAAGTCCTATATGAAGTGATATGGTATTGTAAAAATTGGCTTTGAAAATATCAATTTTTTGATTGAAAATTCTCTAGCAGATCAGTGGCCATTTGGGAACATATAAGAAATAGTACCCCATACAGAGGGTCCTCTTTCCAACCGTGGTAGTGGGATAGCTGAAATAATTTTGTGAGTCGAGATATTGAATTTTAAAAAAATCGATTTTGCTCTGTTAAGAACAAATTGTGCACTGTTAACGCCAAATGTGGCACTGCTAAAATTTATGGATTGCGTCTTGGGTTTTCAAATTCGAATTTATCTTCACACACATTATTGATTTTGTACCAAGCCGGACTGTTTTCTGTATTATAAAGATTTTTTGTTTTTCATAGAATTTTATTCATTACTAAATAGTTGTGCTCAGCTGTTTTAAATCCATTTATGTGTGGAATGTACACATATGAATAAAAAAAATCGAAAAAATTGTACAAAAAAAGATTTTTTTTTTTTATAAAAAAATATTTCAATTCTATATCGCTATACAAAAAAAAATAATAAAAATAAAAACATTTGTCTGTAGAAATTGTATAAATGAACTTTGTTTTTAAAACTATTTTGTAATTATAGACGAAAATTATACAATATGAGCAAATTTTGACAATGTTGGTGGTTGGTTACTTGGCTGTTTGGTTGATACAAGAAACAAAAAACAAAAAAAAAACCAAATAAAATTGAGGCCATATTTATAACAAAAATTGTTTGTTTGTTTGTCTGTTCAGAAACCAAATGCGGCAAATATTCGAGAAGTAAATAATATCCTACAGAACAGCAATTGGAAATACTTTTAAAGATAACTTTTGATTTGCTTTGATAACGTTGCATGCTTTACATACATATGTACGTATGCAGGCCTATGCGGTATAGAAAATTATCGTCTTTATCTCTCTTTTGTATTTAAAAGGTTTTGAATTGAACCTTCTGTTTTTCTGTTTGTTATTATTGTTTTCGAAATTATTATTAATAATACTACTATTGTGTCTATCCATTCGGATGACTCATGGAAAAAACAGTGAATAATTTAAAATTATTTAAATTTGTATTGCAAACAAATATTTACTTTTTTTCTTAACAATACATTCAAGTTAATTTTCGTTTTTTTCTCTGAGTGGAAATAGGTAGACAATACTTACATTACTTTATCAGTTTTTAAAGTAATTCTCAAAATTTTCAATATTAAGATGAGATATTTCCGTTCATAATGGGGTAACTATCAAGGTAATCAACAGTAAGAAACACTTTTCGAAATAGAAGCCAATACACTTATCCCCCGCTTTACACGGAAGATAGGTTCCATAAAAAACCGTGTAACTCGAAAAATTCACTCTTATATGGAAAAACCGTGCTAAACGAAAATCACTATAAAAAATTCCTTTTTGTCAGTTTTTAATATGATGAATAATAAACACGTTTTTATAAATTATAGATTTTATAAAAAATACTTCTGTTATTTGCTCACCTTGAATAAATTTACGCTATCAATTATATAACAATTATATATAAACACTAATTAAAAACAAAAGTTTAAAAACAATTATGCTCTTTGTTTTGGTATTTCAAACAAACTAGCTTATACACACATAAAATTTAGTTTTGATCATAAAACGGGGAGTTCCCCCATCTTACCTATTTCCATGATAGACATAGACTACTAAAGCCTACTTTACACGGTCCCACAAGTAATATGATCTGTCAAAATTTTGTGTAGAAGAGTACGGATGTGATCGTCTAAACGTACTATGTAATGAAACCATCACACATTGAGAGAAAATACGGATGAAAAGTTTGACAGTCGTATGGCTCTCTTCATTTTTTGAAATGATTAAAAAAACAAGCAAGTCGCATTAAATCAGGGATGTATTTTTATGTAAACACATAGGAAAAAAGTGCAACAGCTGTTTTCATTTTACTTTGTTATTGTCTTATACCGATCATGTAAACGCAAAAAATATAAATCATACGACTTTTATTCTCTTTTGTGTCATACGGATGGAATTTCATTTTACTTTTTCATTAGACTTTACGTACGTAAAGTATTACTGTGTGAAGTGGGCTTTTGACAGTAAAACAATGAAAATGTTATTGTAGATATAAGCAAATTATAGTTTAGTGTTTGTAATTTCGTGTAAATGCAAAATTAATAAATTTCGTTAAAAAAAATTTATTTTCAAAAAAGGTGTAAGATCGAAAACGTGTAAAACGAATACCGTGTTAAACGGGGGATAGGTGTAATGTTTAAATTTTGAAAACTGTATCCATAAAGTAAATCATTAGACGATACGATGATTTCTAATGTACATTAGAAATGAGTAACGAAATTTTATTTCAATAACAATTAGAAAAATTTAATTTTTTAACCCTTTTCTCGACCGCACCCCTGTACAATACTGTACTAATTTTCTACCACGGCACGACTATCTATACATCAGCATCATCGTTCGCAAAAACACAAGTAACTGCCGTATTTATGTACAATCGAAAACGGTGGTGATTGAATCACTGCGACTAAGGCAGAATTAAGAATTAGAAAGGTTGTACCATATGTTTAGCGTTATTTGATTGAAACTGAATACAAAAAGTGGATCGATTGACGGAAAACTGTCTTTAATCACGATGGCCAAGACAGTTATTCTTAGGTCGAACTTTAATTTTAACAATCATCCAAATGAATTGACTTTAAGCGATCAACTTTTTAGCATCAAAGAGGAATTAAGAGGTATCTGGCCAACACCTGTTTACAAAGTCAAACCATGACGATAGTGACCAGCCTGAAGCTTCAAGATCATGTTATATTGTACCTTATAGTACGGATCTGGCAACAGGGATAGACAGAGGCCTTCAGTATTTGAATAAGTTATAAAACAAAAAGGTGATCCTTAAATTTGGTGTAAAAGCAATAGATTTCTTTTTACTACACCCCGTCTTTTATCTGCTTTAGAGATGAGCGTTCCAGTGATTTTTGAACAACGTTGTCCTCAGTGAACGTGATTTGTTAATCACTGTTCTTTAAAACAGTGATTGTGATCACAGTATTTCAATAATACTTACAATAATGACAATAACGTATTTTATTAAGTCGTAAGAAAGAGACAACTAGATACATACTACGAAAAGACTACTAAACAAAATCAAAGTGGTGTCATCAATGTTATTATTTTTAATGTAATTTTTTTTTTTTATATGAAGTTTGACAATTAAGTTTAACAGAAAGTTCATGTACAAAAGACAAAAGTAAATAATCAAAACAAAATGAAATAAATTTGAGTATGTAACAATTTTGAAAGAACGACATTATTAGTACCTGTTATTTGGCAATCGAAGTCGCCGTAGTCTAGTAGGTAGTGTGTTGGCTTATTAGACGTAAAGCGAGGGTTCGAGCCCAGGCCAGACATCAAAACAAAATACAAAAAGTATTTCTTCGGCGATTTCCTCTCAGCAGATTTCTGGCAAAAACTCTGAGAGTAAATAAAATTGCCATGAAAAGTTTCTCAAAAAATCTGTCGTTCGGAGTCGCCTTTAAACTGTAGGTCCCGCCACTTATGTATAAAATTAACACACACAACATAAGTGGCGTGAGAAACTAGGTCAATAATCCTGTCTGAAGGGTTGTAATGACCAATTATGTATGTATGTATGTTATTTGGCAATTTCAATCATTGTAGTTACCAGTGAATTATCAATCACCGTGATTAAATCACAGGTTTGAAAATATCGCTCATCTCTAGTGGTTTATATGTATAATGGAAATTAAATAAAAACTTTTGTGAATCCTTTCATTTTAGTTTCTTTTTCTTTGTTTGTAATAACCGTTATTCATACGTTGTTGCATGTAATTTTTGTTATTTTTATATAATTATTGTCATCGCTGTAAAAATAACTCGTGAATATCATGTTTAAAAAGATATTTCAACGTAAAAAAAAAAATTCCATAAAAATTATTTTTAATGTCATACTTACGTGCTTGTATACTGTTTTATTATTTTTTTTTCTTTGTGTGTGGATGTTTTTTTTCTTTTTAATATAAATTATTATGAAATATTTTTACGTCTGTTTTTTTTATTTTTATTTAATAAATTACTTAATTTGGCAAACATTTATAATAATCTTCCATTCATTCGTGTAATAATGATTTGAAATTATTTAAAATTCAAAATTTATCACGATTTCTATACTTTAGAAAAAGAGAAAAACAATAATTTTCTCTTATTGTATAAGAAATGTAATTGAAGTGGGAAAATATTCAAGTCCTAATACCTATAAAATAATATTGCATTAAATTAATTAAATACATACTTGAACAATGCCAATTAATACAGTATTAGGTATTTTAATAATGTTTCATCTGAGGTCAAATTACATATAGTATTTTGGCGCCATCTATAAATAAAGCTTTTTAAATACTAGTTTGTTTGCACAAACTAACAAAAATCAAAGCAAACTTTAAACAATACTGTGACTACAGCTATAATTATATGACAGCATAATATTAAAATGCGTTTGAGAACAAACCTGGTCCACAAAAATGAAATTTGTTAGTCTCATCGATTTCAAATTAAAAGAAAAATAATACGACAGAGAAACTATAAGTCAGAAAGTTTTAGAAAGATTTTTGTCAATTAGTATGTCAGGCTATAAATTTAGTGGTCGAGTTCATTCCTCACTCAGTGGTTACGGCAATAAGCGAAATTATACCATAGAGAACAATTGTAAGCCACGAGCCACAATATATGATCGATTTTAGATTTATTGAATGAAAAATGTCTAGAAACGGTCTATGGGCCACTAATTTCATACGATTTAACATTTTTGCATTTGAAAACCAATATTCGTTAAGTTATTGGCGACATATCACCCAAAATCTACGAAAAAGTGATCGCCAATTCAGAGGCGAGCCTATAATTAAGCGGCTATTACACTAGCAAACTTCGCCTGCAAATACGACCTGATGGCCAACCAACCATCTCATGTAATAGAGCAAAAAAACTTGACCTGATGAATATCAAGAACTGTTTGAAATTTGGCTAGATAGTCGTCACGTCGTGTTTGCAGATCATGTTTGCTAGTTTAATAGCCAGTTTCATCCAACGACTTTAGCTTTATGTGTGTCTTTTTCAATTTTACCGTTCAAGACCAGACATATTATATAGTCCTGTGAAATTGTGGACCACATTTTACAAAAAAAAAAAAACATTCTCAATTTAAAATGTTCTTTTATTTTTTATGTTTAAATTTTTTTTTTTTTTATTTATTTCACTTTATACAATACTAGCTGACCCGACGAACTTCGTTCCGTCCAAAATTGATTTTTTTTTATTGCCCAAAACAGGTCACATTATATATTTATTGTAATACGCTGCATACAACAGTTATATAAAAATAACTAACTTACTATAAGTGTGTGGATCTATCTATCTAGTTCAAAATTTAATCGAAGTCGGTACGTTATTTAGGTGAGGCATACAAAGAATAAAAATAAGAGGTCCGAATCATGGGTAGCGCTGACGAGGTTGTAGTTGTTGTGCTTGCTCCAAAACAAAAACTAACAGACATACATGTTATATGTATGTATGTACATATGTAGTTATAAACCATTGAATTAGCCGCCTTATAGGTATCTTTTAAAGCGGGAGGGTTGTCACGCCCATTTTTGGTGAGTTTGTCGATATCGACTCTACGAACTTATCCACCAAATTGCATTCGTTTATGATCAATATGTACCTATATATTCTATTTTAACGATTTGCCACGCCCTCTTAACATTTAGGGATATGAAAAATAGATGCTGTCCGATTCTCAGACCTACCCGATATGCACAAAATTTCATGAAAATCGGGCGATTCATTTCGGAGGAGTTTAACCACAAACACCGTGACACGAGAATTTTATATACCCAGCCAGCATTTTTGAAAATTCAAGTCTTTTTTGATTCTTCTGCGCGATTAAAAAGCTAGAATATGCGCTCATTTTCTGATCATAAAAGACTCTGTTGTCGGGAGAAAACAGTGACTATGAGCGACTCTTCTTAAAAAGTCATTTATGAGTCATTTTCTATATTAGTTTAGAGTAATTTTCGACCCTTTTTCTAGTAGGTTTATGATCGAATCGCTTTCTGATCATTTATTAGTCTTATTTACCATCGTTTATGATTCTTTTTCGAGTCGTCTTTCAATCATCGTTTAATAGCATATGAGTCTTTTTTTTTACTTATAGTCATTTATCAAAAAAAAAAAAAAAAAAAAATGCGTAATTACAATCACTTTTCAAACACCGGCATGATCTTTTTTGATTAAGCGTTTTTCAATCTTCAGTATGATTAGAATCCTAATATATATTATAAATCTTTCTGTAAGTCTGTTTTTTTGTTTGTTTGTTTGTTTGTTTGTTTGTTTGTTTGTTGGTTTGTTTGTTAGCCAATCACGTCTGAACGCCTGGACCGATTTTCTTGAAATTTGGGATATAGATCGAGCCATTGCCGGTGCAGGTTATAGGCTATAAATCTTTTCAAAATTTTGACCAAAAGGGGAAAAAAAATGGGACAAAGGGAGAAAAAATGGGCAAAAATTAGTACTTTTATGCATAAAATCTGTATTTTATCTGTTTTATAGGTAATTTTTTACGATTTAGATTGGTTAAGTTTCCCAAATAGCTATTGGAGGTGTTCCGTTTCAAAAGTTGAACCAAAAGGGGTCCAAAAAGGGGGAAAGGGGCCAAAAACGGGCAAATTGAGTGTATAGCCAATCACGCCTGAACGCCTGGACCGATTTTCTTGAAATTTGGGATATTGATCGAACTTTTGTCGGTGCAGGTTATAGGCAATAAATCTTTTCAAAATTTTGACCCAAAGGGGGAAAAAATGGCTCAAAGGGGAGAAAAAATGGGCAAAAATTAGTACTTTATGCATAAATGCTGTATTTTATCTGTTTTAAAGGTATTTTTTTACGATTTAGCTTGGTTAAGTTTCCCAAATAGCTATTGGAGGTGTTCCGTTTCAAAAGTTGAACCAAAAGGGGTCCAAAAATGGGGAAAGGGGCCAAAAACGGGCAAATTGAGTGTATAGCCAATCACGCCTGAACGCCTGGACCGATTTTCTTGAAATTTGGGATATTGATTGAACTTTTGTCGGTGCAGGTTATAGGCAATAAATCTTTTCAAAATTTTGACCCAAAGGGGGTTTATGCATAAATGCTGTATTTTATCTGTTTTAAAGGTATTTTTTTACGATTTTGCTTGGTTAAGTTTCCCAAATAGCTATTGGAGGTGTTCCGTTTCAAAAGTTGAACCAAAAGGGGTCCAAAAATGGGGAAAGGGGCGAAAAACGGGCAAATTGAGTGCATTTATATTTAGGACTTAGAGTATTCAAAAAACTGGGTTGTTTGTTAAACCGGTTTCCGAATAATTTGAAAAATTGCATTTTTTAAGAAACCGGTTTCAAAACCGGTTTCGAAACCGATAAACCGGTTTTTTATTTATTGTTATTTTTAATGCAAAAATTACCCAATAATTTTTTTTAATTTTTTAAACTAATCCAAACTACATAACCCGCGCAACGCCGGGTACAATCTGCTAGTATAATAATAAATAACGGAAATAATAGTCACATTTTAAACGTCTGGATGATTAATTTCCGATTGCTATACAATTTTTTATTGTATTTTAAATCGAACTCATTTTACTCATTGATACGAATAATTTTTGAGTCCTTTTTTAATCGTGTTTTTGATCACCAAAAGTACTCTAAAAAGACTCAGCAAGGTGATTTTTTTAAAAACAATCTTCCAAATGCTAGCTGGGTATTAGAGAATAATAAAAATTGAAAAAATGTGTGTATCTATTTAAGAGCTTTGCATTAATATTTTATTATTTTTTTTTTTTATAATTTATTTTTACTCTGACATTATGGAAGAAGAGGGTATTGAAAGACAAAAACAAAATTAATGACGTTTGTTCTTTTTGCATAAATTTGAATTTTATTTCCATACGAAAATCGAGAGAAAAAAAAATAAAGAAATTTATCAATGAATAGAATAGAACTGAATGTGAAACTGACATAAAATTATTTTCTACAGCAATAGAGACAAAAAGGTTTTTTTTTTGTTTTGTAATTCTCATTTTGCATTTCTATATTTTATTTAAAACATTTAATGAAAACTCAAATCTATTGTTTCATTTTAAATTAAATCTCTATTTGATGTTTTTATTTTAATTTTTTATTCTATTTTTCACTAGAAAATGAAAAGATCTTTCGATGCCAGTCGTCTCAGTCAGTCAGACAGTCAGTCAGTTTAGATTATTTCGTTTATTGTTATAAATCGACCCAGTTTGCTTTTTCAATTTATAATATTTTTTTTTTTTTATTTATTTATTGTTTATGGCACACACATGATACTAATTTTTTTTTATACGTGCATACATACATACATACATATACATACATACATATATAGAGTAAATTATGAATATATTTTTTTTTTTTCTTTTTTCCAAATTCTTTAATGCCTGAAAAATGAAAGTAGTGAGTGAGTGAAAGGCAAAAAGAAAACAACATCAACAAATATTTTCTAAATTTTTTAACAACAAAAGGGAAATGAAACAAGTGGTGTTTGCAGTATTAACCCCTTCCATACGTTGTGCAAATTTGTCAGCGTCAATAGTTTCAATGCAGCATCATTTTCAATGTCTATCTGTGCAATGACCAGCTGCTGAAATTGTTATAGTTAGAAACTTCCAATTTATTGCCTGCTTTAAACAATGGGATAATGAAAGATTTTTTCCAAGCAGTTGGAAAATAACCCAGTTCAATAGATTTGTTGAAAATTACCGTTAGGGGACCAAAAAGGTTTTCGGAACAATGTCTAAGAATACAAGTAGGTATACCATCTGGACCAGGGGTAGTTGAGCTTTGTATTGACATCAGATTTTTTCGAACAGTTTCAGCAGCAATATACGAAATATGAATACTTGATGACTGGGATATATCATAAGGATAGGAAGCTTGATTTTTGAATGAATTATATGAATAAGTTGTTGCAAAAAAATCAGCAAACAAATTACTTATGGACATTTCGTCGTAAGCACTACGAGAACCAAATTTTAAGTAGTTCGGGTATGTATTTGTACGACGTTTGGAGTTAATAAATTTATAGAAAGCCTTTGGATTACTTTTTATTTTTGACTTCATTCGGTGTAAATAGTTGTTATATGCAAATTTATTAGCAGTGATGTAGTTGGTTCTTGCTATTGAATAATATATATAATCGAGGGAAGAGCCAGATAGCTTATATTTTTTATAAAGTTTATTCTTCCTGTTTTTGATATTAGATAAGTAACAGCTATTCCATGGTGGACCCTTGTTATTACAAGCAAATTTTGTCGGAACTGATTCAGATATGCAATATGCAGATAATACAGCATAGAAATTGAAGATAATATCATCGAGGTTATTTCCTGAAATTATTGAATCCCAATCAACATTCGATAATAAATAATTGAATTTATTGTAATCCATACGATGGAAGCAAAAGACTTTATAACGATGTTTTTTTCGTACTTCAGTTTGCACATAGATGTTCAACTCAATCGTAGGGTGAAAACGATCTTCAGCAGTGGTAATTGGATCACAACGCTTTATAAAGCAATCGTCCTTATCATTCACAAATATTAAATCGAGAATTTTAGAATAGTCATTAAGTATTCCATTAATAGGCTCACATCGAATAAAATATTAAAAAAATCATCGAATCTGTCATTATTCATTGATTGAACATAATATCCATTCTCGAAATTCCAACGTGCGGATGGAATATTGAAATCGCCCATAATAATCAGCAAGTCTTTTGCACTAGCAGAGGCGGCAACTGTTTTAATGATTTCAGCATGTTGAATATATAAATCCTGCGGAGATGAAGGAGGAATATAGGAGCACGTTATGAATATTCTACGACTCATAAGTTTAATAATAACGGTAATAAATTCAATATTAGGTAACGAGTTAGTTAAAAGAAGTTCGGATGAAAGAGTACTAGAAACAGCTATGAGGACACCACCACCATAAGAGCCACGATCACGTCGATAAATATTATATTTATTACAAAGTATTTCGGTGTTTAAAAAGGAACCATCAAGCCAAGTTTCAGTAAATGCCAGTATATCATAATTGCAGTCTAAACTTTCTAAATATAAATTTGAAAGTTTTGTTCTTAAACCTCGAACATTTTGGTAGAGTAATGATAATGAACCAGTTGAAATGAAATTTAGTTTTTTGAAATATTCTGTTCTTGACGAGGGAGTACACCAACTCTATTAGTTATAATTTCTCGGACTAAAGTATAAGCAGGCCAGAAATGGGGGCCCATAATGACATTGAAATAATCGTGTGAGATAGATATTTTAAACGATGAAATGGACCTGGATGTAGTAAATGAAAATTTCTGGATGAAAATATCTATATTTTGGCCAAGTTTAGATCTAATTATTCTGATGATAAACTTTATAATCGATAATGCCCTGGATAAACTCAAGAGAGTACATTCATGACAGATTGACAGTTGAAAACTATCATCTTATCGGCAGACATTTACTTTGCATTACTTCTGTCAAGCATAATTAAGGCATTAATTAAATAAAATCTAAACCCCACACATGATAATGATGTTATTTATCTCTTATCTGCCTAATGCATTTTATTTGAAAAAGATTCAAATCTTTAATGTCAATACGACAATTAATGGGTTTTTAAAGTTTTTATCGTTCATTGGCCTAATAGGGTAGGTAGCAGAGAGCAGCAGCAGCTACTACCTTATCAGGCCATGATTTTATGGCTTTAATAATATTTTTTCAAAACAATTTTATGCGTTTATCTAGAAAAATACCAGTTTATGACTCATTTATTAGCCATTCAAAATGTAGTTTTCAAAACTAAAACTGAAGAAAAAACATTGAATTTCTCATAAATTCACTATGAAGCGGAGATTTTTCTAAGAAGCATCTCGTCTGTCGTCAATCATCAACAAAAAGAGAAAGAAAAACTTTAACAAAGAAAGAAAAAAAAAATAGAAAACAAAAGCGAAAAAGGCAAAAATTAACACCAAATATTTATTTAAAAGATTGATGAGATTATTGATGAAAGAAAAGACGAACGAACGTGAGAGAGACCGTAAAGAAAATCGAAAGGGAAAGTTCAAAGTTCATTAAACACTTGATTGTAAAACTAAAATAAAAATAATAATAATTTTCCTCTTTTCTGTCTGTCTTGTAAATAATTAAATATAATCTGTATGAATATTAAATGAGTAAAGTGGAATGGAGAGGGAGGGAGAATAGTCAGTCAGTCAGGTCTCACCATAATAAAATTAAAATTAAAAATGCATGTGTTTTTTTTTTTTTTTTTTTTTTTTATTAATAAAGAGTATATGAATGGCAAAACAATCCCCGAAAGAGTGCACGACACAGTACTGAGTGAGAGAGCATTTTTAATGAAACCAAAAGAAAAAAAAAATGAAATGAAATGAAACAAAACCACCAACCATTAGCACTTGGCAACTGGTGAAATAAATGGTTTAAAGCGACAGCCAAAACAACCAAAAAAAAGAACAAAAACGAGGAAAATAAACAAAAATATACCCTTTAAGGTATAAACAGAACCCAAGAAATTAAAGGAGGAAGAAGAAGAAACGAAAAAAAAACACTAAACCAGTCATAAAACCTAAATCCAGACAAAAATGTATTGTTTAACATGTTTTACTTTTTTCTTACAATGCTGTGCTCTTGCATATCTTTCTTTTATTTTTTATTTTTTTTTTTATTCTTTTTATGACCAGTCAGGTTTATTTTATAACAACTCCTCGCATAGTGCAGGCCAGCCGCCAGTCTTGGTGTGAGGGACACATGCTAGTCAAACAAGATTTAAGCTAAACTTTACTTACTTTTACTCTCTTTTCGCTCAATTTTTCCTCTTGGATTTTCTTTCTCACAAAATGCAAGTCTAGTGTGCAACAGCAGCAGTATTGTCAACGAAGTATAGAGATCAGGACCAAAAAAAGCAATTTTTGCACTTCAAATCCAGCTTCTCATCAGTTGTTTTGAAACTAAAATAAAAAGAAATTCGATCGGATTGAAGAATAAAACATTATCCAAAAAGACTGCAGAAGCTTTAGACCTGAAAGATTTCAGCGAATCTTTTAATTGCCTTTCGAAGTCGCCGTAGTCTAGTAGGTAGTGTGTTGGCTTATTAGACGAAAGGCCCGAGTTCAAATCCCAGGTCAGACATCAAAACAAAATACAAAAAGTATTTCTTCGGCGACTTCCTCTCAGCAGATTTCTGGCAAAAACTCTGAGAGTAAAAATTGCCATGAAAAGCTTCTCACAAATCTGTCGTTCGGAGTCGACTTTAAACTGTAGGTCCCGCCACTCATGTATAAAATTAACGCACACAAGACGAGTGGTGTGAGAAGCTAGGATGTTGTACAATGGGTCAATTCGACCTCCGGGTACTGTACTTGTCACAGTTGACAAGTACACGTCCTCTAACCTAACCTATATGCCTCTAAAGTAAAGAGGTTTTAAAAAAAAAATCTCTCAATTCTGTTCTGTTGTTTCCGTTTTTTTTAATTTCCTTATCAAAATTTTTCAGCTAATGAAGTGATTAATCTCTTTGCAGATGACCTAATAATCACCCTTATTCTGGTTGTCGTCGTCGACGTCGTCATGCGTCGACAGTTTAAAATTGGTATTCTGTTTGTCGTTATTGACAGTTATAGATGACTGTCGACACACATTTGGTATTCTGTGAGTCAATACGCCGTCGATAATGTGTTGTGTCGACTCTGATTTTATCTACATCATTTTTGGTAACGACGACGACGGCGACGACGACGACGACAACCAGAATAAGGGTGAATGTTAGATTTGGGATCTATCGATGCTTAGAAAGAAAACATTAACCAAACAGTCTCTAGGTTTGTTGATCATTGTTTTCTTTGATTAGCACTCCGATGAGTTCTATTTATTTATTTTTCCTTATCCCTTTTGGTAACAATATAGGTTTCACAAAGCATATCGATTTCACACGGTTTGCTGTTGTTATTCTCGCATATGCCCACGTAAGATTGCACTGTCTGTCCTAGCTCTCGTAGTAACGTACATCAATAGGTGATTTTTCGTTCTGTTTTTGAAAATTTCACTTTGGTTGTATTCTCGTTATAAAGGGTGATTTTTTAAGAGCCATAGGAAAATTTTTCAAAAAAAAAAAAACACATAAAATTCAGAAAAATGCATGAAATGTTTATTTGAATCGATATGTGCGGTCCATATAATTTAATGTTTGAAGATTATTTCATGCAAATGTTGACCGCGACTGCGCCTCAAATGGTCCATCCGCTTAGTCCAATTTTGGCATACTCTTTCCAACATTTCGGCCGGTATCTCACGAACGTGTGCTGTGTGGCATGTGGCACCGTCTTGTTGAAACCACATGTCATGCAAGTCAAGCTCTTGAATTTTGGTCAAAAAAAAGTTGGATATCATCTCACGGTAGCGCTCACCATTCACAGTTACGTTACGATTCGCAGCATCTTTGAAGAAGTACGGTCCAATGATGCCAAATTCAATGATTTGCAAGCGTTGTTCGTTCGTAAGACGATTCATGGTTAAATTATAGACCAAACTGAAGATGTTTGACAGTGAAACAAAACACGAAACGTGCGTGAGCTGTTTAAACCAGTGTTGCCAAAAAGATAATAGCTAAAAAATCACCCTTTACTATCAGTATCCATTTCCTTCGTTTTATATATGTTATGTGTGTCATTGCTACAGTTCCATGGATTCAATTTGCCGGTGTTATTAAGCTAGAAAATCCTGCAAATAATTCTGATTCATTTGTTGGTGTCTACACCAGTAGATTTTGCGTGATGGTTTCCAGATTACACTATCGAAGAACTGAATTGACTTTACACATGCTTTTAATGTTCTAAACTTAGTTAGTCTGGATATTTATGTGTCCCTCCATACTGGTTACAGTTGTCTGAATGCCTTTCTCGTGTTATTGACCCTTTACATCTGTTTCTGTTTCCATTGTCACTGATAACAAGAGCTGTCAACGTTTTCGACTGGACTTGTAGCATGTTATTGTCGGTGAAATCATTAATGCTCTTGGCTTAGAATCTGTTGACGATTATCTCAAGTCCTATATTGTTCCGTTTATATCATTCAAAACTTGTCTTCATGTCAATATGGATGAATTGCAATACTTATTCAAACACAGAGAGTGAATTTAAGCTATTTAGGCCATGAGATTTTTATACCGAAATTAATGAATGAAGTAACTGGATGTACTGCTTTCACAGCTTCGACATTGTATGCAGTCTATCATTCTCTTTTAGTTATTTTAATGAACCTCTTTCACAGAAAAACGCTACATTAGCATTATTTAAGTTTTTTTCCAATCTTTAGTTTTTCTGCAGATTTTCTTTTTTTTTTTTTGCAATCGCATTCAATACTCCTGCTTGATTTCTTCATAGTGACTGGGATGAAAAAGAACGGTCAGAGTATCGCTGTCAGTTGCTGTTGCAGTTACTGCTGCTGCTGCTGCTTAATATTGTTAAAACGATAATGATGCAGTTTGTTAATGATAATAATGTGACCATGTCAGGCACAAGGCTAAACTGATGGCAATGCACTTTTATTGTATGAATTATTGATGTTGTCGTTTTGCTTAGACGGGTTACTGCATTGTATGTGTAGGTTTGTGTTATGTTAGTGTGTGATTCTTTTTCTTTTTGTTTTTGCTTGTTTGCTGCCTTTATGATTTTGGCGATCTGTGTTTGTTCATCTGTCTGGGGCCGACCGGTCACACGACCGACACGAATATTGGAGAAATTTTCGGAAGTATTAAGCAAACGATATTATTTGATTGTGTTTATATTTCTAGCGAGATTTCTTAACAATTTTCAATAAACATGGCATGGACAGAGGAGGAGGATACGTTTTAAGGAATATTTCATTATTCCATTACTTGATACATACATTTAAATTTTTATTTAATCATTTGCATTATCAGTTTTATATTTTTTATTTTATTTAGTTTTTTATGAAAATCATTAATTTTATTTCAAGTATGAATTTAATTTTCATTTGTTTTATTCTGTTCTTTTAGATTTTAAATATGGAAGATGATTCAAATTGGTATCGCGCTGAATTAGATGGCAAAGAAGGTTTAATACCCAGCAATTATATAGAAATGAAAAATCATGAGTAAGTTCTCTTTCTCCTCTGCTTTATGCAAAAGAAAAAAAAAATTTATTTAAAAAAAAAAAAAAAAAGAGGAAAAAAATTAAACAATTTTTTTTTATTTTATTTATGACAACAACAATAAAAAAATAACAATTATAAATAAAATGCCTACAATAAACAAACAAACAAACAGCTGGTATTATGGTCGCATAACTCGTGCTGATGCTGAGAAACTATTATCGAATAAACATGAGGGCGCTTTTTTAATACGTATCAGCGAATCCAGTCCGGGTGATTTCTCATTATCGGTCAAGTAAGTTCACTTTGTGTCTGTATACATATGTATATATGTATGTATGTGTTTATTATTGTAATTAAAATATTTTCAATTTATTTTCGAAAACAGATGTCCCGATGGAGTTCAGCATTTTAAGGTATTACGTGACGCACAAGGTAAATTTTTCCTTTGGGTGGTTAAATTTAATTCCCTCAACGAATTGGTGGAATATCATCGAACGGCTAGTGTATCAAGATCACAAGAAGTCAAATTAAGAGATATGATACCTGAAGAGGTAAATATAGTTTTGAAACTTGAATTGTAATATGTATACATCTTGACAAATCTTCATTCGATAATATTTATTGAGAACATTTTTTTGTTTGTATTTGTAATTTCGTTTTTCTTTTTTTTTTCTGAAATGTATTTTCCAGATGCTTGTACAGGCTTTGTACGATTTTGTGCCACAAGAATCGGGTGAATTGGACTTCAGACGTGGTGATGTTATCACTGTAACAGATCGTTCCGATGAAAACTGGTGGAATGGTGAAATTGGCAATCGCAAAGGCATTTTCCCAGCTACCTATGTTACGCCATATCATTCATAATTATTGCTAAATTATAATAAAAATATCAAATACACCAATAACAACAGCAACAACAACAAACAACTTATACAAAATCCTATTAAATTATAAAAAAAAAGAAAGAAAAGCAAAAATACTGAAAACTGTCAAAAATCATTATCTAAATACACGCAAATACACACCCCAACAGGTGAAACTGAAACTGAGAATTCAAAACCAGCAATAAAAATCACCATCACCACGACTACCAACACCAACCAACACCTCCTAAAACCACAAATTGTAAACACCGTCATTTTATCTTCTTTTTTCTCTCTCTCTCTCTCTCTCTCTTTTTGTAAATGAATGTTTAGAAATATTTAAATTAAAAACAACAAACATACACGATCACATACCATTTTTAAGTTAAAAAAAAAAGAACATTAACACAGAAGAACCAAGAAAGAAAAGAAAACATTTAAACAAAAAGTCCTACGTATTGAAAATTAAAACTCCGTAAAACTGCATTTTTTTTTTTTTTAAGAGAAAAAACCAATAATTTAAATTAAATGATTAAACAAGAAAAACAAAACAAAGCATAAATAATTTTTTTTTTTTTACTTAAAACGTAAAATAATAGATTTTAGTAAAGAAAAAACAGAAACAATTTTTTACTTGCTAAATAAAAGAAAATATGAAAATAATTTTTACATATAAAATTGAAAAAAAAAACAATTCGTCGCTATTATTATAAAATCATGTATAAATTAAAAAATTTATTTAAATATTATTATTATATTATTATATGTAATTATATTGTTTGCTTCCATTTTGTTTAAAATAAATTTAAAAGAAAAGAATTAAATTTTGTATTAAAATTTACTATTAAAATAGAAAAAAAATGCTTTTTTTTTAATACAAAACAAAATGAAAAAAGAAAATTGCCATATTTATAAAACAAATAATTAAACAACAAGTATTTTATTAAAAAAAAATAAAATAATAAATAAGAAGAAAAAATTTTAATAATAATTTTATTTTGAGAAAAATGCCCCCAGCTTAAAATGTCTTTATTGTCTTCTTCATCTTTCCAATTTTCCTTTGTTAAAATATGTGTTTAGGCCATGTTTTACTTTTTAAATAATATTTATTTATAATTTGTGTTTAATTGAACTTATTTTTTTAATAATTTTTTTTTTTTTTTAACTAAAACTCAAAAACGAATTCTGTAAGAAAATATTTCAAACAACATGTGAGTGTAAAACGTATTGGTGCGGTATAAACAAATAAATAAAAAAAAGTCTTTTAAGTAAGCCATAGTAGAGCATATTTTAAAACCTAATGTTTGCTTTCATTTTTTTTTTTTTTTAATCTAAGCCGTTTTGATATTTTATTACTAAAAGTAAATTAAATAAATGAAAAGTAAATAAATAAACCTCTATTAAATACCAGCATGCAGCAATATTATGGGAAAATATTTCTCTGTAATTTATATACACTTTTTTTTTTCGAATTATGTATGGTTTGCTATTTTTTTTTATTCTTGTAATTCAAAATAAATGTTTTTTAATTTTTTTTTAGTTTTTTTATATTTCTTGCTAAAGCTTTTTTCTGCTCTAAAAAAATATAAAAAAAAAATCAAGTATGTATATTATTTGTTTATTGTCTTGCTATTTACCTTAAAAAAAATTAATTAAATTCTTAATATGATCATTTTTCTTTTTTTATATTAAAAAGTATTTTTATTATAAAACAACAAAAACAAAACATAAATTTTGCTTAAATAAAAACTAATTAAAATATGTTTAATGCCTTTGATATAATCTTATATTAATTATAACAATTAAAAAGAAATAAATTATAAATAATACAATATAAATTAAACATAAAACATAAAAGTAATGATTTAATAGTATATTTTTCTTTTTTTAATAAAAAAAAAAATATAAAATATTTTTAAAATTAAACTTATATTATGAAATTGGCTTTTTATTGATGAGAAACATAAAAACAAAATATTTACAAACTTTAATAAAGAAAAATATAATTCAACAAACCACACATTTATACACAAAAACAAGGAATTTTTTTTATAGGGATTTAAAATATTTAAAAAAAAAAACCAACTAAGACAGCTATTTAACAACAACAACAACAAATAAATTGAATTTTTTTTTTCTCAAGTAAAACTAAAACACCAATATTCTATACAACAAAACCGCAAATAAGCCAGATTTTTTAAAAGCAAAAAACAAATGAAAATAAATAAATGTATGTGGTAATAAAAATTAAATAAAATTTTTAATAAGCAAAACAAGTAAATGCCAAAATAAAATAAAAATTAACACACAAAAAAGAAACAATAAACATCCTAAAGAAAAAACTTTACTAATAAATAATAATTGTATTTATGATTTATTTACAAATAAACACTTTAAAAGTAAATCGATCAACAATGCCAACTAGTTAGGAAACATGAAAAGCCATCACATCATCCATTGTCATCAACTTCATATTCATTCACCACCACATTTAACAGAAAAACAATGTTTCAATTTGAAAAAAAAAAAACAAAAAACCTTTAATAGCATTTATAATAAATAATGTAGTTTACCATTTACATACATACATATACATACGATACCATCATCATCATATTGCATACGTCATAGTTTTTTTTTTTTTATTCAAATTAAAAAATACATTTAAAATCGTTGTTTGTATTTTAAATAGGTTTTACAAATTCAATCAAAACTTTTAATTTTTTATGATTAAAAAACAAAACAAATTTCTTTCAGATAAAGAAAGTCCCCCTAAAATTCTTTTTTATAAAAACGCAAATTAAATAAATATAAAAATTAATCAATATATACATACATACAACAAACATTATATTAAAATTGAAAAAAAAAATAAAATAAAAATTAAATAAAAACGATAATTGCACTTTTTAGTAATGATCAACACACACACACACAAATTATTAATAAAATAATTAATAATGAATGATATAAATGAAAATGAAAAATCGTAAAACATCCAAAAAGAAAAAAAAACAAGAACATTTACAACAAACTTATACAATTAATAATTTATAAGATTAATTAATAAATAAAATAAATTCACACAAATGTTTAGTGATAAACAAAAACTGATCAGTGAGTAAAAATAAAATTATATATATATATATATATATATATATAAATAAATAAATAAACGACAACAACAAGCAAAAACATTATATATGTATGAACATGATTTTTTCTTTAATTTAACTTTGTCAAAAACCTAATTAATCAACGTTACAGATTCCACAGTAGGACGATAGCATAGTCGTCGATAGTTACACACACCTCAACGTACATACCTTTCAAATAGTCAGTCTATCCTGACTGCACAAGCATCGTGGTCTCTCTCTATTCCGAATTCATCTCTTTCTTTTCTATAACATATCCCCTGAAAGAACCAATTATGTCGCTCCTAAATATATTATAAAGCGCCGAAAACCGGCAGAGGCTGATACGATCTAGGCACCAAGGGATCATTGACTGTCAGCAATTGAAGAAGCCAAAACAGATACGATTTCAAACGCTTTCAAACCAGCACCAGTGCCTCTATCCGATATTGTCTTTTGTCATTTCTGTCAATTATGCGCATTCGAATAACAACGACTTGGTATGAATGAACACGAAGCATACATATATACATATGATTATATACATATGTATGTATGTATGTATCTCTTACTGCAAGCCATCTGATGAACATGGATCGCCTAACATTTCAGTTTAGACGTGTGAATTAAATATACGGTGATCCATCGGTTGAGAAGGATCACAGAATCTTCTCAAGATGTATACATATAGAATTTTTATAAAATTTTAATAAATTTTTAAATAGCAAATTAAAATTTAACAATATGGCAACTGTGTGCAATTGACCATATATGTGCGATATTGTAGGCAGCACTTTTTTAATTGTATAAATACGAAAGCAGACAATTGTGGTAACTTAAGAAACTTGTTTGGGGTGAACAGAAAACCTTATTTATTTTTATTATTCATTCAAAAAATAAATTTTAATAAATACACATTATTTTTCCGTTTCCGGGTTTATTAAGTAAAAATTAAGCCCCGTTTGTCTAATGTACTATGTGGCCTGTCTGTCTAATAGTTAAAGTAGTAGCCTTCCTTAATCGACGCCCAACGGCCACTGATGAAACCCCAGGTCAGACAAAACGAAAACATAACGGCGTAAAATAATTATTGTGTGTGAAAATGTTGGAGATAGAAAGAAGTAGGTGGTAAAAAAGGTAGTTTTAGTTAGTAGGTTAGTTCGTTCGCTCACCAACAGAGGCCCGGTTCAACCTCAGGTTCGGACAAAACGAACACAAAAACATGTTGTGTGGAAAGAAAAGCAAAAAAAAATATTTTTTTTGGAGGTGTGGTGAATTTTGTAGTTGTGGTGAGTTTCTAGTGTGGTGAGTTTTTACAAAATGTGGTGAATTTATCCGGTGTGGTGAATAAAATCGAAACTCACCAAAGTGCCGTTATTCGAAATGGGTACTGTATTTTTTATCGTGATTTGGACGGTGCATGTCTAGAATAAGTAATTTTCACATCTGTTAGTGGAGGCATTCACCAATATGTCTGGTTACTGCATTAAAACAATGTTGCCAAATTGTTGTCATTCTATTTAAAATTCTAAAAAATTAAAATTAGAAAACTGCATACAAAAAATAATTAAATTTAAATTATTTTGTAAATGAATTTTTGAATAAGTTCTCTCTTTTATGTTTTATTTATTATAAAACTACGAATTTCCACTTATATTAACAGAAAAAAAAAATATAGTAAAAATACAACTCTTTATAGATTTTGTCATTACTCAACACTGGTTTTCTTCTAGCTGTCTGTCGTGTGCCGCTGGCAAAAGTAACCATATTTTGACATTTAATCAACACTCACTTGCATAGATTTCACATCTCTAAATACTCATACGATTATTAGCTCTCTGTCCGGTTGGAATTAATGTGGAGAAAAAAAGTGAAAGAAATTTTCAGCGGCTATTAATTTAGCCGAAAATCGTAAAAGAAATTACACGCAGGCAATATTGTTAAATGTGTAATAGAATATATTTAAATAAAATTTACTATACGATTAAATAAATAGTTCTTTTATAAAAGAAATATCAACGCAAAATACCCCACCAAAAGTACAAAGTCAAACCAACCAACCAACACGTGAAGTATATGCAAAGAAAGAAGAAAGGAAAAAGAAATTTTTGTCTAATAGGTCGATTGATAGAGTGGTAGCAGCCTGAGGGGAAAGGAAGAGTAGGTAAAAAAAGTGCAATTTAATGAGAGTAAAAAAGAAAAATTATATACAAGTGCAAATTAACAAACAGAAAAAATAAATAAAAAATAAAATCTTTTTGTTATAGAAACACACAAATTGCTCAAGTTCCACAACTGGTGCAAATTATTATAAAAGAAAAGTCTAAGAAAATAAAAGTCAAATAATTGTGGGGCTATAAAAATTTAAAAAAAAAAAAAAAAACAACAACAATAAAATTGAGAGGAAGAGAGAGAGAGAAAAAAGAAAAAGTGTTTTTGAATGATTGATCAAAAAATAATTTTCTAAGGAAAACCATAGAAAAAAATAAAGCAAAATAAAGGAAAATATTCAATAATAATGGCCTATAAAGACCGCATACTCTCGCCGCAACAATTGAAAAAGTTGTCGGAACATAAATACTCATGTAGCAGTTTAAGTATAATGGATCCTTGGCTACAACCCTGGTGGAACTGGCTGGTCTCCAAGACACCGCTGTGGTTGGCTCCAAATCTCATAACCATTGTGGGTTTAATTGTAAATATATTGACGACATTAATCTTAGTAGCGTAAGTATTCCTCCATTTTCTATTTAAAATTCTTCCAATTTGACCCACTAAAAATTCCAATTTTTATGCCTATTTTTTCTTCTTCTTCTTCTGTTTTTCTTGTTCAATTTATACGAGTTTCACTTGTTGACCCTGAAATTTTCATTTCTATTTCGTATGTGCGTGCGTGTGTGTATGATTTTATTATTTGTGCGGCCTTGCAATTTTGTAACAGATTCAGTGGTAGTGGCCCCTATTTGGTCGTTTCTCCGAATGTGTGTGTTTCTCGCTTTGGTCATCATCATCAACAGAACAATAATAGCGGCAGCCGCATATTATTTGTCATCATTTATTGAATCAGATTTATGAAAAATTTTTTTAAATGATTTTGAACAAAATATTATTGTTTTGTGTTTTATGTCAAAATGAAATATATCGATAGGTGGTGTTGGAAGTCTCGAATACGACGATAATTATGTCTAGAGTCAATAGAATCGTGCTAAAATAAATTCAATTCGTAGTCTCTAGTGGAAATAAAGCAATCTATGATTTCAGAATCATTGATATCACAAATAAATAGACATCACCATCGATAGGACCTCAAGCCAATATATGAAAGACAGAAAGAAGAACGATGAATCTATTCCGTTTTTTATTCTATGCTTACATCCTTAGTTATTACTAGTCACGCCATGCAATGGTGTCCAAGATCTTTGGCAATCATTAAAGAACAATGGAATTACTCAATTCTTCCTTAGACTGTACTTCCTCTTAGTACAAGTCACTATAAGGCAGGTCATATGTGTAAACTGACCTGAACGGATAAGAAAAGAAACCAATACATCATTTTCTGTCCGATGGTCCGACTAGCGACTATCAGAATCTCGAATCTGTTGTAAATCGGAAGTCTGATGAAGTTATGTATCAGTTTTTTCTTAGGCTGGTTTCATGCCAGTCGCGCATGTTCATATGAATATGAGAAAAAGAACTTTTTAAGAGCATCATTAATTATCTCCTAGTGAATATGCGGCCTCTAGCTCTTTCAAGAGTGTAAACCTTTATACTTGAAAATAGAATGAAGTATTTTCTGTGCACTTGTGTATGATATTTTTAGCATTATCTCAATTTACCCCATAATTCGCTAAAGGCGAACATGCCATCTAACCAAACAGTATTGCAAAAATGCTCTTTAAGAACATGGGATATAGGATATATTCATTAATATGGTTTGTCTTCTCAGTGTTGTAGAAAATAGATATGTAAATTTTTTAAAAAGAACTAAAAAAAAACGTAGACCAAATGGGTATAATCTTTGCTGTTTATTAAAGAAAACTTATTCATTGAATTTAGAAGGCTTTGCTTAATGATATTGATTATTGTAATCGGAATATGGGATCGTTATCTTTTGATATTTGTTTTAATAAATAAAACTTTTTACACAAAAAAATATATTACGTTTCAAAATTATTTGCAATTGTTTATTTTATTTATCTATTTGTAGACATTTTTAAAAGTAAAGTTTGTCACTTAATATTGCTCATAGTTTATATATGATATCTTGGTAATTATAGGTACATTTGAAAAATTAAATACGTTTAATTGCTACTTTACTTTTAAAACGCTTAGGTGTTTTTAACATAATTATTAAGCTTACAATTCATATTCTGTGTTTTAAAAATATTTGTGCAAGTTTTATATCTTCATCAACTATAATAAGTTTAGTAATGCACATGTTTTATGTAGGTCAGTAAGCAAGTGAGCAAGCGGCAGTTGATTGCTTGCAATAGAACTCTTAAACTTGAGATACATACATATGTGTCTGTTACACTATGGCTAATAAAAAGGAAAACATAAAACTTCTTTCTATGTAATCTAGTGAGTAATTATGAAACAATTCAACTTGCTTCATAAATCAAACATTAAAATTAAATATAAAACCATAGTTTAAAGATTTTGAAATTAAACTAGAAAATTAATATTTTAAATAAAACAAGTTTTCGAAAAGTGTAGAAAGCAAAGAAAGATACACAGAAAGTTCTAATTGCTAAATGTAATATTTCTCTTTTTCTTTTGTCTTCTATGCATTGAGAACATTTGTACTGTCGTAGAATCGAAAAGAGTGTATAATCTCCAAGGCCATTTGATTGCTTTTGATTCCCTCTTATAGTGGCTTTTATGTGCGAATACGAATTCATATGTACGCGTATACAGTATTGTCTCGTCAGATGTCAAAGCCATTATAAAAAGTTAGGCGGGCTGATAAGGAAACTCTGTGTTTTCTGTTTGATTAAGTGTACAAAATATTTTATCGTTAAAGTATAAATACATACAATAAAACAAACAGAACAATAACCAAAAGTAAAAAAAAAAAAAACGTGAAAAATTACGTGTGCAAATGGAAATTTGAACTTTGACCAAAATCTGGCGACCACTTTGTATAAATGAAAAAAAAAATGAACTGAATTTTATAAAATTTAATAGTTAATGATTTAGTTTAATTTGCCATGGCAATAGATAAATATTGTTTGTATGTATTTGCTTAACGTTGTTTATTTAACTAAACTAAACTAATTTTAATCGCAATCATTACTATTTTAAATATTTTATTCACCATATTTATTGTGTTTTATTATTTTAGAGATCAGTGTACATGCTTACTGGTACTGTACGTATTTTTAGCTTTTGTGTATGATATTAGACCAAATCTTATCTATAATTTTACTGCAGCAATAGCACTTTGTTTTAAATAATAAACTATATAACTAAGTAGTTTGGTTTATAACGTTACAAACACACAACTGTCTTGTAGTTAAACTGTGATTTCACTATTATGGCGTAAAATTTCAATTCTTTATCAGTTTTTTTTTAATTCGAAAGAGAAAATAATCTAAACATTGAAGAGCTTCATCTAAGATATGCATTAGAATATAATAGAATATATATACATACTATATATAGAATATTAAAATAAATGAAAAAGAAAAAATCTTTTATACGATATTGGATTCTATGGCAAGGCAAAAGAAAAGAGCATATAAAGTCGACATATGTACATATCAGAAACTAGCAGTGGTTTATGAATATAGGAAGTAGGTTATGAGAACCTGATATCATTACTCAACTGGCCATGCTTAACCTATAGCTTTTAAATTCCTAATTGAATTCATCCACATCATCTACTATTTCTACATTTCAATCTTGACAATTATTATCTAAATATAATAATTTCAGCTTTTCTTCTTTACTCATCAAAAGAGTATCAAATTATTTGATCTCTATTGATTATAAATCTAAATTTGTTACAATATAAAAATATTCTATTCTCAGAATTTCTTTTTATTAATACTTCCACTTAAGCATAAAAAATTAGTTTACGTCTAATTAAATATTATTATATAATATATTATAGGCTGCATGCCCATTTGGCTGCGTTCAATTTAATTAAAGTCAAGTCATTGACTCAATTATTAAACCAATTCTCTGTTTAACACGTTTCCGTTGAGCAGAAATATTGTGTATTGTTTTATTCAAAATATTAGACGTCATATTGTCTAGCTTGACAAGCATTCTTTTATATAATAGAATTTCAAATAAAAAAAAAAGAAAAGGAAGAAAAAACACCTGTATAGATTGCACAGCTTTTGAGTGATTCATCTCCTTCAGTAAATACATAGATGGCGTTTAAAGACAATTTATGATTTTTCTTAAAATAAAGGATTGTGTAAACCAAAATATACCATGAATGCTATATATGTATATGTACATATGTATTGTTTTTGATAATATGTATAATCCTCCTCCAATAAATATTATTTATTAAAATGTACCTATTTATTTTGTTATCTTGTGGTTATTTCTTCTTTTTTTTTTTTTTGCTTAATTTCCACCAATTTATTTATTGTTTTCATTTTAAAGAGGAATTTTCTTTTATTTATTTGATTCTTTTCTATTCGGTTTCTGTTTATTTTTCTGTTTTCATTGCTTTATTTTGGTTTGCTATTGACTTTTACTTGCCCTTTTCGTATTAAAATGTATTAAAGAGTGTTCTTTGATCAAGTTTTCATTTTATTTTAATTTAATTTCTAATTAATACACAATTGAGTTGAACAATGTGTTTTTGTTTTTGTTGTTGTCGTTTAAAAACAAACAAACAATTTCCGTTTTCACAAAACCAACAAATCAAATGAAATGAAATGGAAAAAATATTTAATTTCTAAACCATAAGCAAGCAGGTGTAAATTTTCCTTAAAAACACATGATGCTCTGTTAACAAAGTTGTCAAGGCTCATTAATAGAATATGACCCAGTTACACTAACTAATAAAGTTGTGTGATTTTTCTCTAATTGTTTGTTTTCTTTTTCTCTTAATTGTTTTAGTCATAGCCCAGAAGGCACATCACCACCCCCGCGATGGACTTGTTTACTTTGTGCCTTTGGTTTGTTTGTGTATCAAAGTTTAGATTCCATAGATGGCAAACAGGCACGACGTACAAATACTTCCTCACCGTTGGGTGAACTTTTTGATCATGGTTGCGATTCAATATCAACAGTTTTTGTTGCTCTCTCAGCCTGCATATCTTGTCAACTAGGACACTATCCAAATTGGTTATTCTTCCAGGTTGGTTTATGCGTTTTTTTTTTTTTTTGCCTTCTTTATTTTAAATTTAATTTGAATTTCATACTTTCAGTGTTTCTGTGCTATTTCATTATTTTATTGTGCTCATTGGCAAACATATGTTTCGGGCACTTTAAGATTTGGCAAAATCGATGTAACTGAAGCTCAATTTACCATTATGGGTATACATGTAATCTCATACATTTTTGGTCCAGAATTTTGGATGACTAAGGTAAGTTAAGATGGTTTCCTTATTCTTCAATAATTTGTTTATTCTTTTCTTTTTTTAGTTTTTTTTTTTTTAATTTCTTTTTAAAATCATTTATTTTATTTAGCCAAGATATAAACTAGTCACATGTTAAAATAATTATGTAATTGGTTTCTAAATCGATTAAAGTAATTTCATTTGATAAATTCGATGCGAAGTATCTATTTCGTCTAATTCGTGTTGAAAGCTCTTTTTATGAATTTTCTAAAACATTTCCTAAAATCTATATTAAGAAATGTCCCGTTATTTTAAAATATTCTTTCATAACGTTACAACACCATTATCTAATAACAATAGTTGTTTATACCTTGGCTAATGAAATTCAAAATTTTGTTTTTGGTTTTTTGTTTTATTACTTCAATAATATTTCCAGGAGATTATTTTTATTTAATTTAATTTTTTTTTTTTCAAACGAACAGAAAAACAAAAGATGTGAATTTATGTGTTGTTTAATTAATTTTATTGTTGCGCTACAAAAAAAGAATATATATTTTTTTTTGCGTTTCTTTAAAACTATTTTTCAAAAAAAAAAAAAAAAAAATGTTTGTTTGTTTAATACAATTTATATACTCTATTTACTACAAATATATATATATATTTAAATATGTTTACATATATACACCATCCTACCTGCTCCCTTAGATATTTGGTAATTTAGAATTATGGTCTTCCTTAAGCCTAATGACAATAGTTTGTGGTATTTGGTCATTGTCACATATAGTCTCTGTTGTTTTGGCTGGAGGTGTTGGCAAGAATGGCTCAACAGTTGCCGTAAGTTTTCCCCATAAATACGAAAATTGCCAACCTACATACAATAAGTAAATAAATTGAAACATTCTTTTGGCTAATT
The DNA here is from genome assembly GCA_927399465.1 of Sarcophaga caerulescens. NCBI lineage: Eukaryota > Metazoa > Arthropoda > Insecta > Diptera > Sarcophagidae > Sarcophaga > Sarcophaga caerulescens. The sequence continues at coordinate 94,755,070 of OV656868.1, forward strand.
GTTTTTTATTAGAAAAATCAAACAATAAAACTCTTATGGTTAAAACATACATAATAGAAATGATCCTCCCTCCTAGTAATAATAATATTAATAATATTTGCCATTTATCCTTTTAATTCCTAAACTTTTATTACTTACTTACTTACTTACATACTTACCTACTCTTGTGCCTACAAGTAAAACCTTTAGTTTATAACTTTTGTCTTGTTTTTTTTTGTACTCCTATTTTTAAATTTATTTCAAAGAAAAAAAATGGTTAAAGGCCCATAATTTGTTTTGGCAGTTTTAAGTACCCCCACCCCCAAAAAAAGCCAAATTATAATTTTAATTTCAATTAAAAATTATAGTTTTTGTTGGTCAATTATTTCTATTTTGTTTTACAGTTTATTAACATAATTTTACTAATCGAAAAATATAATTTTCAATTGTCTAGTAAAAGTATTTATTTAATTAACATTTAACGTTTATAATATGTATAATATTATTTAGCAAGCATAACATTTTATTTAACAACAGTATACACAATTTTCTATTTATTTTGATTTAAAAATTATTAACTAGGGCTTAACAAACCGTATCATCAATTGAAATTCTTGGCAGGATGTTGTTGATTTGGCCCTACATACATACATCGTTCTCAATCAACATCCCGATTAAATTTAAAAAAAAAAAATTGTTATCTTATAAAAACCTGGAACTATTATATGAATACAAAATTGAAATGAATGAATTTTTTTGGATTTTGTTTTCTACTACACCTCACGTTTTTAATCTACTACAACATACTACATATTATAATATGTTCTCTTATTTATTTTTCATTTAGCTACCAATTGTTGGCTTAAATAAAAATTATATTATTTTATTGGGTATAACCGTCTGTTATTTTGTAAATTTTTCGAATTTTTGCAAAATATTCCTACATGGCGGCAGTGGCAAAAATGGTTCCTCAGTTGCTGTAAGCATTATTATTTTCACCAACCAACAACTAAAATTTTAAACAAATACAAATTCAAAATTAAATAATATAGTACAACAAGGCTTTAACAATAATCAGCAGTTCTCTGAACCAACAAACAACATACATTGAAAGTCATCATTAAAGAAAAACTAAATTATCATTTAAATTCTTTTATAATTTAAAAACAAAACAAAAAAAACGCATATTAAAATCGCATAAATAATTTAGTTTTAAATTATTGATGACTTCTCTTTAATCGTGTTTAAACCATGTCATCAAATTTATTTTATTTTATTCCTTAACATAAACCAATTACTAAGCATTCATATTTAAACTCCCCCCCTCTCTCCTATATGTTTAGTTATTTTAATAAGGGTTTCCATTACCATCTATTTTTTTTTTGTTTGGGTTACACGCGAATTGGTTCTTTTAATTGGAAATCACCTAAATGACCATATTATAATGTATTTTAACCACAACAGAATAAAAATAGGTTTAAGGCCATTGCTGCTAAAAATAAATACAACATATTGGCTTTATTATCTCTACGTCCACAAACATAATATTGGCTTTTTTACAATTGCATTCATGTCCGTCCTCTATCTTCCTTTTTATTATATTTACGAATTAATTTTATTTAAAGACATTATTTACTACCATTTGATATATGTATGTTTTAGGTATTAATATACATACATACAGTGGTGCTTATATAAATAAAAATAAAAACATTCATTAAAAAATAGTGACGACATTTTTATATGATGACATTCTTATATATTTGTTGTATAATCAAAAATATAAAAACTCGCCAATAAATAAGTTTAATAATTTGAAATAGTTTTTCAATTTTGTTTTAAAAATTTTAAATTTAAATTGCGATCTGCTTGGTTTACTTGTCCCTTCAGAATTTCTAAAGAAGGATCAACATTGGCCGATTTCCATTTACGAATTTCGATAGTAATACATTCCATATTGTCCTTCTGGTATATCTCCAAAGGGATCTGTTAACAAATGTCCGCAACTTTGGCAATTTATTATATTTTAAAATAAAACAAACAAAAAAATTAAATTTTAAAATAGTAAGCGATTGGCTATCACGTATTAGTTTTTAAAGCACTACTGTATGTATTTAGGTATTGAAATTAATTAATAAACCATGTGAAGAACAAAGAATATTTCATTCATCTTTTGCCATTAAAAAGTGAGACAGGAAAATTATTCATAAATTATCATTTTAGTTTCTTTTAAAATGATTCGTTCGTTTTGAAACTTTATTATTATATGTTTTGCCCAAGTAAGTTTAGATCAAATTGAATTTTAAATAGTTTTTCTCTTACTCTTAAAATTTTTACGTTTCTTCTATCAATCCTGTAAATTGTTGTCTCTAGAATTTCAAAATATTTTTTTTTTGTTTTGTTTTTTTTTCCTTTTGCAAACGATCTTCTGGAAATTTTTATTATAATGTTGTTGTTTTTCTTTTGTTTTTCATTAAATGGAATTTATTTTGGTTTTATTATTATTATTATTTTTTTTTTTTAATAAGAAAAAGAACAAACAAAGTTTTACAAACGATTAAAATTATTTCTTTTCTTTGTAAAAAAAAAAAAAAAAAAAAAACTTATTTAAAATGAAGAAAAGAATAAGAAAAAGCATAAAACAAATATTGGAATTATAATTTATCTATACATACATATATAGCTACCTTATATTGGCTGTGAATTACGCATTATGCCTTTATATTTTGCCTGTGGCATTGATATTTTATTAGCTTTACGTTATGCCAAAGTTATAACAACTGAAGGATGTGGCAAAAATGGATCTTCAGTGGCTGTAAGAGAATTTTAAATAACATCTTCTATTCTATTCTATCCTAGATATAATTTGTATTATGACTTTAGAGCAATTATAAGTGTTGTCCTTTGAGTTAATATATGTACATGTGTGTATGCGTGTGTGTTTCTTAGAAGAAAATAAAAATTACATTCAAGATTTTCCCTTTTTTTTATACTAAAATATATATGTACTTACATATATTTTTATTTTATTTCATTTACACACAACACAAAACACCCACCACTGTGCTGAACTTGTCATACATACAATATGCCATTAGATTCAGTGACAATACAATTGGATTTGTTGTATGAAGTAAAAAAAAAACACACACACACACACTCGCCAACACACCAATGTATACACCACTAATGGCAATATACTTTTTTTACACAAAAAAAAAATCTGAATTTTTTCCTTCTAAATTTCGAACTTAAAACCTAAACAGCTTGCAAACTCACCACTCAACTCACTTCATCCGTTCTATTCCTAGAAGACTTGAGTTATGTACATGAAAAATAAACGTCAGCATTTAGATTTGAAATAAATATTGTAAATATGTATTGCATTTCTTAATATGTATAATCAGTTTCTCTAATAACATTCTATAAAGTGCTGCAAGCGTATTCTGAAAAAGTGTTAAATTTCGCATCAAGTTATTGGAATAAGGCTGGCTGGCTGATGGTTGACTACATACATACATACATACTTATAGTTTATTTCGTTCGCAGCTTTTGTTATGTTAATTGATTTATTTATATTTCTTTATAACAAAAAAAAAAAAAAAATAAGACAACAAATTACAGTCATATAAGCTGTAAATAAATAACAATTGAAACTAAACAATGCAAATTATTCTCAATTGTAATTTTAGTTGTAAGATTCGTTTTTCTTTTAATTTTGTATTTTTTTTTTTTTTTTTGTACAAAAGGAATGTTATTAGTCTCTTGTCGTCTCTTCTCCACATACTAACAAGTAGTATTATAAATAAAATTTAGGTTTTGGTCTTGTATTTGGTTGTATTTTATTTTAGTTTTATATTTATAGAATAATTTTTTAATTGTTTATGTCTTGTATTTTTTAAGCTTTTGATTATTTATTATACTTTAAATAATTTTTGTCTTTCACCTAACCAACCACCTCATCATCATCATCACAACCACCACCATCATTTCTCTAACCTTGTTTGTCTGAACTCGCAACAAAAATAATTCCATTTTAAAATTCTGTAAAATATCTCCAATAAAATTCTTCACCTAATGTCTCTTAATATTTTAGAACAGCTTTATATTACAAGCTTAATCAATTAACATAACCATCCCCTGTTTTATATACAAATTTAATACAATATAATTAACAATAAAAAAGCCAAAAGATCTATTTATTAAAGATTTTGCAAACATGCAGTTTGAAAATGAAACAGAGTTAAAAGAAAAATTGAAATGTCGTTTCATTTTCAAACTTGCGTATTTTATCTTTATGTAATTAAGAAAATGTAAGCCTTCAACTAATAATGTTTTTTATTTTATATTTCGTTCGTCTACGTTGGCTGTAATTTCTTAGGGCACTAGTGTGTTATCACCTAGCATACCCTTGACTTTGGTGGTATTGCCTGCATTTATTATTGCCCAGAAATCGCCAGAAAACATTTTTACGGAACATTCGTCTTTGTATATCATAGCATTTGGCATGGTGGCCGCTAAGGTCACCAATAAGTTGGTGGTAAGTGTGGCAAACAAAATAACGAAATATTTAAACAAAAAAAAAAATGAATAATTTTCTTTGAATAAAACAGATTGCCCATATGACTAAAGCTGAAATGGAATATTTGGATTGGTCTCTATTGGGTCCCGCATTGCTGTTCCTTAATCAATATTTCAATTGCGTGGTCCCTGAAATCTGGTTACTTTGGTTTACATTAGTCTGGGGTACCATTGATTTAATCAGATATTGTTCTCAAGTAAGTGTTACAAGTCTTATTACTTAGTTATGATAATAAGCATATCACATTATTTTGTTTTTTTTTTTTCGTTTTTTATTACAGGTGTGTTTGGAAATTTGTGCCCATTTACATATTCAATTATTTACTATACCTTATCCCAATAAGGGTGTTGCTAGTAAGGGTGGTCATGGCTCAAAAGTCGGCCAAGCAACAAGTAATCATGGTTCAAAGCCCAAAGGTGTACAGACAGTCAATCAAGGCACTAATCCACCACTCAAGCATAAAAACAAAAAGTCCTCTATTGTCAACAACGATCTGGGTTTAGAGTCTAGAGAAGATTTAGACGCGCTTTGAGTGTTATTAGTTGGTTCCTTTTTCTTTTTTAATAATAATTATTACTACTACTACTATAAATACTATTTTAATTTTAGAATCTATCATGATTATTATTATTTCTATACTCTATTTTCTTTTTGTATATTGCATGTGTGAGTGTTTCAATTAAAAGAAAACAAAAACAAATCAACAGAAATCCAAATAAAAATGATATATTGAATCAAATTTAATGCATAAAAACAAAAATATTATGATTAATAATTGTAATACAACTCATTTTAGTAAAATATTTGTGCTACAAAAATAAAAGAAAAACAATACAAAAAAAAGCTGTTAAAATAAACAAAGATTAATGTAAAAAAAAAATAGAATACATCTTGTAATTTTATTTCGCTGAAATTAAAATTTAAAACTTCACTTGAGTAAACTTTACAAATCAAATTGGTACACAACAAAACAATTTTATTATTTAAAAACAAAATTGCCATTAAAGGCATAACTAAGCAAATTTTTAAAATAAGCTATTTTTTTTTACAACACAAGATAGAGATTGATAGCCTAGTTTATTTCTACATTTTTATATTAAAAAATTTAATCAATTCTAAATCCTTAACTTCTAGTGTTACACGACCGCGATGCAGTGTTAACATATAGGCATCCTGTAGGATCTGTGTCATATACATTTCTGATGCTGTTTGTAATGTTTCCATGGCAGCCGGTGTTATTTTTGTCACTAATCTTGTATTACTCAGTATAAGTTCTCTTACTAGACGAGAGAACGGCAGCATAGGTATCATATTTTTTGTGCTACATTGTAACCGATGCACTTCCTTCCAAAAACGTTTTTCAAGCTGTACTGGATTTCGCTGTTTCCTTGGACGCCTTACAGTAACGTCCCGGCCTGTTGTTGCAGCTGAACTAGTCTGTGGTTGTTCTAACTCCAATCTTTTTGATTGTCTAGGATTGGGTTTTTTTGATGGTTTTGCCCTTGAATCACCAGCACTTTGCTGTTCGTCTTGCGAACTGCCTGCTTGCCTCATAGTTGAACACCGACGTGGTTCAGAGTGTCTTATGTGACTGGTGGTAAATTCCAAACCATAATCGGTTACATCGTTTTCTCTGTCGGGTGTACGAAATTCTGAAGCATTAGCTGCTTCTGCCATGGATATCCCAGAGCTAGCTGGCCTTTGATCTTGCTCTCCGTTGGCGGTATCATCTGGATCATCGTCATCATCGCAACTGGATTCTCCTAATGTGCCACGTCCTGTAATTATATTACTTTCAGTCATGGACTTTGGACCAGGTCGTTTACGTACAACTTTTCGCATTTTGAAATTATTCCTAGTAATACTTTATTTATTTTAAAATAATTCGTAATTAGAATAAAAGAAACCATCAAATTGAAAGACGCGCTTATAAAAAGTGTTGGAAAATGTAAAAACATTCGATTTTCACAAGGTTGCTTCCATTACGTAGTAGAAAAACCGAAAGCACAACAGTGTTGGCAATATATTTGTTAACACAAACAGAACAGAACATTTGTATAAAAAAGCTTTAATTTAGCTTTAAACATTTCAGCAGATATCTTTTAAAGTGTAATTTACCACCTCCTATAGAATCTACATTATGAAACCCGATATATTATGAAATATTAAAATCGCATTTTTGTATAAAATAACGCGGAATTCTTATTACTTCCTTTTAATGTCTGTTCAAGGCACATCTAACAGGTAACCGTAAGTGTACAACAAGTACAACAATGCAAAAACAACAGGCATTTTGTTTTTGTTAAAGCGTACGCGTAATGTCAAAAAAATTAACCCTCAAACCTCTATAGGAAATTAATAAAAGCAATTAAAAAAACTAAATACATTTTATATATTGAAATTTCTTTTGATTTTTATGTCATGCTTAATAACGCAATAGTGGGGCACCTATAAATTAAAAAAAAATTATTCCATGCAGTCAATAACATTTCCACTTTATGTAAAGAACATGTTTTTATATGGCCATCGAGAAAAATGACAGATGCAAACGTTATTTGTTATTGCTTATAGTTTAGGCACCTAGTTGGAGAGACCGAAATCTTTTTTTGGGTAATTCATCACTCTCGTCTAAATAAATATAAATATAGTAAATCTAGGTTGTAGTTTAAAAGATATATGTATTTAGTGTTAAAGGCTTAAATATTATTAATCATCTTGCAAAAATTTTAATAAAATTGGCTTTGAAATAGTAATCCTGAAGAATTTCTAGAGTGCGTATCGTTAAGGATACATCCGGTACATATGAGGGTTTATAAATGCGAAAATGATTATCGAAACAAAACAAACAAAAAAACAATAAAATTTTGACATTTAAAAACGCGTCAGCTGTTGACATAGTTTTACCTGTTAGATTTGCCTTGTGTCTGTTAAATCTCCTTTTGACACTTGCTTTAGTTTGTGTTTCTTAGCAATTCTGACATTTGTTTTCCATCGGATTTTTATTTAGTCTTGTTTTTTGTGTCGTTCGGTCAACAACGTTTCGGAAGTTCGCAGTTGGTGTTTAGTGTAAACGCGTTTTATGTTAAAAAAAGTTTTAACTCAAATACTATTTCAATATTAATGTATTTTATAAATTAAAAAGATATTAAATAAACGGCTCTAACGGTAACAGTGTTAACAAGTTATAGAATTTACTAATAAAGAGCAATCGAAGAAAATGCGGCAACAAAATTCTCTTAAATTTTAATTAACGAATATCGGTACAAAACAGAATAAGGAACAATTCTGATAAATTACAAGGAAATTGAAACATTTATAAATAATAGAGATCTACGTACAAAGTAATAGTGTTTGTTAACAAAGTACGAAATAGTTATAATTTTTAAGGAAATTGTTTTAAGTCTTAAAGTATTTTTTTTCTTTTCTGTTTTATTACCAAAAAGTTAAAGGACGTTCAGACAGTGCAAAGAATATTTTTTTCCTTTGTTCTTGGTGTTTATCTTTTACGCCTTTTTGTGTTGTGCTCGTTGTTCTCTTCATTATTCATGTGTGTTACAATTCTTGTTGTTTTTCTTTTGTATTTCTTTTCTTTTGATTTCCTTTTTTGTTTTTGTTCTGTTTGTTATTCTCTAATTATTTGTATGTTTATTTTTATCATGACATTCATTTGTTTTGTTTGTGTTAAAAAACAAAAAAATTATTCGATATTATGTTAATTGTTTATTTCCCTGTGTGTCGATGTTTTTAAAGCAAAAAAAAAACTATTTCCTTTTTGGGAAAATGCCCAAAAATTTTTATGGTAAACGGTTATTTCTTCTAGAAACAATTCGCTTTTTTCTCTGCATGTGTTTTTTTTTTTTTTGTTTTCTCACAATGTGTTTATGTGTTGTGTTTTTCTTATTGTTTGTTTTGATGTGATCTTCGTTGGAATAACATAAAAAAGCAAAAAAAAAATGTAAATAAATCCATTAAAGGGCGTATGGTTAAAAGATATTGCTTGTGCATTAGTTTATGACAAATAAAATGTCAATTGCCTTAGTCTTTTGTAAAATATTAGTCAAGGCTTTAAACATATTAATAAAAGAGAAGAATAAGAATATGACCGAAATATAACAGTTTAAGTGGAGCACATTGACATCTTCAGTCAGGCGGCCCAGACAGTACAACAAATACAACAAATAACTCAGTGAGATGGTACTTAGCTTTATGTGTGTGTGTACGGATGTGCGTGTGTGTAAGAATATGAGCGATGGTGCCATGTTTAAATGTTTGTGTAAGTCTTTGCAAGTAAATCATGCTGGATGCATTCGTTTAAGTGTGGATGGAAAGAAACTGCATGAAAGCGTGAGAAAGAGGGAGTAGAAGAAAACAAGAATAATTTATGTTGTTAGAGTAACTATTGATTTTTTATTTCATAGTTTTGGGTCAGACATTTTCAGTTTTACACGCCACTTGATTTTTGTTTGTTGGGTTTTGTTTTTGTTACGTTTTTCTTTTAATTTTTCTTTTCTCCTAAACGAAAACATTTGGAGCATTGGACGTATGCACGTAGTCAGAGATTTGTTATAACGGTTATTTATGTAATTGAACATTAAATGGAATTAAAAGCAAAGGCTTCTTTCTACATCCACTCTAGACATTCATATTTTCATAGAATTTGTGCGGGTGTTAAAAACGTTAGTATTGTACGCAAACAAAGTGTTGCAGTACGCGAACTATGCTTGGAAGTGAATTTGATTTGCATACAAGAATATTCGGGGAAAACGACGAAAATGCCTGGGGCTGTAAGGAAATTCAAATATGGATTGAAATTTGTGTTGAAAATATAATTACGACAGGCAGAGAATTTGCAATTGCTCCCATCGGTGCAGAAAACATAGTCGCATTGTGCCACACGCGTCTAATACGGAACTATGTGTGTGTACAAATGTAAGTATGTAGTTGTATTTTCGTCCTTAAACTTTTTCCAATTTTTCCTCAGTTCTTCAAACGTTGATAAATCTGCAGATTCTATGGGTGGTGATAACAAAAAGTAGCAGAAAGTCCTATCAAGTGAATGGGTATAAGGCCGAGTATCGATTATGCAGACTTAATAAATTAAGTCAGCACTTGCAAAATTTCCTAAAATCAAAAAAGTTTGCATGCCTCGGCGCGAAACACATTAGAAATAGCGATTATAACGATAAGAGGATTCTTCATCACGAGTTTTGTTTGCTTTTTTGACGTATTTTTTAAATCAGACGTTGGAGTGCTAGAGCATACAGAGTGGAGTTCTCTTTAGAACGTCTTCTTGAAGAAGTGCATACCGCTTAAAAATGTGACTTTTGCTTACAGAAACCTTATTTTATACATATGTAGACATTGTAGTCTGTCTGAAATCTGGCGGTAGCACTACTTTATTTTTCTTTAATGGATTGCTAATGGGTTATCTTCGTTAAAGAAAATAGTCTGAAAGCTCTTATCAGCAATCATGACATCAGCATTGCATGCGTTTCAAATAATCGATTTATTAACCGATTATATTTACATACTTACTCATTTTCGTTCCTTTAAGGCTGTTAGAAAGCACCTCCTCCCTCTTCCTATTACTATTTTCTCGGCTTTGTTTCTATTTCAAGCTTATCAAGCAAGGCGTGCTAAAATTATAACAAGTTCATCAAGCATTGCCGAAACACCGCTCTCTTAGACGTGCATTAAGTGGAAATGAGTCCTACACAAGAGGTGACGCTATCTGACACTCCTATGGTATTGAGTTATTCATATTATGCTACTGAAGGCGAAGCAGTAATCAGGGGGCCTTCTAAACGTAATGTTTGGAGGGAATTGAAGTCTCCTAACTTTATGTGTTTGGCTTATTCTATCCTTTATACGCTAGCACTTAATGTGACCTGCATCTAGCATTTTTGACAATTAGAACAGACTACATACAGGCTACACAAATAGTCCTCAATACACGGGTGGATCCAGACAATTCACATGTGAGCCTTTTTATAGGAGTTCGTGAATGGATAGAAGTGAATAAGAACGTAGAATTTTCTCTGAAAGTAGAACAAGTAATGGCTTTACTAGTGGGGACACTATTTTTCCTCATAGGAATGAACATACATGGTATACGTCTCCTTAGTCAAAAAAACAAAATTCTAAAGAGCTTTTTGTTTCGTCCTATAGTCCAAATATCGATAATACTATTGCATATACCAGAGGCTGAATATATGGTTTAAAATTATTTACCTTAGAAATTTTTTAAAGCTCAAAACACGTAACGTAACGTTCTGCGTTAGTTTAATTCCAAAATAAATATGTTGTGTTGAATAATTGAAAATTAAAACGTACAATAATACAAAATCAACAACAACTCGATCTTTAGATCCCACAAATATTGCGTGGAAAATTAATAAATTGTAGCAATTTTGTTTATCAATTTTTAAATATGTATGCTTATCACACATACAATAGCTATACTCACTCCACTCACTCACTCACTTTGAAATTATGCCGATCGACAAAGTTGTCTTTGCCTATGACTACTACACCAGCCTGCCAGCCAGCCAGCGATATTTAGCAACAAATTAGGAAATAAAAAACACAAAAAAAAAAATGAAAATTAAACGCTGCTAATAAAACAAACATAAAAACAAACGCGTTTTGTTTATTAAACAATTAGAGGACACAGACAGACAGACTCAAAGATTTAAGGAGACAATTGTAATAGAATAAACAGAGGAAGTAAAAAAGAAAAATACTTTAAGTTAAAAGAAAAAAGAAAAAAAAACATAAAAAGAATAACAAATATGTAATATGTACCTGATTAATATTCATACAATATTACTTATAGGTAGAGAAAGAACAAAAAACCTCTTTCAACAAGTTCTGTACGATACTGTGAGTGTCAGTCACAACTGTAAATAGAATAAAATGTTAAGCAACAACATTCAACAAGAAATCGACAAAAATTGAATGAAAATAAACTGTTTGGGATTTAAATTGTTGATTATTTCACATTGGAAACGTTTATAAACAACAGCAAACAAATTGGCTGGCTTAAAAGGCCTTAAATTAAGTAAGCCATGGCTTACGACATTAATTACAACAACAGCAGTAACAACAACAGTAATAACAACAATACAATACCAGCAGACTCCACGTTGACGACAACGACAACAACGAATTTATGTTCAAGAAAACATTTAAATTCACAACGTAAATGGTGTTGTGGCAGCCATGCTGATCACAACAACAACTATAACAACAAAAATAATTTACTCTCGAAACAAAATTCAACAAAATTTAATCATTTATTACAGTTATTACAAAGAAAAGAACAACAACATCAATTATTTACAACGACCTTAGCTAACACACACAGCAATGAAACATATAAGACATCATCTTCGTATACGTCTTCTATTACAACTACTGCTGCTGCTGCTGCTGAGTGTCGTTGTTCGCCTTTTAATAATAAAATCACCACTTCACTCTCCCACTCTAAATTTACCAAAACTCATAACAACAACGAAAATAAAGGAGGTGTTTTACGTTTAATAACCAATACCTTTACAATACCATGTTTACCAAATATAAGAAGAAAAATAAAATCAACATCAACCGCAACCGCAACAACAACTACAGCTACTACAGCTGCAGCTACAAGAACAGAACAATTATCGTCTATTATAACGTGTTGGAGTAACAACAGCAGCCGACGCTTTAAAAGTAACAACAATAATAACAACACCTTTAAATGCACATTGTCGATACGTTTCATTATCTCAGTTTTATATTTAATTTTAACAAACTGTGTTGGCGTTAGTTTGCAATTAAAAAATGGTAAGTACAACAACATTTTATAGTAATAAACAACAAAAACATACTACATTCTATTAGAGATTAAATATTTTGCAATTATCGATTGATGATTACAAGTCATGTTTTTTTTTTTTTTAAATTTAAAAATTCAAAAAAGACATTAGAAAATAACACGAATAATTATAAAAGATTTATACAGCGAACCATAAGCGGCTTTAATAGTTTTATAATGTTTTTAATAATTTTTATTTTGTTATTAAAATGTAGAAATTAAAATATATTGTAGGTATGTATGCATATCGGCTGTTCGATTACAGTTCGATTATAAATTTGATTAAAAATTTCTTTTCTTATAAAAGTGTGTTTTTATTGAAGCAAATATGTATATGTATGTAGAACTCCTTAGTTTTCTTAGCGAAAAATTTATCGAATTACGTTTCCGAGTCTAATAAGGAATTTAAAATTACACCACTACGAGTGTTCTGCTGTAATCAAAACAAATGACAAATTGAAGGTGATTGAATCATAACTTTCCAGCCAATCTCTCTCAGTTTTTGCCATATCATCGCAGGTGTGTGTGTGTGTGTGGCCTGTGATCGTCATGATGGAACACAATACGTTTTCTGTTGATTAATTCCGATATCGCACATAGGTTAGGTTAGGTTACAGGACGTGTACTTGTCAACTGTGACAAGTACAGTACCCGGAGGTCGAATTGACCCATCGCACATATACGAAGCTTGATTTATTACTTCATTCGCGATCAGTTCATCACAATATTATCGTATGTGATTCACTATTTCATTAGCCTCGCAATCATTTGCTTTAGAAATGACTTGATTTCGTTTTCTTTATCTTTATCTTTATTAGAGAAGCGTAAATTAAAATTCTGTTCATAAAATTTTCCTTTTTCTATAGCAGCATCTGGGCTACTTAGGGGTCAGTTTTTTTCAATTTTTTTTCTATAATTTTACCATATCGGGATGCATCATTAATATCAAAATTATCAGATCGAATCCCATCGTTTATTCAGCAACGTGCGACCCATTCTTACCTTTTCTAAAATAGAAAATCAAACTATGACTGTAAAAACATATAACTTTTCACTGTATTATGTGATATTAATGCTTTGTCTGATGCATTGACCATTATCGGAGTGTGATTAGTTGGTTCCAAATAAATTAGTGAACGCATTAGCTTGGGCTACGTAGAGTTCAAAAATCGCAGAATTGATGCTCTTTTGACGGCTTTGCAACTGTGTCAACACATGCATTGTAGAGTCATTTATCGTCGCAGTTGTAACCAAACTTTGCACTACCGTGTGTAATGTTTGCATTTCTTATTCTCTATCCTTGACTTCTGCTTTAAAAAAATTAATTTTCTTTCAAGTAATTTCCTAGTCATGCAGTCAGAGTGTATGTAGCTTGTGTTGTTTGTAGGTTTTGTTTTTCTATGTTCTATTGTTTTCTCTTGTTGTTGTTCATCAACAAGAGCACCAATTATCAATCAGCTAAAAAATGGTCCTCTAATCATTACAGATGAGAATTTGTTTTTTTTTTACATTTCTCAAGTATTATTGGATTTTTGTTCTCTGTATACCTTTTCACAAACTCTTACATACGCCAGTTAATACGCGTTTTTACATCATTACTGCCGTCAACATCATTGGCATCCAAGCCAAGTTCATTAACATGCATTACGCCTTCGAATCGAGTGAAGAATCAACTTCACAAGACGTCTTCTGTACAACAAACAAATTATTTATTATGTGAGTAAAATGTAAATGAAAAAAAAAACAAAAAAAAAAAGAAAAACAAAACGAAAAATAATACAAAAATAATGGTTTACTTCGATTTTTCTGCTTCTCCGTCTTAAATTCTGTACAAATTATTCCACAAAATTTTGTATGCATTTGTTATACATTGTATATACACTTGTTGTCAAAATAATAGCACCGTTTAATCAAATTTTTGCTGCTTGAGTTCACTTGACATTTGGTTTTCAAGTTTGCTTAATACGGTCTGATTTTCGGTAGTCGACGTGTAATGAAACTGTTACAGTTAACTGTAGCAGCATCCCTGTTTTATAATGAAACTGAATTGGCTGTAGAAAAATTTATTAAAGGGTCCGCCAAAAACTCTTTTTTTTTTTTTTTTGAAAATGCCTTAAAAAAAAACTACTGAATATTTTCTCAAATTTCTTTTTTTATTTGAAAGTACAATCCTTCCGGTTAATAATGGAAAATAATTTCATTCAAATGGCTGCCTCGGCTGGCCATGCAGTAGCCTACACGATCGGTCAAAAATTGTGTGCAGCTGTATTTCACCAATGGCTTCACGAATATTGTCCTTTAAAGCGTCAATTGTCTCTGGCTTGTCGGCGTAACACTTATCTTTGACGGCACCCCACAAATAATAGTCCAACGGTGTCAAATCGCAGCTCCGAGGTGGCCAAACGACATCAGCTCTGCGGCTGGTAATGCGATCTTCAAAAACAGGGCGCAAAACATCGAGTGTAGCTTCGGCTGTGTGGCACGTAGCGCCGTCCTGTTGAAACCAAATGTTGCCAATATCCTCCTCTTCAATTTTTGTGAAGAAAAATTCGTTCAACATGGCCCGATCACGATCGCCATTGACTGTAACGGCCACTCCTTGCTCATTTTCGAAGAAAAATGGCCCAACTATGCCTCTGGACCAAAATCCGCACCAAACAGTGACTCTAAGTGCTAAGTGTTACCATTCACGAAATAAGCACTAGTAGAAAAAAAAAAAAACGTTAGATGGCGAACCCGATATTTAAATAAGGAAATCGATTACAATTCTGTTTTTTCTCAGTCTTAATATTTTGATGAAACATTCAAAAACAACAACAACAATATTAAGTTTTTCTTTAAATAAGTTTTTTCTGACTGGGTAAATATTTCTAATTATATACATAAGTACGCGTTTGTTTGTGTGTCAGTGTGTGTGTGTGTGTGTTGTGCCGTTGCAACATCCCTATTATTTTATCTGCTACTGTATATTACAATAACCATGTTATTGTTTATAATACGGTCATGTACTATATATTGTACAAATGTGTATGTGTGTATAATAAATACAACGACAACAATATTCTGCAAGTGGCATCATAGAAATGAGAAATGAAAACAAAATAAAAAATACTACCCTTGAGCGCTCTTTAATGCATTGAATTTTCAATTGTTTGAAAACACGATTTTGTTGTTGTTGTCGTTTATTTTTTATATATTTTTGTTTTCATTTTATTGTTGTTGCTGGTGTGTATATTTGAAAGTATGTGTGTTTGTTTGTATGTGTTTGTTCCGTATTTACTTTATACTTCTGACAATAGGGAAGTTGGCTGCTGCCATTATTGCTACTGCTGAGTAACTCTCTCTCTCTCTCTTTCTTTGTTATTCCTTTTACACAAATACATATTTACAGCAATTGTAAACACTTGTCATTACTTAGATTGTAAACACTTAGGCAAAAGTATGTAAATATGTCTCCCATCTCCCATTGTGTGTGTGTGCGGATTATTTTGGCAAATTTTCGATTAAATTTACTCTCCTTCTCTTCTAAAACTTTTACGCTCTCTCCCTTTCAATCTCTTTAAGACTGTGTTGGTGGTTTTATTTACATGTTGAATCTTTATTTTATTTTATAATAAAATTTCGCCTTTTTGCTGTTGCTCTGTTGTTTTGCTTTCTTCTTTCCCAATTATTATTGTATTGTTTTATTATTGCAGTTGTTGTGGTTGTTGCTGTTGTCTTCTGCATACAGTAGTAGAATGTAGTTGTGGGCGCACAAATATACATACTTTGTCGGTACAACAACATAATTATGGTCTAGTGATTATTATTTAATTAAAAAGTTTAAAACAATTTCAAAAATTAAAAGCGTATAAATTATTTGACTGCTTTAAGAACTTGTGTAATTGGGGGAAATTATGCTGTTTAATAAACTTTTATTTTTTATTTGTTATTGTTGTTGTTGTAGCAGTAGTCTGTGTAATGCGGACATTTTCAGAAAAGTTTTTGCGGGCGTGTAAGCAAATTTGAACGCAAGTAAATTTTAAATTTTAATCAATCAATTAATTAATCTAAGCTTTAGGGCAACACTTTGCATCTGATAATCAAGTTCTTGAAGCTTTCAACAAATCTATATTGGTGTATGAGGGTTGTCTTATTACTGATAGGTAGGTAGAGGTGGCTGCCCATCCTAGAAAAGAAATTTTAGACGGACTCACTTAGGCCGCAATGGGCCCATTGTGCTACCACAGTTATTTACTATCCCCTAGTCTCGAAACCACTCGGAGCTACTGATGAAGCGATTCAGGCTGCCAATGTCAATCCAGATCATCCATGTAGTAAGTACCCAAGTATTTTCTTCTCCTTTGGCAAAGAGCCGGGCATGTACCCAGCAGGTGAGTGACTGTCTCCTCTTCTTCCTCATCTCTGCAGCTTCTGCAGAAGTCGTTAGCAAGGTGTCCAAGACCAAGGCGCCTCGCATGCGTACCCATAATGCAATGCCCCGTAATGACACCGACAACTACACTGAGCGCGCCTCTTTGGAGTTTAAGTAGACTTAATGTGCGCCCATCATCCAGCCTTGGCCAGATTTTACGAGCCGTTCTACCCGTGTCCGAGGCCGCCCACCTGTCGTTGACGGAATCGACGATCGCATTATCAATTATGAGCTTGCAGGTCCTCATAGGGATGCCCAAATTCGAGAACTCATCGGAGAGTTCGATGATCGTGCCCCGCCTGGCAAGTTCATCAGAAACTGATGCAACAGAACATTTTATTTTTATTTTTCGATGCGGTCAATTAATTCGTCTGGAGGTTAAGGAGAGCTTCAGGGCATTGCCTTTAACTCGGTTCTATGCAAAAATGAAAAAAGATTATTTTAAGTTTTTGTATAGAAATGTGTGGGGAAAGACATTGTTGTATAATGAAATGTTAGAGTAAGCCTTTCTCTACTCTGAAGCAGTCTCTATTTAGCTTTATCGATTTAAATGATTTGAGATCTACAGGGTTATGTGATTAAATGAATATCCTTCAAGCAAAATTAAAGACCGAAATTATTTTCTTTTTATTAACAATCTGCTCCAAATCCTATAATTCATGTACAATATTAAATGGCTTAAATTTAATTATACCAACATACATATGTATGTACATACATAGGTATGTGGGATATGTTGTTAAAAGTAATACTAAACAGTCTAAACAGAACCATTTATCAAAGAAATATTATAACAAAGCCATGAATGCCATTCAAAAATAATTTATTTTTTCTGTTTCAATTCAATTTCACAGTTTTGTGTTAAACTTTTTATAAAAATTATAAAATCAGCATCACCATCAATCAGTATCATCAACGTCGCTATTAAATTTCTTAAATTTTCTCTTTGATAAAAAGCGATAAGAAAACTGGTGATGAAAAGCACAAAATAAGAACAAAAAAAGAGACAAAGTAAAACAGAATGGAAAAATTGCAAAAGGAAAAAAGGCATGATGATGACGATGACGATGCCAGTGTCGATGATGATGATGATGATGTCAATAAAATAAATATTTGTGCTCTGCACAGCTCTTTTCTTTTGATGTCCTTTTTCACTATTATTATTACTTTTATTACGATGATGAATCGACGACAACAGCATGATGGAGCACATGTACGTTGCACATCGATGCATGCCACGTAAACACGTCCATATAAAATGTTTTTTTTTCTTTTTGCAATACTTTATTGTACTACAGCAACAACAACACCAACTACATACTTCAGTAATCAAAAAATTCCTTTACTACTCCAAAAAACAAAAAAGTCAGAACAAAAAAAAAAACTATTACAAGGACAACTCACAACTATCGAATGAAAACAACAAAAAAAAAAAAAAAAAGGAAAAGGAAAAAACTAACCAACAAGAACAAGAACAGAAACTCTAAAGTTGTAAAAAAAAACGAATGGCAAGATGATGATGAAAAAAAGAGAACAGAAAGAAAGAAAAAATAAATATAAATTGTTAACATAAACGTGAGAAAAAAAATTTTAAAAAAAGAAGAAAAAAGAAAACAAGAAGAAAAACGGAATAAACTATGTATACATAGTTCCCTGCACATGAAAAATAAAAACTGAAACGAAGAAACGTTTTTCCTTTTTGAATAATACTGTTGTACAGTGTGGTGGCATTAGCACTGAAAGTATTCTCTGCCAATAAATGAATTTTCTTAAATTTTCTTGAATTAAATTATCATCATCGAATGGTCCGTAGCTTCTTATACGATTCACTCAGTGCCAAGAGGCATTAATTTTTGCCAACGTTTCATAATTTAAAATTTGTAAAATGCAAAGCGATCCTTGCTTAGGCTGTGTTTCTCTATCATAGGCAGCTTTCTATTTAATATCGACTCCTTTATTATTGAAGTCGCCGTGGTCTAGTAGGTAGTGTGTTGGCTTATTAGATTGAAGGCCCGAGTTCGAATCCCAGGTCAGACATCGAAACGAAAATATTTCTTCGGCGACTTCCTCTCAGCAGATTTCTGGCAAAAACTCTCAGAGTAAATAAAATTGCCATGAAAAGCTTTTCAATAAATCTGTCGTTCGGCGACGACTTTAAACTGTAGGTCCCGCCACTCATGTTTAAAATTAACACACACAACATGAGTGGTGTGAGAAGCTAGGCCGTAATCCTGACTGAAGGGTTGTAATGGCCAATTATGTATGTATGTATGTCGTTTATTATGAGTATAACTTGTGTAAACGATCTAATTTATTGTGTTTTTATATTTTATCGGTTTAGAAAGAACGCATAAAAAGTCTAAAACTGATTACGAAAATGGTGATTTATACACATATGGCCATTAAAATAGGGACGACCTTTAACTGACGCGAATTTCATG
This sequence comes from Sarcophaga caerulescens, assembly GCA_927399465.1. Taxonomy (NCBI): domain Eukaryota; kingdom Metazoa; phylum Arthropoda; class Insecta; order Diptera; family Sarcophagidae; genus Sarcophaga; species Sarcophaga caerulescens. Next base: position 94,774,344 of record OV656868.1, read on the forward strand.
GCTTTTTTTTGCCAATCGCAAAATTTTGTAATAAAGTTATGTTTTTTTTTTTAATTCTCAATACTGTTTTCTTTTGATATAACAAATTCTGTTAACTTTCAATGTGTTTGCTATTTTTTATGAAAGGTTTTTTAAAATTCTAAGAAAAATTTCTGGCCATTGAAATACTGACGCGTGGAGATTTTTGCAAATTTTGTCATAATATTAACATTTTAAGGTTTGTTATCAAAAATAAATTTAATATTGAGGTAATTACACTTCCGTTTTATACTAATATTATCAATAGATGGGTTGAGCGGAACATAGTACACTGGAGGAGAGAAGGCTCATTCAAAAGCTTCGAGAACAGAAAAAATCGTATAAATTTATAGCTGATGGGCTTGGGCGATCTAAAAATTTCGTTTTTAATGCACTCTAGCCTCAAAAAGTCGTAGCAAAACGTGGTGCAGTGAGAAAAACTAGCACTATTACGAACGATTACATCGCGATGCTAGCTAAGCGAGATCCTTTTAAGTCTTCGAAAGCGATCGCCGTTGAAATAGATAATCAAATATCGACAAGAACTGTTCGGCGTCTTCTATGTGACATTAAACTTCCAGGAAGAATAGCTCGCAAAGTTCCATTGCTTAGAAAAAAATATTTGCAGAAGAGGCAACAGTTTGCACAAAATCTCAAGATATGGTGTGGATCAGACGGTATCAAAAACTGGCATAATATTTTCTGGAGCAATGAAACCAAGATAAATTTATTTGTAAATAATGCATTTTGTAAATATTATGCCAGTTTTTGAAATTTTGCGATTGGCAAAAAAAGACATAAAATTCGCGTCAGTAAAAGGTCGTCCCTATTTTAATGGCCATATGTGTATGTAGCCACTTTTCAAGCATTACAGATTGATTACAGGTCGTCCTAATCGACTCGAGCTATTTGTAAGGAATTGGTAAGATTATAAAGGCATATTAAAAAAGTATTCAGGCCTGCATAGCATCGCAATGTACGAACAGCCAAAAATATCACTATTGGAGAAAGTGTGGCGGACAATTCAAATTAAGCGATTAAATGACGTTCTCTGTAATTTGGGACTATTTTACGGTGTATTATGGCAACATTTCGCATTTAGATGTGTACATATCTCCATCTATGTATATGAAGTTCAGTTCATGCAACAATTAACGCAAACTAACCATTCGTAACGCTGTAACGATTGGACACCGTTAGTCAATTTTTTCTAGGATTACGTCAAAGACCGTGGCTATCCGGATAGCTCCCTAATGTTGGAGCCTTTGTAAACTATTCAACATTCGCCAAGTTATAGCCAGTATACCGCCCCGAAATGTGCGATAAAGTGATCATAAACTATTACATAACTGGGGTGGGGTGGGTTGTGCATATTTTTTTGCCTTTATAATCCTCCTCCAACTGAAGCTGGCAGAATAAACAATTCTCATCCAACCAACGATGTCAATTTCATTGCGCTTTTAAGCTTTTTTGTTCTTTTTTTTTTACTAAACTTTTGCTCAGAGTGTGTATTTGTCGATATTTACGGTGTGTATGTATGACGACTGTTACTAGCTACCGAAAAAGGCAAAAATGTAATAGTTGTGCATACATGGCAGCAACTATAGAAAATGTATGTATTTTTGAGAGGATGTAGTATGTGTCGATGCATGTATGTATGTCTACTACTGCCACTAAACGTGTGTATGTACTTCATGAGAAGAGCTCATAATGATGCCGAAGCATATTCATAAAGATGCATCCTTCATATCATTGTCAACCCGTTTAAAAACTAAAAAAGGACGTGCGAATAAAAAATTAGAAAAAATTTGAATTTTTTTTTCTTGCTATTGCACACAGTACGGTAACGGCAAAAATACTTTTTATAACGGTGAACAAAAAAAATAAAAACGGTGAATATCAAAAAGAATTCTAACTAGTAAAAGTGAGATGAGATACTTTTTCTCATTTTTTTTTTTTGTTTGTTTGTTTGACAAAAACACGAATTTTAGCAACACTTTAAAGTCTCTCAATTTAGTTGTGGCAAATTTGTATACACTTGACGCGAGATGTGTTACGAAAAACTATTTCCAAAACTAAGAAAACTCTTTAGGAACAGTAGTTTGTTTTTTTGGAATGCAGCCAGACACCCATAGCTGCCAGATAAATGAAGCATCAAATCGTCAAATATTTGAGAAAAAAAATCGTCAAAATCGTCAAAGACGTTCATTGAAATCGTCAAAAAAATCGTCAGAAAAAATAAATAAATAAATTGAAAGGTTTTTAAAAACAAAAACATATAAAGTCAATGTTATACCCATGTGTGGTGTAAATATTAGGGATTCAGAAGATCTTAACGTTATGGGCATGAAAATTCAGTGCGATGTTCGCTGGAATCGACACATTGTTCAGTGCCTTGGTTACTTAATAAATGTGCAATAAATACTTCACTTCATCTGATCTACTTACCATTTATAACCGACCGAGAGTGGAATACAACTCTCATGTATGATTGGTTCTTAACGTATATTTTGAGGCTTCTCGACCGTTTACAGGAGAGGCCGTAGTAGCTCTTTAATTACGATAGTGTGTCCAACTCAATTGATTCATTGGATCATCGTTGCAATGTGGCTTGTGTTTCACTGTTCGTTCTATCGCTACTACAACGGATATTGCTCGAGCTAAATAAGGGGACTTGTTTATGAAGACAAAGTTCGTTTGTTAGACGGACTATTCGTATGTGGAACTCCCTTCCTGCACAGATCTTTCCTGTTACTCATGGTATAAAAATATTCAAACCTAGAGCCCATAAACACTGCTCCCTCTTTCCTCCTTTCTATAATATATTTTCCTAGTTCCAAACACAATGCCTTCCCCTGAGTGCTAGTCGTATTAAAAAAAATAATGGCACTTTTCCAAGGTCTTCCTAGGGTAATATTAGAAGCTATAATCGAATTTTTAAAATTATCTGCAACGGCAAATAATAAATTATGCTCAACTACGATTTTATTTAGGAGTTGTAATATTTTGGCTTTTGAGGGATTAAAAAGGCATAAAATACAGAAAAATCATCACAGGTATTCGAAAATAACTTAAAAATATAATACTTTACTCCTTATTATTACTAGCATAAATTTCCAACAGTAACAACTGTAAAGCAAATACAAAGCTTAAAGTGTCTTTTAATGTCCTGAAGTAAAGAAAATGATGTAAATTTTTAATTTCTAGAAATCGTCAAAATAAGGGCATAAAAAGTCATGTCGTCAATATGATATTTTTGGAGCTCAAAATCGTCAAAATGACGATAAATCGTCAAATCTGGCAGCTATACAGACACCACTGCATGCAATTAAAAGTATTGTGAATCCTTTACTTACTTGCTTACTGAATTGGTCACTATAACCTGTCAGTTATGACGACTTTACTAAAAACTCACCATCTGTAACCGATGGAAAACAGATTACAACTCTCATGTATGGATTGCCACTTGTTGTGTTTAACGAAACTGTTTCTCATTTCTTTCATTTCCATTTTCTCTCAAACTGTTTCCTTAGTTCGAACACAATATAGAAGATAACGTGCTTAACATATCCATAGCATGTGTAGCTTTTAGTAACGTGATTGATATTAGCAGACGCTGCATTGTGACTTGTTTAAGGTCGTATAATTTAGCTGAAATGCCTGTTAGTGGTCTCGTTGCCAGTTAACTTAGATAGTTTTGGAATTTGTATTATTTAACCAAGAAGTTTAGTCTCAAAATCGTTCGGATTTAGAATTTTATTATCCTCATGCCTTTCAAATACTGCAACATTGTGCATATGTATGTATGTGTGCGACAGTCCGTCACTCTTTTAATCAACTTACCAACATTTTCTCTGTAACGGTCTGGAAAAACGAGAAAAAAATCATTTCTAAAGATATTATTGAAGGCAGTAAAAAAAAGTGAAACTTTTTTTAAGGATCCTCTTACGTCTTACCAAATAGTACTTTTACAAAGTACGTATAAACACTCACGCATGCTTTTGTTAAGAGGCTGCCAACATTGTTCCCTCTTCCCTATACCTCCCCGCCCATTTGTATTTGTGCCTTTTAGCAGTTGTTTTCAACTTCTTCTTGAGCTTCTTTTATTCGTTTGTGTTTTTTTTTTCTTTCTTTCTTTGTATTGCACTTTCTCAATGCCTTTGAGATTTTTGTATGTTTTGAATAATGATAGCAAAAATAGAAGAAGAAGAAAAACCAGAAGCAGAAGAAAATTTTATATGAAAAGGGTAAAAGAAAATTCAAAGAACTTCTCTGGAAAATTGGTGCAATGTCAATGACGATAAATGAAATAAAAAAAAAAATTATAAACGAAACGAAAAATAGAAAATTTTTTATAGAAAATAAATGCTTTGGTATTCATATCCATATGTACATACATATGTTAGTTAGATGAAAGGAAAAAAAATAAAATTTATAGTTCCTATGTTTGTTTTCTCTCTATTACTAGGAAGAAAGGAGAGGTTAAGCTGAAGCAGAAAAAGAGGAAGAAAGAGAGAGAGAGAGAATTTCCTTTAGAAACATTCCAAACTGCTTAGTTTAGTTTAGTTTTCCTTTTCTTTTGTGTTCGTTTGTGTTTTTTTTTCCATTCTTTCTGTTCCTTTGCTTATTTGTTTGTATGTTCAAATGAATTGAATTTTAAACGTTCTTATTGAAGCATATTAAATTGTAATTTCTTCTTCTTTATGGCTATCTTTGCACCACCACCTTTACCCTTTACGCCCACCACTGTTGCTCTCTCAATGTCATCTCAATGCTGTGTCCTTAACATCTACTTGTTCCATCGGATCTCTCTTCAAGTGTGTCTTTTTTACTTCCTTTGGCTTTGTACACAACGTTGCGTATTATTTTTATTTTTTTTTTTGTATACTTTTTTTCTTTTTATTTTCTTTATTTTTTTGTACTTGAATTCCATAGCATTGAATTGCTTTTTTATAATCCTGTGTCACCCCACAAAGTAAAGCATTGGTCCTTTTTAATTTTATTTTTATCGCTTATTACGTTAAAACCATCCTTTTTTGTAATGATGGTCGTCGTCTTATGCGAGAAGAGTGTATTTAGAGTTAGTCAGTGCACTTATCTTTTAGGTACATAAACGTACATACTTCTCGTACTTCTCGTACTTGTTTTCATTCGTTCATTCATTCATTTATTTAGTGTTTCAATCTTCCCATTCATTCATTCGTTTTGCTATAAAAATTCTTCGGTTAGTTTTATTTTGATTTTTATCGTTAATTTTATTTCATTAGAAATGTTTTTTTTTTGTTTTATCGTCTTTTCTCTTTTCTTTTTTTTTTCTTGGTAATGTTTTATTAAGTGAGTCCTTTTTTGTTGTTGTTGCTTTTGTATCTATGCTGTCATGCTGTCATTATTATTTTCTATAAATTATGCAGAAAATAAAATGATGACTTTGGTCATCTCTGATCCAACGGCAGCAGCAGGCCACAATAGCTCCTCATCTCTGCGACTTCTTTCATTGATATTTATCATGACTATTTTCCTTTTAATTACTGCAAAATAATAGTGGGTTTAAAGGACTCACCACACACACACACACATACATACAATCACGAGCGATTGTCAGGGACAAAGTAAAAGTAGTTTTCATTTCATTTCAGTTTTTTTTTTTTTTTTTTTTTTTTGTTCATCCTTTTCATCAGTTTTTTATTTGACGAGCATTTAATAGAGCTTTAGTAGATACAAGCTCTTCTTTACGGCTTTTAATTTGCTAATGATGATAGGTGATAAGAATGGTGGATGGTGTGTGGTGTGTGGTGTGTTTAGGAAAGGATTTAGATTTTAATTGCGTAATCTAATGTGAAATTGGCATCAGAGATCAGCAACGAGTATTCAAAACGATGCGTAGATTCGAGTCATACTTATAATTTCAGATACTTATACGCATTCATACTTATTTTAATATCATACTCATACTACTCATATTCAAAGTTAGAAATACTCATCGTACTCATACTTAACAATACGCACGATGTTGTTGATTTCGACTCTCCATGATTCAACATATACACGAAGCACAAAATAAGTATAATTCTAGTACGAACACCACAATACTCGCTAGAAGGTTGTGTGTTTGCTTTGCTTGCTGTCTTTGTCTTTTCTTTTTTTCTTCTTTTGTAAATGCAACAATAACTACTACTGTAAATTTTGATGAATGATTCAAGTGACTCGAATCATTCGTAAGTATTATAAGTATTTTTTTAAATTTATGAATCTGCATGAGTAGGCGTATGAATCAAACAATGAATCGAATGTTGTGAGTTTGATGTCAACGTTGTACTCATACTCATTGCAACCTATAGTTATAAATCAATATTGTAGCGAGTACGAATGAATCAGAGTAGTTGAATTTTAATACTCTTGACTCACTCAAACTCAAAATTTCATAAGTACCTATGAGTAGCGAAAATACGATTCATTGCTGATCTCTGATTGGCATGTGGCTTAAATACATAGATACTAAGTGAATAAGCTTAAGTCTTAGTTTAAATTAGCTTTGTCCAGCGATATTCCGCGATTTTTTTTAGATTTTTGGATATCAAGTCCAACATTGTGCGCTAGTCCTGCTAAGGTAAGCTTTAACTAAAGGTGTTAAATCGCACGATCTAGGCGGCCAATTGACCGGTCCCGAACGTGAAATAAAATGTTCACCGAACTCGCCTCTCAATAAGTCCATTGTTACGCGTGCTGTGTGTCATGTGGCACCGTCTTGTTGAAACCACATGTCATGCAAGTCAATCTCTTGCATTTTGGGCAAAAAAAGTTGGATATCATCTCACGGTAGCGCTCACGATTCACAGTTACGTTACGATTTGAAGCATCTTTGAAGAAGAAGCGTTGTTCGTTTGTAAGACGATTCATGGTTAAATTATAGACCAAACTGACGATGTTTGACAGTGAAACAAAACACGAAACGTGCGTGAGCTGTTTAAACCAGTGTTGCCAAAAAGATAATAGCTAAAAAATCACCCTTTACAATAAAGACTTTAACAAAAAACAAATTAAAAAAAAAAAAAAAACAAAAATACTTGTGTTCACTAAATGGCTTTAACATCTGTCCAATAGCCAGACGCAGGCAATCAACGTAAAATATCCACTGCCAGAGTCAGTGAGAATAAGAAGAGGAAGAAACAAAGAAAAAACTGCTAAACATGATCTGCTTCTGCTGCTTATAATTCACGGCGATTTATACTTCTTGTTCTTCTTATAGCCACTTAGTTAGCTGCTTGGTCGGCTGGTAGATTGTTTAGTTGCTTGTTGTTGGTCTTGTTATTCCACGGCTTATCACTTATCGTAATCTTGTAATTACTTGTGTACGTACCATAACAAAATACGAGGGGGAATATTTTATTCTGCACACAGCGATCCTCATCTAAGCGTGGAGCTAACGAACATTATATGTTTTGACTTAAAGTGTAATTAACAAGAGATTACAGCCTTAACTGGAGCTCTAAGCGCATGCATCTTTAGCACGATTAGCTAGCCAGCCAGCTTGCCATCTAACTAACTATTGTTGGCTATTAAGTCAGTAAATGGCATGTGGAATGTTTAATAATAATGATTACATTAAGGAACGAAATTCTGGCTTACAGACTAGCTGGCTGGCTCGTTGACTAACACCGCATTAAAGTCAATTGTTTGTTAATCATCACCATTTGTTTTATTGTAAAATGAAATATTTGTTCACAATTTAATTAAAAAAATATGTATGTATTGTTGTGCGCGTGTAATATATTGAAAAAAATCAACAATTATGGAAATAAATCGATAATCATAATGATTAGAAGGCATGAAATCGAAAAAAAAAACAAAAACAAAAACTAACAGATGCTGTTCGCATAAACAACGTTGCTATTTAATCTAATTATACACTTAAATACGTTGTAAAAACGAACAGCTTTCTGATCTCCTTTGAGATCTAGAAAATTTTGAATCGTTCTGTTTGTATAATTTGGCAATTTGTTTATTTCATTTCAAATCTTGTGAATTACACGCTAAGGCTCAGTTGCAAATGTTATCAACTTCTCGACGTGAGTTATATTCAATTTAGCCGAAAATTTCATTTGAATTTATGTTAACAAATCTTTTTATTCTTCTCTTGAGGCTCACTTATGGACGACAACGAAACTCCGTTTAGTATAAATTGGTATTACAGATAGGGATGCACATCGATGTTAAAAAACATCGGTGATAAAATATCGATACATCGATGTTTTTCGATGTTTTATTTTCATATAAATAAATACCAAAAAAATATTATTTAAAAGACAAACTCAGTTTTTGGACAAAAAATATTTAATAATTCATTTTATTTAAGGAGTGCGCACGAAAAAAACTGGACTTACACTTTTCGTTATAGAAATAAAACTAAGAGGCGGATTTTTTTCGTTTTATATTTTAATTAAAGTAAATAATATTTGAATTCTTTTGTGTATAAAATTTTTTCTGACAAAGGTCTCAGAGCATCCAACTTTTTGAGACACTTTTCTTCCAGACATGTTAGGGTGTTTTTTGAAAAATACGTATTATTTTACTGGCTTTGTTTTGGTCGGCAAATCCTTTTTTTTCTTCCACTTCCACGCTTTCTCTCAATACTCAAAGACGCCTTATATTGTTTTATTCTTACCTTAGAAACTGTTTTTTGGTTAACACCTGCGAGCCTAGCAATCGTTTTTTGTAAGCGGCGCGGTTTTTCATTGAAAATTTCAATTATTTTTTTTACGACATTCTTGTTGGGTGCTTATTTTCAAAAAACTAATTTTGCTATTGCAATGAGATTTAGCACGTGGATTTTGAAACAGATGACTAACAAAAACAATGTAACGGTATTCATTTTTTTCAATTATGATAAAAGTTATAAGCTTAAAAGTAGGCCCATTTTTTTGTGCGCACTCCTTATTATAAAAAGTAAAACAAAACAGCCTCATATGTTAAAAAAGTGTATATTATTTAAAGGAATAACTAAGTTTTTTGACAAAAATTATTTAATAATTCATTTCATTTATTATAAAAAGCAAAACAAAACAACCTCATAGGCTAAAATCGTCAATAACAACGAGTTTAATGTAGAGAACTCAAATAAACACAACCCTTAAAGCACATCAGCATAAGCCGATGTATCATTATTAAACGCCGATGTATCGTCCATAAAAACATCGAAATTTATGTGTAAAACATCGATGTTTCGATAACATCGATGTATCGTTTGCATCCCTAATTACAGACGGCGAAGTCACTGTAGTTTAGTAGGTAGTTTGTTGGTTTGTTGGACGTAAGGCCGCAGTTTAAATCCGAGTCCCGACATCGCGAAAAAAACTAACATTTTCTGAAAAATCTGTCGTTCGTAATCGACTTGATACTGTTAAACTGTAAACAAAATAACTTATGGTTACAGCTATTACAATTATACGATGATTGGATATGTAAATCGGAAAATTTCATCGTATTTGCTTTATCTTACTGATGCTGGTGTAATCGCTATATCGTACTCCTTTGCTGGTCTTAAAAATAGTGCAATTCGGTTCCGAGTATTATTGAGTAATGCAATGAGTGTAAACATAACAAACAAGAGAGCAACTACATATGCCATTTAGCGCCGAATCATGTTTACAGTTACATTATTTTGTTACTTTTAGAAGATTAATGCTTGCGACCGTTTCCGTTTGAAATCTTCTTATGCGTAACACTGTTATGCTCCCCTTTAATTTCTTTCAGTGTGTCTTTTTAATATATGTACTGCAGTCTGCAGAGACAGATTTTTTAAAAGCCTTCATCGTTTTATCGTTTGTCAATTGATCGTTTTTTTTTTGTTTCTTCTCTATGTTTTGTTTTCGTTTTCTGAAAATCATTATAAAAAAGAAGATGAAGAAGAGGAGGAGGAGATCTTGTTTGTATTTGGTGTGGTTTTTGGTTGGTTTAGTTGGTCGTTTCACCAACGCAAGGTGTATTTTGAATTTGAAAAACCTATCACAGGTAAAATGGTGTTTTAAGTGAATTTTGGAAATTTAATATGTGAACCTTAAAAGTCTTTATTTTTGTTTGTTTTTTTTTTTTTTTCTTCTCTCATTTTTTGGAGCTGAAACTAGAAGCGGAGATTTCAATGGAATTGTTAAGTTAAAGCGAAAAATAAATGCAGGAAACAACAAAAATAATAACATAAATAAAAATAATTAACAAGGCAGACAGGCAGTATATCTAATAAGTAAAGAAGATCAAAGATGATAACGAGAAAAAGAATAAAAAGGACAAGAATTTTTAGCAGCTTTGAAAAATTTAAACTTGAAACTTTCCATTATGTCGTCTAATGTTCGAAACTCATTATTACTTTTAATTAGAATTAAAAGGTGGTCACTTCGAAGGAGTAGGAGAAGAGACTGTCACTGTTACTTAATGTTTCCCTGCCCATCACATTCGAGTACGCGGTTCATTATACTAGAAATACTATTTTTGATATCCATGAGGGAATTAATTAAACTAGAGGTCTCTGTCAACAGGCGTATACTGTCGCCTTTTTATAATTTCATTGTGGATTGTGGTCATAGCACAATGGACCTAATAATTGGACTAAGCAGGATTTTTATGTGTGATGTAACCTAATCTAATCTAATCACCCAATAAAAGTTTAGATTGTTTCAAAACTATTTAACTTCAGATGAGTTTCCGTCCCTCTTCTTCTTACCTTTCGTCAAACCTACTCTTTCAAACATATCTTCTCACTCCACAAAAAGTTATTGGTGTGGTACATTACCTTCTCGTAAGCCCATCTATCGCTGGTCATTGCCACGAATTTCCACAGGAGCTAGGATCCAATAAGAGAGTTATAGAATTTCTCCTGTCTAATATCATGCGTGCGATATGTCTATTTTAACTCTGTACTATGCTGCAATATATCCAAAACTACTTAAATCAAAGACGTTAATAATTTTCTAATAGTTTTTTTTTTTGGGACAAGATTTCTAATGTTTTTTCCAAACTTTTTTCTTATTGGTCCCGATCTTCATGTCTTCATGTCTTTTTTTTTTGTGCACTGTTCATATAATCATGATATTGTGTCAAAGAATTTTGACTAAGAAAAAAAAAAAAAAATAAAAGAACTGAATCGAACAGAAATTTTACCTTTACAAAACTTTTTATTCTCTCACCTTCGGCTTTTAAAACTCCAGCTGTCTTTTCGCTCCATAGTCTGGAGTAGAGAGTGTGTTGCACTAAATAGAATCTTGTTATTTGGAAAATTAATGTTGCCACAAGTTAAACGAACCGTAGGAAGTTAAAATACAAAAAAAGGAAAAAAAATTCTATAAAAAGAACAACGTCACACCTTCCTTTTTGGTGTTCTGCAAATACAACACAAAAATATAATAAACCAAGTTTTAAAAACGAAATGAAAGATAAATTTGTGAGTTAAAAATCCAACAAATAAAAATGACTTCTACGTACCCGTTTATGTTCGCCACGGACAACACGTTCTTCTTCTTATTTTCCATTCTTATTCTTTTTTGGATCTTTTTTTGTGATGCTCACACATGTAACTCAATAGGGTGCCCCCAAAACAGAAATGTATCGCATAGTATCGTATCGTAACGCCGTAACAAAAGCCAAACAAAGCAACCGGAGTATAAAATTAAACAACTTGCAGGTAATCAAATGAATGATTTCTTAATTCAAAAAAAAAAAAAAAAAAAATATACATTCATAACCATGGCTATTAGTTGAACTTGAAAGTAACACGCTTCATGTCAGAACAGAATACAGGTCAGTGTTGCAAAATTGAAATTATGAAATGGTACTGAACTGTAACTGAAAAGGTACTTTTTCGCATCAAATGGTGCTTTTGTAAAAAAATACATACATACATAATTGGTCATTACAACCCTTCAACCAGGATTATGACCTAGCTTTCCACACCACTTATTTTGTGTGTGTTAATTTAATGCATGAGTGACGGGACTTACTGTTAAAACTCGACTCCGAACTAGAGATTTGTGAGAAATTTTTCATGGGAATTTTATTTATTAACACAGTTTTTGACAGAATGAGGTCACCGATGAAATAATTTGTTCATTTTTCGTTTTCTTGGAGATGTCTGACATGGGGTTTGACTCGTGGGCTCACGTCTAGTAAGCCTGCACACTACCTACTAGACTATTTATTTATTTATATTTAATACACGTACGGAACGGAACAGAAAAACTAACGACTTATACGTGTTCCTCACATATAAAACAAGAACTGATGATTTTAAACGTAACAAAACGTAAAAGTCCCGTTTAGTCAAACGTCGACGGAACCTAAAGGAACATACATACGTTCGTTTTCAACATACGAAGAGCAGTGTAAATGCTTATCGAAATTACATTACAGTTCGGCAAGAGTTCTCATTGTTGTTCGTATTCTAAAAACAAACATACGTTCCGTGGACGTTTGGCTAACCGTGGCTAAAGATTAATTCTAGCTTTAGCATTACGTTGCTAATACATTAATAGTTCAGAAGCGCTAGACATAAAATATGTAATAATAAAAGTACTGAAAGCGTTGAGGGGGTACTGCGGTATTATTGAAATGGAAAAGTACTGAAAAAAGTACTAAAGTACTGAATTTTTCAACACTGATACTGGTATTACTTCAGGAAAATGTTGCCAACGATTTAATTGCCACTGCAAATACTATCACTTGGTTGTTTGCAAGCAACAAGATATGGACGTTTTTTTAACGCACCATAATTAAAAATGTTACCAATGTCCACCGTTATTACAGTCGTGTAGAGACAGATGATCTTTTCTACTGCTCTCACTCTATATAGGGTTGCTTATTGCTTTTGTTGCTTTTTTACCGTGCTTTTTTACCGTGCAAAACCAGCCTTTGCTAATGTTTTTTTTTTTTATTTTTTTATCGTAAATGTTTAATGATTGTTTACTTTAACTGTTCTGTCGTCTGATAGTGGTGCTGTTCTAACAACACGAAAATGTTGAAAAAAGAAACCTTTTAACAGATAAGGACTGACTCTTATTATTATAACTTTAACAACAACGCATACCCATGAATATATATATACACACACACACATACATACATACATACATACAGTAATACCAGCTTCAGAAAGAACAACAACAACAAAATGAAGTTGTATTGAAATTGAAATCTAAAACCAAAATCGCTTATGGCATTGAAAGAAAATATAGTTTAAGAAAGCAACAAAAATAAGACAAAAACAAAACAAAAGAGTAAAACAAGGGAAAATAATACTCAAAAAAAACAATAAAAATTTAAAGAGTTAAAGTTTAAGAATTGAAAATAACAATAACAACAGCAATAGCAACAGCAATAGCCATAATAGTAAAACGGTTGTTATTTTTGTTAAAATTCAAAATACAAACCACAACAAAACCATTACAACAACTAAAGGGTCCGCCAAATAACTTTTTTTTTTTTTTGAAAATGCTTTAAAAAAACTTCCGCTTAATAATGGAAAATCCTTCCTGTTAATAATGGAAAATAATTTCATTCAAATGGCTGCCTCGGCTGGCCATGAAGTAGCCTACACGATCGGTCCAATTTTTAAGCACATTATCGATTGTGTGCAGCTGTATTTCACCAATGGCTTCACGAATATTGTCCTTTAAAGCGTCAATTGTCTCTGGCTTGTCGGCGTAACACTTATCTTTGACGGCATCCCACAAATAATTGTCCAACGGTGTCAAATCGCAGCTCCGACGTGGCCAAACGACATCAGCTCTGCGGCTGATAATGCGATCTTCTAAAACAGGGCGCAAAACATCGAGTGTAGCTTCGGCTGTGTGGCACGTAGCGTCGTCCTGTTGAAACCAAATGTTGCCAATATCCTCCTCTTCAATTTTAGTGAACAAAAATTCGTTCAACATGGCCCAATAACGATCGCCATTGATTGTAACGGCCACTCCTTGCTCATTTTCGAAGAAAAATGGCCCAATTATGCCTCTGGACCAAAATCCGCACCAAACAGTGGCTCGTTTTGGGTGCGTCGGCTTTTCAATGTATGCGTGCGGGTTTTTTGTGCCCCAAATGCGACAATTTTGCTTGTTTATGTACCCGCCAAGATCAAAATGAGCTTCATCTGAAAAGATGATTTTTTTTTTTTTTTTGCCAAAATCGGCATCTTCTGTATGTCGATCGCAGGCAATATTTCCCAGCGTTGTTCAAGCGTATACACAACCACCATATTCGTCCAGCGGAAGGATAAAACTAATTACCTATCTGTCAAATCAGACATAAGCTAAGTGTTACCATTCACGAAATAAGCGCTAGTTGAAAAAAAAAACGTTAGATGGCGGATCCGATACTACACTACTGCACGCTTTCCATATAACAGCACTTCCCCCTCTTCATTTCTTTTTCCATCAAAGAATTTTCTTTCTTTCTATGCTGTTCTACACTCCTTTTAATGAAATTGAAGCAGGCGTAATAAAAACAAAAAAAAAAACAAAACAATTTTAAATCCCGCAACATCGTAAAAGTAAATGTAAACGTTATTGCTGTGGTTGTTGTAGTTGTCGTTTTAGATGATTTTTTATTGTTTTATTTGCTGTGTTGTGTTGTGTTTTGTTTTCTTCAATTCGGTCATGAAACTGGAGTATTGTAGTAGTGCAACAATGACAGCAACAACAATATAAACTCCTGCTCATAATAACATTTATTTTGTTTTTGCTTCTGCTTTTGCTCTCCAACCAAATGAACATGAGCCGGTTATATTTTCTTACTTTTTATAGTTTTTATTTCTCTTAAATAAATACGTGAGTGTGTATGTGTGTGTGTGTGTGCCTGCCTACTTGCCTGTGCTTCAGGCAAAGTTAACACACCATTGTACTAACGAAACCGCAATAATACCCACCACTATCTGCATCAACACCAACCAGCATTATCCAATATAATGATGTTGCTGGGGATGGTAATATTGTTGATCATTATCATCATCGTTTGCACCAACAACCCAAGCTCAGAGAGCAGATAAGGCACAACGAAAATGTCTTGTTAGCTAGCACGGTAAGGAGGCAGCCAGGAAGACAGATATCATCGTATATTAAATAGTTGTGGCAACAGCAGGCAGTCAACCGAAATTTTGAAAAAGACAAAATGAAATAAAGAAACCAGGCAGTGCAAATGCCCAAAATTGAAGTGGAGAGAGAGAGGTGCTATGAAAATGGCAAAAGAGCAAAACATGAAGAGACATAATTTTAAATATCCCATCCAATATTAGAATAGAATGTTAGAGTATTGAGTGAGATTCATTCCACTTATATCCCCGAATATATTTACGTATGCAAACAGACCGATTACGCAGCTGTCTTTTTCGATATCTCATTATCGATTTGACTGAAATGAAGAAGGTACACTGTCGTGCATTACTCTTCGTTTGCTGGATGGTAGTGTAAAAGCAGCAGCTAAATCTATTCAATGATTATTGGGTCTAATCTGTCCTATGTAGTTGTTTTCTCCTGGTGTTACTGCCCTCAATAAATATTGAACAATAAAATTCATTGATAATATGGGAATTTCTGTTCTAAACATCCCTTGCGAAACTACCATTTCAAATCCTAATTGCTTCCATCTCGATTATTTGCTGCACAATGCAATGCACAGTACTTGCAGCAATAACATAAAACACTCTATCTGCCATTTTTTTTCTGGTAAAACTAGCACTCAGGGGATGGCTCCTACTCATGCAGTGCATTGTGCAGGTTTAGGAAAATAGGTTATAGGAAGGTGGAAAGAGGGAGTAGTGTTTGTGGACATTTGATTTAAACTTACCAATATCGTAACTGACGGGAAAACCTTCCACAGGAAGATCATTCCACAAACGGGCAGTGCGGGCAAAAAATGAATTTTCCCTGTAATGCATTGTGCGGTTCACTGGACAATCAACCACAAAAGGAGGTGCTCCGCGAGAAGTACGGGTACCACGTAAAAATATGTGATTATCGGGAACCAAGCCCCTTATCTCTCGAGAACACCTCCCTAATCAATAGTGTTGGATACCCTACTGTCATTAATAAGCACCTTCGCCCTCTCCTGTACGCGGTCGAGAAGCTTCAAAATAGACTTTGAAGCACCGGCCCATACTTGAGAGTTGTACTCCATCCGAGGTCGGATAAAGGTCTTGCAAATAGTAAGAAGGCCGGATGGAGTGAAGTATTTTCTGCACCTTTTTAAAAAACCAAGGCACTTGAATGCTTCCTTCGACACTCGAAAAATGTGATCGTTCCAACGAGCATCACAACTAATTCTCATGCCCAGAACATCAAGAGCATCCGCCTCCTCAATATTTACATTACCCAAAGATACAGATGACAGAACACCAGCACCAGCATCACGCCGGTGTGTCAAAAAGCAATATCGGGTCTTAAAATCGCGTATTAAAATCGACCCTGTTCGGGCGGCCCCACTCAGAGATTGTTATCAGGTCATTTGTGAGTGCGTATATTGTTGAATCTGGACGCTCTTCTATACTATCTGGGGATTTTCAGGCTGTAAGTGATATTTGATAAGAAAAATAATTCTTGGGAAGCCATTTTATTCTATACTATTATTTTATTCAAAACAAAAGCTAAGAAGACAAATGAATTAAATATCTAGTTAAAATCAGAAAAAATGCTTCATTTTTTTAAAAATTATTTTTAAAACTTTTTTTCTTCTCAAAAAACAACAAAAACTCATTTAGAAATCAATAAAACTAATAAGCCAACGCCATAACTAACACTTTTTTAACAAACTAGAAAATAAATAAAAAAAAAATAAATAAAAAAAAAATAAATAAAAATAAAAAGTCAAATTTAATTTAGAAACATAGAAAAAAAAATATTCATGATTAGAGAATAGAAAATTTAAAACACGTTATGATGCGTTGTCGATGTCGATGATGGTCGGTTATCATCAAACAGATTTAAATTTGAATACTCGCTCGCTCGCTCGTTATCAAATTCAAAACCTAAAGCTAAACTATTGACCACAGAAAATGGATTTTTTTTATTTTTATTTCGAAATGCGATCAACGGACGGACGAATCGATATCATGATGATCTTCTGATGGCAGATGAAAAGTAAATTTATATAAAAATTATTCAAAAATCGTTGAATCGCATTATTTTTAAGCGTTTATTTTATTTTATTAATAATTTAACACTTGTTAAATTGTTTAAAAACAAAAACAAAAAAAATAAACACATAACCACACCATACCACAAGATTTGCATAATTTTTTCATAAACAAATTAAACCGTTAATAATAAAAAAACCGAAATAAAATTTAAAAAAATAAATAATAAACCAAAACAGAAATAAAAATAAAAATAAACAAAAAAATTAAAAACAAAAAAAACAAAAATATTCAAAAACTAAATTAACGCGTGTGTAATTGACAGTATCGTAACGAATTTGAATAGGCATTTTGGAAATCTAATTGTAGCCGTCGTAGTCTAGAAGAAATCAGACATTAAACGAAAAAAATTAAATGGAAGAAAATGTATCTTTGGCGACTTCCTCTCAGTAGTGTTCTGACCAAAACTCTGGAGAGTAAATAAAATCGCAATGAAAAGTTTTTCAAAAAATCTGAAGTCGGCTTTAAATTATAGGTCCCACCACTTGTGGATAAAATTAACACACGCAACATAAGTTTGTTTGAAAGGGAGTTAGGGAGAGCCTTCGCGTATTATATGTCCAGTGCGTAGTTGGACAAACAGGATAAAATTGTATTCTATCTTCCACTTTTTTTTCCAATATTGTCCTTGATACCTTGATACCAATATTCCTCCCTCTTTTGATGTCCTGCCTTTCTATTATCTGTTTCATTTCCTTGTGAAATCTAAAGGCCTATTTAATAGCCCATTTACACAACAGCGAAATCTAGTACACCTATAACCCGCTTTACACGGAAGATAGGTTCCATAAAAGACCGTGTAACTCGAAAAATTTACTCTTATATGGAAAAACCGTGCTAAACGAAAAAAAATCACTATAAAAAAGCCCTTTTTGTCAGTTTTTAATATGATGAATAACAAACACGTTTTTATAAATTATAGATTTTATAAAAAATAATTCTGTTATTTGCTCACCTTGAATAAATTTACGCTATCAATTATATATAAACACTAATTAAAAACAAAGTTTAAAAACAATGATGCTCTTTGTTTTGGTATTTCAAACAAACTAGCTTATACACATAAAATTTACACATAAAATTTAGTTTTGGTCATAAAACGGGGAGTTCCCCCCATCTTACCTATTTCCATCATAGACATAGACTACTAAGAACTCGTAATTGTAACATACATTTTGTAGTGTTGTATTTTGACAGTAAAATATTTTGACAGTAAAACAATGAAAATGCAATTGTAGATATAAGCAAATTATAGTTTAGTGTTTATAATTTCGTGTAAATGCAAAATTAATAAATTTCGTTAAAAAAATGTTTATTTTCAAAAACCGTGTAAGATCGAAAACGTGTAAAACGAATACCGTGTAAAACGGGGGATAGGTGTACTTATGAGATTTCGAGCCCATACAAAACAAAATCTACTTATTTAAGCCTACTTTACACGGTCCCACAAGTAATATGATCTGTCAAAATTTTGTGTAGAAGAGTACGGATGTGATCGTCTAAAGTTTAGACTCTAAACGTACTATGTAATGAAACCATCACACATTGAGAGAAAATACGGATGAAAAGTTTGTCAGTCGTATGGCTCTCTTCATTTTTTGAAATGATTAAAAAAACAAGCAAGTCGCATTAAATCAGGGATGTATTTTTATGTAAACACATAGGAAAAAAGTGTAACAGCTGTTTTCATTTTACTTTATTATTGTCTTATACCGATCATGTAAACGCAAAAAATATAAATCATACGACTTTTATTATTTTTTTTTTTTTTGTCATACGGATGGAATTTCATTTTACTCTTTCATTAGACTTTACGTATGTAAAGTATTACCGTGTGAAGTGGGCTTTTGTAGATTTCGGCAAAATCTACTCAAAATCTAGTAAAAATAGAAATGCGACTATGTGTTTTGCCAAATAGTACTTAAAAATACAACGCTGCGAAGGAAAAAAATGACAGTTCAATTTAAAAACATGTACCCATTCCATTCTGCTAAAGGGTCCGCCAAATAACTTTTTTTTTTTTGAAAATGCTTTAAAAAAAACTACTGAATATTTTCTAAAATTTCTTTTTTTTATTTGAAAGTACAATCCTTCCGGTTAATAATGGAAAATAAATGATTATGCGTTTTCGCTTCGCTAAGTAGGCCTGCGATCGACTTACAGAAGATGCCGATTTTGGCAAAAAAAATTATCTTTTCAGATGAAGCTCATTTTGATCTTGGCGGGTATGTAAACAAGCAAAATTGTCGCATTTGGGGCACAGAAAACCCGCACGCATACATTGAATAGCCGACGCATCCAAAACGAGTCATTATTTGGTGCGGATTTTGGTCCAGAGGCATAATTGGGCCACCTCGGAGCTGCGATTTGACACCGTTGGACTATTATTTGTGGGGTGCCGTCAAAGATAAGTGTTATGCCGACAAGCCAGAGACAATTGACACTTTAAAGGACAATATTCGTGAAGCCATTGGTGAAATACAGCTGCACACAATCGATAATGTGCTTAAAAATTGGTCCCATCGTGTAGGCTACTGCATGGCCAGCCGAGGCAGCCATTTGAATGAAATTATTTTCCATTATTAACCGGAAGGATTGTACTTTCAAATAAAAAAAAGAAATTTGAGAAAATATTCAGTAGTTTTTTTAAAGCATTTTCAAAAAAAAAAGTTATTTGGCGGGCTATAATTATATTTCAATCCCATAAAAATGTCAATTTCAAAATAAAAGAATATGAAAAAAGGCTTGAAACAATTACAAAGAATTTCTTTTTATTAAAATATCAATGCAGTAGTGGAAGTAAAAGTAGGGTTCGATAGTTTTTTCCTTTTTTTCAATCACTCATTAAATATTGTTTAAATTACTGCAGTAATAACCAGAGTGAACCAGAGCATTTTCATGACTGACAGACTGACTGGCTGGCCTGGTTGAGTTTAACCACCTACCTTTTCGCATGAGGACTATTCGATTTCGTTGTACATAGTGAGTGTCCGTAAAGGTAGGGGTGTTGATACTGATGATTCAATTCTGTCCATCATTATCCATCGATATCTACAATATTTTAGTCATTCAACAAGAAGTAATGACTGAATGTCGGACCAGGCCAAATCATTAGAGTTTGTTTGTACTGGTTGACTGAATGCTTGGCTGGCTGGCTGGCTGGCTGGTTGGTTGGATCGATGGCTGGATGATGTGAATACATTTCGAACTTTAACTAACCACAAAGTAAACTATTATCAACCAAACAACCAACCATCCAACCAACCAGTTCACGTTTCAATGATTCTTGAGGCATGTTTGTTTGTTGTTCATTGATACTTTAGTTCACTTCCATAATGTTTGTTTTGTTTTTTTTTTTTTTGTTGTCTTTCTTTTTCTTCTCTTTACATTTTCCAATTGAATTTTTTTTTTTTGTTTTTTATTTTTTATTTCCTCTATCCATCATTCATTATAATATATTTGCAATTGAAACATTTTTTTTTCTTTCGATATTTCACAGCGTGTGGTATTTTTAGAAATGCTCTTGAATACAACAACAACAAAAAAACAGCAGCATATTTTTTTAAAGAAAAAAACGAATGGAAATCATAGAAAAATGATTGAAATTCCTCTGTAAAAAATGCTAAAATACACACACACACTCACAATTTTTTTCATTGATTCCGGTGGATGATAAAGTTAATCTTATTGAATTGAAATTAAAACATGGAAAACAAAAAAAAAAAAAAACAGAAAGAAAAAAAAAACACATTAAAAGGTTTCACTTGAATATGCGAACAAAACGGCAAAAAAAAAAAAAAGAGAAAACATTTCGAAATGCACAAAAGAAACTTGAGATATTGAGAAATTCTTTTCATTCTTTTTTTATTATTATTTTTTTTAATATTGAAAATATCGGGTCCGCCATCTAACGTTTTTATTTTCAACTAGTGCCTATTTCGTGAATGGTAACACTTAGCTTGTGTCTGATTTGACAGATAATTAGTTTTATCCTTCCGCTGAATGAATATGACCATCCAATGATCCATCCAATGCGTTTTCGCTTCGCTAAGTGGGCCGGCGATCGACTTACAGAAGATGCCGATTTTGGCAAAAAAAAAAGTCATCTTTTCAGATGAAGCTCATTTTGATCTTGGCGGGTATATAAACAAGCAAAATTGTCGCATTTGGGGCACAGAAAACCCGCACGCATACATTGAAAAGCCGACGCACCCAAAACGAGTCACTATTTGGTGCGGATTTTGGTCCAGAGGCATAATTGGGCCATTTTTCTTCGAAAATGAGCAAGGAGTGGCCGTTACAGTCAATGGCGATCGTTATCGGGCCATGTTGAACGAATTTTTGTTCACAAAAATTGAAGAGGAGGATATTGGCAACATTTGGTTTCAAAAGGATGGCGCTACGTGCCACACAGCCGAAGCTACACTCGATGTTTTGCGCCCTGTTTTTTAAGATCGCATTATCAGACGCAGAGCTGATGTCGTTTGGCCACCTCGGAGCTGCGATTTGACACCGTTGGACAATTATTTATGGGGTGCCGTCAAAGATAAGTGTTACGCCGACAAGCCAGAGACAATTGACGCTTTAAAGGACAATATTCGTGAAGCCATTGGTGAAATATAGCTGCACACAATCGATAATGTGCTTAAAAATTGAACCGATCGTGTAGGCTACTGCATGGCCAGCCGAGGCAGCCATTTGAATGAAATTATTTTCCATTATTAACCGGAAGGACTGTACTTTCAAAAAAAAAAAAAAAATTTGAGAAAATATTCAGTAGTTTTTTTTTTAAAGCATTTTCAAAAAAAAAGAAGTTATTTGGCGGACCCTATAAAATAAAAACAAACAAAAAAATGTTTTTAAAAAATAATTTTTAATTTAAAAATAAATTTCAAACAAATGAAAAATAAATATTTTGATGCGTAAGTGATTTGCTGACTCGTTTTACGTCCATCGTTCCGGTAAGGAGCAGTATGGCATTGCAACAAATTTTTTGCATTCGAATCCATTGAAATATTCTTTGCATTCTTCTGTTGTCTTTGATCAGGCCGCTGGTGCTGGTCTGTGACGTTTGCCCGATGGGTCCTTTTAATAGCTATTCTAATCTGATGGTCCTTTACAGACGTTGTGAAGAAAGTCACAGAGAATGCCAACCATATATACACTGACAGATTCATATCATGCGACAAATTCAGATCGTTGAATATGAAATTTTTCAGAGCATTGAACAGTTATAATGGTTATAAATACTGCGGCTGGGGAAATCTCGCAACAGATTGTATCGAGTAAAATGGCCATTAGGTCCTTAGAGTGCACAGTGTAAGATTTTGCTAATCTAGCTGGACAAAATTCGTTTTTTTGAGTTGCAATATGAGTAAATATTTTTAATCCAATATGAAAGAGCACTTGTTATAAAATAATAAAACGCTAAAACTTTGCCTAATTTGTCAGCAATAACATTATAATGGTACTTCAAACTTCATATTGTTGAGTGAATTAAAAACAACAAAAATATTTACATTAAATTGCTCATTCTTAAAAGCGTGCAACTTTTTATTGGACCGGAATTTTTTAACTATTTTTTGTTTGTTTTGAAGCTTAACTTATTCGCTATCAATATTACGAGAATTTACTTTTAGAACCTGAAAAATTCTTTTCCTTCAATTTCAATTAAACAATTACTTTAACTGTTAAGTTAAGAAAAAAAAATAAAATTCTGTAATCGATAACTTTTTTTGTTCATAACGGTTCAACACCAAATTAGTTTTATACGAACGTCTGAAGTACCTACTTTAAGGCACATATTAAATTATCTGCCGATATTTGCTGTACAAAGAAAAAAAAAGAAAACAAATAATGAGTGTTAATACCATATACGACGAACTTTTTGATATATGGCTTAAAACACCCGAAAATGAAAGGCTTGACCGTTCCGTAATATTTGTGGAAAAATAAGCAGTAGTTCTAATTCTCATATTGATTCATATTCTTTCTTTAATTTATATATGTACATATGAAAATATATTATTATTTAAAAATTAATAAAAATAAAAAAATTAAAAAATCAAAATTAAAAAAAAAAAAAAATTGGTACTTCTACCTCTATATTATTTTTTTTTTAACATCATTCATACTCACTGCTTTTTTACTTTTTGATTATCCAACGCGAATAATATTGGCCTAATAATACCTTGTACAAAAATAATACCTTGTAAAAAAAGTCCAGCGTAATTTTTTTCCAAGATATTTAATTTTGCCTCCCTAGAATGGCTAAATCTTACACTGTGGAGTGTGTGTACACTAGAGCGACTCAAGTTGTATGGAAGCGAAATTCGTGCTCGATGTACCCCCCCTAAAAATGAACCTTGGACTTTTTTAAGATGACATTTAAAATATTTCGGCTCCAGCTTTGACCTCTCGTGAGCTGGACCATTTTGAAAAAGGGTCTACTTTTGCATGTTTTGTTAATTTGAGAATCTGTTTCCTTATCAATATATACAGTATGTATATCATAAGAAAGGTTTTTTTAAGGCGCGTTTAACTGTATATACATTTTTTCCAAGGACGATCATCCATGTCCTTTTTTAAGGATATTCTGTGAAAAAAACGGTTTTTGAATTTTTTGTTCGGGGTTGTTTGTAATAATAATGCCAAATTAACATATTTTAATCTTTAGTCGATTTAATTAAACACGTGTCTCAGCTTTTTTTGAAATTTATATGGTCCAGCTCACGAGAGGTCAAAGCTGGAGCCGAAATATTTTAAATGTCATCTTAAAAAAGTCCAAGGTTCATTTTTAGGGGGGGTACATCGAGGACTTTTTTTGGTGAGTCGCTCTAGTGTGCACCTTATCTAATGTTGTTCAAGAAGAGAGAGAGGAGAACATTGATGGCAACAACAAAGGTGGCATACTCTTGTGAAGGCTAATACAACAGAAAAGTCGTAGGAATTCATATGTTAGATTAGATTAGCATTCCTTTGCACAGAAGCAAATCATCATCAGATCCTTACATAGGCAATAAATTGTATGCCGAACAAAATTTTCGTTATACTTTACCTTAATCCAATTTAAGAACATACATACATTCGGTCATTACAATACATTCAGTCAGGACTTGACCTAACTTCTCACACCTCCCATGTTGAGTGTGTTAATTACATATACATATACATATATACCATAGTCGAGGGACCTGCAGTTAAAAGTCGACACCAAATGACATATTTTTTGAAAAACTTTCCTTGTCAATATTATTTTACTCTCTTAGAATTAATTTGCAATAATTTCTGTTTTTTTTTTTCGTTTTGAGTTATTTTAAAATGTCTTTTTAAAATTTCCTTTAAAATATAATGAAGATGTCATGTCTTTTTCTTTCCTTTTTTGTTTGGTTTGGTTTGATGTCCAGGGGGAGAAAATATTTAAAATATTTAAATCTTGACAGCTTAATGACACATTTCCCAGAGCCATATAGCAAAAGGTAACAAAAAGGAAAAAAAAACGTAAAAAATATGAACAAAAACATCATAAAACTTTTCGAAAACAACAACAAAACAAAACGAAACGAAAAAAAGGAAACAGAAACAGGAAAATCATTAAATGTGGAACTCATTGAACCATAAACATGTGGCAACAAAACTTTTGCTTGGCAATGCAATGCATTTCTGCACATTCTTCTTTCCCTTGTTTTTTTTTGTTGTTTTTGTGAATTGTAAAGAGTTGCCAACAACAACTTTAAAGCGTAGTAATTGTATAATTAAATTTAAATGGGTGTGATGGATGCATAATGGAGACCCCATTTGGCAAAAAAAAAAAAAAAATAAGCAAACGGAATAACAACAACAACGTTGACAACTACAACGACAACGAACGTCTGAGTATACCCTGTTTAATTTTTATTTCTGTTTTATTTGTGTTTTTTTTTTTTTTTTATTTTTTATTTTTATAGGAAAATTAATATCAGTTACACATCGTTTGTAATAAATATTGTTGTAAAAACAAAACCAAAAGAAATTAAAAAGAAACTGATAGAGAATGTAGAAAGAAAGAAAGAAAGAAAGAAAGAAAGAAAGAAAGAAAGAAAAAAAAAACACGAAAATAAATAAAGAAATTGGCCTGTGATATATGGAAGCTCTGGGTAATGTACTCACTCTTCAAAAACTCGGTATTAGCGATTAACACAGCAGATCGACCTGGAATATTTGTAGAAATTGTTCTAAATTCTGCGAACAATAAATACCTGATAACATTGCCACAAAATTAATTCAAATCAATATGAAATCCGTCTTTTTCCAACAAAAGGGCTTTTGTAATAACATAGTAGATTCTCCTTTATCTTTATCCAAGCTGTATATGTTGGGCCTGTCGCATCCATTTGTTGTCCTGTACGTTCCATTCTAAAGCCACAGGACTTATTTTGTCATAGGCCAACCAAGTTAGTTTTCATTGGTATTGGGACTTTCAAATGAATTAGCTAGCAATTAGTGACGCAAATACCTTTTCAATTCGTTTCGACGTAAGGCATCACTCATATCATACATACATACATAATTGGTCATTACAACCCTTCAGTCAGGATTATTGACCTAGTTTCTCACACCACTTATGTTGTGTGTGTTAATTTTATACATGAGTGGCGGGACCTACAGTTTAAAGTCGACTCCGAACGACAGATTTTTTGAGAAACTTTTCATGGCAATTTTATTTACTCTCAGAGTTTTTGCCAGAAATCTGCTAAGAGGAAATCGTCGAAGAAATACTTTTGTATTTTGTTTTGATGTCTGGCCTGGGGCTCGAACCCTGGCTTTATGTCTAATAAGCCAACACACTACCTACTAGACTACAGCGACTTCTTAATATCTCTTTTCTCTTTAATACATCACACATCTTCTCTTATACAATACATCACTCATATCTCTCCACTTAAAATCGTTGAATTGTACGCAACTGTTTATCAACGTTCTCCTAAATTTTATTCACACTAAGTGATATAAATTGGAGCTTTACAGCAGACTTTGGACTTGGAATCCATAGAATCCATATCCAAAAAATGTGAAAGCCAGCCTATGCTTGGAGAAATCAGAATTGGGTTGGAGTTGCTTACCATAGGATAAACTGGAATCGTATATAAAAACAGAATTAAAGATCCCCAGTAGCCTTCTAGGGAACAGGGAACAATATAATTCAGGGGCAAAAATTGTCCCAGACATTATATTATCCGTATTTGGCCGCTTTAGACCGTCTTTGTTTCTTTAAAAACTAAAAAGTCTCATGAAAAGTTACGATTTGCAGCGCTTATGTAGATCAGAATACTGAGCTTTGCCCAAAAATTGTCATCACAAGTACTGCTAGTATAACGAAAACTGCTGTCCTAACTAAAAAAGACAAAGTTCACGATATTTTTTGAATAATTTTCATTTATAAAAAAAATAATAAAAATTTCTGTTGTCCCCCTCCAGGCAACTAATCCAAATGCCATGACAAATTTAATGCAAACACCTTGTAAAAGCTATAATTTAAGGTGATAGGCATGCTTATATGATAGGCATGGTATAACCCTTAACCATTAAAAAGAAAAGAAAAGAAAAAACAATGCATTGAAAGAAGAGACGAGAAGTGGAAGAAAAATAAAATTGTTTAAACAATGCAATTTAATACGGTTGGTAGGCAAAATATGTCATTATTAACATGCCAAGCAATCAGCAAACCAGTCATACCCCATGTCACACATAAAGCAAGCAACTGATATATAGGGAACAGAGAGGGAGACGTGTTTACAAAACGTTAAACATTGTATACGTCATAATATTGTTGTGGCTGGAATCAATGATTGTGTTACAGTCTCTTAACAACAACAAAAAAAAATAAATGAACGTCATAAAAAACAAAAAAGAAAATACAAGCTACAATACAATAACAACAACAACAACAACAGCGACAATAACAATGCCAAAATAATTATAACAAGAACAAAAACTGAAAATTCCTCCTGTAAACGTTAATCACATTCATACTCGTACATATGTATGAGTGAAGTAAAGTACAGTGAATGTGAATGTGAATATGAATGAGAGTGAATGTGTTGTTTTGTGTTATGGTTTTGGACACCATAGTCATCATTATTGTACAAACTTAATCAAAATTCTAAAGGGAGCACTCACTGAGCATGTGAAATGTAGAAACCAGCAATCCAATGCAAATATTAAACAAAACAAAGCAAACCAAACCAATAACAAACATAAAACACATGCGCAGTCATACGTGCCACATTATTCTCTTACCCACCTTTCTTTCTCAACATAACACCAGCCATAACAATTACAGCGTCATCCGTCTCAACATTATCGTTGTTATCGTTGTTGTTATCGCATATGCATGTCCATAACAAGCAGCTTTGCATTTACCCCAGGACATGAGCACACTGACAACATGACGACCGTAGCTAGTAAAGTAACAAACTAGCCCCAGCCCAGTCAGCCAGCCACCAAAATGAACAACAACACATGCAATCTACATATGCGCCTTAATCATAACCACCATACTCACATCCATACAAATTCGCATTCGTATCAACAGTTTATAGTTGTTGTTTGTCGTTCACATCTACACTCATTCACATCTTCATCATACAGATGTTTGGACGGACGAAATGGTTGGATGACAGCATAGCTAATGTGCAAATTGTAACACATTCTTGTGGTAATTAAGATAAAGTGGTACGTACATACATATGTATGTATGTACTCTGAAGCAAAATGAGATAAAGTTTTAACTGATTTAAAACAGAGAATAGGATAGAAGATAGAGCAGGATGGGGGGGAGGGGGGATAAACAAAACAAAACAAGATAATAATCATGTAGCTTTTACGGTTTAAGTGATTTTATATTTTGTTTATTATTATTGTTATCTACTGTTATCTATTGTTGTTTTTGTTATTGCTTTTATTGCAATTGTTGTTGTAGATAATTCACTTGCTGCACTAAATGTTCTCTTATTGCAAAAATACATTCGAATTGCAAATATTTTTGTATGACATGAATGGTGTGGTGAACAGGATAAGGATATTGTGTATGAGCGTGTGTGCGTGCATATGTGTGTGGAGATTTCCATTTAATTTTCGTATTCCACAAACATTAAGGTTACGTGTTAAAGGTATGGCGTAATGAATATTGACAATCAATCGATAGATCAATTAAAGTGAAAGACGAAAAATCAAGATTTATTCTTATTTTGCATTCAATAACCTGCTTCTTTTGGAAGAGTTTCATTTAATAACTGCGGGCCAGTCGAACTACCCGATTACATACATAATTGCTCATTACAACCCTTCAGTCAGGATTATTGACCTAGTTTCTCACACCACTTATGTTGTGTGTGTTAATTTTATAAATAAGTGGCGGGACCTACAGTTTAAAGTCGACTCCGAACGACAGATTTTTTTTTTGAAGTCGCCGTAGTCTAGTAGGTAGTGTGTCGGCTTATTAGACGTAAAGCCAGGGTTCGAGCCCCAGGCCAGACATCAAAACAAAATACAAAAAGTATTTCTTCGGCGATTTCCTTTCAGCAGATTTCTGGCAAAAACTCTGAGAGTAATTAAAATTGCCATGAAAAGTTTCTCAAAAAATCTGTCGAACTACCCGATTACTGTAGAAATATTCAGGTTGAAATAGCAGCTATAAAGACCGCCGCTGTACGAATTCGGTACCTGAGTACCAGGGAGACATTTGACATTTAAACCATAAAGTTCCTGGACAACGAAGCTGATCCATATTCAGCAGCTGCTGCAACAGAAATTCTTATGGTTTGTGTTTTTGATTTAAATTTTATTGCCTCCATGCGGATGTTGCTACAACACGTACGAAGGTTAATTGAAATTCGTCAAAACAGCACCCTACTTCTGTAAAGTGTCTACTGCCACCTAGACTTTGCATTTCAGTGACGACTGGCTTACTCTTTTGCAATCGCAAAATACATTCCGAATTTCGCCCTTACATGGAAGTTTGAAGTGAAAATCAATTTTCCATGCGTCATTGGCAACAAGTTATGAAATAAAACAAAGGATACTGAAACTGCGTAGAATAATTCTGATTATAAGTGGAGGCATTCTTTAATATCGTACTACAATGGTGGAGGTCTTTTTACCCACGCATTATTAGAACTCTTAAGTGATTACGAGTGTCTGAAAAATAGAAAATAAATTTGAATTGTTGGCTGTTGAATGACATTCAAAGTTATCGTGCGATCGATATTCGTATACTATTCGAAAACATTTTAGAGGTTGTCAAAAATCAACGGAACTACAAGTACCGTGACAAATGACTACACCCTTCAGATTTTGCTGGAAACGCAGTGGGCGTAGAAGAGCAAACAAAATGTATTTTTCGTTTTAAAAAGTAAACATTCTACAATGACTCCTTGAGTTACCAACAAAAATTGTTTTTACTCTCTCTTGTGCCACTGTACTGTACTGATTTGTTTACGTTTTTCGTTTTTATTTTATTTTTGATTCTTCTTCTTCTTATAATTATTATTATGATTCTACACCTTAGCTTAAGTTTAATGGGTGGCATAAATAAAAAAAAATCGTATAATAACAACAGCAACAACGAGAAAGAAAAAAAAAAACATTAAAAAACGTGCAACGAGCTTAACTAAGTTGAAATGATTTAAGCCTCGTTGTTAAGCTTGTTGTATGTTAAGTGCTGCTTGATGGCTGTCTGGTTTGTTAGTTGGCTGACTGCCTGCCTGCCTGGCTGAATAACTGGCGTTTTAAACTGCATAAGCAGCCAAGTCAGTAAGGCAATCAACCAGCCAACCATCCAGCCAGCCAGCCAGGCAGCTATGCTGGCAGGCAAGTTAATTCAATTCAACTTTTGGTAAACGTTAAACGAACGAATTATGGCTAGTCAGTCAGTCAGACAGTCAGTTAGTTAGTTAGTTAACAAATACGCTAGTTGTGCAGGCAACTCGCGCGTTAGCACAGGTATTATGAGCACCAATACAACGTAAACAACAACAATAACAACTTCAATTGTTGATGGTATACAATAAAGAGTGTTAAAAACAAAACAGCTGTGATAATTTAAGTAGCACACCGACTATTGATTGTATCAGGACAATGGCACTATTTTCTGTAAAAGTGTCCAGTTGCTTAAGTATGCTAACGAGATGCTGCTGCCGCCTTTAGCGCTATTGAATTGAGCCTATCAAGATGGCAAAGCAAAATATATGTTGGCGACTAGTAGGGACATGGGGCGTATTGGATCCCAGGTTACGGCTGATAGCTATACTTTCGATATTGTCAGTGAAATTATTTATCTTGGCTACGCCGTTATCAACAACATCATGCGTACGATCAGTGTTGCCAACTGGTGCTGTTACGGTATCAATAGGCAATTGGCACCTCTTTCGTACCATGAAATTTATACTCTACAAGTCGTGCGTAAGATCTTCGGTTCAATGCGAGTTGGCGATGAATTCCGCATCCGATCCAACAATGAGCTGTATGAACTTGTCAACGAGATGGACTTTGTGCAGTGCATTAACATTGAGCAATTCTAATTAACTGTCCATAACTGTAAGTCAGCCTGTATGGAGTATGCATTATGTATCCAAATAAGTATACTGGCAGGCCAGCAGTCAGGCACAGGTAGACAGCATTCGTTTGTTTGTTGGTTCGTATGTTTCGCTACCACTCACTGGCTTTAATAGTCGACACGGCTATGGATACAGAGTGTTGGGTATATGAAGACGAACGAATGTTTATATGCCCGGCAGGCAGGAGGGCTTAAAGTCGTTAACGATAACGTTCGCTTTGTTGGCTTTTGCCAGGTAATGCTAGAACTGAAACTGTTATTGTTATTGTTTTCCTCTCTTTTTTTTGTTTTAGCAGCAGTTAATGGTGACTAGAGATGATAATGAAGTTCGTTCTTACCCTAACACAGTCACAGCATCCAATATCGGCAATAACCATAATTGTTAGTGTCATGATCGTGATTGTCGTCGTCGTTATGATGATCATTATGATGGTTATTGAAGTACAAGTATCGTATCGTGTATCGTTGTATATCTTGTATAATATTAACTGATATTGTGATTGTGGTCTTTAGCTGGCTGGTTGATTAACTGGCTGGCTGGTTAGCTGACTCGTTGGTTGGTTAGCCGGCAGGCTGTGTAATGGTTATGCCGGTTCGTGGTCTGCTTAGTCGTGCTGGTGTTATTTTGTTGATAATTCATGTTGATGTTTTGGGTGTGAAGTTCTTTATATTTTTTAATCGTTTCTGTCTTGTTTTTCATTTTTTTTTTTGTTTCTTTCTTTGATTTCCCCACCATAACTATGCGTAAATTTATGTGTTTCTTGTCATGGCCTATACTCGTTTACTCTTTTAAAGATATTTAAATATTTAACACACACACACACACACACACATAGCAACAATAAATAAATAAAAAAACAAAACAAAAATTTACAAGAAAACAATAATTTGTATTTTGTATTGTTAATTTAAGTTTGTTTTGGCCTTTTTTTATTGTTTTTTTTTTGGTGTTGACTCCTCTGTGGACCCATTATAATGATGATTTGCTTTTGTTAAACAGTCGAGTAAAACTGAAATGTTATAGGTTCATTGGCTTTTTAGAAAAATTAAAAAAAAAAACAATAAAAAGTAAATAAAATTAAGAAAAGCCATGATTTCTAAAACAATATAAATAACGGGGGTTTAAAAATAAGACTTTAAAGTATTGGTAAGAAAACATAGCTTGCTTGAGCCACATAATATCGACAGTAACTTTTCCGTCATTCAACTACTATTCCCATTTGATATTCCCCAACCATTGCGATGGTTTAATGAAGATGGATGTGGATTCTACCCAAATAAGGAGTGCGCACAAAAAAAAAATGGGCCTACTTTTAAGCTTATAACTTTTATCATAATTGAAAAAAATGAATACCGTTACATTGTTTTTGTTAGTCATCTGTTTCAAAATCCATTGAAAATGGGCACCCAACAAGAATGTCGTAAAAAAATAATTGAAATTTTCAATGAAAAACAGCGCCGCTTACAAAAAACGATTGCTAGGCTCGCATGTGTTAACCAAAAAACAGTTTCTAAGGTAAGAATAAAACAATATAAGGAGTCTTTAAGTATTGAGAGAAAGCGTGGAAGTGAAAGAAAAAAAGGATTTGCCGACCAAAACAAAGCCAGTAAAATAATACGTATTTTTCAAAAAACACCCTAAAATGTCTGGAAGAAAAGTGTCTCAAAAAGTTGGATGCTCTGAGACCTTTGTCAGAAAAAAATTTTATACACAAAAGAATTCAAATATTATTTACTTTAATTGAAATATAAAACGAAAAAAATCCGCCACTTAGTTTTATTTCTATAACGAAAAGTGTAAGTCCAGTTTTTTTCGTGCGCACTCCTTAAGTTTTGGAATCTCAAGAATCTTTGGTCTCACGTTCTCAAGTGATGGAGAACGACAGCCAAGATGTTATGTGATCTTCTTCGTCTTTACGTTATCTGCAGAAGTCATTCTGAAGATGCCAGCCTCCTGGCGTGTGTACTAATTGCTAGCAGATACTCTCTGGTTAACGTAAAATTTTCTTCTTCTTCATGTAACCACAAAAATTTATCTGAGCGCTAAGCAAGTCTTCTTTTCAGTTTGTGTGATATTCTTTATTTGCACCTCCTTTGTAGAGGAATGCCAGCCTTTGCCATCGCCAGAAACTGTGTCGTGAACGCACTGGCCAGAATGGGTAACACATTCGAAAATTTCATAAGAATGGATCACCTTAGCCACAATTAGACTGGAAATCATGGAAAAATTCCACTCCTTGGCTAACTCTTCCTGGGTAGAGCACAGAATATGTTCCACGGCTAGGTTAAGTTGGATGCTTCTTAATCCAAACAGGACGAAACAGTTTTTTTATTTCTCTGGAATTGACATTAATTACACAGCCCTGCAAATTTGAATTTTTTTGTGCAAATAAAATGGCTCCAGGTATTTCCGAAAGCATTTTGCGCGCTGATCACGAATCTGGGTTCAAAAACTTTCCATCACGCCCCTTTCGATAAAAAGGGGGCTGAAACCCCTAAAAATAGCGTTTTTGATCATTTTTGAAGAATTGTTGAGCTAAACACTGACGTGCTGGAACCATCGTTATTATCAGAAATTGACAATTGATCTTTGCTCTTTAAAAAGAGCCCAAAGCCAAGTTGTTTGCATGCACCCTTAAAGTAGGGAGGGGGTGGGTTTATGTCAAGGGGTGCAAGAGAAAAAGAAACACATTACGGAGGTCCTTAAAAATTAATCAGATTTACTTGAAAATTGTTACTCAGGGGTTTTTGAGGTCGCTGATTACAGATTTAAAAAATTCGAAATGGCGGATCCAATATGGCGGTCGAGGTTTATAAAAATTAATCTGATTTACTTGACCGCCATATTGGATCCGCCATTTCGAATTTTTTAAATCTAAATGAAGATTTGTAATCAATCTTCAAAAATGGTCAAAAACGCTATTTTTAGGGGTTTCAGCCCCCTTTTTATCGAAAACCTGACGTGATGGAAAGTTTTTGAACCCAGATTCGTGATCGCGCGCAAAATGCCTTCGGAAATACCTGGAGCCATCTTATTTGCAAAACCCATGCAGGGCTGTGTTATGTATGATTGCCTAATTGGCAGGCATGTCCATCCACTAGGAGCCCTTTTCCGCAATTTTTATAAAAATTGCCAAACAGAGGAGGAGAAAGAGACCGTCTTTATCACTTAATATGTCCACTGTAAAAAAAATTATGTGAGCTGTATGCTTGACATGCTTGACGGTAATATCTGAATTTCGATCTGTGAATGGATTAGGCTAGTGTACTCCTCATAATTGTGCACATTGTTGCGTATTTAAAAATGTTTATGGAATGTCTTAATGCAATAGGCCAAAGCGAAAACTTCTTGTGGCTTTTATGTAGGTTAACGCCACATGATCTAACCGTCATTGAATTAAACTCTTGTATCCTTTATGGAATCTAAATAACGTGAAAAAGAAAGCACGTAACGTAATGTTTTTGTACTTTAAACACATACAGACAGACAGACATACA
Source organism: Sarcophaga caerulescens (assembly GCA_927399465.1). Lineage (NCBI taxonomy): Eukaryota > Metazoa > Arthropoda > Insecta > Diptera > Sarcophagidae > Sarcophaga > Sarcophaga caerulescens. Next base: position 94,808,618 of record OV656868.1, read on the forward strand.
TATGTTTGCATGTACATTTATTATATTCTTATCGTATTTTTCTTTGTAATTAACATTTGTATAGAAAGTCATTAAAACGTATCCCCCCCAATTTGTGGCACTGAAACTGACTGATATTAAAGCCCGAAACCAGTCTGATGCCCCTGTTGTGTCTTTCAGTCAAGTTTCGCACTCGCATTTGTAAAATTCAATTATAATTTCCATTTGCCATTTGCCATTCGCCATTTGCCATTTCTTGTAATCAAAAGTATCATCTTGTATTACAACTCCACCAACCATAATGGAAACAAATCACTTTTGCAATTGACAAGATAAGGAAGCAACTCTGCAACAACAACAACAACTGCAAAACAACAATAATAATGAAGTGAGTGAGTGTGATGTTGTTTTATGCGATCACGGTGAATAATAATAATAATAACACGATCGAAAACGAACGCATACATCATTTGCTTGACTGTTTGTTATAACCATGGCTGGCTGGAGCTGGCTGGATACAAACGCAAAACAACGTAAAACGCACAACTTTAATGGCGGCGCAACGAAAATAAATTCAAAACACAGTTACACAGTCACACAGCGTCAATAGCTGCTCCGCTACATTAGCTTGTAACGTGTATTTTTGTTTTTCTTTCTTCTTTTAGAGTGACCATATAACAATTGTTTCCCCCCTTTTTTTGTTGCTATTTGTTGTTTATATTCAAAAGTTTTAAATTGAACTGTTGTTGTGGTCTGCTTAATAACTGATTTCAGTCTCTGGGCATATTTGTTTAGACTTAAAGAAGAAGTTATCGTTTATTGTGATCGTTTATGAAATTGTGAAAATTGAATTGAAATTTTATTGAGACTGTCTTCGTTATCGAAACGCTGCATCTGCCTGCCATTCGTCACACAGTGTTGCGATTTCATAAATTTTTTGGGCAAAAAATAAAAGAAGCGAGTCTAGATCATTGAAAGTTGGCACTGAACATTTTATGAATTAAATTAAAAGAAAAACGAATTAAATTTCTTAAAAATTAATCACACACCCATCCGCCCACCCACTACGTATCCAATCTCAATCGATGTAATCGTATCCAACTCATGTATAAAATTAACGCACACAACACGAGTGGTGTGAGAAGCTAGGACGTTGTACAATGGGTCAATTCGACCTTCGGGTACTGTACTTGTCACAGTTGACATGTACACGTCCTCTAACCTAACCTAATCGTATCCAAATCCAAGTAAAAGAAATTCAGCGATTATTTCAGCGATCAGTAAAAATCAATTCTTTGCTAGTAGTGTTCCACTACTTCTTCTTAATCAAACATTTCGCGGTATAACAAGCATCATTGGATGTTTAAAATGTATGTATAGGGTGATTTTTTAAGAGCTATAGGAAAATTTTTCAAAAAAAAAAAAACACATAAAATTCAGAAAAATGCATGAAATGTTTATTTGAATCGATAGTACGGTCCATATAATTTAATGTTTGAAGATTATTTCATGCAAATATTGACCGCGACTGCGCCTAAAAATGGTCCATCCGCTTAGTCCAATTTTGGCATACTCTTTCCAACATTTCGGCCGGTATCTCACGAATAACTGCTTCAATGTTGTCTTCCAATGCGTCAATTGAAGCGGGCTTGTCTGTATAGACGTGAGCTTTAACATAGCCCCACAAAAAATAGTCTAAAGGCGTTACGATTCGCAGCATCTTTGAAGAAGTACGGTCCAATGATGCCACCAGCCGATAAACCGCACCAAACTGTGACTTTTTCTGGATTCATTGTTAGCTTTTGCAATGCTTCTGGCTGATCTTCACTCCAAAATCGACAATTCTGCTTATTTGCGTATCCATTGAGCCAAAAATGAGCTTCTTCGGCCAACTTTCCAAGAGCCCATTTTGATAATAAAATTCAATGATTTGCAAGCGTTGTTCGTTTGTAAGACGATTCATGGTTAAATTATAGACCAAACTGAAGATGTTTGACAGTGAAACAAAACACGAAACGTGCGTGAGCTGTTTAAACCAGTGTTGTCAAAAAGATAATAGCTAAAAAAATCACCCTTTAATTGGCAAAGTATTGCGTTTTTTTGCCACCAAAGTCACACTGTGCTTTGTAGCGAAATAATTGAGGCATAAGATATGGCTAAAACTGTTTATAAAACGTTAAACAAATTGGTACTGGTACGGGTACCGTGGCTATAACGGTGGCAGTGGCTAAGGCTATATGTCTCCGAATGCTTTATCGGCTGGCTGGTGGTGATGTTGTATGCATCGTATCTTTATTTATTAACGCACAACACCCGTGACTGTGCTGTGTCGTGCTGCTGCTCTGTAGACAAAAAGTGGCAGAAAATGTAACGAAATTTAACTTTAACAAATTTTGTAAATCAATTTCCGTATGTAAGTCTTCTTCTTGTTTGTTGTTCGCCTATCCCCCCTCTGTTCTTCGTCTGTCTGGGGTTTTTTTTTATTTAAAATCTCAAAATGTTTATGCATGAGATATGATGGGGGCTTTTATCTTCTTTGGATTTTATGCTTCAAAATGCAAGAGCACAAGTTTTTAATATTTATTTTTATTTTTTGTTGTTGTTGGTGTTATTCTTTTTCAAAACAAATTGTTTGCTTTACAAAAACAGAAGAAGAAAAAAACAACAACTCACAGCGATTTCTTCTTTCACGTTGCCACGCTTTTCGAATTTGAATGTTTGTTTACAAATGTTTTTTTTTTTTTTTAATACAATATTTACACACTCGTTGTGTTTACGAGTTACGTTACGTTATATTTTCTTAACACAAAACACACAGTGTTGCATTTTGCATTTTGATTGCATTTAAAAAGTGTTTTAGTATACCCTTTTCCTCTTCTTCTTACTACTACAACTAAGTACTTCTCTAATACTTATTCTAATAACTTCAAAGTAATTGAAAGCAAAAGAAAAGCACAAATTGTGGGCGTTAGTCAGTTTATGTTCAAAATAAACTTTTTTTCCTTTTTTCCTTTTTTTGGAAATAATTTTCGTTTCTTTTTAGGCCAATTAGGAGCGTTTATTTTTCAACACCATATGGTGTGTGTTGTATGTTAGACAGACGGACGGTTAACAACAATAATAACACAATATTTTCTTAATTTTTTTTTTTTTTGGTTTTCTTTCTTTAATAAATCAAAGCAAAAATTTTTTTTAAATTTATAAAGACATTAAATAATCGCTGTTTTCCGGTGACATTATAAACAAAACCAAAAAATAAATGAAAATTAACAAAATTTTAAACAAAATACATACAAGCTTTACAGTATTGCTGTCAAATTGTTTTTGATTTAATATATGTCTAGATTGTTAAATAGTCGCTGTTGCAATCATTGGCCATGTTGGCTTAAATTATGATATTTTCAATCACACTTTACCAAAACTTCCGGTATTAAAATAGGATAGAAGAGAGTGACAATCAAAGCTCAGTTAGCTATGGATGGTTATATGGAACGATACTCAAAACAATCAGCAACAGGGTTTCGATTGATACGCTTCTTTCTTGAGTCCCTAATATTTCAGCGGCTTTTGTCTAACAGGTAGCCTAACAAAGATAATTATATTGGAGACTTATGTATATTCATGTGGAGAATTGGTGTATCTGCCTGCTGTCGCTATACAATTACCGAAATATCATGCAATGGATAAAAGAATTCATGGGTGACGATGTCACAAATTTCGGAGAAGAAAGAAACAGATAGCCCTTTGTAATGTGGATTTTATGTGAACAACTTTTTGGTTTACTTTAGTGAAAGTGAAAACTTTCATTTAAAATGTGAAAATTTTTTAAAAATCGGTTCAATGGTTCCATTTTTTTCATTATTTTAATGATATACCAGGTTATCCATTTCGTGGTTTCAAAAGTAAACGTAAATAATACACATATAAAATATTTTTTTCATGATATTTCTTTTTTATTGTAAAGTTTGAACGTTGACATTATGTGTGAAACACTACATCATTTAAATGACCTCCACGCGAAGTGTTGCAAGCATTGATTCTTTTGAGGTAGAGATGAGCGATCCAGTGATTTTTGAAGAACGTTGTTCTCAGTGAACGTGATTTGTTAATCACTGTTCTTTAAAACAGTGATTGTGATCACAGTATTCCAATAATGACAATAACGTATTTTATTAAGTCGTAAGAAAGAGACAACTAGATACATACTACGAAAAGACTACTAAACAAAATCAAAGTGGTGTCATCAATGTTATTATTTTTAATGTAATTTTTTATATGAAGTTTGACAATTAACAATTAAATTCACAGAAAGTTCATGTATAAAAGACAAAAGTAAATAATCAAAACAAAATGAAATAAATTTGAGTATGTAACAATTTTGAAAGAACGACATTATTAGTACCTGTTATTTGGCAATTTCCATCACTATAGTTACCAGTGAATTATCAATCACCGTGATTAAATCACAAGTTTGAAAATATCGCTCATCTCTATTTTGAGGTAATTTTCGACCACTTTTTGACACATATTGGACGGTATCTCAGCCATAACTTGACGAATGTTGGTTTTTAAGTGCTCAAGAGTTGAAGGTTTATCTGTATAAACACGGTCTTTCGCGTAGCCCCACAAAAGATGTCTAATGGTGTCAAATCTTGGTGGCCAGTTGATATCGCCACGACGAGAAATTACGCGGCCAGGAAATGTCTCTTGCAATAAAGCCATATTCGCTCGAGTTGTGTGGCATGTGGCACCGTCTTGTTGAAACCACATATTCTCCAAGTCGTATTCTTTAATAGGAGGCAAAAAAAAGTCGGTTCTCATATGACCATAACGCTCCGAATTGACGGTGACAGTCGTTCCATCGTCGTTTTCGAAGAAGTAAGGTCCAATCACACCTTCGGATCAAAAAGCGCACCAAACAGTGAGTTTTTCTGGATGTAATGGCCTCTCTTCAATTACTTGAGGATTCTCAATTTTGTTTATTAACATACCCACCGAGTGTGAAATGTACTTCATCGCTGAAGAAAATTTTGTTCGAAAAAGCACGATACGTGGCTGTGACAGAATCACCATTTTTGTAGTAGGTTTTGATAATTTTTATGCGTTGTGTGATAGTTAAGTGGTCCATTTTCGTCAATGTTAGACTTTCAATTGAAAAGAAAAAAATTGGTTTCATAACTTAGTTTGACAGATGTCGAATTCCAGTCCCATACTTTTGAAGCCAGGAAATGGATAGCCCTTTATGTACTCTGCTATTATTTATACCATAACTGTATATTTTAGTTTTAATTTAAATTAAAACTTAATTTCTATGTAAAAACCTGGACACGTTTTGTTTTGATTTACTTTTTTTTTACTTTAATTTATTTAAAATTAAAAAAAAAAAAAAGTTATTTCTCTTTACCTTTTCTTAATTTTAAATTCAAAATACACACGCAATTATTATTTTCCTTTTTTTCTCCTTCTCTACGTATAATAATGAACTAACCTGGGCTGTACACACATACATCCTGTAAAGAAAATTCATTTATGTATATACGCACATGTATTGGTGTATGGGTCCCATATAAATTTGTTTGATTATGGCAGCAGTTTAGCTTGTTATTGACAGTTTATTAAACAAAAATAATGTAAACATTGTTGATAAACATGGCAAAAAGACAAAGACGACACAACACTGGACGCAAAAAGGAAAAAACGTGTTTAAACCACCACCAAATAAAGCAAAGACAGGATTTCTGTAAAGGACACAAACACGTATTTTCAACAAATTTGTTCGTTAATGATCAATGCAATATTTATTTGGCCTTTATTTATTTTTTTTACGTTTTATTTTATCATTTTTTTTTTTAAACAAATTCTCATAAATATGCAAAAAGAAGCAGAAGAAAAGAGAAGAAAAAAAAAATAAAATGAAAAATAAACATGAACATGATTTTAATTTACTATCTTAAATCAACAACAACAGCAACAGAAATACAACACAGGAATACTTATAAAATAAATTGTACCAGCCACCACTACACCAGCCACCACTACACCAGCCAGTCAATTATGCGACTGGAATATATAATCGTTTGTCACACAAATTCAATAAGAATTTTGAGAGAGATGGAGCGATAGGTACATCGGTCCGTCACTAGCCGTACAACATACAAAGCGTAACTAACTGTCTGTCTAAAGCAGGGTTTACCAAAAATTTTTTGGTTATGTATTAGTGAGTAAGAGAGAGAAAATAAATTGAGAGAATTGATTTAATTACAGCCATAGAAAAGTGTTTGTAATATACGTTATTTTGATTTTCATTTTATCAACTTAAATATGTAAAGCTATCTATCTTTGGCTTAATAATTTTAGATAAATAAAAATAAAATAAAAAAAATCCATTTGTTATTAAAAGATCGTAAAGGTATCCAACTTTGGCTTAAAAATTAGACCATGTTTTTAGATAAATAAAAATAAAAAAAAAATAAACCATTTTTTTATTAATAGAGAAAAAGCAAGCATTCTAAAGCATTTAAAAAAAATTATACTATGCGACAAAATATATAAGGAATTGAATATTATCAAAAGCATCTTTTAACATACAATATTTTTTGAGTGTCATTCTGAAAAAAATGGTAAAGCATCCGCCGCACATGTGTTCTTGTCGCAGTCTGATCGACAACTAAATCAAAAAACACAAGAATGCGTGTGAGTTCTCTCTGCACAATTGTGCTATGAAATGGTAATCGTTGGTCTAAAGTCAGTTAAGCAGCCAAACCCTCAATTAACAAGCTGCCGCAAAAAAAAAGGAAAATGTCCACTGCAAGAGGACAACAACACATTGAATTTTTTATTGAATTTTTGTGGGATTTTTTTCCACTCTCTTTCAGCTAAAATAAACAAAATTATGCATGATTATTTAATAGACAGCTCAGCTCGTGTATAACAAAAAAAAAAAAAAAAAAAAATGAAGCAAACCCTGTGCTTTTACTACACTACAGTGTGTGATAGCAAAATAATTTTCTTTTTGTTTTTAATTTGAAAACGTTTTTAAATAAAGCAGCATAACACAATATGTACTTCCTTAAAGACCTTTAAAAAAATGTTAATGTTTTAATAATAATTGCAATTTTATGTTTTTTAATTGGCATTATTTATCACAGAAATATGTGACCTGTGTACTCTTTTATGGCAAACTCTTAAATTCTTTCTACAGTTTCTACTCATACACACTCTCTCTCTCTCTCAGGCAGACGACATACTTGTTTAAATATTATTATTTGTATGTACAAATATGTACATATGTATGTATACATATATACTAAAGTTCCCAGCCAGCATTTTTGAAAATTTTTAATCAAATTCGAGTCTTTTTTGATTCTTCTGCGCGATTAAAAAGCTCGAATATGCGCTCATTTTCTGATCATAAAAGACTCTTTCGTCGGGAGAAAAAAGTGACTACGAGCGACTCTTCTTAAAATGTCATTTATGAGTCATTTTCTATATTATTTTAGAGTAATTTTCAACCCCTTTTCTAGTAGCTTTATAATCATTTTCGAATCACTTTCTGATCATTTATTAGTCTTATTTACCGTCGTTTATGATACTTTTTCGAGTCGTCTTTCACTCATCGTTTAATCGCATACGAGTCTTTTTATTGTCATTTATGAGTCATGTTCGTATTAATTTGGACTCTTTTTTTAGGTCATTTATGATTAAAATTTGAGACATTTATTAGTCGTACTTATAATTGTATTTTACTCTCTTCAAGTGTTTTTATTAGGTTTTCTGAGTCCTACGTTTACGCTACAGCGATTTCAAAAATCACGTTCGTATGAACGTTAAGTAAGAAAGAAAGAATATTAAGTTTATATTCGTGATGTATGTACATCAGACATCAAAGTTTATTTAATTTTTTTTTCGTTAAAAATAGTTCTTATAATTAGAAGTTCAATAAGGTAATATATTTATAATAATAATAGTATCTACACTGCTTGCATTTGAACATTGATTTAAATCTACATTTTCTTGAACGTTTTCTTCTGTACTTTTTTCAGGCCGAAATTAAATTTTCAGCCTCTTTTCTTGCAAATCTTTTTAATTGAATTTTTGCCAATCTTTTTGCTTGTTTAGCTAACATCGTCTTTTTTATTTAAATTTATTAACAATATCTTACTTCTAATTTTTTTTTTATTTTATTTTAACCTTTTATTAATAGGTGATGAAAGAAATCCTTTTAAACAAATTTAAAAAAAAAAACCAAGAAAAATTTTCTATTATTAGCCATCTTTTACACAAATGAAAATTTATACCGAGAGGGAGTAAAAAAGAAAAGCAGTTTTTAATCATCTATCTGCTCAAAATATGATCATAAAATACGTAATTACAATCTCTTTTCAAACATATGCATGATCTATTTTTGATTAAGCGTTTTTCAATCTTCAGTATAAGTAGAATATAATAATAAATAACGGAAATAATAGTCACATTTTAAACGTCTGGATGATTAATTTCCGATTGCTATACAATATTTTATTGTATTTTAAATCGAACTCATTTTACTCATTGACACAAATCATTTTTGAGTCCTTTTTTAATCGTGTAACTGACTAATAAGTTTTTGATCACCAAAAGTACTCTAAAAAGACTCAGCAAGGTGATTTTTTTAAAAACAATCTTCCAATTGCTAGCTGGGTTGATATGCATACATACAGTATATACATACATATGTGTGTATGTATTTATTTAAATTGTATATAAAATAAATTGATTTCATACACAACATGTATACAAACAAACACATTCAAATATTGAAACATTTATTGAGAGGCATAAAACTGTGCAAATATAGATGGTTGTTGTTGTTGTTGTTTTTGTTTTACTTATTGCTGTTATTTGCATTGATTTAAATTGATTCAATAAGAGACTAAAAATTCACCAAATAAACTCACAGCACACACACAAAAACACAAACACACACAAGAAGAAAGAGAAGGAAACGAAGGCAGCAATCAGCAGCAACAACAACATCAACACCATTTTAGGACAAATATAATCAATGCCTGTACCATATAATCAATGAAAACCTAAATTAAATATACACACACCCATGCATAATAAATATTTGAACATACATATACATATGGATGTATGTTAAAATGTGCATTCTTTATTCTCAAATATATACTCTCTCTTGTCTAGTTTGTTTTCATAAAAAAAATAAAAAACAAAAACAAAATACCATAAATTGAGCAATTTAAAGAAATAAAATTGTACACAATCATAATTACAACAGTTATTTCCATTGTTTACGTATCGCAAGAAAATGAATACCACAGTTGTAAAAATAGTAGCAAACCTTTTAGTATTATCCTTAAAAATTTCTTCTTTAAAAAAAGATCACTTAAATTAACAAATTTTGACTCTTTTTTATTTTTTTTTTTCTTTTTTTTCAGGTAAGCTTTTGCAATTATTTAAGCATTGAATAATCGAAATCAAGGTATGTTTTTATTTAATTCGTATACAAGAAAAACTTTTTGGTTTTTATGCACTTTTGAAAGGGGCTATCCATTTTATGGTTTCACACTTTAAGGGCTGTTTTCTCATTAGGCGATTATCTTTTTTCCCAACGAAAAACTGCAGATTAAAGAAATTTGGTTTTCTCAATGTCTCATTTGTTGCTATTTTGTCGCAAAACTAACCAGCCCTCATCTGCCGGTTATTTATTTGTTGTACAGATAAATTCAATCAGCTGACTGCTGTTCATATTTTTTATGTGGCAATACCTTGAGTTTTTGAAAAAATAAAATAGATTTTAGAAAAAAATTTTAATAGAGGAATAAACATTAATTTGATTTGATTTGGACAGTTTATCAGTCTAAAAAATTTATGTCGACATTTGGCAACTGGCAGTTTGTCGACACATTTGCCTTAATATAATAAAACAAACGTAAAATAGATAAAACTTTTATATCCTTAAAAATCTTTAATATTATCATTGTGTATTGGTTGCAATAGTCCTTGCTTTTAACCTAGCTTACGACCACTCATTTTTGAACATGTGGCATCACGGCGATAACTTGTCCTATGTCGATTTTCAAATGCTTCAACGTTAGAGAATTATACGCGTAGACATGATATTTGACGTAACCACATAAAAAATAGATGGAGATGTAATATTAAATGAAAAACGCTGTAATAAGCCCTAAGAGAGGAACTGCTACTGAAAATGCCGTCGAACTGACAAGAAAAAACATTATCCACCACACTTTACTAAAAGAAACTATATTTTTGATAGCGCGTACTTTGCAGCGATTTACAGGCATGACAATTTCTGTAGCGTTTCCATTACGCTTTTCTCTTATAAAATAAATTTTGATTATAATTTCGCTTTTTTGTAACTGAAATTAAATATAAAATTGAACCAACAACTACATAGTTTTTGCAAATACATACATCAGCCCTTTAATAGTAAATTTCCCAGATTTTTTACTTAACTTTCTTCCTTTTTTTTCAACAAAAATTTTAACATTTCCTCCCACATTCTCGAAATTTTTTCTGCTGTTTTTTAATACCAAAAATTCATTAAAAAGTTGTTTGTGTTTTGGATTTTATTCCTTTTTTTTGTATTTTTTTTTATGCAAATGTTACCCCCAAAGTTTTCAGTTAATATTTACTATTAAATTTCAAGCAATAAAAATTTGTGGGGATGCTAAAATAAAAGTTTCCACTCCCATAACTCACGCCAAATCTCCGTTTTTTTTTTTTCTTTTTATTTTTTTTTAATTTTCCCCTTTACTTCAAGTGGTGTTTTTGGTTGCAAATGAAAAGCTCAGGAGGAGGTAAAAAACGAAAAAAAAAAAAAACTTTTCTGTTTTTTTTAATGATTTTTTATGATTTATTTTTAAACTTCTTTTCTTTATTGGAGTACCTACCAAAATGATTTAATTTTTATTAATTATTATTATTTAAAATTTCAAAATTGTTTTTCTAATTGATTTTTTTTCCTGTTATGTAATCAATATCATCAAGAGTTTCCAGAGTTATAAGAAAATAGGAAACAGATGTAGTAAAACGCAATCAAAACAAATCAAATACAGCTCATATATGTATGTATGTAGAGAGAGACTGGTTCAGAAAATTTTGTACATTAAGCACAATACAATTTCACAACATTCCGCAAGAAGTCGTCGCAGTCTAGCAGCTAATGTGTTGGCGTATTAGACAAAAGCCCGTCCTTCAACTTCTGGCTTAGATATCACGAACAAAATGAATATCTTTGGCAAAGACACCGAGAGTAAAATGAAATTTCATTGAAGAAGTTTCTCAATTGTGTCGTTCGGACTCGACTTTAAATTGTAGTTTCTGCTGCTAATGCACAAAATTAACGCACACAACATAAGTGGTGTAAGAAACAAGGTTGTAATCAGAAATCAGCAATAAGTATTCAAAACGATGAGTAGAATCGAATCATACTCATAATTTCTAATACTTATACGCATTCATACTTATTGTAATATCATGCAGCCTCTACTTATATTCAAAGTTTGAGGTACTCATCATTTTAACATGCTTAACAACACGTATGATGTGTTGTTGATTTCGACTCTCTGTCCATAACTCAACAAACACACGATTCACAAAATAAGTATGATTCGCTTACGAACACTAAAATACTCACTAAATGGTTGTGTGTTTACTCTGTTTGCTGCTCTGTCTTTTTTGCTTATGTGTCTTTTTTTTTTTTTTTGTAAATGCAACAATAACTACGGTTGTAAATTTTGTTGAATGATTAGAGTCACTCGAAGTTATGAATCTAAATGAATCTAAGTGAGTATGAATCAAACATATGTATTTCGAATGGTGGTATGAGTTTGATGTCAACGTTGTACGCATACTCAATGCAACCTGTCCATATAAATCAACGTTGTTGTGAGTATGAATGAATCAGAGTACATAGTTAAATTTTAATATTGTTGTCTAACTTATATTCAAAATTTCATGAGTTCTTATGAGTAGCGAAAAAAACGATTTATTGCTGATCCAATTAAGTTAAGTACGGGCAACGATACAGAGTTCTGCTATTAAAAACACTGTCGCGGAATGAAAGTTTTTGTAAAAGCATTATTTATCCTTTGATCTCATCCAATGTTATCCAGTTGCTGCACTTATACAATGTTAACATATTGACAGATAGAGAAAGAGAGAGAGAGAGAGAGAGAGACAGAGATTGTTAAAGCCAATGTTGAAAAATTCAGTACTTTAGTACTTTTTTCAGTACTTTTTCATTTCAAAAATACCGCAGTACCCCCGCTACGCTTTCAGTACTTTTTTATTATTACATATTTTATTTATGTCTTGCGCTTTTTAACTATAATATTAATTAAAGCACGTTAACGCAATGCTAAAAAAGTAGAATTAGGCTTTAGCCTCGGTTAGCCAAACGTCCACGGAACGTACGTTCGTTTTTAGTTATACAAAAAGAAAGCAATGAAAACGCTTGCCGAACCGTAATGTAATTTTGGTAAGCATTTTCATTGCTCTTCAAACAAACGTATGTTACATTACGTTCCATCGAGGTGACTAAACAGGGCTTTTACGATTTGTTACGTTCCGAATCAGCTGTTTTTGTCCTGCATGTGTATTAAATATTAATAAATAATCTAGTGGGTATGTGCTTGCTGGCTTACTAGACGTGAGCCCACGATTCAAACCCAATGGCGTAGACTCTATCTTCATCAAAACGATATATGAAAAAAAATTTCTCCGGCGACTTCCTTCTGGAAAAAACTCTGAGAGGAAATAAAATTGCCACGATACAGTTTCTCAAAAATCCGTCGTTCGGAATCGATTTAAATAAACGGTAGGTCCCGCCACTCATGTATAAAATTAACACACACAAAATAAGTAAGTGGTGTGAGAAGTTAGATCGTAATCCTGATTGAAGGGTTATAATGACCAATTGTGTATGTATGTATGTATGTTTTACAAAAGTACTATTTGATGCAAAAAAGTACTTCTTCAGTTATAATTCAGTACCATTTCAAAATTTCAGTTTTGCAACACTGGTTAAAGCTATCAATTGAAAAGTTAATGCATTTGTTATCATATTTTTAATTCGCCCTTATTTTTACGTATGTACATTTCCAATTTCAATTTGGCAAACCCTATTATATTTTCCAACTGATTAATAACTCTGCTGATGCAGGCTTTCAGCGATAATAAAATTGGAAACAAGAAAAAACAGAAAAACTTGAAAAAAAATCTTACTCACGCCTCTGTACAGAACAAAAATAAGGAGAAAAAAATAAAGAAAATTATAATCTTAACTGTCAAAACACCAACAACAGCAATAAGAATGGCAACCAATATGGAACAACAACAACAATGACAGTGAACAGTAACAACCAACACCTCCTACTCGTTTTTGTATGAAATTTTTGTCAGTTTTTTTTTGTTTTCTTCTGGCTTTTGTTAAATGGTGCTTCTCTTTTATCCATGTCTACCCAAGTAAGTAATCGTACGTGCAATATGTACAATTGTCAGTTGTGTCTGTCTGTAGGTCTGGTAATATGCCAATATGGTAAATTGTATTTTTTTCTTGTTGTTGTTTTTGTTTTTTGCTTTTAGAAAACTAAATTGTAGAGAAGGAAACAAAAACAAAAACTGAAAAAAAAAAATAAGAAATAAAAGATAAAGTCAGAAGAATAAGAAAATAAGAAAAAAAAAAAAATAAAGGCAGGCAGGCCAGGCACACATAAAACTTAAGTCAATAAGAGTTAAGGTCTCAAAACGTAAACGTTCACGTAAAACATTTGTGTGCAGCTGCAATGCAATTCTAAATTTTTTTTTATTTTTCTCTTAAATTCGCCACAATGCTGCTGCTGCTGCTGTTGCTCCTGCTGCTTCGACTGTAGTTAAATTCTATGTGGCAACAGAGCTATTGTTAGAGCTCAGCTCGATGATGGAGTAGGTAGGAAGTTGTTGTAGATAAGTTGTATAAAAGAAAGTTATTGGCAACATTTGAGTATGGTCACGAAACTTTAAATTCGTTAAGGCTTTTTATTCCTTTATTATTTTTTTGTTCCTTTTTTTTGCTCTGCTTCTACTGGTTATTTCTTTTATTTCCAACATGACGATAAAAGCTACACGGTAGTTGTGAACAAAAAAAAATTTTTTTTTTTTAACAAGTTTGTTTTAAGTTCGTAAATGTTGTAGAAAAAAGGGGAAAAAATTGATTACATACTACAAAAATATTAAAGGACTTTAGCCTTTAACATACATTAACACTTAGAAAATCAAAACTTAAATTTAATTTAAAAAATAAAAAAGCGCCCTGGTAGTCTAGTGTGCTAGACTATTAGCGTGAGAGGGTCGTGGGTTCGATTCCCACCAGAGGCTCTGGTCTGTGACACTACACCGAGCACATGGTCAAAGTTACCCAGCTTGTATATAATTAGAATATAATTTGTAATTGTATTGTAATTAATAAAATAAATAAATAAAAAATAAAAATTGAAATCAATTTTATTGCGATAAAACATTCAGGGATTCGATTCGACACCGTAACTGTTGCTCGCGATAACAATCCTTTCATGCTTAAGTTCCTTGTTTATTGTCCAAGGTCTACCAATTATTTTTGAAGTCTTTCTCGTAAAATTAAATCCAAAGAAATAAAACGGACGTAACCTACCAGCCTTTAGTTAAAATTGCGACCTAACTTTTCACACCACCAATATTGGGTGTGTTTATTTAACCAATAAGTGGCGGGACCTACAATGGCAATTTTATTTATTTCCAAGAGCATTATTTTTTCTGCCAAGAGGTCAAGTCAACGTTTAGTTCCCGATGTCGGACCTGGAATTTGAACTGTGGCCTCACGTCTAATAAGCCAACACACTTCCTACTAGACTAGATTATGGTGACTTCATAGTAAATTATATGCCAATGAGACAGTTCTGCATCGATTGTAATAATGGTTAGTAGAACGGGACAATGTCTGCTTTATAAGGGTGGGGTTTGATACAGAACATTCCAACGCTTTAAAGAAATTATTCAGTCATTCTGTTCAACACTTCTTGGGCCTTATCCTGGATAGGAAGCTATCGTGGAAACCAAATATCACTAATAGACTGAGGAAGGCCTCCATTGCCCTGCCCTCTACGCCTGTAACAAGGTGTTGGGGAAGAAATGGGGCCTGAAACCTAGGATGACTCACTGGATCTACACAGCGGTGGTCAGACCTATCCTGACCTACGGATGCCTGGTGTGGTGAGAATCCCTTAACAGGACGACGAACTTAAACCTGATACGCAAGTTACAACGATCTGCTTGCATAATTATTAGTGTTGCCCTGCGCACTACTCCTACGATCGCTCTGGAGACGATCTTATACCTTCTACCGCTTGACCTATACTGCAGGGGTGTGGCGGCTAGGGTTAGTAGGCCTCTTTGGGCGACTGGACAATGGCATGCATCGGACATTGGTCATACAAGGATACTTGAGGAAACTGATATTGTCGGAGGCGTAGACTATATGACACCACGATATGACTTCCCAATGAATTTTAGGGCATCCATTCCGAAAAGGGAGGACTGGAGAAAGGGTGTGGCTCACCTCGCGGGGAATGCCGCACAAATCTACACCGATGGCTCCAAATTGGAAGGAGCCGTTGGTATTGGTATCTATTCGAAATCAATCGGAATATCCAAGTCTATGAGGCTACCAGATCACTGCAGCGTCTTTCAGGCGGAAGTGTCGGCAATTCAAGCTGCGGTGAAAATTATTGTGGACAAAAATGTTCGCAAGCGAAGGATCACTATACTTTCCGATAGCCAAGCGGCCATCAGGGCACTAGATTCTAATGTGATAAACTCCAAGACAGTGTACGACTGTCGCAGATGTCTCAATGAGATGGCGAACCGATGTGATGTTTGTATCACATGGGTACCGGGACATAGAGACATTCCCGGCAACTGCAGAGCGAATGATCTGGCAGGAAGGGGCACGACCATCGAGCTCTCTGACGAATTCTCTACATTGGGGATCCCTTTAAGTACCTGTAGGCTTATAATTGACAATGCAATCGTGGACCTTGTCAACAGTAGGTGGGCAGCTTCGGATAAAGGCAGAGCTCAGTGCTGTTATCGGGGTTATTACGGGGCATTGTATTATAGGAACACATGCGAGGCGTATTGGTCTTGGACACCTCGCAAATGATTTCTGCAGAAGCTGTGGAGATGAGGAAGAGGATGAAACTATTCTTCACCTACTGTGCACATGCCCGGCACTTGGTCAGAGGAGAGAGAGACACCTGGGTGCCTACTACATGGAAGACCTAGATGAACTGTCATGCATGGATATTGGCAGTCTGAGTCGCTTCATCGGAAGCTCCAAGTGGTTCCTGGAATAGGGGAGAAGATGAAACTGTGATGTCACAATGGGCCCTGTGTGCGGCCTAAGTGTGTCCGCTCATGACTCCATCGGGTGGACAGCCCGACCTGTTCAACACAGATCTTCAATTTCAGTAGCTTATAATGCGATGCTTACAGATTATTGTAACTTTGATAAGATGGAAATCTTTGCTATTAAGAAGACTGTGCACCGGCTAAAGTAAACAGTTGTAAGACATCAAAGTATTATTGTCGTGCTAGAGAATGTAGGGTATTTCTATAATGTCTCTCTCAATCCTGATGCTTGTTCTCCGGTGTCAGTAAGCATTACTACCAGCCTAACATTTTATACGCATACAGGTTTTTCCTTTTGCGCTGCATTAACGCAACATAACTTTGAAATATATGTACGTGTTCTGATCGTTCATTCTTCTCAGCACAGAGTCTCTATATTGGGCTTGAGGCCTAAAGTACCTGCTCAAAAATCCCGGTCACTATCCTTCAGTTCTGTTCCTTCTGATGCAGCATATCTCTAGGTGTGCTTCGTTATTATGTCTTGTACCGAAATTGTAGTATAGCAGTGTATGTATTCACTTAAGTATACTTTTGGATTAAAATTTGTTAATAATAATAACTTTAGACTCTTACTCCTAATATGGTGTTTTTATTTCAAAATTTTTATTTCTTAATTCGTTCAACTTTTGCTTTGTAACAAAGAGAATGAGTGCAAAAGAGAAGCAGCGCTTTTACGCTTTTAGTTTTAACTATGCTTAACACTTTATGCGGGGGTTGGGGGGGCATTTATTTATTTTTTTTTCTTTTAAATTAAATTCATTATTTTATTAACTTTTTAACTGCCTCCTACAATCATAACAAACTCCAGAAAGGAAAACGAAAGCAAAACAAAAATGAACGGAAAATACTACACTCAGCACCATCATCATGTGGGTGGCTAGGACGGAGGGATGTCTGGGAAGTTAACAACGAAAGTAATGTTCGTTATTCTTTATTTTATTCTTTTAAAGTTGGATAAAAATTAAAAAAAGACAAAGGAAAACCTTTGAATTTTACAACAAAGCAAAAAAAATAACAAAAAAGCTTGAAAGATCAGGATGTTTGCAACAAATATACTCTCCATAAATCATACAAAATCGTTAAAAAAATAGAATCATTAAGGAAATAGACCTAGTGGGCTGAATAGCCGGAGACTGTTAAGTTAGTCTCGTTAATTGAAGATTTACTTTCGTAGCTAACTTTCTCACACACATTCGGACGGTAGGATGCACAATGATGGTGGTATGCAGCAGCACCCACACAAACATTTTAATTATTCATTAATTATGCAGCTGCATAGGATTTTAAAGGCAAAAATAAACTTTAAACCCAGACCAAGACAAATCCAACCACCAGCACAGCCCACTCCTACAACAACAACAACTCATTTTGCTTTAAAATGCTGATTGTGTAGGTGGATAGTGGCGGTGGTGGTGGTTTCCTGATGCTGCATTTCGTTATGCTGTTATTGCTGTGTCAGTAAGTGTATAAGCAGTAGGAGTTTTTGTTATGGTATCAGTTTAGTGTTGAAAACTCTTTCCTTACATCTCCTCCTCCTTCCTGCCAACAAAAAAAAGAAAAAAAACTCAACTTAACTGGTGAAAACTGGCAGCACAGCAGCTTTAGGAACTTTTTTTTTTCTTTTTTCGTCATCATGATGCAGTTGTCAGTTGTTGTAGTTTTTTTTCATCCTATTTTTGTTGTTTTTGTCGTTGTAGTTTGTGTATCTTGCAAATGTCCATCTGCCTGTCAACTGACTCTACTTGCACTCAGTCGTCTTGTTTATATTTTTTGGAATATTTTTCCACTACAATGCACTGTGGTCTTAATCGCGTAAAAATATTGTAAAAAAAAAAAATTATTTTGTATTGAAAACCTGAAAGTATTGAAAGAAAGGGCAAAAGGGTTATTCATACGTGGTATATTCATAAAGTATAGGTCAACTGGAGACACATCCGTTACAGGTGTTTTCAAATCAAGAAATTTTCAATTTATCCTGAATTCTGAGGTTCAAGCCCTGAATCCTTTTTTTTTTTTTTTTTTTTTTTTATGAAACCAGCACTCAGGGTATGGCCCCTACTCATGCAGTGCATTGTGCAGGTTTTTTAGGAAAGGTGGAAAGGGGTAAGATGCGAACGGCAAGGAAACGAGTTGCTGCTAGATGACTATAAAATGGCCAGTGCTATACCTTCACCATTAAACAGTCTACAGGCAATCGTCCCCAAGAAGCCCGCAGTTTCTCACACCACTTATGTTGTGTGTGTTAATTTTTATACATAAGTGGCGGGACCTACAGTTTAAAGACGACTCCGAACGACAGATTTTTTGAGAAACTGAGAAGAAATCGCCGAAAAAATACTTTTTGAATTTTTTTTTTTATTTTTTGATGTCTGCCCTGGGACAGTTCTAATAGACTCTGATTAAGCCCCTCATCATTCAATTAAAACATTAATGAATTGATCGAAACATCAGTTCATTCCATCTGCTGCTCGATCATCTTCCATAAGCATTTGTTATACATCTTGTAGCCATCCCTGGCCGTATTGTATTTGATGGTTTACTGTAAACACTTGTCAGTTAAAAAGAAGTTATTAAGAGAACTTGTCCAGCCAAAAGTAATTTGAATTCAATCCACAACAAATTCACATATCTGTGCTGTGGTAAGGTGCAACACAATGAACTGTTCGAACTATATGAAGGAGATCCTACATTAAGTTAAATGGTTCAGGTGGAGAGAGCATAGCGCGCTTTATATGATAACAGAAGGCTATGCCAAAACCTAGATGAAGAGACTGCTTTGGAGCAAAGTTCGGAATTATGGCTGGCAACAAACAAACGAAAACAGAAAAGTAGAGTGTAAAGTGAGGTTAATATACCCACAAACTATACAGTGTTAGAAAATGATGATGATGATGATGACGGAAATATTGTCTGAAGCCCCGAAAAAGACTTTTAAGGCTAAAAAAAATACTTAAGTATTGTTTCAAGTATATTATTCACCCTTATTCTGGTTGTCGTCGTCGTCGTCGCCGTCGTCGTCGTTACCAAAAATGATGTCGATAAAATCAGAGTCGACAAAATCAGAGTCGACACAACACAATATCGACGGCGTATTGACTCACAGAATACCAAATGTGTGTCGACAGTCATCTATAACTGTCAATAACGACAAACAGAATACCAATTTTAAACTGTCGACGCAAGACGACGTCGAAGACGACAACCAGAATAAGGGTGATTATCAAGGGAGGGAGACATTGCCCTTTTGTAATGAATATCGCATTTGTAAGCCGATTTTTTATTAAAAGTTCCACTGTAGCATTCGTAATTTCTGTTTTTTTTCTGTCCTAATCCTTTAGCCGTCGTTAATTTAAGTTTATAAAAATAATGCAGATTTATTTGGCAACGTTACATCAGTTTTGCTTCATACTTCATGCTCTACTATGATTCCATTATATAGGGTCCGCCAAATAACTTTTTTTTTTTGAAAATGCTTAAAAAATTCTCAAATTTCAAATTTCTTTTTTTATTTGAAAGTACAATTCTTCCGATTAATAATGGAAAATAATTTCATTCAAATGGCTGCCTCGGCTGGCCATGCAGTAGCCTACACGATCGGTCCAATTTTTAAGCACATTATCGATTGTGTGCAGCTGCATTTCACCAATGGCTTCACGAATATTGTCCTTTAGAGCGTCAATTGTCTCTGGCTTGTCGGCGTAACACTTATCTTTGACGGCACCCCACAAATAATAGTCCAACGCTGTCAAATCGCAGCTCCGAGGTGGCCAAACGACATCAGCTCTGCGGCTGATAATGCGATCGAGTGTAGCATCGGCTGTGTGGCACGTAGCGCCGTTCTGTTGAAACCAAATGTTGCCAATATCCTTCTCTTCAATTTTTGTTAACAAAAATTCGTTCAACATGGCCCGATAACGATCGCCATTGACTGTAACGGCCACTCCTTGCTCATTTTCGAAGAAAAATGGCCCAATTATGCCTCTGGACCAAAATCCGCACCAAACAGTGACTCGTTTTGCGTCGGCTTTTCAATGTATGCGTTGCGGGTTATCTGTGCCCCAAATGCGACAATTTTGCTTGTTTACATACCCGCCAAGATCAAAATGAGCTTCATCTGAAAAGATGATTTTTTTTTTGCCAAAATCGGCATCTTCTTTAAGCCGGCTACTGCATGGCCAGCCGAGGCAGCCATTTAAATGAAATTATTTTCCATTATTAACCGTAAGGATTGTACTTTCAAATAAAAAAAAAGAAATTTGAGAAAATATTCAGTAGTTTTTTTTTTAAGCATTTTCAAACAAAAAAAAGTTATTTGGCGGACCCTTTATTAGCTGGCGTCCTTATGACCAAATCATGGCCACCGTTTTATGGTGGCTTATGCTAAGGTAGTTTTCAATAGTTTTTCACTGGACCAACTATAACTCATCATCGCCGTTAACATCATCATCATTGGATTTATAAAGATGACAGTTTAAGTTCATATCTTGCGTTTGCAGTCAGTAGCTACTCTGGTGTTGGATGGATGGATGGATAAATAGCTGGTGTGGTGTGCTGGGCCATGGCATGGCGATCTTACGTTCCTTGACGTGCTTTTCATTTAAATTATTTAGTTTGAGGGCGCCTTTTTTTTTCTCTCTCTCTCTCTCTCTCTTGTTTAAAAATTAAATCCTTGTTATACATGAGTGTGTGTGTGTGTGTCTGAGCATGTGTACAAGTAGGAAGAGAGAGAGAGAGACAGAGATGCCAGAATTTTCATTTCGTTCGTACGTTTCATTGTTTGTTTTATAAATTAACAGCTTGTGTTGCCTTGCCTGTAGGCAAAATAAATTCTTCTTCTTGACTATTTTAAATGCCACTTATTTCACTCAGTTTTACGTCTTTTTTTACTTTTCCTCTTGCGAAAACTTAACTTCTAATAGCAGATTTCTGTTTCTATTCTCTTTCGAATTTTCTCTTTTCTATTAAATTATGGCTGTTGTTGGGAGGAAATTAATTTATGTACACGAACGGATAAGGGAAATTTTAAATTAAAAAATGTTCATCTCTTTAATTAGTTCCATATGTGAGTATGGCTTTGTAGACAGACGACAAATCTATTGAATGGATTTTTATGAAAATTTCACATGACATTCGCTCGACAATGCTATCGATCCATGACAGTGTCTTTCAGTCACAGAGACTGGCTAAATAAGTTGCTTTAATCATTACTACAATGATGTATTCGGATGATTATTATTCAATAGAGGATATAGCAGAAGTCGCTGTAGACTAATAAGCAGTGTGGTGGCTTATTACACGTGAGGTCGTGGTTCAAACCCTAGCCCAGACATCTCGAACGGAACGAAAAATGAGGAAAAAAAGAGTATATTTCTTTCGGTGGCTTCCTCTAAGCAGATTTTTGGTGAAAACTCAGAGAGTAAAACAGAAATTCTCATGAAAAGTCAACTACAAACCAGAGATCAGTAACGATTATCAAAACGATGAGTAGATTCGAGTCATACTTATAATTTCAGCTACTTATACGCATTCATACTTATTTGAATATCATACTCATACTACTCATATTCAAAGTTAGAAATACTCATCGTACTCATACTTAACAATACGCACGATGTTGTTGATTTCGACTCTCCATGATTCAATATATACACGAAGCACAAAATAAGTATGATTCGAGTACGAACACCACAATACTCGCTAGAAGGTTGTGTGTGTGTGCTTTGCTTGCTGTCTTTGTCTTTGTCTTTTTTCTTCTTTTGTAAATGCAACATTAACTACTACTGTACTGTACTGATTCGAGTCACTCGAATCATTCGTAAGTACATATTATAAGTATTTTTCTAAATTTATGAATCTGAATGAGTAGGCGTATGAATCAAACAATGAATCGAATGTTGTGAGTTTGATGCTAACGTTGTACTCATACTCTTTGCAACCTATACTTATAAATCAATGTTGTAGCGAGTACCAATGAATCAGAGTAGTTGAATTTTAATACTCTTGACTCACTCATACTCAAAATTCCATGAGTACCTATGAGTAGCGAAAATACGATTCATTGCTGATCTCTGCTACAAACTGTAGGACCCGCCACTCATGGATAAAATTAACGCACACAACATAAGTGGCGTGAGAAGCTAGGCCGTAATTTTGGCTAATTGGTTGTAAAGACCAATTATGTATATATGTATGTGTTGCTTATCAAAATAAAGATCAGTTTGTCAATCAATTGATTTCAATCGAATTAACCTGAGGTCTTCTGTAAATAAAAAGCAAAATGATAAAATCATAGCTGACCTTAACAGTACAGTATGCTGCTCTTAAATCACATTTAAAACACTGAAACTGAAATCACTTATCAACATCAATGTGATGATGTTTGGTGTCAACATTTCCTTTTCTCATATGGTTGCACCAACAACAACAACAACAATATGATTTACTGGCAATTCATTCCAAACACCAAAATTAAAAAATTAGTGTATGTTTGACGCGATTGCCAAATTAAAGCGTAAAAAAAACACAAGGTAGGGAACGACATGTAACCAACTAAATTAATAGAAAATATAAGGAGAAAGAATATTTATTCCATATAGGAGTGCTGCGTGCATAGTTGCCAGATTTGACGATTTATCGTCATATTGACGATTTTGTGCTTCAAAAACATCATATTGACGATGTGACGATTTATGTCCTTATTTTGACGATTTTTTGAAATTAAAAATTTACGTCATATTCTTTACTTTAATACATTAAAAGCCACTTTAAGCTTTGTATTTACTTTGCAGTTATTACTATTGCAAATTTAAGTGATGATTTTTCTGTATCTTATATCTTTTTCTTAAAAGCCAAAACATTACAATCTCTGCACGAACGGAGTTCCACATACGAATAGTCCGACTAAAGAACGAATTTTGTCTGTAATGCAGTGTGCGATCCACTGACCAATCGACCACATAAGTAGTTGCTCGCCGAGAAAGGCGAGTGTTACGCAGGAATACATGGTTCTCGGGAACAAGTCCCTTATTTCGCTCGAGCAAAATCCGTTATAATAGCGATAGAACAGTGAAACACAAACCACATTGCAACGATGCTTCAATGAACCAATGGAGTTCGATACCCTACCGTCATTAACGGTCAACTTCGCCCTGTCTTGTACGCTGTCGAGAAGTCTCAAAATAGACGTTAAGGCACCGGCCTATACATGATAGTTGTATTCCATTTTCTTTCGGATATAAGTGGTGTAAATAGTAAGAAGATCAGATCAGAAGTGGTGTTCCTTGCACTCTCTCAAGAAACTAAGGCACTGAAAAATGTGTCGGTTCTAGCGAACATCACACTGAATTTTCATGCCGATTTTGTGACGATTATTTTTACGATTTTTATGAACGTCTTTGAAGATTTTAACGATTTTTTTTCTTCTAATATTTGACGATTTGATGCTTTATTTATCTGGCAGCTATGGCTGCGTGTCTCCGTGTCTCCGTTAATATAGCATTTGTTAATGCTTTACATACGAATATGCATTTGAAAGTTGTCCATTCAATAATGTTTTTCAACTCTAGTCATTGCATTCGGTAAAAGTAACCTCGTGGCGCAAATTATGGTTTAGAGGTGTCATTGGGACCGTTAATTCAGAATACTTATGCAGAATACATATGCAGTTTCAACAATACGGTACTACGAACCACACAATGTGATCAATTTATTACATGAGATTTATGAGACGTTTACATGAGATTTATTACATGAGAAGTTTTCAAAAAGGAAAATCTTTTGTTTGACATCAATTTTCCACTAAGACCTCGTGATTTGATCCTGTTATGCGGCCCCTACATGTTGCGATTAGTTGTACAACATTGTTGAATAAACCTGTCGGCCGTCTCCTTCACACATTTTGATTTTGTAAGGCGTATTAGGCTTTTTTGTCGGGCTACGCCACAGACTGTGTCTTCGCGGAAGATCTGCTACCTTAGTGCCGACATACAGCCCGAAATGTGCGAAAATAGGATTGAAAACTACCGCATGGCAACGTAGTAAGCATATGGTGGTAATTGTGGCCGATTAGCACTACGTGGGAGTACGAAAGTTGGATAGTGTTGCATTTGAATGAATTCGTATTTTTATTTACATAGTAACATTGATATTTCGATGTTTCCTATGACGAATGGTAACTCATGACACATTCACAGTCCTTTTCTTTCTTTTTTTTACAATATTTACTCGGCCAGATATATAAAATCCAACCAACCAGTTGGCCAACCAAACAATCAAGCAGCAGCAACGAAACAAATTCAACAAACAGAACTGCAAAGAATGCATTGATCTCGTGTTTAAAAACAAAAATCATTTCGTATGTCTGTATTTCGTATTCTCTATACGTTTGTTTGGAATTTTTCGTTGACGAATTTGTAGGAAAAATGTAGTTTTATTAAATACACTCCTTCAAACGACAACATGCATACATACATACAAATCAACTTAATGTACATATGTATGGTATATACAGCGATGGACAAAAATGTAAAAATAGGCTTAGGTGCGAAGGCTCATCTTTACTATTAAAGTTGACTCCGATACCCTCACATCATGTGAGATTTTTCTAATGACCTTTATTATTTTTGCCGGTGAAAGCATGTTAAAATCTGGCACATGTGTCATTTATGGTTTTTTTTTTTGCCACCCACTGTGTTTACAATACACACGCATGTTAAAATCACAACAACATTCTTGTTATTATAAACGCCACCATCATCAACTTTATAGCATCAGCATTAATAACAGCAGTATCATCATCATCGCTGTAGTCTTTCCCATCAACTAAATGGAAAACAGAATACAACAAATAATACAATAATATCAACAACAACAACAACATCAACAAAAATATAAACATAAACATTAAAGTAGCAGTTAACATAAACATATGCCTCTTTAAACTACACACACAGATGCATACACATACTAATACTAATACTGTCATACAAGAATAACATTAAAGCTCATACATTTCATGTTTACTTTTCGATTTTTGTTTTTTTTTTATTTTCTCTCTCTCTCTCTCTCTCACTCACTGTTTATATGACAATGCTCATCGTTATCATTATGCTTGTATGTGTGTGTGTATGTGCATGTTTGTATAAGATAACTACAACTGCATAGCATTGCATTGCATTAACAAAATCAAGAACTTTTTCTTGTTTGCTAATGTGTATGTGTTGTGTTATCAGCAGCAAGCACAAGTAAGTAGTCATTGTAGCAACGCTACGCAAATTCATGGTTAAACAAAAAAGAAAAGAAAAAAAAAAAACTACAAGATGTACCACACGAATAAGAAGAATAAAAAAACAAGAAGAAGAAGAAGCTTTTGTAGAAAAAAAAAAAGAAAAGAAAACATTTTTGTTGTAACGAGCCCACTTATAATGGAGGCAAATAGTTAAATAAGCATTAAGTCAACGAGATTCAGATGAAGTGCCTGTAGACGCTACTCTATCGCTCACTTACTTACAGGCGAGACATTCTAAAGCAGCTAAAGATACACGAACAGACAGACGGAGACCGACAGACAAACATTGTCGAATCGTGTAAATAGTTAAAATTAACGAAACCATCAAAACGTACGACGGAGTGAGTATTTAATCAAAAAACGCTATTTTGCTCCTTCTTCTTAAAAATTTGTGTTTGTATACATCACATGCACACACATACATACATACTACATAGTGTACATGTATATTTGTATATGCGTTTGCATGTATGTATGTACGTATGTATCGGGTCTTAAAAAGCTTAAATTGAAAATTAAATACACTTTCAAATTTAATACTGTAAACAACAATGATTTGCTAAATCATAATCGTTAAAATCGAAGAAGAAAAAGAAGAAGAAGCAGAAGAAACTAACGAACGATGATCGCAACAGATTTAAGCAGCAGTTTTTTTTATGGTTTTTATGATGGGTTCTTGGTTAATTTGAAAATGGCGTTGCTAATTAAATTTTATAAATGCTTGACTCACTCTGCACAATGGATTTTATGATGCGAATTAAATCTGTTAACGCTTTTGCCTATTAAAAAAGGAATTTAAAGCTTTCCCGTGACTTATCACGACTATTCAGTATTATTTGGTACTTAAAATAACAGAAAGAACATCAGGGATCTTCAGAATATTCGAATGATTTGTCTGATAATTACAATGCAAAAGAGAGAGACTTTATATTGGATAGAATATTCAAGAGATTTATTTTTAATCCACAAAAACAAAGAAAATAAATTCACTATTTCAATAATATTTCGGTGTTTTCAAACGTTGTTCCATTTTTACAGTCATCAAGATCAGTGTCACCCCCATCGATTAACGCAATGCATGGATGTAACCATTCAAATGACATTGTATTTCTTTCATGCCATTTTCATTTTACTCTCAGAGTTTATGCCAAAAATCTGCTGAGAGGAGGTCGCCGAAGAAATTACCGAGGAATCTCGTCTAAATAGCCAACAACACACTACCTACTAGACTGCGACGAGAAAGTCAAGAGAAATCCTGCCTTTAAACTCTGTTGTAAGTAATTTCAGATATCAGTGAAGGTCACTCTACACCATTGATGCCCATTTCATAGTGCTTTTACGCAAACTAAAAACACACATATTCTTATTCTCTTTGGTTAGTCGTCACTCAGACAGCGACGAATGCACATGCGTAGCGGGTGTACGATTTTTTTGTAATATTTTTTGCTTAAAGCACTGAAAAAATTTACTATGACTTACGAAACATATTTTATGAAAAAAAAAATGCGTTTGGTGATGCTCAATGCATTTTATATTATAAAATATTGAAGGAATGTAGAGAATATGCTTTTAGAAGGCACTATTGTTCTTATCATAGTGATATGGATGATTTTAATGATGGGGAAAAAAAAAAGATTTATTTTGTAAAAATAAAAAAATTTATTTGGAAAAATTGAAAGAGTGGTTACTTGAAGAAGAAAACAATGAAAAAACCGCAGAAAATAAAATGTTAAAAATTGAGTTATCAAGCTTAATAAGCTTGGATATTGTTAGGCATGGTAGACCATTTTCTGATGGGGAGTTCATTAAAAAAATTTTAAATAAATGTTTTCAAAAACTTAATTTTAAGCTCAACGAAAATCTTCCATTGTCACGCAGTAGTGTTATTCGGCGCACTGATCAATTTGGGGGCATCTTTAGAAGCCGCCATTGTAGAAAAATTAAAAAATTGTACTTTTTTTTGTTTGTTTTGATAAAAGTACAGATATTAACGATCTTTGTCAACTCTTTATTTGTATAAGATGCCCATTAACCCATTTAAATGTGACATAACCAAATACGCTTTTGAAATCCAAGTTGAATTAATAATACTTAAAAGCGAATTCAATTATGTTAATAAAATTTATATGGAGGAATTCTGGAACAATTTGGATGATTTAATATATCCAGAACTTAAAAAAAAATTATCAAAAATGTTGTAATTTTTTCCATCTACTTATGTTTGTGAGCAGATTTTTTCGGACTTAAAATTCATTGGTTCCAATAAAATAAACTAAGTTCAGCACACCTAAAAAATATTCTTCTTTTACGAAATTGCCACAATAGTATTAATATTGAAGATTTTATTAAAATATAAATAAAAGAAATAACCCTGTATCTATTTTTTTTTTGTTTTTTGTTTTTCTAGTCTTTCCATAGTCACTGATTGAACAAAATTTTGTAAACACGTAAATGAAGTTCCACGAGAGAGAGAGATCTCATATTTTTCACTTAAATTTTGAAAAATGTATCAACCATATAACTTTAAAAGTGCTTTGGATTTTTTCCGTACATTTTATTTCAGTTTACACAACTTTTCTTTCAGTGCAGTTCTCTCTCGCTCACCAATACTACTACAGTTTTAGCTTTGGGCATCCCTGCTCTACACGATCAATTGCGATCATTTGAAACTATAACATCCATATTCATTTCATTTCTTTTTTTTTTTAACTTTTTGAATTCAATTTTCGATAACTTTCAATATAAAAAACTTTGTTTTACTATTCCTTTCGAAATTCGAATTATTTTCCTTGAAAGTCAAATTTTATTTATTTTACGAAAGCTAAAAAAAAAATAAAAGAATAATAGCAACAGCAACAACAACCCAATACGATATGATACTCATACTAGTAGGCTGGTTGACTGACTTGACTGTCTTATCAATTTATATTCAATTTATGATAATTATAGTACTTGTCGAAAGATTTACTCGCTTCAACAAAAACTTTACAAGTTTACTCCTTATTTAGTTGAATTCGCTTTTTTTTTTTTTTTTTTTTTTTTTTACTTGAAATGGAAATGTATTCCCAGCCTTTGCTACCCTTGCCCGAACTCTACAGATGGTTTTTTTTTTGTATCCATTTGTGTTGTTTTATTTCATGCTGCTGTAAATAATGCAATTTTCTTGCCATGTTCAAAAAAACAACAGCAACAAATTAAAATTTCCTAAAGCCAACAGCCAAAAGATGGAGAACAACAACGACTGGGTTGAACATACACGAACGACAGACTGAACGAGTAAACACATCATCATGTATTGTGTGATTATAATTTAATCATGCTGCCTGCATATTGTACTACAACCACAGCAGACGTAGTACCTCGTACCCATAACCATTGTGCGAATATTTTTAGTTTTTTACGGTGTGTCCAATGCTGATTTTGAATAAAAAAAAAAGAAAAGAAAAAAAACTAAATAAAGTCGCTGGTTTTTTTGTATTTAATTTGCCTGAATCCGTATTATATTTTATGTGTGTTTTAAATACATTTTTTTTCTCTTTCTTCGTGCCTTTTTTGTTTTTGGGCAACAACTTATTCATCGTTTCGTCAATCAGGCGATGACATGCCAGAACCGCCTCAATACTTTTTTTTTTTTTTTTTGTTGAAACAACACTCCTCAACAACATAAACAATAAGCAACTCTTCAAGCCTGTCGTCTCGACTTTAAACACATATTGTCCGCCAGCCAACCAGCCAGCCAGCCACAACAAAACGAAAAGCAGATAAACATTGCAGCAGACGCAGACACAGCATTAAAACTAAAACTGCTTGCTGCTGACCCATAACAATACATACGTAATTTTTTTTTTTTTTTTTGTGCTCTCTTACAATGTTGCAAGTTTGCTGAATATGTACAATGCGAGTGTATGCGGAATATGTTGTTTGCAAACATACTTAAGATTACAATTTCTTCTTGGTCTCTTGGAAAAAAGAAAAGAAAAGAAACAAAAAAAAATGAAAACATCAGTCAGAGGCATTGACGATAATGATGACGCTAGCCCAGCCTAATGAAGGCTTAAGACTGACTGTGCAGTGCTGTTTTTAAACTCAATTTACAAAATGATCAATGCGAAGAGATATACAGGATATCCTAAAATTTTCTTGTAAAAAAAAAAAAAAACAAAAAAAGGAAAACACTAAACATTATCATACGGCTTAACCCATTGGCTGGCCAGCTACTGAATACAACGCGTACCTTTTTCGTCTGGTTTTATTTCTTCCGATTAGGTTTCCTTTTCGAAAAGACAATATAGCGATAAAAGCTTTGATAATAATGACCAAAATTCAGTACGCAGTTCTTGGCTTGGCTTTAAAGAGCTAAACAGAACAGATCTTACTATGCACAGGGTATTGAAGCTTTATTTAAACGATCGCAAAAAAAAGTGTATCGAACTATATGGAGATCAGAGATCAGCAATGAATCATATTTTCGCTACTCATAAGTACTTATTAAATTTTGAGTATGAGTGAGTCAAGAGTATTGAAATTCAACTACTCTGATTCATTCGTACTCGTTACAACATTGATTTATAAGTATAGGTTGCAATGAATATGAGTACAACGTTGACATAAAACTCACAACATTCGATTCATTGTTTGATTTATACGTCTACTCATTCAGATTCATAAATTTAGAAAAATACTTATAATACTTACGAATGATTCGAGTCACTTGAATCATTCAGAAAAATTTACAGTAGTAGTTATTGTTGCATTTACAAAAGAAAAGAAAAGACAAAGACAGCAAGCAAAGCACACACACAACCTTCTAGCGAGTATTGTGGTGTTCGTATTCGAATCATACTTATTTTGTGCTTCGTGTATATGTTGAATCATGGAGAGTCGAAATCAACAACATCATGCATATTGTTAAGTATGAGTACGATGAGTATTTCTAACTTTGAATATGAGTAGTATGAGTATGATATTAAAATAAGTATGAATGCGTATAAGTATCTGAAATTATAAGTATGACTCGAATCTACTCATCGTTTTGAATACTCGTTGCTGATCTCTGATGGAGATCTTTATTAGATCTGACTCAAGTTAGGATCTGTTTTTCTTTCAGAATAAATATCAAATCAACCTCTCTCATTGCATTCGGAATATATAAAATTATTCCTGTTTGTTTCTTTAGTAAAGCATTCATCGATTCTTTCTCTCTCGCTCTTTCTACTGATTTCAACTGATTTTTGTGACCCAGTTTAATACGAAATTGTCTATAAATTTAACCCTTTCGCTGGCAATAGAGTAAGTTGAAACCTCTCTCTTTTACATTCTAATCGCTAATTGAGTCAGATGGCTGTACAACATTGTCCAAAGAGCCTTGCTTCTAAATTGCCGGAAAATCACTTCACTTTAACGCTCAAAAGAGGGTTAATTGAAGAGCTTCCTTGTTTATTAATTTCGTTTGCAGTTCTTACTGTTGTTGTTCCCCTCTTTTTTTCTTTTGTTCGTTTTTTACTTTCCTTTCCTTATTTAGTGGCTACTTTGTCTGATTTTCTGTTTTTGTTTTTGTTTTTTTCCTTTAATTTGTATCGTCGTTGTTTTGTTTGGTTTGACTTGAGTTGAGTTAAATTGAGTTGGCTTGACTGGGTTGGTTGGTTGTTTGGTTGTTGGGTTGGCTGGCTGGCTGGCTGGCTGGCATTCATTCCATATTCCGTTTGCATATTTTATTTAAATTACCATCACGCATCTTAACGAAGCAAAATACAAAATGAATCCACTTAAATTCAACTTAACACATATGCTCCGTTGCCTTCATTCCTGATGATGACGTAGACGATGACGAAGACGATGATTACTGATGCTCAGAAACCACCATTGCTAAGGCTGCTTCTGTTGCTGTTGCCTGTGAGGATGTTAATAATGGTGATGGTCATACTTTTGTTGGAGCTTACTTAAGTCTGTTTGCCTGTTGTTATAGTTAGTTATTCATTCGTATTGCACTCGTATCGTATCGTCATTATTATCATCAGAAACAAGAACATCAACGTTCTTGTTGTCGTTCTCGTTCTCAAAGTATTCCTTTTAATTCTTCTTTTTTTTTTCTTCCTTTTTGTTGTGTGTGGTTTCCAGCTACACACACACATACACATGGTGCATTGGATTGTTGTGTTATTGTGGCTGATTGTGATGCTGTTGCTGTTACTTACACAAGTTGCAGGTTGCCATCCATTGCCATTGTACAGGATGAAACTGAACTGAACTGAATTGTATTGAATTGAATTGAATGGAACGGAGTGTAGTGAAGTATGGAGTAGAGTGGTGTGGTGTGTCGTGTCGTGGTGTGGTGTGGTGTGGTGTGTGGTATGGAGTAGCATGGCAGGTATACTTGATATTTGTACAATATCTATCATTCTATAAACATACATTATAATTTTGTTGGAGTCCGTTGGTTCTTCTCCAAAAATACAATGAATACGTTTTACTTCTTCTTCTTCTTTCACGTCTTCTTGTTATCTTGTTGTCGTTGTTGTTGGCGTACTGTTTGAGTTGTTGTTGATTCGTTATTCATTTATTTATTTATTTTGTTTTTCGTTTTTTTTTTGTTTTCAGTTTTTATGAAACACTCAAGCTTTTCTCCAACATTGTTTCTCCAAGAACATCCATGTCGTCATTATCATTATCGTCGCATTGAAAGGATCCACGACATGGCATTGCATTGCATGGCCTGGTCTGGTCTGGCATCTTTATCCATGTTATTACAAAAAAGTTGTATGTTTTGTATGTTCACGTTAAAAAAATCGTTTTTGGAAATTTTTTTTAGATGAGAAGTTTACGTAGTCGTTTTTTATTTTTCTTTTATTTTTGGATTCATGCATGGCAAACATGAATTTTTAAATTGCAAATCTATTCAGTTATTGCTGCTGTTGATTCGCATTTGAATTGTAAATCTAAAGATTGTATGTTGTCATCACTCTTGAAAAAGGGAAGGTTAACTTCCTTACCTAAATGCAATTAAATCCCATGATTTTACACTTCTATTAATAACACGGTGCGACAGTGAAAATACACCCGAGTAACTACATAGTCCACGTTGTTCAGTTAGTTGAGTAGAACTCAAAAATACCTTTTTTATATTTCTCGAACCCTCCAAACTTTTTTTATTTGACAAAAACTGTTTTTTTTTTAGACTATACGCGCAAATTTCTGTATTATTCAAACATTTCTGACCCGATTTCCAAAATTTAAATCCTGTTAGAAAGGGGAGAGATGGACCTTTAAAACGGTATACACATATCTATTATTCGACTTAATATGCTATGAGATTTGATCAGGTAAACTTGGAAAATGCAAATTTTTTTCATATTTTTTCAAGTTTGTCCGTTCATAGTAGCAAACTTTACTTAAAAAATATGAAATAAGTGTTGACATTCTGAAAGTGCATTATCTTGTGAAGAGATTGGCATTTCGTTTGATCAAATCGGACAAAAATTACCGTAGTTATTATTTGAAGAGTCTAACAGTCGAGTGATATTTTTTATATATGTCATCTCATCAAATGAACTTTTAGTCCAAACATTTTCAGCATATTCTGGAACTGGAATTGAGGTCTGGACTTTGTGGAGGGGTTTTGAGGGTATGTGGGGTGTTATAAAGAATCCACATTTGCACTTTACGGGCTGTGTGCTTCGGGTCGTTATCTTCTTGGAAGTAGTAGTCGTCAGCTAGACCCAATTTTGGAGCACTTTCATTTAGATTATTTTTTAAAATATCTAAATAGACATATTGGTCCATTGTATTTTCAATAAGAACAATATTGCCAACCCCAGACGATGACATACAGCCCCATACCATGACACTTCCGACCAGTGTTGCCAAAACATTATTGAGAAAAAATGCTAGATTTTTCTAAAAAAAATGCTAAAAAGTGCTAAAAATTTTAAAAAAGTGCCAAAAAAAGTGCTAACAGAAATTAATAGAAAAAAATTGATTTATAGTTAATTATGTGATCTGTATTTCTAAAAAATTAATTTTTATACTTAAATATGAATGAAGAAATTGTAATTAAATTTTAAAAAAAATCAAAAATAACATGTTCAATTCATTTTTAAAAACAATAAATCGAAAGTAAATTCTTAAAAAACAAAAAGTCTTCAAATTACTGTTTAAACATGAACTTTTAATTTTAAATTCATAGTTTTTCACATAAGTTTTAAGATGACTAAAATAATTTGATGAATTTAAAAAGTCCAGTCATCATCGTCATTTTCATCATTATTATCATAACTTTCACCAGATCCAATTAATTTCAGATAACTCGTTGGGAATTTCCGCTTCGTTTTAATCCTTATCTAAAATGTTATTACATAATAAAATTAAGAAATAAAAATTTAAAATTAAAGTTATACCTAATTGCTAAAACAGAATTTACTGTCTGTAGATGTAATCGGTTTCTTAAATTTGTCTTTACGATGTTAATTTGTCTGAACACACGTTCCACGTCTGCATGGAAGACAGAAGTTTTAAAACAAAATTGGCAATCTCCTCGAATCTCTTGTTTCCTCCGGCATCTCTATATGCTTTTACCTCTGACCAGAATGATACTGTGTTGTTTTTATTAATCCATTTTATATATTGAATTTTGGAATATTGATCAATTATTTTTCCAATTTCTTCCTCGCTTATACAAAATAATTTTAAAATTGGTAAAATATCACCTTTTTGGGAACTTAAAACGTTTTGTACCGAAAAAAATCTATGTTTTGTAAAACTTTTATATTATCTGATAATCTTAAATCAAGAAGGGATTAGTTTATGTATTTTTTATATTTATATTTATCTTACCTTTGCTTTAATTGGTTTATTAATCCAACAACGAAGTTAATGCAATTATTTCTTATTTCTTGTACTTTATTTTTACGAATTTTATTTGTGTTTTTCAATTTTTCCTAGGTGCTAGATTACTTTTTTTTGGTGCTAAACGAGTTTAAAAAGTGCTAAATCTAGCACCAAAAGTGCTAAATTGGCAACACTGCTTCCGACAGTCTTCATCGTATTTTTCGGATTTAAAGTTTCCCCTTCTCTGCGCCATACTCTTAGTCGTCCATCGGAACCAAATATGTTGTATTTGGACTCGTAGAAATTAAGAGCAACATAGAAAGCCAGGAATATGCAACGGCGGTATGTCATAACATCATTGTTAAAACAACAGAATATTTATAAAATGTAATAAAAAAACTAGTGTGTACTTAGTTTTGCGGCTCACTGTATTCTTCTGAGCTTCTAAACATTTATTAAGAAGAAATTAATTTTCATGACTTGTCTTGGAGCCGAACTACCCTAAACTGTACATTTAAATTTTCTTTTTTTTTATATCAACAAGAAGCCTTAAATTATTTCCTTAATGTTACTTGGGGAAAAACTTAAGAAATCTCTCAACAATCATGTTCATAATGCCAACTCTAGTTTTTAATTGCTTCCACTTGCCTGCCTGCCTGTAATGTTGCATACAAAATAATAATAAAAATAATATGCATTACAAATATTGTATTCATTCATTTAAGATTTCTTGGGAGAATTAAACCATTTAGAGCAAGAAACAAATTCAACACCCCTTCCAGTTCCAGTTCACCACCTCAGTTAATATTCTAATAATATGGCAACACACAATATGTTTCTCTGATTGTTTACAAATAAATTCATAGTAAATACTCAGCATTGATGTGTCGTCGTCCTCCCCTTACGCTCTCAATTGAAGCTCACAGTTACTGGATTAAAACAGAGAGATAGAGAGAGAAGGAAGCAATTAAGAATCCTGTTAAAACTTGAGTACATAAACAAAACAATTTATGAACATAGTTTGAGAGGTTATGGCTTTAATATTTAAGAAAAAAAAATAATTGTTTATAATCCCTATTCAAAATGGTGGGGTTAATAAAAAAACAAAAAAAAAAACAAGAACAAATCTTGTTAATTTAAGCTTCACTAATTTTTAGGTAAATGTAAATGGACATTAAATATGTACCTTCGAAAGAGCTGGAATAAAAGCATGAAGAAGAGGAAAAACTAAAAAAAAGGGGGGGGTTAAAGAAAAACATACTATGTATTCTAAATAAATAAAAAAAAAAAAAAAATATTTGTATTCGTAGACCCTAAAAATATTATATTTTCATCAGCAAGTTTATCAAGTGGAGTTTTGGTTCCAAAAAGTTTTGTGTTGTGTTTGTTGAAGGAGAGACTCTACATTAATTAATCATGCTTAACTTGGCAATTATATAGGCTGCATTTAAAGTAAAAACAACAACAACTACGACTACAACAAAAAAAATCAAAACAAAACAAAAAAAGCTAAAATCAAAACAAATGAAAATATAAACAACATTCAACAACAACAACAACAGCAACAACACATGATTTAAACAAACATACACTCAAGCATACATAAACATATGTATGCATGTGTATATACGAATGGTACATACACACATACATATGTACATATGTACATAAAATTAGTCAATAAGATTGGAAAATATACAAAATACAATATGAAAATGCTAGGGCAGGCAGGCAGGCTATGGTTAAAATAGACCGTAACTAAAACCAAACCAACAACAACAACAAACTAACCAAACCATACCAAATAACAAATTACTGCTGACGAAGGCTCAAATTGAGGCTGAGGTTGAGGATATTATTGCCACCCTGTTAAACCATTAGCAACGCTATCACACATATTCCTACACCAAGGCACACACACACACTTACGCTCACTCATTCATACAATCAAACAAACATATGGTACATATGTACATACATATGTGTGTATGTATGCATAGTATAAGTAGTATAGAAAAATGTTGCATTCATTCATTTTGTCAAGTGGCATCATCAGCATTCAACAACCTCAACCATCATCATCATCATCATCGTGACGAACAAAAAAAAAAAAAGAGAGAGAGAAACAAAAAGAAAATAAATAAAAATAACAACAAAACATACTAGAAATACAACTGCAATTCCATCTGAAGTGCTTGGCTACACTAAAATACTCATACTCACTCTCACTTGTGTAGGCAAATATACATACATACATACATATGAATGTGTGTATGTGCAGCATGTAAATGTAATTGATACAAATATGTTTGTTTGTTTGTTTGAATATATACCCACAATATTTTGTATATGATTTTCCAATGCCTTCTTTCTCTCATGGCTCTCTCTCTTTTATTTACCCTCTCTTCTTTTCCACTCTACAATATTTTGTGTGATGGAATGACGGTAGGTAGGTAGGGTTTTATAAAATATTTCAAGAGGGTGAAGAAAAACAGTAATGAATGTTGTTGATTTTTTGTATTTGTTTTTTTTTTTTTCATTTTTCCCCATTTTTTTTTTACTCTCTGCATTTGCTTAGAGAGGCATACATATGTATATTGTATTCGTATTAAATATTATAATTTAACATACTCATACCTACATATGGTAGGTACTACGTTTAATTGAGTGAGTGTGTGTGTGTATGTATGGGTATAATTTACAGAATTATTTTAATGGAATTTAATATTTTACAGTTTTTTTTCTGTCATAAATAAATTTAAATTAAATTCCTCGGCTTTAAATTCGCTTAATACATATACACACACACACACAGAACTAGCAGAGTTGTAGTTGAGAAAAAGAAATTACGGGAAATTTTAAGAGACTCATAACGGTATGTCGATGATAACTTGGCGAATGTCGACATAGTCTTGGTCCTTGTAACACAATCAAATTAGCTAGATTTAGATGATCTATTTATGGACGTCGTTTAAAAGCGAAATTTCTTGTTTTTTTTTTGGAAACTTTTCAGCCAATAAAACTAAAATCGTTCTTGTTGTGTACTGTCCCTCTCATAATTTGCAATTACAAGTAAAAACAAGTCGGTTATCAAACAGCCATACCACACCTAGAGAACATAATGCGCATCAAACAGTAACATTTTTATTTTCCATAATGGGCTAATTGATGAGAACGCCATGGAACTGACAAATTCAAATGTTTCCGTATACTGGCCTGCAGAGTAAATGGGCCTGTTCGTAAATACATTACTGCGCTGCATAATATGATTATTTTGCGCTCACACTGCTAATCACATAACTGGACGATAAAACAAATGACAAAATGTTGTTAAATGGACAAAAAAAAGAAGACATTTAAGGAAGAAAAAAAGAAACTTATTGTTAAAACTCCCATACTCTCTCTCTCTTTCTCGCTCATTCAATGCATCAGCCATTTTTATGATTAGTGTTTTGTGTTTATTTGCGCATAATATGATTAAATGTTGCATTTACGAACATTTGAGAGCTGCAGTGATGCTAAGGTTTGCATTTATGAACATGATGCGCATAATATGCAGCGCAGTAATGCATTTACGAACAGGCCCAATGTATAGTCCCCCTGATTGAGAATGATTTTTCTCCTACGAATTATTTTATAATTGCCTGTTAGAAATTAAACAATTCCAGGTGAATATAAAACATATGGTGGAGGAAGCGTGGTGAATATTTCCCCTTTTTTTAAAAAAATCTAGTCTACACCTGTGCTTTACATTATTCAGTCTTCCATAATATGTTATTGTGACAATTTATTTTTTTTTAATTTTTTTTTAATTTTGTTGTTGCTTTTGTTGGTTTCTTTTTTTTTCTGATTTTTTTTTTAATTTCTTTACATGCATATTTCGTCATGCATGCCTCCTGCCTGTTCTTGTTTATGTTCTTGATGTTGCTCAAGCTGTTATCGTTGTTGTTGTTGTTGTTGCTATTTTGTTATTGCTGTTGTTGTTGCTGTTGTTGTTGCTGTTGTTGTTTGCTAC
Source organism: Sarcophaga caerulescens (assembly GCA_927399465.1). Taxonomy (NCBI): domain Eukaryota; kingdom Metazoa; phylum Arthropoda; class Insecta; order Diptera; family Sarcophagidae; genus Sarcophaga; species Sarcophaga caerulescens. The sequence goes on from OV656868.1 coordinate 94,847,173, forward strand.
TCTTATTATGATAAATTAAAATTTATTCATGAACAAAATTAATTATACACCATAATGCCCAACCAAGTAAACTACTCTACCACACAGAACTATAATAATAATAACAACAAGAACAACAACTACTATTATTATTATTTACACACACTATGTACATACATACATACATACACTGAGCGCCAAAAGTGAGTAAACACCACTGAAATAATTCATTTCCTTAGGATAGCGAGAAAAGTAAATGAGAATAGTCGAATAAATTTCCAAAAATAAAAACGTTTATTTATTACTTAGAAATTGTTAAAACAAAAACAACAATTCAATTATTGTTGTGCTACAAGCATGTATATTTTTTATAACTTACTTACTTACTTAATTGGCCATTAACAACCCGATTAACGGATTTCGGCCTGCCCGCAACACATCCTTCCAGGCGCCTCTGCTTCTTGCACGCCTACGCCAGTTGCTCACACCAATCGATGACAGGGCTTCCTCGATTTGGTCCTTCCAACGGATACAAGGTCGTCCTCTTCGCCGACTTCCGCAGATCCCCGCATCAAATAGCCGTCTCGCCGGAGCATCCTCCTCCATTCGAACGACATGGCCGAGCCAGCGCAGCCGCTGGATATTAATACGCTGTACAATGTCTATGTCGTTGTCATACAGCTCATTGTTGGTTCAGATGCGGAAATCATCGCCAACTCGCAGTGTACCGAAGACTTTTCTCTCGAATACTCTCAAGGCTGCTGCATCAGTTCTTAATAGGGCCTATGCCTCTGCGCCATAAAGAAGCACGGGTAGGATGAGCGCCTTGTAGAGTATTAGTTTTGTCGCACGAGAGAGATCTCTGCTACTCAATTGCCTATTGAGACCATAGTAGCACCTGTTGGCAAGAGTGATCTTGGGTTTGATCTCCAGACCAGAGATCAGCAATAAATCGTATTTTCGCTACTCAAAGGTACTTATGAAATTTTGAGTATGAGTGAGTCAAGAGTATTAAAATTCAACTACTCTGATTCATTCGTACACGCTACAACATTGATTTATAAGTATAGGTTGCAGAGAGTATGAGTACAACGTTAGCATCAAACTCACAACATTCGATTCATTGTTTAATTCATACGCCTACTCATTCAGATTCATAAATTTAGAAAAATACTTATAATACTTACGAATGATTCGAGTCACTCGAATCATTCATAAAAATTTACAGTCTTAGTTGTTGTTGCATTTACAAAAGAAGAAAAAAGAAAAGACAAAGACAGCAAGCAAAGCACACACACAACCTTCTAGCGAGTATTGTGGTGTTCGTATTCGAATCATACTTATTTTGTGCTTCGTGTATATGTTGAATCATGGAGAGTCGAAATCAACAACATCGTGCGTATTGTTAAGTATGAGTACGATGAGTATTTCTAACTTTGAATATGAGTAGTATGAGTATGATATTCAAATAAGTATGAATGCGTATAAGTAGCTGAAATTATAAGTATGACTCGAATCTACTCATCGTTTTGAATACTCGTTGCTGATCTCTGCTTCAGACTGACATCATTTTTTGTGGTAACGGCGGAGCCAAGATAAATAAATTCCTTGACTGTATCAAAAGTATAGTTATCGGCCGTAATCTGAGTATCAATACGCCGCACGTCTCTACTTGTCGATAACAAATACTTTGTTTTGCCCTCATTTACTGCCAGACCCATCTTCTTAGACTCCCGTTCAATATTTTTTATAACAGAAAATTTAAAATTATAGTGGATGTTGACTCACTTATGGCGCTCAGTGTATACATGTATCGTATTTATGTATGTATTATGGTAGCTGTCGTTGTAGGATAACAACTATAACTCTTTACACTCTCTACTCATACTTGTTGTTTAAACCACTTTACATTACAGCACAAGCACGAGTAATAGCAGTAGTAGTGGTAAGTGACAGTGTAGTAGTGCAAGGATATGTAGCTTATCGTGCAAAATAGAAAATTCAGTGATTCCTTAATGGCATATGAATGCATGGCTTATCTACAGTATCGTTCATAACTAAAACATCATCCCCCAAATAAGATTTCGAAATTCGTATCGTTTTTTTCGTATATTTTAATATGAATTTTTGGACTCTGAATTTTTATACACATCTCCTATGCATGGAAGGAAGAGATCAAATTATTCACAACATCAGATGGTATTCCGTTCCAGGTTATTTTATTTCCATATTAAAAATCCAGCATTAGGATTAAAATCTCTGGAGATTGAGCAGGCCACTCGCAACGTTCGATTCCAAATTTTCATTAGCCGTTCTTAGTGAAACTATGAAGGTTTGTTATTCTGTTGGAATAACTCCATTGCAGGGCGATTTTTTCGTCATTGAAGCAACACCAAACACCACTACACTGCCTCCAATGTGGTTCACAGTGGCTTTATAATACTTAGGATTTAGCCTTCGGCCATCTTACCCTCGTTCCCATCTTAATCCTGGAAATTATTGATCGTTTAATAGAATTTCTTTATTTTTTACTCAATTTATTTATTTATTTATTGAAGTCAATGGACAAATTCCTTACTGACTACATAATAACAAAAATAGGTACGAATAAAATTAAATACAATTACAAACAGTTTCTTCAGGAATAACAATAATATTTACAATAAAAATAGGAAAAGTTAAGAATTGAGAAAAACAATAATATTCCGTTTTATAACGCAAGAATTTTTAAGAAAAATCAATAAAGTCTGTCAAATAATTAAATTGACGGCAAATTCTAGTTAATGGATCAGCAACAGCGGAAATTACGACAAGGAATATTGAATTTAACCGATCTTAACAGAAATTCACAGCAAATATTACCATTGATCAGGTTAAACATAAAGGATATATTTAATATCGTTCGACGGCTCTTAAGGGTAGGCAGGTTTATTAATGCCAGTCTGCTAGTATATATATGGACGCATATCTAAATAATTCCATCCAAGGCCACGCAAACAGAAGAGAAGAAATTGTTTCTGCACAGATTCGATGTGTTCACTGTAAACATCATTGTGAGGATCCCATACAATGGATTCATACTCCAAAATTGGCCTGACAAGTGATACATATACTGTGAGCGTCAAAAGAAAGTGTACAATTCAAAAAAATATACATTAATAAATTACCGTTAATTTTTTTTCAAATTATTTTATTGCCAGTTTTTAAAATTGAAACAAGAAGAAAAGAATTAGAAAATTTTGGAAATATTGTAAAAATTGTTCGGACACTCTCCTTAAGTGGAAAACTTGAGTTGAGATTATTAGAATTTTATCCATAGTGTACACTTTCTTTTGACGCTCACTGTAGCTGTTTCGTAACATAAGGATCAGAAAATTCCCAAATTTGCCCAACGTTTTATGAAGCCAAGAGTGCTTCTTGCCTTATTTACAGTCAAAGTGATATGATCATTAAAGTTTAATTTTGTGTCTAATAGAATCCAAAGATCAATAAAAGAGACAACATTCTCCAATTGATGACCGCCAAGCAAGTAATTAACCGTGATAAAATTATTTCTTGAGAATCGCATACATTTAATACATTTTTTACTCGCACCACAAAACAGAAATTATTGAGATCATTTTGAAGATACATATGCTCGATGAAATTATTAAAGGAGAGAAAAACTTTTACATCGTCAGCATACATACATCAAGATATTGGCAAAATTAATTATGTTGGGAAGATCGTTTATAAACAGCGAAAAAAAAAGTGGACCAAGATGGCTGCCCAGAGGAACACCAGATAGCACATAAATATGTATACTTAGATAAGCTATTGTTCACACATACGGTCTGCTTTCTACCAGTCAAATACGACTCTAGCCATCTTAAACTCCTATGATTTACACCCATTAAATCCAATTTAGTTAACAATAGTTTGTGATTCACTTTATCGAACGCTTTGCTAAAATCCGTAAAAATTACATCAGTTTGCTTCTGTTGAGAAAAGGCCGCATTTATCATGGATGTTAACTGAAGCACATTAGTCGTTGTTGAGCAGCCCTTTCGGAAACCATGTTGATGATGGACCAAAAAATCGGCAATCAGTTTCTCGAACATTTTTGGAATAGCACTCAGTTTTGCAATGCCCCCATTAAATTGTAACATCAGACTTATTGCCAGATTTAAAAAGCGGTATAATATACGAATCCTTCCAAAACACAGGAAAATATCCATAATTAATCGTGGTATTAAACAATATGACTAATGGTGTGATGAATGATTCTGCACATCAATTTAAAATACAACTTGGAACCCCATCAGGACCAGGACGAAAAGACATCTTTAAACTTTTCAGGTTTACCAAAATATCGCAGTCACTAAAAGTTGGAATAGATATTCACCCTTATTCTGGTTGTCGTCGTCGACGTCGTCTTGCGTCGACAGTTTAAAATTGGTATTCTGTTTGTCGTTATTGACAGTTATAGATGACTGTCGACACACATTTGGTATTCTGTGAGTCAATACGCCGTCGATATTGTGTTGTGTCGACTCTGATTTTATCGACATCATTTTTGGTAACGACGACGACGGCGACGACGACGACGACAACTAGAATAAGGGTGATTACTTGAGCCGATGTCAGCGGAAAAGGGTAATTATTTGTATCCTTGTAAGCAGAGTTAGAATAAGTACTGGCGAAGAAATCAGCAAACATATCACATATGACATTAACACTTCCGGATTCTTTATCAGGAAATTTCATAAAGGATGGATAACCAATAGATTTTCTCTTGGAATTTACCAGATAGGCCAGACCCCATCAAATATACAAACATTTTACAGAGGATGCTTTAATTATGACCGATACTGTATGGCGTTTATTAAAAAGATTTAAGTTCCTCTGTCTCATCTTATTTGGTTTTTTCTTTTTCCTTTTTTTCGTTGTATTTTGGCTGTACAGCAATATCATCATCATCAGCTGCATTTTTTGTTCAACAAAGGGAGAGAGAGCGAGAGAGAGAGGGAAAGAATGTGTGTCATTTTCATATTTGCATCTGTTGGTGTGTAAGCATGTACATACTCTAACTGACACTCTGCTATTTCATTGTTAGTCAGTCAGTCAAACAGTCAGCCAGCCAGCCAGGCAGTCAGCAAGCATAATCAAATATCGTCCTTCGTTTTTTCGTTTTCGTTTTTTCGTTTTTTTTTTTCTGTCTGTTTAGAGGTTGGGTTGTGGGTTGCAACATTTCATTTACTACGTAACATTAACTCCTACGCCCTATATATGTATCTCCCACTGTGTGAACCAACCACCTCCGTTAGCTCTGACATAGAGCAGTACAGCCCCTGCTTACAAGCGCTGTGTAAAATTTACTGTCTGTTGTTTATTTCGTTCCAAGCATGGCAGTAGCACCTTTCAAATTGCATGTTGTTCGACATGTAGAACAGTTGGATGCTAGAAAAAGTTCAAAATGTTGGGGGTGGGGTGGAGGAGGTAAAGATATGTAATGCAGAGGGAAACAGCAAGGCTACGTGCTCTTTAATATTAAATTCTTGTGCTCCATACACGTTGTTTTGCATGATGATTTTTCATTGTATGATAAGCACAAATTGTTGGAGTAACCATTGCTTGTGTAAATGTCTGCCTGGCTGCCTGCCTGAATGCTTGCTTGCTGACTTAATGTTGAAGAACGTTGAAACGTTTGCAACTCAAGAAGTTATATTTTGCAGTTCAGTTCAACATTAAAACTTCCTTATTACATTTTTCCAACTCCCAACTCCAACGGCTCCAGCTCTAGCTCCAGCTCCGGCTCCTTGTTATTTACAGTTTTTCATTTAATTTTTTTCGTTTTTTTTTTTTGTCGCTCTTAAAGTTCTACTCCATTTGCTATTTGGTTGGCAATGGTACGTGCAAGCGCTGCATGCATAAATAGATCGTTGGTTGAGGAAACAAAACAAAAAAAAACAAGAAAAAAAATGTCGACAACGGCAACAGCAACAGCAACTCGAGTCCATTTTCACCCATTAAGCATTTAAGTGTTGTTCTTATTTATTTATTTTTTTTTTTTTACATTTTTTACTTTTTTTTGCTTTTTTTTTAATTTTTAAAACATTTCTCCAGTGTATGTAGATTTTTTTTTTTTTTTTCATTTTGAATAAGAATTACTGCTGCCTGCTGATGCTGTTGCTGCTGTAGCAAATTTTTTCTTTCCAGTCATTATGTTGTTGCTCTTGTTGTTTTAGATTTGTTGTATGCATTTTTGTATTGTTTTTTTTTTTTTCATATTTTACACCCACTCGCACAATTTTAATTTACCTTCTTGGGCTTTGGGGGCCACTGTATATTTTCCTGTGTTCTAAACTACTGAGTACCCAATTTGCACAGTGGCTGTAATGGAACATTACAACATCTTGCGATATTAAATAAGCCGTTTTTAAATATCGAATTCAATTTACGGGAAGAAATTATTTTCCTTTTCACATCTTCGTTTGTAAATCGATTTAAAAGCTGACAAAAGTTTTTCTATATTTTAATGGACGAATAAAGTCAAAGAAAAAAAGACCTCACGTGTAATAAGCCAACACACTACCTATACTAGGCTATGCCGACTTTACTGTGATTATGGTCATTCATATATCCATGAATTACGACACCACAATATTCCAGGAAAAACTCTAGCCAACACTACAAACAGTGGGAATCCTATACTTAAAGATTAAAATTAATTTGGATATCAGAACGCAAAGCTTTTCTTGATTTTTTTTTTTTTTTTTTTTGTGAAACCAGCACTCAGGGTATGGCCCCTACTCATGCAGTGCATTGTGCAGGTTTTTAGGAAAATGGGTTATAGGAAGGTGGAAGAGAGGGAGTAGTGTTTGTGGACATCTCAAGATTCGAACGGCAAGGAAACGATTTGCTGCTAGGTGACTATAAAATGGCCAGTGCTATACCTTCACCATTAGACATTAGTCTACAGCAATCGTCCCCAAGAAGCCCGCACCCTTCAGTCCTAGCTTCTCACACTTCTCATGTTGTACGTGTTAATTTTATACATGAGTGGCGGGACCTACAGTTTAAAGTCGACTCCGAACGACAAATTAGGTCATACATACCAAGAATGATAAACTTAAGATTACGCCTTGCGCATGTTTTCCCGTTAGATGACGTAGTTGCGCTATTTTAAAGGTTACCAAGTCTTTTTTATATGTGAAAATTAACATTTCCCTGAAAAATGTGTGCACTACGTGAAAGTAGTTGGCAGCCCTGCAATATAACTTACATTCTCATTAGCCAATAGAAACAATAGCTGCGTGACGTCATTGATTCAACATGCGCAGAAAGTTTTAATTTTGTGTGCGCGATGACGTAATCTTTAGTTTATCATTCTTGATACATACTGTAGATAACAAACAGACTGTGGAGATAACGAATAACTTATTTCAGGTCCTTAGATTAAATAGAAGATTAAAAGAGAAATTTTATAAAATTGCAAAATTTTGATAAAAATCAATGACAACAGAAAAGAATGAAAGTAGAATAATAATCAGTGTAGAGCTGTGTAGAGATAGTGGTTGGCATCTTCATTTTACAATATCAGACGTGTTAAGAGAATATTAAAAATGTGTTTTTTTTTTTTCATTACTTTAATTCACAGTTATAAATACATACAGTATTGGCCAAAACTAAAGCACTCCCTCAGTACATTTAGGATTGAACCGTTGTCCGTTTGGCCTGCCTCTGGATGCCTTATTATGCGATCTGAATCCTTTAATTTAAACTTAGATTCGTCAGAAAACAGCACATTCATCCATTTTTGGACAGTCCAGTTGAGATGGGTCTTGGCGAATTCAAGTTTGGCGATATCAAAGGTTTTTTGCTGGTCGTCGACTGAATAAACCGGCCTCTACCGCCCTTCTGGGAATCGTTCTTTCGGTTATTTTTAAATCTAAGCGGTTTCGTACGTGACTAGAAGATGCTGTAGGATCATTTTGGATTGTCCTTTTAATTAAGGAGTCTTCATGTCGCAAGGTTTCACGTGACCTTCCTCCAGAATGAGTAGGAGATGTGCGACCAGTCTGTAAAAACTTTTAAATTAGCCTAGAAATAATTGATCTGTTGATTGAATATTTTGCACTCAATTGATGCCTTGATAAGCCAGCTCTCCAATTCAATCATTAACTTAAAAATCAAATTTGAAGCCGCAAAAATAGCCTGGGAAGCAATATCTCCTGAAATAATTAATAATTTAATGTCCCCTATGCCTAAAAGATGTGCGTGTGTCATTCAGAATAAAGGATTCGCAACGAAATATTGATTTCAATAGTTTTTTGTGCACCTTAATTGGGGGGTGCTTTAGTTTTGTCCGCTTATATTTGCGACTTAAAATGTTTTTTGAATTTTAACTTTTTTTTTTTAAAATTCTGAATTCATTAAGTTTGTGTTTTTCAATAATAAGGATATAAATAAATAAAAAAAAAATAAAAAATAAAATTTTAATAGTTTTATTTTCTTAAAAAAATTATTATTTAAAAAAAAAATGTACTGAGGGGGTGCTTTAGTTTTGGCCAATACTGTATGTTTGTATGTACAAGCCTTTTAAAATATAAGTTTAACAATTTAAAATTTCTAAAAAAAATCTTCTACCACCATTCGCCACTCACTAGTGACAATTTAAAAATCCTCTCCAACGGGCAACAGCCCATAATAATATTTTCTTCATATTTTTCAACCGAAAATATACCCCATTTTTAATTAATTTTCTTCTTGCCCTAATATTCTGCTCAACAAAAAGTCAAAATAAAACATCCGAGTCGGTCATCTGAACTCATGCCATTTTAGCGATAACCATCATGTTTTACTTGCCCAGCACAAAAAACAATTCCTCAACGTTAACACTTAAGGCAACAAGCAAAATCTTTGCCTTGACCACCCTACCACCTACCACCCCAAGTGCATTATACTTTCTTCCTTCAATCTACCCTTAACGTGGAATATTAAAATTGAAATGGAACAACAACATGCATCACTTGCATTTTATTTTTTCATATTTTTTTTTTCTTTTTTTTTTCCTTTTCTTTTTTCAATCCTTGTAACAGTGCTGATGAAAACTACGGGTTTATGTATTGAACAAATAAAAAAAGAAACATAAAATCGTATTATTATATTATTGTCAAGTAGAGATGAAATAATACTGCGATCATACAATCTATTGTACTGTCCCCAATAATTGTCTCCTCTAAATCTATCGGCCAGACATACTTCAGGATGCTACTCGGTGTCAACAAAAACACTTACTTACCGGCATTCATGTGTCAAAGGTTCATTCTTATTATCACAGAATCTACATATTGGGCCCGAGAGATTACCATTCCGTCTTGGGATTAATCCCCCAAAGAAAGAGAGTGTTCTTTTCTCCAAAAGCAGAATTATGTACATCTAAACAGATTTGTGGGTAATAAACTGCCATGATGGAACACGTTGTAAGGGTTAAAAGAAAAAACTTAACACCTAATTTTGGATCAGAAATACGCGAAAGTTATAAAGTGGATCCACGACTCAATAGGTTTTCTGGTTGGCCAAAAGAAACTGCCTAGTAAGGTGTGCTGTAACATCCAGTACGTCGTTTGTTGTTGACATTTACTCCGACTTCTTAGAAGGGCTTCTTTCACTCTTACTTTTATCTTGGATTACGTAATTGAATTGAGCATATTTTCTTTCTTCTTCTTCTTCTTCTTTTGGCTTAATTTAGTTGTGGGTTGTACAGGGTGGCTGATATATAATGCAACAAAGTAAAGCGCTATATTTTTTTAATTTTTTTTTTTTTTTATTTTTATTGTTCAAAAGCAAAAAATGTTGGAAATAACATCAAATTTTAGAATCAGTTTAGATTTGTTCGAATTGGCCACCTTTGGTACGAATTATGGCCTTCAAACGGCCGACAAAGCCATCACAGGCTACACGAAAGTGGCTCTGCGGTATTTTGGCCCATTCCCGGCGAAGCGCCGTCTTGAGATGATCGACACTTTGGTATTTTTTTAGTGAGAACCTTACTCTCCAAAATGCCCCAGGCGCAAAAGTCCAACGGATTGAGATCCGGAGATTTTGGTGGCCATTGTGCGGTAGAAATGAAGCGAGGAACCTCCTTTTTAAGGCATTCTCGATTGACGCGTGCTGAGTGCGGTGGTGCTGAGTCCTGTTGGAATGTCCATGGTTTGCGGCCGAAATATTTGTTTGCCCAGTGCTTCAATACTGTCTTTAAGACATTTTCCCGATAATATTCGGCATTTATTTTGAGCCCACGGTCGATGAATACGAGCGGGGAGCGGCCATCGGCCGTTACGGCAGCCCACACCATTACCATCGGCGGCGCTTGAGTTCTGGTGGCCAATCGCAGGTGTAAACTTTCAGCTGACCTCTTTACTTTACTTGCCAAAAACCCGATCATTTTGTTTGTTCACAATTTGGAATGACTTCTCATCGGAGAAAACCAAATTCGGTAACTGGCCACTTTCGTGCAAGCGAAGTAACTCCTTGGCTCTTTCCAGTCTAACTTTTTTTGTCCATCGGTGAGCTCTTGCACTTTTTGGAACTTCAATGGCTTTAGTCCAAGCTCATTTTTCAATATGTGTTGCATCACGAGCAATTTTTCTACCACTGCGGCGTGGATTTCGATCAAATCTGGCCTTCACTTTTCGGATGATTTCTGGTGTTGTTACCGTTTTTTTTCGTCCACTTTTTGGACGCGATGCAACACTGCCAGTATCACGGTAACGAGCAATAGTACGAGAAACAAAAGATTTATTCACATTTAAATGCTGGAGAGCTCTAACGATAGCCACCTGTGGTTTTCCAGCCAAATATAAAGCAATCACACTATCACGCTTGAATTCCATTACGAATAACTTTTTTTCTGAATGCAATAGATCAAAATGCTTTTGTAAGCTTGTAAATAATAAAATGAACTGTCACTGGAATAAATCTGTCAGCTGTCAGACGAGCGGTTTACAAATGATAACAACCTGAAGTTGGTTGCAATACATATCAGCCACCCTGTAATTTATTAAATTGCTGTACCTATAAATATGGCAAAGACTGTATTTGTATTACACAATATACTGCATTATTTTAAAGCTATTATTATGATTGTTGTTGTTGTTGTTGCTACTGCACTTGTTGTTATTGTGTTTTGTTTTTTTCTCTTAATGATGACGTTACTATAACGTTCCTGATGATTTTTGCTTGCTACTACTGCTCTACCTGCAGCAAGTACTGCAGCAACATCATCATGTGTATACATTAATAATTAAAAATATTCCTGCGTTGCATTATAATCCATTTTTTTTTCTCTTATTCTTCCTCTGTAAAATAGTATTCATGATACACTCTGGTGTTGTTGTTGTTTCCATAGCTGTTGTTGGTTATTTTTTTTTTTTTTTTTTTTTTTTGTAACCATCATCAGCATAAACAGCAAAATATCAACGAAAACAACGCCAACACCATGAAACCACCTTCCTTATAGCAGCAGTAACAGCAACAACAACAGCTACAACGATTAATGCAGAAACACAAACGTACACAATTACAAGTCTGCAGTGTTCATTACCACTACATAGCACGATGCTGATACTGATGCTGACGACGATGATAATGATGATGATGATAATGAAGTCATTTACTGGTTATTGTTGTTGCTGTCGTTGTAATAATAATGATGTTGACGATGATGATTTCTGCTTCAATACTGCCATCCATCAACCAACCAAACATTTGTGTTGGTAGGTTTGATTTTTCTTGTTTACCCCCCCCCCCCCCCCTGTAATACACCCTTCATTACTCATGCAATGCTGAGTAACATGGTAAACGTTTTATCCAAAATGCTATTTGTGTTACCCTAAAAATTGTATTTTTTTAAATTTTTTTTAATTATTTGAAACAATTAAATCATAAACTGTAGCTAATTATACATACTTTAAGTTTTTATTTGTTTTACTATTTTTTTTTTTTTCTATGCAAATATTTTCTCCGGATTTTTATTAAAAATATTCTATTACAATAGCTCTCTTAACAGTTCGTTTACAACCGCACTGCATCACTTTTGTTTTTTGTTTTTTTGCTCTCTTTTGCGTTTACCACTAGAGCAAAATGTTCATAAAAAATTTAAATTATTTACAAGGATTTCAATGTAATTTTCTCTCTTTCTCCCTCTCTCTCTCTCTCTTCTCGCATCTTTTATACAGGATTTGTCAGAGTAGTTGTAGCCTGCTTGCCGTAATATCTGCTTACTTAACACACACACACACACAGATTTACTTGTACATGCACTCATAAAGAGTACAATACGTGCTTATGCTAACTCACACACACACACACATGCCTGCACACTAAAATGATTATTCACAAACTTACTTACCTACTCTCTCATAAATACTAGTATGTGTGCAAAGAGTATGTTTATTTAAACTTGTAGACTTTAGCTGCTGCTGTGGGTGAGAGTAAAATGAATATTTACTTAGGCAAACATACCACACCACCACCAGAGATGGCATACTTAATACAATAGTAGCAAACTCGAAAAGTACTGTAGTTCATCGATGGCTTATTTCGTACAATTAACGAAAATTTCCATTCCAAAATACTTTATGCGGCTGCTCCTCATCATTATAGGCATTTAATAGTGAATATATTTTTTACATCTCTTTTCATTTGTCTTTTAATTTTCCACTAACTTTTTGGTTATATAGGGTGATTTTTTAAGAGCTATAGGAAAAAAATTCAAAAAAAACATAAAATTCAGAAAAATGCATGAAATCTTTATTTGAATCGATAGTACGGTCCATATTATTTAATGTTTGAAGATTATTTCATGCAAATGTTGACCGCGACTGCGCCTCAAATGGTCCATCCGCTTAGTCCAATTTTGGCATACTCTTTCCAATATTTCGGCCGGTATCTCACGAATAACTGCTTCAATGTTGCCTTCCAATGCGTCAATTGAAGCGGGCTGGTCTGTATAGACATGAGCTTTAACATAGCCCCACAAAAAATAGTCTAAAGGCGTTACGATTTGCAGCATCTTTGAAGAACTACGGTCCAATGATGCCACCAGCCCATAAACCGCACCAAACTGTGACTTTTTCTGGATGCATTGGTAGCTTTTGCAATGCTTCTGGCTGATCTTCACTCCAAAATCGACAATTCTACTTAAATGAGCTTCGTCGCTGAACACAATTTTTCGATAAAGAAGTGGATCTTCGGCCAACTTTCCAAGAGCCCATTTTGATTAATAAAATTCAATGATTTGCAAGCGTTGTTCGTTTGTAAGACGATTCATGGTTAAATTATAGACCAAACTGAAGATGTTTGACAGTGAAACAAAACACGAAACGTGCGTGAGCTGTTTAAACCAGTGTTGCCAAAAAGATAATAGCTAAAAAATCACCCTTTATAAAAAGAAATGACTTTTAATAAAATTTAGTTGAAAAAAAAAGTACAATTTCTTACTCTAATTTGTACAATTTTAAAATTCATAACACCATCCCTATCGCACAATACATATGTTTCTCTTACTCTTAGCTTTCTTCTACCCTTCATGTTATATTGTACGAGTATGTGTATAAATATGTATTCTAACCTATTGAATATATTTACAGTTATATACTACTTACATACACACACATACATGCATTCAACACCTACCTACGTACATATGTATGTACTATATGTATGTACGTACACGTAAACTTCTAAAATTTTAATTGCACTGTGTTAAGGAAGTTAAAAAAATAGGGTTAAATTGTGTTGTGTTGTGTTGTGCTTAGTTGCATTGGTTGGGTAGTTGTTGTTGTTGTTTTTGTTGGTAGTAAGTGTAACCAAAATTAGGTTAAAGATATAATAGGTTGGTTGGTTGGTTTGGTTGGTTGCTTGTTTTTTATTTAAGAAGATTTTAAGTGCTGCCAGACTATTGTTTTAAAGATTTTTCTTCAAAAATTATTGTTGTTGTTGTTGTATCATTATTGTTTAGCAGATTATGAAAATAACAATTTTTTTTTGTTCCTTAATACTTATTTGGGTCATTCATATTCTAGAACCCTTAAAACAGATGAGCGTGTAATTTTAGATACTATTAAACGTAATTGTAAAGTTGAAACTTTAAAAATAAAATAGTTGAACACATACATAGGTATTCATTAAATTTTGTGCAGAAGAACTGAAATTTATTGAAAATTTATGAATATTAGCAGGCAATTAGTATCCAATGAAAACACACTGTGTGTCAACCATTGATGATTATAAAGGGTGATTTTTTAGCTATTATCTTTTTGGCATTACTGGTTTAAACAGCTCACGCACGTTTCGTGTTTTGTTTCACTGTCAAACATCTTCAATTTGGTCTATAATTTAACCATGAATCGTCTTACAAACGAACAACGCTTGCAAATCATTGAATTTGGCATCATTGGACCGTACTTCTTCAAAGATGCTGCGAATCGTAATGTAACTGTGAATGGTGAGCGCTACCGTGAGATGATATCCAACTTTTTTTTTGCCCAAAATGCAAGAGCTTGACTTGCATGACATGTGGTTTCAACAAGACGGTGCCATATGCCACACAGCACACGTAACAATGGACTTATTGAGAGGCGAGTTCGGTGAACATTTTATTTCACGTTCGGGACCGGTCAATTGGCCGCCTAGATTGTGCGATTTAACGCCTTTAGACTATTTTTTGTGGGGCTATGTTAAAGCTCATGTCTATACAGACAAGCCCGCTTCAATTGACGCATTGGAAGACAACATTGAAGCATTTATTCGTGAGATACCGGCCGTAATGTTGGAAAGAGTATGCAAAGTTGGATTAAGCGGATGGACCATTTGAGGCGCAGTCGCGGTCAATATTTGCATGAAATAATCTTCAAACATTAAATTATATGGACCGTACTATCGATTCAAATAAAGATTTCATGCATTTTTCTGAATTTTATGTGTTTTTTTTTTTTTGAAAAATTTTCCTATAGCTCTTAAAAAATCACCCTATACATGTGACGTAAAGTTTTATTAAAAGAACTGCAGCACAGTTTTGGGTCCTAGTGGGGCAAACCACTATAACGTTTGAACGATGCAATCAAGAGAGGGCAACCAACAGACCCACCACCATGAGGCCACTCACATCTTTTGATTACTCTTGATTGGTAGGTTTTTATGCAGCCACGGTATTGTTGGAACTTTGTACTGAAATTCTCATGATTGTAAAAATATATGTATGTCATTAAAGAGCCACAGCAAACGTGCTACATACAACGTTGCACGTTACGAAAAAAGCATCGATTTTAATTTAAATTCTGCTCTACAGTGTAACTTCTTTTCAGATGTCAGTCCCAT
The DNA here is from genome assembly GCA_927399465.1 of Sarcophaga caerulescens. Lineage (NCBI taxonomy): Eukaryota > Metazoa > Arthropoda > Insecta > Diptera > Sarcophagidae > Sarcophaga > Sarcophaga caerulescens. The sequence goes on from OV656868.1 coordinate 94,862,515, forward strand.
TGTGCATAACAGTCAGTGAGTGTATTTAAACAAATTAGTTTTGCATAATTCTTAAATTGGAATTGGAAAATCTTACTGATTGTTGTTTCTCTTCATCTTTTTTTTTTTTAATTATTCCACAACCCCAAGCTTAATTCTCAACGGATTGAATTAGTTATTAAGGTATTACACGACTGTATTTAAAAGTCTTAAAAATGTTTATTCAACTAAAAAAATGCCCCATTCATATCCGCTTCACAATACAATAGTAAGATGGATTGTAAATAGAAGAGCAGTTGATATGGCAGTGCACTATAGTGTACTGTTGATTTTAGTAGCAATTAGACACAAATGGGCCATAGTTTACTGTCAGGATATTACGGTGCTTGCTTTAGTGGCAGTGTTCTCCTGGCTGCCTTACCTTCTTAAATCAGGAATACTTGTGTATAATTGTTACTCTTCATGTGACTTGAATACATTACATATTATTATTTTATATATTTTTTTAAATTCACTTTTTTTCTTTTCTTCTTTCATTATTATTGTTATTTTTTCTGTTTTGTTTTGTTTAACTTCATGCAGAGAAAACAATGCGTAACCCTCATGCAAATTGTTTGCATTTCTTGTAGTAACGTTTTAGCCAGAAGAGAATACCACTTGTATGTCAGGCAATATGATGTGAATGCTTGTATATCTGTACATAAATCTACATACATATGTATGCCTCCTCCATTCATACATTTATTCCATTTAAATATTTATTTACGATTGTTTTATGCAAGCTTGTGTACCTGAAGTGCACGCATCACTTCTTGTTTTATAGACAACAGAGAGAGGAGGGAATAGATTCATTTCATACAGCGACAGACATTCGTTTAAACGCATGAAAGTAATTTAAAAACAGTTCTCACTATGCACACCTGCCAGTAACTGATGTAAACGTGGCAAAATTAAAGCATTTACAGAGCTTCCAAGACTATGTATACTAGAGTGATTGGAATGGATTGGGCGATATTGAGAGAATTCGTATGAATTCCGTACAAAATGGCATGACTTACAGTTAATCACATAAGTAAGTATACAGACTAGGGATGCCAAGCGGGATCGATTTTTAAAAATCCCGGGATTCGGGATTTCGTAATCCCGATCCCGAAATCCCGGGATATTTCGAGATAATTCGAGATCCAAAAATCCCGAAAAATCCAAAGATTTCGCGATTTTCTCTAATATATTATTGTTTTACATTATTTTTTAAGATGATTAAAGCATATACAGTGAATCACAGTGAAAATGGCCCAGCTTTAAAAATTACACTTTCTCAAAATTTCTTATATAATATTTTGTCAATTTTAAAAATAACCTAAAGTAGAGTTTGGAGAAATTAGGATTAAAGAACAGTATTCTGCTTTTGTTTCTGATGTAAAAAATTTCTTCTTTTATAATATATGTATATTAACTAAATACTAGTTGATTTCATGGTGAGCCATTTTCACTGTGACTCACTGTAACATGTGATCTGATAGCCTTGAACGAATTTTGTTAACAACATACGCTGCCGTCGAAAAACACTTCTCGCAATCAACACTTGTTGGTAAAATAGTTCCAAGATAGCTATATGCAGCTTGTAAATATTCACCTCTACCACCTCCTGATGTAAATAAATCTATTTCTTTGGACAATTGAGTATCTAAATCAGTTACCCTATTAATTGATTTTACATGGCTTTTGCATTCTTCGATGGCATCAAATAACTTTTTAGCAATGGAAGTAGGATTCTCCTCATCTGAGATGCTATTATCGAAGTCGAGTGATATAGAATTTTTTTTCAGGACCTTTTACAAGGTCAAAGTACATATGAATTTACAATCCCGATAATCCCGAAAAACCCCGGGACAAGTTCTAAAAAATCCCGGGATTCGGGATTTGTGAATCCCGGGATTTCGAGATTCGGGATTTCCCGATTGGCATCCCTAATACAGACCTATTGCAAATGTTCTTTTTTAAAAAAATACAACAAAAATTTTTTGAAAAAAAATGAGATTGCATATTTTATTTCATGTTTGTATGTACTTAAAAAAAAAAACTTAAAAATTAATTACAAAAAATATGGATTACATACAAAAATATTCCCATTTAATTAAAATTACTGATAAATTCATATCACAAAAGTAAGTATACAAAGTATATATGTAGGAACATGTTGGAAGTTTCATTTAATATAAACGTTAACTTATTAATATTTTGTTACGAAAATGGAAATGGTGTTGTTAAAATAATAAGCAAAAGCTCCAAAAACAACACAATGGTCTTGATCACACATAAAATGATAAACAAAAGCTCCAAAAACAAAACAATTCAGTTGTTCACGTGATCAACGAATAAGTAAACATATAGCAACAAAAACAATAGGCTTGTTTACAAGATCGATGAATAAACAAAAATATAGCAACAACGTCCGTGTATAAAAAAATATAGCGGAAAGACAACAACAAACAACAAGAATTCTGCCTGGACGAAAGTAAACAAGATACACGAACAACAATGATGACGAGATGTTTACATTTTTGGATTGTTCCCGAAGGTCGTCATCATCCTTCAAGTGCATTCATCATACTGTTGATCCAGTGATATAAAAGGCAAGATAAAGCAAGCAACGGAGATTCAGTTAGAATTCAGTCAGTCGTGTATGAAGACACGTGATTCTCGGAATTCGAGTTAAGTTAGTCGTGTGACGACGTCTCGTTGAATTGAGGGAGAATTCAACCAGTGGTGTGTGAAGATACGAGATTGAATTATAATTCAGTCAGACTTGTGTGCAGACAAGTTGCGTTTGAGAAAACAGGTGTTAGTGTTGTGCTTACAAAAAAAGGTTGTGAGCAAACAGTGATGCCAACTCTTAGGACACCAAACGCGTGAAAAAAAATTAAAAACGGGCTAAAACGGGCTAAATTGAAAAAATTACGTTTTTAGTACAATACAATTTCATTTTTTTTCAAAAATGCGCAAAAAGGGGCTAAAATTAAAATAGTCTTTTCAGATAAAAACACCACCAGGCCACAGTGTTTAGCGGCGATTTGCGTGTAGCAGTAAATAGATACTGCTTTGAATTCATCTTTACAAGTCTTTATCCATTTCTTCAAAAAGGGATCTGTCTCCCAAATTTTACGATATCTTTGCTTGTAGCGCTCCATCTAAACATAGCATAACATTTACATTAAAGACACATCCAAGAATATTAAATTATCACCTACATAAAGTTATACAATGCCTAATTATTAGGTAAATACAATTTTAAACTTTCAGAAAAGCTTGTGTTTCTCGGTACTTTTGTTAATTCTATGTAAATGACAAAGAAGAAAACAAGAAAAAGGAGATGCCACATTGGCTTACAATTCGACATTGCCTGAGAAACATAAGATAATATTGTCATACAGACTTAAAGGAAAAACGGGCTAAAAGGGCTAAAGAAAAATATGTACTGAAAAGCGCTAAAATTGCGCGTTTTTTAGTTTAGGGCTAAAAATTTTTTTTGGCGTTATAAGTACTTCAAAAAGGGCTAAATCTAGCCCGAAAAGGGCTAAGTTGGCATCACTGTGAGCAAAGAAGAATAACTAACAAGTGTTGTTGTTGCTTACAAAAAAGGTTGTAAGCAGAGAAATATCACGAATAAGCACATATTGTGAAAGTTATCATTGTACGAGTATACGTGGAATAAGTTCGAACAGTGGCACAAAAGTTGTGCAGATAATAAAGAATTGACTTAAAATTAAACACATATTTATTTTTATTTTATTTGCAATCTACGAACTCATATTTTTAACGTTTTTAAAAGGTAAAAACGTAAAAATATTTCGTTGCGTAACCCTTTGCTTTTATTACTGCACACATTCTCGATGGCATCGATTTCACCAAGTTTTGAGTCACATTTTGGTAAATTTTGTCCCATTCTTTCCGCAGGACACTTAAGAGTTTCTTTTGTTGTTACTTTGTGTTTTCGAACTTGGCAGTTCAAATGCTCCCAAAGTTGTTCTATCGGGATCAAGTCCGGTGATTGGGTGGTGGTGTTTTGAGTTGGTTTTGGACATTATTTTGAAGCCAATCCCTTACAATTAGCGCCGTATGTTTTGGGTCATTATCTTGTTGGACCCTTCAAATTGTCTTTTAAAATATCCAAATATTTGTGCCGGTCCATTATTCCATCGATAAACACCAAATTTCCCACTCCATATGCTGACATGCATTCCCAGACCATTACAGACCCACCACCGTGTTTTACTGTACCTGACATGTTGATTGGATTCAGCTCTGTATTTGGTTTGGAATACTGTAATTTTTTCAGACGAAAGTAAATTTAACATCCACGGATCGGATGGGCGTGAAAAAGTTTGGAGAAAACCAAATACAGAGCTGAATCCAATCAACATGTCAGGTTACTGTACCTGATTAATTAATTTTAATTAAATGGGAATATTTTTGTAATCATTATTTTTTTTTTTTAATTAATTTTTAAGTTTTTTTTTTAAGTACAAACATACATGAAATAAAATATGGAATCTCATTTTTTTATCAAAAAATTTTTGTTGTATTTTTTTAAAAAAGAACATTTGCAATAGGTCTGTATACTTACTTTTGTGATTAACTGTATATAAGTTCTTTGGTGGTGTATTGTAGTGTACGAGTACTACTGATATTCTGATTTAAAAGGTTGGAAAGTTAAATCCCGTAGAGAGGATAAAGGAAACAATGCTTACGCTTAAATCCATATTAAAACCAAATGATTACGTTTGATTCTGTTCTATTATAAACGAATTAGCCAATGATGAGGTGGAATAGTCAGGCATCTAGTCAGTTTTCTTATGATGTTTTAGACATAAAACGTATTTTATAAGGTTTCTAGGTCCCTAAACTGCTTAATTCAGAACCCGTTGGGTAAACTTGTAGACTTCTTCGGTTCAATTTGGACAGGAAGTATAAAAGGCAAAGAGAAGAGATGTTTAGAAGGATTTACTCAGCGAAATGGAAGATAGAGAAAGGCGTAGATTCTTCACTGAACTGATTTTGTTTACCTAACAGAGATCAGCAATGAATCGTATTTTCGCTACTCATAGGTACTTATGAAATTTTGAGTATGAGTGAGTCAAGAGTATTAAAATTCAACTACTCTGATTCATTCGTACTCGCTACAACATTGATTTATAAGTATAGGTTGCAATGAGTATGAGTACAACGTTGACATCAAACTCACAACATTCGATTCATTGCTTGATTCATACGCCTACTCATTCAGATTCATATATTTAGAAAAATACTTATAATACTTACGAATGATTCGAGTCACTCGAATCATTCATCAAGTAGTAGTACAGTAGTAGTTATTGTTGCATTTACAAAAGAAGGAAAAAGAAAAGACAAAGACAGCAAGCAAAGCATACACACAACCTTCTAGCGAGTATTGTTGTGTTCGTACTCGAATCATACTTATTTTGTGCTTCGAAATCAGCAACATCATGCGTATTGTTAAGTATGAGTACGATGAGTATTTCTAACTTTGAATATGAGTAGTATGAGTATGATATTAAAATAAGTATGAATGCGTATAAGTATCAGAAATTATAAATATGACTCGAATCTACTCATCGTTTTGAATACTCGTTGCTGATCTCTGTTACCTAACCTAACTAACTAAATGCATTTCATCAAATGACTAACACTGTATTCATCAGCATTCAATGAGTTCCATTTTTAAGTTTACGATAACGATTGCTGGTGGTACTTCTCCTTCCTTCCTCGTTATTTAAACTTTATTTTTCTTATTTTTGCTGTTGTTGCTGCATCTGTTGAAGAGTTTCCATGAGTACTTTTATTGTTCTTTCCATCAGTTCTTGCATTCATTTCTTGTTTGCTTTTTACGCGTGTATTCATTTGCAATTAGACCATCCATCAACTACAGCGCAAATATTGTTACTAAATCTTGTTGTTGGTTGGGTTGCTTGGATTGGGTTGCCTTCCCTTCATTCAGATTTGGGATAAAACATTTAAACACTCTGTAACATGATTGTAGTTTAAAACACTTTTCTAATTTTCTAATTTTATTATATTAAATTTCATTTATCTGTAGTAACCGGAATCTAAATCGAATTCGTTTTTTGTTTTTGTTTTGTTCTCCTTTTCAGTCCACACCAGTTTAACATCAGTAGTGTCGCCATCGTCTTCGTCTTCCACATTCTTTAATACACCTGCCACTCTACTCTTTACGACATATCATGACATCCAGGTGGCAAATATAACAAAACCCACCGGTGGTCCGCAAATCGATGTGCTCGTCAAAGATCTCACCGAAACCATGGCCATTGATTTTTTCTATGCGAAAAATTTAGTGTGTTGGACAGATTGCGGTCGCGAAATAATCGAGTGCGTTAATGTAAATACAATGGGACCGATAGTGAAGGCGCCTAAACAAACTGTGATATCGACGGGTCTCGATAAGCCTGAAGGTTTGGCCATTGACTGGTATACGGATAAGATATACTGGACGGATGGTGAAAAGAATCGCATTGAGGTGGCGACTTTGAATGGTAAATATCAGAAAGTATTATTCTGGACGGACTTGGATCAGCCGCGTGCTATAGCTCTAGTACCTGCAAAGAGATTTTTAATATGGACCGATTGGGGTGAATATCCGAAAATTGAAAGAGCCAGCATGGATGGTGACTCACTCACTCGCATGACTTTGGTCAAGGATAATATATTTTGGCCCAACGGGTTGACGGTGGATCTCAAGAATGATTTGATCTACTGGGCTGATGGCCGGTTGAAGTTCATTGACGTCATGAAACTGGATGGCAGTAATCGTCATACGGTTGTCAATAATTTGAAATATCCCTACAGCTTGACTTACTTCGATAGTCGTTTGTATTGGACAGACTGGTCTCAAGGATCACTGAATGTGTACGATTTGAAATCTAAAGAAATGAAAGAACTGATTGACACTCCCGAGGCACCGAATTCTGTGCGTACCTGGGATCCCTCACTGCAACCTTACGAAGATAATCCCTGTGCCCATAACAATGGCAATTGCAGTCATTTGTGTTTGCTTAGCACAAATAACCAGGGTTATAGCTGTGCCTGTCCCACTGGTGTTAAACTTTTGTCCCACAACACCTGTGCCAATGGTTCTCAGGAAATGCTATTTATTGTCCAGAGAGGCCAGATCAGTAAAATATCTTTAGATTCGCCAGATTTTACCATCTTCCCCTTGCCTTTGGGCAAAGTCAAGTATGCCATAGCCATTGATTATGATCCCGTTGATGAATACATCTATTGGTCCGATGTGGAGGCGTTCTCTATAAAGCGTGCTCATCCAGATGGGACGGGTGTAACAGATTTTGTAACCTCTGAAGTAAGGCATGCCGATGGCTTAGCTGTTGATTGGTTAGCCCGTAATCTTTATTGGACTGACACAGTTACTGATCGCATAGAGGTATGCAGACTGGATGGTTCGGCACGTAAAGTATTGGTCTATGAACATTTGGAAGAGCCTCGAGCTATCGCTTTGGCACCCACTCTTGGTTGGATGTTTTGGAGTGATTGGAATGAAAAGAAGCCCAAAGTAGAGAGAGCCTCCTTGGATGGTTCCGAACGTGTGGTTTTAGTGTCCGAAGATCTGGTGTGGCCCAATGGCATTGCCTTAGATATTGAAGCCAAAACCATATATTGGTGTGATGGCAAAACCGATAAAATTGAAGTGGCCAATATGGATGGCTCCGATAGGCGTGTGGTAATAAGTGACAATCTTAAACATCTCTTTGGCTTAAGTTTGCTAGATGATTACCTGTATTGGACCGATTGGCAGAGACGTTCCATAGATCGTGCCCATAAGATAACAGGGAATAATCGTATAGTGGTAGTAGATCAATATCCCGATTTAATGGGCTTAAAAGTTACCCGTCTTCGAGAGGTTAAGGGCACCAATGCATGTGCTGTACGTAATGGCGGCTGTTCCCACTTGTGCTTAAATCGTCCCAGTGATTATGTTTGTCGCTGCTCTATAGAATACGAATTGGCCAATGATAAGAAGACCTGTGTTATACCAGAAGCTTATCTTTTATTCTCGAAACAGGAGTATATAGGCCGGATATCAATTGAAAATAATGAGGGTAATCACAACGATGAAAAGATTCCCTTTAAAGATGTGCGCTATGCTCACTCATTGGATGTGGATGTGGCGGATAAAAGAATCTATTGGACCGATCAGAAATCAAAATGCATTTACAGAGCTTCCCTCAATGGTTCATATGTTCAACGCATAGTAGATGCTGGTATTATAAGACCTGAGGGTATAGCGGTCGATTGGCTGGGTCATAATATTTACTGGACAGACTCAGAAGCTCGTCGCATAGAGGTGGCTAGATTGGATGGCAGTAGTCGCAGAGTTTTACTATGGAAAGGTGTAGAAGAACCACGTTCATTGGTTTTAGAACCCCGCAAAGGCTATATGTACTGGACTGAGTCTCCCTCAGATTCGATTAGGAGAGCTGCTATGGATGGTTCTGAACTTCAAACTATAATTTCAAGTGCTAATCATGCTACTGGTTTAACTCTTGATCTCGAAACTAGACGTCTTTACTGGGCCACCCAATCTCGGCCAACTAAAATCGAATCAGCCGATTGGGATGGCAAGAAGCGCCAGGTATTGGTAAGTACCGACATTGATGAACCTTATGCCGTATCACTTTATCAAGACTATGTATACTGGAGTGATTGGAATACGGGCGATATTGAGAGAGTTCATAAAATTACGGGACAAAATCGCAGTTTGGTTCACAGTGGCATGACTTATATAAGTTCCTTGGTGGTATTTTACAATCAACGGCAATTTGGTACAAATCCCTGTAAACTGAATAATGGCGGTTGTTCGCATTTGTGTTTGGCCTTGCCGGGCCGAAGAGGCATGACTTGTGCTTGTCCCACACACTATACACTGGCCAAAGACAACGTGTCGTGTATACCACCCAAAAACTATATCATCTTCAGTCAACGCAACAGTTTTGGCCGTTTAATGCCCAATACGACAGATTGTCCGAATGTGCCATTACCAGTGACTGGAAAGAATATCAGAGCTGTGGAATACGATCCAATTACTCACTTTGTTTATTGGGTAAGAGAGAGAGAGAGAGACAGAGAGAGAGAGGATGTCGTTAAAGACTTAAAGATTAATATTTTGCCCGCTTTTAATTTTTCAGGTTGAGGGTCGAAGCCACAGTATTAAAAGGGCTTTAGTAAATGGTACCAGAGCTACTGTGTTGGTAGGTTCAGGTTCACAGCCTTTCGATATTGCCATAGACGTCATAGGACGCTTGTTGTTTTGGACTTGTTCTCATTCGAATAGCATCAATGTTACCAGGTATATTATGCATACAACTTCAGTAAGAATTCTAATTCAATTTCCCACGTATTTCAGCTTTAATGGGGATTCTATTGGCGTGATAGACACAGGCGATTCAGAAAAGCCTCGGAATATAGCCGTACATTCCATGAAACGGTTACTATTTTGGACTGACGTAGGCAGCAAACAAGCTATAATACGGTCTAGAATAGATGGTGCCGAGCGTGTGGTCTTAGCATTCAAATTAGAAGGTGTCACAGCCTTGGCAGTAGATCAACAAATTGATATGATTTATTATGCACACGGCAAGCGGATTGATTCAATGGATATTAATGGCAAAAATAAGTGAGTCTCAATCAATGGTGAAGGGTTTAAAGAATGATTTCTTACTAAATTTGTTTCCTTCTCATCCGCTTTTCAGAAAAATTTTAGTGTCTACCCATATCTCTCAGGTTATTTCCATAGCTGCTCTGCAAGGTTTTGTTTACTGGCTGGATGATAAAACCGGTGTGGAACGCATTACAATTAATGGTGAGGGTAGACGGGCTGAAATGCAGCGTATGCCTCAAATAACTGATATTGTGGCTGTGTGGACACCAGAATCGAAATTATTTAGAAACCATACCTGCCTGCATGCCCGCACTAAATGTTCTCACATTTGTATTGCCTCAGCAGAGGGCAGAAGTCGAGAAGTCTGTTCCTGTCCTAAAAATCTAATGCTTTTGGAGGATGAGCAAAATTGCGGTGCTTTACCAGCCTGTGGCCCAGACCATTTCACTTGTGCAGCTCCGGTAGCGGGAAGTGGAGCCAACAATGATATGAATAAGGATTGTATACCAGCTTCCTGGCGTTGTGATGGCCAAAATGATTGTCCCGATAAGTCAGATGAGGTGGGTTGTCCTTCTTGCCGGCCAGATCAATTTAGCTGTCAGTCGGGCGAATGCATAGACAAAACTTTAGTATGTGATGGTACAACAAATTGTGCTAATGGTCATGATGAGGCTGATTGCTGTAAACGGCCCGGCGAGTTTCAGTGTCCCATTAATAAGGTTTGTTTAAATATACGACACCATACCATAATAGTTATGATGATGATTAGTTATAAATATTTTGAATTTTTTGTGAATTTTAGCTTTGCATTTCGGCGGCATTATTGTGTGACGGCTGGGATCATTGTGCCGATGGCGCTGATGAATCTGCTGACATTTGCTCTCAAGCCAATACCCGCCGAATGGCTCCCTCTTCCGACAAAAAGGCTTTTATGATTTTAATTGTAGCCACCATGATTACGATATTTTCCATAGTATACTTGCTGCAATTTTGCCGCACGCGTATTGGTAAAAATCGCAACGAACCTAAAGATGATCAGGCTTCTGATCCTTTGAGTCCTTCGACTCTAAGCAAATCCCAGCGCGTATCAAAGATCGCCTCTGTGGCTGATGCTGTGCGCATGTCTACTTTAAATTCGCGCACCAGCATGAATTCATACGATCGTAATCATATTACAGGAGCCTCAAGTTCAACCACAAATGGATCTAGCATGGTAGCCTATCCCATCAATCCGCCACCCTCGCCAGCTACCCGCTCTAGACGACCTTATCGTCATTATAAAATTATTAATCAACCACCTCCTCCCACACCTTGTTCCACAGATATCTGTGATGAATCGGACTCAAACTATACCAGCAAATCAAATAGCAATAATAGTAATGGCAACACAAAACTTTCTTCTTCCTCTGCCAATGGCGGCAATTCCTGTCATCAATACGGTTATGACAGTGAACCCTATCCACCACCACCCACTCCACGCTCACATTATCACAGTGATGTTAGAATATTGCCCGAATCATCTTGTCCACCCTCGCCCAGTTCCCGTTCATCAACATATTTCTCACCACTGCCACCACCCCCCTCACCTGTACAATCACCTAGTCGAGGTTTCACGTAACAGTTTGAAATTTTTATGTAAGTTCCATTATTGCTTAAGTATCACCATATTGTACTATTAAATGTAACGGAAATGGAAATGGAAACAGAAACGAAAAAGAAATTATGCTTGCATGCATCAAAAGGAAACGTTTTCGATCACTTTTAGAATTGTTGTAAATAATTGGACATTTTTAAAGGAAAGATAAATAGAAAGAATGACGTTTATAATGGACAATGTGACAGCATAACAAGTATTACAAATTAATCAATAATTGTATATACAACTATAGTATATTATATTAATATCATATATCTTAGCAATAAATATACTAAATTATATAAAATAAAAAAAAAACAAAACAAAATGTTGTAAAATATTATACATGCATACATACATATCTATCTATTGGAAAAGAAATATTATTAATATTTAAATGTAAAATTTATTCTTTTGAGGCCATTTCTTAAACCTACCCTTCCTTTCACACCGCAAAACCTTATATGTACATATAAAAAACAACGAATGACAAGAACGCCTAAAAAAGGGAATTTTTATTGCAAAATCTGAAAGAAGTAAATCAAACAAAGGGCTCAAATGATTATGAAATGCGAATAGAAAAGAAACAGAAAATTTAAAGCAAAATAAATCGTTTGGTTAAATGGCAAATGAAACTTTATTCAAATAGACTGCATAATTTATATTTAATTCAATACAAGATAAGTTGGAATTTATTAAATTAAATATTATCTAAAATGAAATGTTCAAATTAAAAATAATGTGCCAAATTTAATTAAAAAACAAAAAAAAAAACAATACCTACAAACATAAAATATCTTATATTATTATTATTATTATTATTATTATTATATATACATATGTACATCACGAACAGACAAACAATTCAAAGAATTTGAACGATTGTAACAAAGCAAAAACTTTCTTCATTTTGAATAACAAAAGTTGATTTTCATCAAATACTACCTGAATTGTAGAATTTTTATTATTTGTTTAGTGTTTTCAGTGGTTAAAATTATAATTTAATACGAGTATATGTATTGCTTTTTTATTATATTTTCTTTTCAAGTTTTTATTACCAACACTAAATGCCATTTTTTTTTTAAACCTATGCGTGCTCAAGTGAGCTTTTTGGTATCAAAGCTACTACTCCAATCTAACCTAAACCGTTTTCTTTGTAAATATTTATTTATTGTTTTTTATTTAAGTATTTTATTAAAATTTTAAGTTGAAAGATCGAGAACTTTCCGTGTCATTTAAAAAAAAAAAAAATTAGTTATTAAATCTAGTTTAATTATAACTTTATTATTAAGTATATATATATACATTGTATTTACAAAATTTTTTTTATTATTAAATAGTTAAAAGTAACGCCAAAAAGTGCCTCAATTTATCAACGTTTTTATTTAACACAGACTTACTTGTTTTAAAATATTTATACATTATTTTATTTTAATTTTTTTTTTTTATTTATTATTTGTTTAATATCGAGCCATAACCGCAAAAATATCTCAAGCGACAAAAACGAAATTTTACAGGAGAAGGTTTTTATCATTTATTTCTTCTTCAAATCGAGATAGAGCAACAAAATTTTGTATGAAGACACATTTTGTTCCAATACATAAAATCAATCCAATTGCTTTCTCATATAAGCATAATAACAGCAATTTTTGGCGCTTAAGTTTTTTTTTTGCTGTCATTCTGATTAACTACTTCGAAAAAATTGTGTCGGTTAAGATAAAATATTCTTATGACGAAGGGTTTTTTCATTTACTAACTATATTTTTTGTAATATATTTCTTTTTAGGTCATTATTGTAACATAAATATATGTATTTACATATAAAAGGCTTTTTATTTGTACTAGAAATTAAATATTTTTGTAATCAATACAATGAATGTCTAACAGTACGAATTATTATCGTAATATGGGTAATAGCTGTTAAAGGACTCCAATTTTTCCTTTTTTCTTAATTAAGTAGAGTTTTTCGGGTAATTATGATATATGAACGGACTATTTATCGAAACAAACAAAAATCTGGGCTTACAAAAAAAAAAAAAAAAGAGTTAGGACTTTTCCTTTAAAGGTTACAATATAAAAAATAAAACCATGCATTTCTTAGGCATTGAAAGCCTAGATGAAAGTTTTTTTTAAAAATGCTTCGAAACACTCTTATTGACAATTTTGAAGATTTTTTTTCTATTGTTCTCAAATGTTCCACGTAAAGCTTATATAGACCTTTAACATTTCTAAACTCCTGAGGTAGATACGGTTTATTACTTTTATTTCGACAATAATGAGATGGGACTGCTGGCAATTTTTTAATGAAGGATTTTACCAATGAAACTCTTGCTCCGTTAAATTTATTGTGAGGAGTACATTTCTTGGCATTGTTAGCGTGTATATTAAGGGAGCAGCTATTTTCATTCCTTACAGACCTTAAAAGCATTTGAGAAACGTGCAGAGTTTTCAGAAGGAATTGTTGACATACTTTAATGTTAGTTTCTTTAAAATGTATGTTATATTGAAAACTGCACTGCCTTTTGCAGCTCTCTGATCTTCGCCATTTAACATAGGTTTTTTAAAACACGTTTTCAAAAAGTCTTTTTGTCGCTGTTTGCTGATTCACCAAAAATGTTCATTTATTTCGATCCTGTCAGATTCGGAAAACTTTTCGGCGCACGAATTACCACATTTTTTCTTCTTACAGGGATTAGGCAGTACACTTGTGTTGCGAACCTTTGCATTTTTCAGCCTTAAAGGTAATTTTCTTTGCCTTTTAAGTCCTCTCTGTCCCGCACAGGTTTCTTCTTCATCAGAAGATGTATCTGAATCGCTGTATGGAACGAGGGAGCGCTTATTAAACTTCTAGAAAAAAAAATGTTTTTTGTTTAACACAAAACTTTAACAAACCTTTAACACTAACACTTCTTTATTCACCTCTGTCATATTTTATAAATTTTGTATATGTAAAACGTATACGAATATTTAAATAATACTTTAGTATTATAATATTATAATTTTTAAAAAGAATATATATTTCAGATTTTTTATTAGGAAAATTTTATCTTAACCGACAAGTCGGTGTCACAAAAAAACAAAAAAATTTCAAAGTGCACTTAAGTTAAAATTTTTTTTGTTATAAATTCATAACGGTACACAGTGTGTCCCTGTAATTTTCATAGATGATGCAAATGAGGGTAATGAATTTATTTCTTACAAAAGACGATATATGAAAAATATGTCGCTTGAGATATTTTTGCGGTTATGGCTCGATATGTCTACCATATGTACTTCCTCACAATTCTCTTATTATAGTTTCTTCTTTACACTGACTTTTGTATAATTATTTTTAGTTTTTCATAAGTATATGTACTACCAATTATAATAACATCAAATACATATACATACATATATACAATATCTATATACATAGTTATATTAAATAATTATTATAATAAAACAAATAAAATAATATATCTAAAATATAATAATATGAAATGGAAAAACAAAACAATATATGATAATAATAATAAAACAAAAAGGACACATCTAACCATATAACAGAAAAAAAAATTAATTAAATATTATATAAAGAAACAAAACAAACCGCAAATAAATTAAATCATTATTATGATAATGTTACTGATTTTAAGTGTTTTTTTTTTTCAATTAGTTAATAATATTTAGTGCAAATATAATTTTCACAATAAAAATTCATAAACAAAAAAGAGAAAAAAAACAACAACAACAATAAAAAATGAAACAAATATAACAATACATATTATAATAAAAGAATACATTAAATGTTTTACGAAAAATAATTTGTATTTTTATTTACATTAATCTTAAAGAACAAAAAATATTTTGTAGAGATGGACAACGTTCATGTGTGAGTCGACAAGTTTTCAGCGGTGAAAACTTTTTTTTTACTTAAATAGTAATTATTGCTTCATTTATTAAAAAAATTCAAATTAAAACATTTTTCAACGCTTATCTAATATCTAAGTGAAATGGTAATAAGTGTTAAAAAGAGATTATGGCAGGCAATTTTAAGTTTTAATTAAATAAAATGGTAGGCAATCGTTTAACATATAAGGGGTGATTTTTTAAGAGCTATAGGAAAATTTTTAAAAAAAAAAACACATAATATTCAGAAAAATGCATGAAATCTTTATTTGAATCGATAGTACGGTCCATATAATTTAATGTTTGAAGATTATTTCATGCAAATATTGACCGCGACTGCGCCTCAAATGGTCCATCCGCTTAGTCCAATTTTGAAATACTCTTTCCAACATTACGGCCGGTATAATTTTGATAATAAAATTCAATGATTTGCAAGCATTGTTCGTTTGTAAGACGATTCATGGTTAAATTATAGACCAAACTGAAGATGTTTGACAGTGTAACAAAACACGAAACGTGCGTGAGCTGTTTAAACCAGTGTTGCCAAAAATATAATAGCTAAAAAATCACCCTTTAGTACATTTTATAGCACAAAAACGGGAAAATCTACAAAAAAAGAAATTCGGGCTATTCTGAATGAAATCCTGAAGGCTATTTTTTTTTTATTTATTTATTTATTTGAAAGCTCCATACACAAGACCATATGTCTTATATTGCAGTATGAAACTAATTAACATGTTAGAGAAACAATGTTTACATACAATTAAATAACAATATAAATTAAATTTTACGTAGTATAACAATTTTAGAGATCAAAATTTACATACATGCATGATAAATACAAACATTTAGTAGACTTTCAGAAAATTATTACGTTGAAAACAGTTTCATAAGTTGTGCTTTAAATTGTCGTGCGTTACTTAATACTTGACAGCTGTAGGGGATCGAATTCCAGAGAGTTGTTGCAAATATGTAAAAATGCCAACTAGAGATGAGGCTCTTGTACCCAAACGATCTTATTCTTCTACCTCTGCAGCTATTTGCGAAAGAGAGTCTATTGTAAAGATGCTCCGGCTGGCGGGTATAAATTATCTTGTGCATAAGTACCAAAACTTTTAATTTAAGCAGACAATCAAAAGAAATTCCGTACAATTGAGCTGCGAACATTGAAATTCTGGTGCGTCTGTTTAAGCCGTATACATAACGAATAATGTTGTTGTAGGCAACGTTTAACTTTCTCTTACTAGAAGAATCACAATTAGAAAAAAGTTCACATCCATAAAGTAAAGTGGGAATTAAATATGTTTTCGCCAGAAGTATTCTTATCCTCATTGGTGTGCAGTAGTGAGATGACCACATAGTTCTTAGCATAGAGAAAGAACGTCCACAAGCATAGTTGACGTGGTCAGACCACGTAAGGGTTTTATTGAAATAAACACCCAGATTTTTTGCTGATGTTACTATTTGTATTTTTTGACCATTTATACATATATCAGGAATACTTATTGATTGTGCAAGCCTTTTCTGAATAACAATGCATTTTGATTTTGCCGGATTTATTGCCAAACCATTAGCAGAAGCCCATGTCTGAATACGATGCATCTGTTGATTCAATGAACTTATACATTGAGTAATCGTTGCATTATTGCAGCTAGTATAAAGTTGGACATCGTCTGCATACATCCTTATCTTACAATCTGTTATTATAGTTGGAAGGTCGTTAGAGTACATCGAAAATAAAAGAGGACCGACAATAGAACCTTGTGGAACTCCTCTTGACACGGGAAGAGCTCTAGATTTTCCATCATGTGCTTCAGTGTATTGGTATCTTCCGCAGAGATAAGTTGACAAGAGCTGGGTGGCAGAAAAGGAAAAATTGAAGAAGTTTTGTAATTTGAGGCATAGAATATTGTGTTCCACGGTATCAAAAGCCTTGGAGTGGTCCAGCAAGACCAAAAAGGCAGTATTTCCATCATCCAATTCTCTTCGAATATCTTCAGCAACATCAACTAACGCTGTTATGCATCCATGATGTAATGAGAATATTCGTATTTTTGCACACTTAGTTTTATATTAAGAACTTGGAAATAGAGAAAGGTTATAAGCTACCGATAAAACAATTCAGACACAGGAATTGCTGAACGAATGGGACTACAGAGTAATGACATTTACAAAAGCGTCTTTAGCTGAAGAAGTATAGCCTGTACAGCATATTTGGAGTAATTGTTCAGCTTTTAAATAATAATAATAATAATAAAAGGAACAAAGTATTCCCCACAACTATGCACCAAATAATCGCATCTAGCAGGTATTAACGAAACAAGGAAATTATTTAATATTTAAAGTGCCTTAAATTTAATAAAATTACATACAATGCATAATAATAATATACACACATATGTACATACATATGTATGTATACTATAGATGATGCTAAATAAACCATCACTAGTACAAGTAAGATTACTCAACTAAACCACAATAAATTGTCTCTATAAAATTCACACTAAAGTGTGATCAAATAATAAAAGATAAGATAGTCGTTAGCACACACATTCATAAATTCTTTGTTCAATTTAATACATATTTAATATCTTTATGACAGTAGCTTCTTAAAAGATTTTAACTGGCGTCTTTCAGATCAGAACGTCTTTCAAATAAATTAAACATTAAATTTAAACTTACAGTATCATTTTAAGCATCATATCATCAACATTTACATTTGAAAATTGAAACAATAATGAGTGAATTATTAGAAGAAGGACTTTTAAATAGCAAAACTAAATCGTGTATGGCAACAAATACAAATAAGGATAATACGATGTCCAGCAATAAACCTAAAGAACAGTGGGGCAATGAAATTGAATTTTTATTCTCATGTATTTCATTGTCAGTGGGTTTGGGTAATATTTGGCGTTTTCCTTATATTGCCTTTCAGAACGGTGGTGGAGCTTTCGTTATACCTTATTTAATTGTTCTGCTTATAATTGGCAGACCGGTCTACTATTTGGAAGTTTTAATTGGACAATTTTCGGGTAAGGGATGTATTAAAGCTTTCGATATGGCACCAGTCCTAAAAGGTAAGTGTTTAGTTAGAATTTGTAATTTATGGAACATGACTACATCAATTAGAAAAATATAAGTTACATAGGACATAAATTAATGTGATAATCATTTATTTGTTGGCAAATTCTAGGCGTTGCTGCTGGTCAAGTATTAGCTACGGCTGCTTCAATAACATACTACTCAAGTATAATGGCTTTGACTTTAAGATTTTTAATTTCATCATTTTCCAATATTTTACCTTGGAGTTATTGCCACGAAGAGTGGGGCGCTATATGTTTACAAGAGAATATAGTGGCAAACGATACCGCAGATAATTTAAATAAGATATCTCCAGCTGAATTGTATTTTCAGTAAGAGCAACAAAATTTTTTCTTTTATAATTTTTATAACAATTTTTGTAAAAATATTATTGCAGAAAAGAAGTTTTGCATGAGTACTCTGACATAAAAGATGGTATAGGCTTGCCAAATTGGTACCTAGTAGGCTGTTTAGCAGCTTCATGGTTTATTATAGGCTCTGTGTTAATAAGAGGTACGTAAAATGGTTAAGTTAAGCTCGTGTTTTTTAATTCAAATGTAACTATTTAAATATATCTAAAGGAGTTAAAAGTTCTGGCAAGGCAGCATATTTCTTAGGTGTGTTTCCATATGTGGTATTAATCATACTGCTTATTAGGGCCGTTACACTGCCTGGCGCTTTACAAGGTATCATATACTTTTTTAAGCCTCAATGGCATGAGTTACTTAATCCCTTGGTAAATATTCCCATCGTATATGGGAAACAATTTTTATAATGCTTTAAGAATTTTAGGTCTGGTATGCTGCCGTTACTCAAGTATTCTTCAGTTTAGCTATCTGCTTTGGCACCTTGATAACCTATGCCTCTTACAATAACTTCAATCGAAATGTTTACAAGTGTGTATTAATTTGAAATAAAATCATAACCAGTCTTTTAACCAGTCTGTATTGTCATTTTAGCGATATTGTTATTATAACCACAATGGACTCGTGTTCTTCGATTATTGCCGGTTGTATTACTTTCGGTATTTTAGGCAACTTAGCTTTACAAACTGGTAATACAGATATTGCTAAGGTGGTTAAAGGTGGCGCTGGATTGGCTTTTATATCATATCCTGATGCTATATCCAAGTTTGAATTTGTACCACAGGTAAGCTATCGGGGCTTAAGGCCACAAAAATGCTTTAAAACACAACTACCTAAAGGCGTTTGCGGTTCTTTTCTTTTTGATGTTATTTGTCCTAGGTATAGGTAGCACAGTAGGCATGGGCTCTTGTATTATACGTGTTATAAAAGATCAATTTGTTAACACCTCCAATTGGTCTCTAGCCTTGGGGCTGTCTGTTGTTGGTTTCTTAATCAGCATTGTCTATATGTGTCCCGGAGGGCAATTTATATTAAATTTGGTGGACTTTTATGGAGTTTCCTTTACAGCTTTGATTTTAGCCATAGGCGAATTACTTGCTGTAGGTTGGGTTTATGGTGAGTTAAAATTTTTAGTACTTATTTTCAAACATTTAATGAAATAAAATATTTTTGTCTTTTTCTTTGAAGGCATTAAAAGATTCTGTGAAGATATTAAGTTCATGACCGGACTGAAAACTGGTATATATTGGCGCATTTGTTGGGGTATTATCACACCTGGATTAATGCTGGCGGTTCTTATATACACTCTCGTAGATATGAAATCTCTAACCTATAAAAATGTTGAATATCCTAATGTTGCTCATGGTATATTGTCTCAAAATGGTATATAAAACACTTTAATAGCTTTTATTTATTTAAATCTTTACTTAGCTTTTGGTTGGTGTTTAGCAACCTTAGGACTTGTTCAAATACCTGGATGGATTATATATCAGCTTTGGCAACAACCTAAAAGCCTTAACTTTAAAAAGGTACATACATACAAACCTATTTACCATATTTTAGTGTAAAAATTTTAAATTTTCAATATCTTATAGAAACTATTGGCACTGCTCCAACCATCTAAGAAATGGGGTCCTTTGGATCCCGATGTACGCGAGGAATATGAAAATGATCGCAAAAATATTAATAATAGGGATGACAAAGCCAGAGGCATTTTCTCCAAAGCTTTTAATAACCTATTTAATTAAAGTGAAATCAGTAGACTTCAGAAGAAAATACATTGTATAATAGTATTAGCAGCACAATAGTGAAAATTGTATAGAAATATACATAGTATACATGTAAATAAAATAAAAAAATCGTAAATGTTTACGTTTGCGTTGCAAGAAATTTTCTCCGGGCTTCATGACTAATAATTACCTTTGTAGAATTACAAATTTTCTTACTTACCCCACACATCCCATAGACACAGTATAAAACCTCTTCTGGTAATTTATATTCACATTAATTTAAAGCAATTGTTTTTTCATACAGTCTTAGTTTTTTTCAGCTTAGTTTTTATTCAGTTTCCATTAATTTCATATCGCTTACCGTTCGCTCAGCCATATAAACCCGTTTTGTTATTAGATAGTCACGCATTAGTTTGAAGAAAGTAAATTGATTTGTTAATGTAATGAAACTTAACGATAAAATGAAATGCCACTCAACCGCATAGTATAATAAGGAAATGCCTGACAGAACTAGACAAATCTGTAGAACAGTAAGTACAGCATAGCTTAAAGAAGGATTGTGGAAAAGTTTCTAAATAGGTGAAGGAATAAAAATAAAACATTATATTTGCATTCACTAAAATTTTTCTAATTTGATGGACTTACATAAAATCTAGCGTGAGATAAATTGCCTGGTATAGCGGCAGTCACCGGACCAAAGCTACGATATAACTCTCCATTACACTTCACCACCGTCTGATGACTCCATAAAGCGTTCTTTACCCAAGTCGCTGCACTAGAGCTTACAACGCAATCAACTCCTGCTCGTAGCTCAAGCTTGAACCAAAAGCCTAAATGAAGAGCGGCTCTATGCATTATATCACTGTATTTTGATGGAAAACTAAACACTGTGCACATGGTGAAAACACTGAAGAACACCAAAATAATGTGCATGCTAGCCCATACGACATTATAGTGCATTGAAGTAGCAAAGTAGCAAGGAAGGAAAGTTGAAAAATAGGCATTCAATAGAGAAGTAAAGATGACCTGTTTGAAGCGACTATTAAAGTCGTTACGTAAAATAAAAATCTCATAACGTATGGCATTAGGATTTGATGAGCATGAATGCAAAGGAAACCCGTTGAAGTAGGCACCCTTTACTTCGTGATTAAAACGCAAAAACGGTTCTAACGTAAAACCAAAGGCGAGAAAATAAACTATGAAACTGTAAAAATAGTTATAGGAGAATTGCAAAATAAATTTATGAACAGTAAAACTTACGGGTATATTAGCAAGAACATAGTCAAATAATTATGATTATTGTAAAGCATGACAATGCAAGCAATTAGTAGCGCCAGGATAACATTTTCTATGACGTATTTACAAATGCCCTTTATTTGTTGGCGATGGACGGGCAACAGTATCTCTAGGACCTTTAAGCAAATGCAATAAACCAATCGTCTGGAATTTATAGCAATGATTAGTACTATTAGAAATGCTTCAATATGATAAAGGTTCTGAAAACAAAGTATGAAATATAACAGTTATTAAGAAGTGTTAAACTAGGTTTATTCGACTTCTTATGCTTACCATTGTATTTGTTATTTGCGATTGGGGTAGCCACCAATTTGTACGATATATATTAATAAATTGCATAGCGGCTGCACATGTTGTAAAAAGAAACATTAGCAATTCATTGAGGATCTCTGAAGAACCAGGATAATCCGGGAATGGTATGTGTTTCGGCATAGGGGTTGCGTACTGAGATACGTAAGCATTGTCATCCTCTTTATTATTGTCGCGCATTTTTTATTTATTAATTACACTCCTTAAATTACAGTCTTTAAACAAATATAATTCTTCCGTAAATACATGTCTTTCTTACAGATGTTACACTGTGTTACAGATTCTGTGTGTTTATAATTATCAATGAAAATGTAAACAAACCTAATCAGCTGACGACAATACAGAGATGCCAGATGATATATGTATTTACATTAACCCATTATATTTATTTGATATATTTGAGATTTATTTGAATTACAATTTCATATGAATATCTTCTTTTTTTAATATGATAAATAATAACAAACAATTAAAATTTGTCATAGAATTTTATTTCTTATTTGTAAAATTCCAAGAACTTCCTTGTGTATAAACGCGTATTTCAATGCCATGTTGACGCAAACAGTTCCGTAAATCATCACATACCTCAAATAAATCCTTATTTTTTGCCTTTAAAGCACGATCACGTATAAATCTGCGAGTACTTTAAATATCATCTAGCAAGATATTTATATTAAAGTTATCCATTGTAGTTATCATTTGATTTGTCGAAGATTCAGCAAATGCAAAGCCAAATGAATCCAAAACATATTCAACATAGTTATTAACAGCAGCAATAGCATCCAAACATGATGACTTTTCATTTTCCGTAGAATTATCAGCTACATTTGCATTAATGCAACGACTTATACCAGAGATTTGATCCAAAAGTATGCCAATTGAACGTGCAGTATCGAAATCATCCCTTATGCAGCCATCTATATTTGATTTGGCGTAGTTAAGATATTGTAATAATCTGCCAGCATCTAAATTCGAGTAAAAGCTATTGAGGAAGAAATTGTTTTTTAAAAATAGTTTTCTTATAGAATGTTGTAGATTGTATTCAGTTAATTAAATAAAAAATCTTTGTTTAAATAAGATAAATATTTAAATAAGATAAAATTCTTTGGGGGTTTGCTACATCCAGGAATTGCTTAAGGTTTACGACTAGGTTCTATTGACAAACAATGGAGATGTTACACTGTGATGGAGATGACAACTTGGTACAGTTTAAATTTGCGTAGTACAATTTTACGCCATTGGCCTATTTAGTATAACTTACGAAAGTTTTCAGTACAATAAATTTTAGAAATCATTGTAGGCATGCTACAGTGAATATAGTGATACATAAGTTTTCGTTTCTCTTTTTATTTAATTACATTCTTATTTTCATTAACTTTCTTGATATAAATTCAGATTATAATGTTTTTTGTTATTTTAATAAAGCTAATAAATATAAGAGAAATTTAAAAAAAAATTAATTTTTAGTACATTTTAATTGAAATAAGTACTATTTTGCCATCCCTGACAAGCAATACAAAAATTCCTTGACAAAAAGGGAAATTTCATATTGAATTAAAGTTATTGTTTAGATGTTATTTAGTTTTAAGAATGTTATTTACAGACATTTGCTCTGTTTGCGATATTGAAAGGCCGGAAGCAAACCTTGTCAAACTTTTGTTTTTTATGTACAATTACATTTTGTATACATATACTATCTCATTTTAGCAATGTAGCTTTATTCAATTAATGTGTTATTAGAGCAAGACGTATATAACTCTAAGAATATTGTTGTTCTTCTCGTATGTAAGAAAATCAATGTTATCGGAAAATGAAGAAGACTTAATAAAAAAACTTACTTACTTATTGAACTAAAGGAATGCATAAAGCGCCATTTTAAACTCATAACCATACTGTAACTGTGCTCATAACGGAGGCATAAGCAACTATTGGAGGTTTACGGACATTTGCTTATTATTTTTTTATTTAAATAAAGTTAAAAATTTTTGTAATGGAAGAATACCGACGATTGTACAAAGATTGTAGTTTCCAAATTTTATCGACCCGTGACCATAATGTTATTAATCGCGAATTACAAGAAACCATTCGAAACAAACAACGAAAAGATAGATTCCAAAGTGCCAGGAATATACCACTCAGTCCAATTGAACAGAAATCAGAAGTAACAGTTAAAGTTTGTTCAGAAATTGAAGAAAACGGAAGAAAACTATCAATCAGTCAAAATCCAGGTAAGACTGAGCTGGTGGTTAAAGTATGTCTAGAATCGAATGAAAATGAAAACGATGACAATGAACAAAAGAAAGATAAAGTTATTCGCGTAGCAAAATTAATTTGCAATACAACAAATCCGGAGAAATTATCAAGGCATGAAGCATACCTGAAACGCTTCATTGATTGGAAAGAAAATAAAAAAATTAAGCAATACCAAAGACAGCAAGAAAATGCCGATAAAAAGAGGCCTTTTATAACAACTGTAAATGCCAATCGAGCGACTGCAGCCACTGTTAGCTCTATTGTGCCAAAAGGTCATCATGAGGGATTTCGACCGCCAGCTGGCTTAAATATCCCAAAGGTAAAATAAAGTAGAAAAAAAAAAAATGTCGAAAATTTATTTGATAAAGTCAAATAATTGACCTTGAGCTAGAATATTTTATTGATTGGATTATCAAATGAACAGGGCAAAATAATATATATAATTTGAATTTATTTGAAAATTTATTTGTTTTTTTTTTTTTTTTGTAAATTAAGGTTGAAGAGCCTCAGAAATCTGCTCTTAAAGGTAGGCAGTCTATTTATACTATAGCGCCAACACCACCTAGAAAACCTAAAGAAGCAGATGAAAAGCCAGTTCATAAATTTCCTATAAGTAGAAAAGCTTTGCCAAAAAATATACATACAAGAATTATGAGTTCAAGTAAAACTGACAAAACTGAAAATAAAACCCCATCAGATGGTATAAAAAGAACTCTCAGAAAAAGTCCTTTAAAATCTTCGATAGTAAAGGTTGTAGCTCGCAATATTGTAAAAAGTTTCGACAGTGTAAAATCGACAAATAATTTACCAACAGCGCAACCTCCATCAAGAGCGAATTTAAAGCCTAGACCATCAAAAATGCCTTCACCAACGCCAAAAGTACCTTCGACAACAGCTAAGGTTTCAGCACCTTATATTAAGAAAACTTTAGAGAGGGTAAAATCGACAAATAAAATAGCATCGTCAAGTGAGAATTCAAAACCTAAAGCTTTAAAAATGCCACCACCACCACCACTGGAAAACCCCTCGACCACTACGGTAAAACAAAGAGGTGCTGCTGGCAAATTAAAAAATATATCTTCGAAACGCACCGAAAATGTGAAACAAACAAAAACATCGACTCATAAAAGTGGTGACACACGTTTAGGGCAAAATTTAAAAGCAAAAAAACCTTCAAATAATTCAAAGAAATTATTTTCTGTGCCGATCGTACAAGTTAACGCGAGAGAACTTTTGACGTTGTGCAACAATAATAATCAAGAAATGGAAGATATGGTAATACAAACTCCTAAAGATTTTACAACCCTTAATCCATTTGAAGAGTTTGTAACCTCTACAAAATTAAGGACATCCGCTCATAATTTGGAAGAGGTAAAAGGCATAAGTCTCACAGATAATATGCGCCCCCATAGTAGTTCGTCGGTTAAAAGAAACATCATGCAGGATGCAAAAAATACTGCCATTGAAACAGAGAAAGAGTTTCAAACGGAAAGAAATGATGCTCCATCTAATTCACGGGAATCAAAGTCGGAGGAAATCACCCCCACAAAATCTGGTTCTGATGAAAAGGCCGGCAATTACTTAAGCCCATTTGTTAGTGTCGCCCGAGGCAAGGTTAGCCAGAGAGAGGAAGTAGAAAAACGCAATAGTATGTACATGCAAAGTGAATTACCCATCGATACCTTAAATCCATCGAACTCATCAAAGTGTTCGGTTGAAGTTCGAAGAACTTTAGAGGCTGTGCGTTATTTCCGGCAGCAATTGCAAGATGAAATCGACAGATTGCACAAATCCTGCGATATTTGGGAAAACTATAAAGCAGAAAACTTGGAAAAAATACAAAATGCAAATGGTGAAGACATGATTAATGTAACAATTGGTCAAACACGGCTTTTGACGAGTAAGAAATTTATGCAGTTCAAAAGTTTAATCGATCGTTGTGAATCGGGTGCCACAGGCGTAGGTGCAATAGATTGTGATGGAAGTGAGGATACTAAGCCTATAACGTCCGCAGATTTAGAGGGCTTTTGGTCTATGCTGAAGTTGCAAGTAGACAACCTGGACAAACGTTTTGAGACTTTAAATCGATGGAAATCAAATGATTGGGTGGATCCGGATGAAGTAATAAAACCCAAGATTAAGAAAGTTTTGTCAAAAGTTAAAAAAGCAAAAAATACTGCCGGGGGCGGTACTGTCAAACCAAATTCTAGACTACAACAAATTATGCGTAAAATGCATGACGAAATTCGTAAAAATAAGATAAATGGTGGGAATGTCAGTCCTAATGTTATCCTAGTGACGCAAAAGCAAAGACGTTCAGGCATTAGCAATAGTTCAACGCCACGCAAATCCACTGACAATAGCATAACATCACGTCGTATGTCAATAGTGGTCAAGGATCGGAAATATTTTTCCCCTGCTGCTACGGTTATATCTATTCCTAACCCATTACAAAGAACAACTTCAGAAAATTCGCCTAAGTTGTTGAAACATATAAAAAAATTTAACAAAGCATTAGATGTAGTGGAGTCATCCCTGGATTTAAAGAAGCCCCTTTTAACCATTGGCAATCTCTCCAATCCCCAACCGCCTATGTTGGATAAGGAAAATTATCTCACTGAATACAGTTCTCCGTTGCCTTCGGGGAGCAAATCGATTTTGAAAACTCCTGGTACTGCTAAGAGTAGAATGAGAAATATTATATTTAATGAAAAATTGCGTGTGAAAAAATACAACTTTCTAATCACTGACGATGGTGAGACATCGCATGCTGCTGATGCAGAAAACAATGAGTCAACCGAAGAGGATTTGGCAAAAAGTTTTAACGGTAATACCTTCTAAAAATTAAATATTTTCTTTTTTTAATTTAATTCACAATTTTAATCGTAGATGAAACGGAAAACGGAGACACCACCCAACGTACATTAACTTTACGTAATCGAAAAGTACAACTGCGACCCTCTTGTGATATTTCTGTACCTTTTAAATGAGACGTACTTTGTTGGATTCTATATTTTGAATGCTTTATTCTTTTATATATGTTGAATGTTTTATGTTTTAAAAATTTTTATGTTTTACAAATGTGTGAACCAATGCTTTTTCTTTTAATTTTGTCTAATAAAAATCTATTACAAGGAAAAAAACACTAAATATTTCGTTACTTCACTAATAAAATAAAGCGCATAATAAGTATCGTCTCGAACACTAAACCAGGAACAGGTCTGTCCAAATCCCCTGGCAAGGGAAATAAAGCGTTAAAAATGGTGGAACACACTACGAAGGTCAAATAAAGAGAACAAAAAAATCTCAATAGAATGTAATTCACTGGCAAGCCGAGAGAGAGAACATACAGCTACATAAGTGGAAGTGGCAGACTTCCATATTTATTGGTAAACATATTCAACATAGTTATTAACAGCAGCAATAGCATCCAAACATGATGACTTTTCATTTTCCGTAGAATTATCAGCTACATTTGCATTAATGCAACGACCTATACCAGAGATTTGATCTCATTGCGAATATTTCAATTATGTATATGCCCACCATTGTATACATATATATGTAATTATATGTAATTTTTTATATACATCTGTATATATATATATTCATATATGAATACATTTTATATTGTAGGTTAGGTTAGAGGACGTGTACTTGTCAGTTAAGACAAGTACAGTACCCGGAGGTCGAATTGACCCATTTTACAACGTCCTTAGAGAGAGAAGGAAATAGAGGGAATAGGATGAAAGGAGGGTATGTAGGTAAGGGAGGAAATGGGAAGCGTTGGAATCACACAGAAACAAACAAAAAGGGGGAGAGCGCGACTACACTGATGAAGTACATTTTATATATATATATATATTTATATATATATTTTATTTGCCCAAACAAACACTCTATTTAAATTCAAATAGACTACTTAATAGCGGACTATATTATTTAAAAAGAGTTGAACTCTAAACTATATTAACTTTATGTTTATTTAAGCTAATGAATGGAATGGTATGTGTTTCGGCATAGGGGTTGCGTACTGAGATACGTAAGCATTGTCATCCTCTTTATTATTGTCGCGCATTTTTTATTTATTAATTACAGTCTTTAAACAAATATAATTCTTCCGTAAATAAATGTCTTTCTTACAGATGTTACACTGTGTTACAGATTCTGTGTGTTTATAATTATCAATGAAAATGTAAACAAAACTAATCAGCTGACGACAATACAGAGATGCCAGATGATATATGTATTTACATTAACCCATTAAAACAATGCTTGAATATTTGAGATTTATTTGAATTACAATTTCATATGAATATCATCTTCTTTTTTAATATGATAAATAATAACAAACAATTAAAATTTGTCATAGAATTTTATTTCTTATTTGTAAAATTCCAAGAACTTCCTTGTGTATGATCGCGTATTTCAATGCCATGTTGACGCAAACAGTTCCGTAAATCATCACATACCTCAAATAATTCCTTATTTTTATCCTTTAAAGCACGATCACGTATAAATCTGCGAGTACTTAAAATATCATCCAGCAAGATATTTATATTCAAGTTATCCATTGTAGTTATCGTTTGATTTGTCGAAGATTCAGCAAATGCAAAGCCAAATGAATCCAAAACATATTCAACATAGTTATTAACAGCAGCAATAGCATCCAAACATGATGACTTTTCATTTTCCGTAGAATTATCAGCTACATTTGCATTAATGCAACGACTTATACCAGAGATTTGATCCAAAAGTATGCCAATTGAACGTGCAGTATCGAAATCATCCCTTATGCAGCCATCTATATTTGATTTGGCGTAGTTAAGATTTTGTAATAATCTGCCAGCATCTAAATTCGAGCCTATTTTCTTGCCACCTAAATAAGCTGTACAATCGGATTTAAATGTTTTAAACTTGGTTAAAGTATTTCTAGCAGTCTCCATTAATTCTCGACTATAATCCATCGAATTTTTATAATTTGACAAAACACAAGCCATTCGAAAATCATCTGCTGTAAAATCTTTTAACATTTCATCAATTGTTATGGTATTTTTCAAGGATTTTGACATTTTTTCACTTTGTCCTTTAATATTCAGATGACCAGTATGCATCCAATAGTTTACCCACTGGCGAGTATCGTGGAAAACACAACTTTGAGCTTCTTCGTTTTCATGATGCGGAAATCTTAAATCCATACCACCAGCATGTATATCGACACTTTTCCCAAAAATCATGTTTGCCAAAGTACTACACTCTATATGCCAACCCGGTCTTCCAGGACCCCAAGGTGAAGGCCAACATGGTTCTTCTTCGGTTTTTTGTGCTTTCCATAAAGCAAAATCGAATGGAGACGACTTATTTTCCGATTGCAAGTCTTCATCTTCATTTAAGTTTAAGTTTTGAAGTTTGCCATAGATAGGAAACTGTTTAACATCAAAGTATACCGAAGAGTCCTTACCAACATACGCACACTTCTTTTGGAAAATGTCAGAAATGTAGTTAGTTATATGGGGCATATGATCTGTCACCCTAAGTTTAATGTTTGGCTGCAAAACATTAAGTTTATCCAAATCTGACCAAAATTCAGACTCATAAAAACGGGAAATTTCCTTCCAATTCTTGCCACTTTCCTGGCTTTTACGTATTATTTTATCATCGATGTCTGTAATATTCATGGCTGTTACAATATTGAAATTAAAATGCTTTCTTAGAATTCGTTGTATTATGTCCAGTTTGATATAGCAACTGGCATGACCTAAATGTGAAGAATCGTATACGGTGGGACCACAAGTATACCAAGTCAAAAAATTTTCATTCGATAATATTAACGGTACCTGTCGTCTGGCAGCACAATTATAAATGCGTATGCCGGTATCAATGCCGTCTGGTTTGAACCATCGCTGTTGTGTACACATGGTGCGCAAGGGGTTAATAAAATTTCCCAAACGGTTTTTAATAGCAACACTACCAAAGAAAGGTTCTCAAATGGAATTATAAATTTTCACTTTCTTTTGTTCGCTAATAACATCTTACCCAGGCCTCAGCATTTTGTAGCTGTATTTTTGCGCATCTACTGATCCAAATATGAACTTCTAAACAAAGAAATACTGCGTTACACGGTATCGGCAAAAGTAAACAACAGAAGGTCGGTCAAGAATTTTTTAAAGAGTGCCATACTCATAAAACTTATCGCATTTGTTTGGGAAATTTTTTTTTTTAGAAAATATGGCATCGCTTAACTAACCATATGTTTTAGGTAACTATTTTGGAATTCTGTTACACTTTTCTTCATCTATCGGATTAATTTTTACAAAAGGCTTTCCAAGATGATGCGCTACGAAGAAAATGAAAAATTGGCTGACAATACAGCCTGTGCTGGAGTTCGGGCCGATTTAAAAATGTGCTTACTTGAAAGTGACTGTTGTAAAAAGGTAAGAGGCATAGGCTATACGCCATTTCTGTTATGTAGTAATTTGTTGTGTTTTGTTTAGGACAAAAGAACACCACGGGAATGCCTGCAGTCTAATTTGGTACCAGAAGAATGTCAAGTTCTACGCAACACATTCTTCGAATGCAAGAGATCTATTGTAAGTCATCCGATATGTAGACATAATACGATGCCGTTAACAAATTTACATGAACTTCTCTTTTAGCTTGATAATCGAATGCGTTTTAGAGGCCGTAAAGGCTATTGAGGAAGAAATTGTTTTTTAAAAATAGTTTTCTTATAGAATGTTGTAGATTGTATTCAGTTAATTAAATAAAAAATCTTTGTTTAAATAAGATAAATATTTAAATAAGATAAAATTCTTTGGGGGTTTGCTACATCCAGAAATTGCTTAAGATTTTGAAAAAGTAAAATACACAGTATGGCATCACTACTTGTTTACGACTAGGTTCTATTGACAAACAATGGAGATGTTACACTGTGATGGAGATGACAACTTGGTACAGTTTAAATTTGCATAGTACAATTTTACGCCATTGGCCTATTTAGTATAACTTACGAAAGTTTTCAGTACAATAAATTTTAGAAATCATTGTAGGCATGCTACAGTGAATATAGTGATACATAAGTTTTCGTTTCTCTTTTTATTTAATTACATTCTTATTTTCATTAATTTTCATTAACTTTCTTGATATAAATTCAGATTATAATGTTTTTTGTTATTTTAATAAAGCTAATAAATATAAGAGAAATTTAAAAAAAAATTGATTTTTAGTACATTTTAATTGAAATAAGTACTATTTTGCCATCCCTGACAAGCAATACAAAAATTCCTTGACAAAAAGGGAAATTTCATATTGAATTAAAGTTATTGTTTAGATGTTATTTAGTTTTAAGAATGTTATTTACAGACATTTGCTCTGTTTGCGATATTGAAAGGCCGGAAGCAAACCTTGTCAAACTTTTGTTTTTTATGTACAATTACATTTTGTATACATATACTATCTCATTTTAGCAATGTAGCTTTATTCAATTAATGTGTTATTAGAGCAAGACGTATATAACTCTAAGAATATTGTTGTTCTTCTCGTATGTAAGAAAATCAATGTTATCGGAAAATGAAGAAGACTTAATAAAAAAAACTTACTTATTGAACTAAAGGAATGCACAAAGCGCCATTTTAAACTCATAACCACAAAGTAACTGTGCTCATAACGGAGGCATAAGCAACTATTGGAGGTTTACGGACATTTGCTTATTATTTTTTTTATTTAAATAAAGTTAAAAATTTTTGTAATGGAAGAATACCGACGATTGTACAAAGATTGTAGTTTCCAAATTTTATCGACCCGTGACCATAATGTTATTAATCGCGAATTACAAGAAACCATTCGAAACAAACAACGAAAAGATAGATTCCAAAGTGCCAGGAATATACCACTCAGTCCAATTGAACAGAAATCAGAAGTAACAGTTAAAGTTTGTTCAGAAATTGAAGAAAACGGAAGAAAACTATCAATCAGTCAAAATCCAGGTAAGACTGAGCTGGTGGTTAAAGTATGTCTAGAATCGAATGAAAATGAAAACGATGACAATGAACAAAAGAAAGATAAAGTTATTCGCGTAGCAAAATTAATTTGCAATACAACAAATCCGGAGAAATTATCAAGGCATGAAGCATACCTGAAACGCTTCATTGATTGGAAAGAAAATAAAAAAATTAAGCAATACCAAAGACAGCAAGAAAATGCCGATAAAAAGAGGCCTTTTATAACAACTGTAAATGCCAATCGAGCGACTGCAGCCACTGTTAGCTCTATTGTGCCAAAAGGTCATCATGAGGGATTTCGACCGCCAGCTGGCTTAAATATCCCAAAGGTAAAATAAAGTAGAAAAAAAAAAAATGTCGAAAATTTATTTGATAAAGTCAAATAATTGACCTTGAGCTAGAATATTTTATTGATTGGATTATCAAATGAACAGGGCAAAATAATATATATAATTTGAATTTATTTGAAAATTTATTTGTTTTTTTTTTTTTTTTTGTAAATTAAGGTTGAAGAGCCTCAGAAATCTGCTCTTAAAGGTAGGCAGTCTATTTATACTATAGCGCCAACACCACCTAGAAAACCTAAAGAAGCAGATGAAAAGCCAGTTCATAAATTTCCTATAAGTAGAAAAGCTTTGCCAAAAAATATACATACAAGAATTATGAGTTCAAGTAAAACTGACAAAACTGAAAATAAAACCCCATCAGATGGTATAAAAAGAACTCTCAGAAAAAGTCCTTTAAAATCTTCGATAGTAAAGGTTGTAGCTCGCAATATTGTAAAAAGTTTCGACAGTGTAAAATCGACAAATAATTTACCAACAGCGCAACCTCCATCAAGAGCGAATTTAAAGCCTAGACCATCAAAAATGCCTTCACCAACGCCAAAAGTACCTTCGACAACAGCTAAGGTTTCAGCACCTTATATTAAGAAAACTTTAGAGAGGGTAAAATCGACAAATAAAATAGCATCGTCAACTGAGAATTCAAAACCTAAAGCTTTAAAAATGCCACCACCACCACCACTGGAAAACCCCTCGACCACCACTACGGTAAAACAAAGAGGTGCTGCTGGCAAATTAAAAAATATATCTTCGAAACGCACCGAAAATGTGAAACAAACAAAAACATCGACTCATAAAAGTGGTGACACACGTTTAGGGCAAAATTTAAAAGCAAAAAAACCTTCAAACAATTCAAAGAAATTATTTTCTGTGCCGATCGTACAAGTTAACGCGAGAGAACTTTTGACGTTGTGCAACAATAATAATCAAGAAATGGAAGATATGGTAATACAAACTCCTAAAGATTTTACAACCCTTAATCCATTTGAAGAGTTTGTAACCTCTACAAAATTAAGGACATCCGCTCATAATTTGGAAGAGGTAAAAGGCATAAGTCTCACAGATAATATGCGCCCCCATAGTAGTTCGTCGGTTAAAAGAAACATCATGCAGGATGCAAAAAATACTGCCATTGAAACAGAGAAAGAGTTTCAACTTCAAACGGAAAGAAATGATGCTCCATCTAATTCACGGGAATCAAAGTCGGAGGAAATCACCCCCACAAAATCTGGTTCTGATGAAAAGGCCGGCAATTACTTAAGCCCATTTGTTAGTGTCGCCCGAGGCAAGGTTAGCCAGAGAGAGGAAGTAGAAAAACGCAATAGTATGTACATGCAAAGTGAATTACCCATTGATACCTTAAATCCATCGAACTCATCAAAGTGTTCGGTTGAAGTTCGAAGAACTTTAGAGGCTGTGCGTTATTTCCGGCAGCAATTGCAAGATGAAATCGACAGATTGCACAAATCCTGCGATATTTGGGAAAACTATAAAGCAGAAAACTTGGAAAAAATACAAAATGCAAATGGTGAAGACATGATTAATGTAACAATTGGTCAAACACGGCTTTTGACGAGTAAGAAATTTATGCAGTTCAAAAGTTTAATCGATCGTTGTGAATCGGGTGCCACAGGCGTAGGTGCAATAGATTGTGATGGAAGTGAGGATACTAAGCCTATAACGTCCGCAGATTTAGAGGGCTTTTGGTCTATGCTGAAGTTGCAAGTAGACAACCTGGACAAACGTTTTGAGACTTTAAATCGATGGAAATCAAATGATTGGGTGGATCCGGATGAAGTAATAAAACCCAAGATTAAGAAAGTTTTGTCAAAAGTTAAAAAAGCAAAAAATACTGCCGGGGGCGGTACTGTCAAACCAAATTCTAGACTACAACAAATTATGCGTAAAATGCATGACGAAATTCGTAAAAATAAGATAAATGGTGGGAATGTCAGTCCTAATGTTATCCTAGTGACGCAAAAGCAAAGACGTTCAGGCATTAGCAATAGTTCAACGCCACGCAAATCCACTGACAATAGCATAACATCACGTCGTATGTCAATAGTGGTCAAGGATCGGAAATATTTTTCCCCTGCTGCTACGGTTATATCTATTCCTAACCCATTACAAAGAACAACTTCAGAAAATTCGCCTAAGTTGTTGAAACATATAAAAAAATTTAACAAAGCATTAGATGTAGTGGAGTCATCCCTGGATTTAAAGAAGCCCCTTTTAACCATTGGCAATCTCTCCAATCCCCAACCGCCTATGTTGGATAAGGAAAATTATCTCACTGAATACAGTTCTCCGTTGCCTTCGGGGAGCAAATCGATTTTGAAAACTCCTGGTACTGCTAAGAGTAGAATGAGAAATATTATATTTAATGAAAAATTGCGTGTGAAAAAATACAACTTTCTAATCACTGACGATGGTGAGACATCGCATGCTGCTGATGCAGAAAACAATGAGTCAACCGAAGAGGATTTGGCAAAAAGTTTTAACGGTAATACCTTCTAAAAATTAAATATTTTCTTTTTTTAATTTAATTCACAATTTTAATCGTAGATGAAACGGAAAACGGAGACACCACCCAACGTACATTAACTTTACGTAATCGAAAAGTACAACTGCGACCCTCTTGTGATATTTCTGTACCTTTTAAATGAGACGTACTTTGTTGGATTCTATATTTTGAATGTTTTATTCTTTTATATATGTTAAATGTTTTATGTTTTAAAAATTTTTATGTTTTACAAATGTGTGAACCAATGCTTTTTCTTTTAATTTTGTCTAATAAAAATCTATTACAAGGAAAAAAACACTAAATATTTCGTTACTTCACTAATAAAATAAAGCGCATAATAAGTATCGTCTCGAACACTAAACCAGGAACAGGTCTGTCCAAATCCCCTGGCAAGGGAAATAAAGCGTTGAAAATGGTGGAACACACTACGAAGGTCAAATAAAGAGAACAAAAAATCTCAATAGAATGTAATTCACTGGCAAGCCGAGAGAGAGAACATACAGCTACATAAGTGGAAGTGGCAGACTTCCATATTTATTGGTAAATGTGTTTTAAGAAAAAATGTGTAAATATAATTTTCCAAATACTTGGAGGAAAATGTATAATGTAATGACACATTTTAATACATTTGAAATCTCAAATAATGTACCCAGAGAATTGGTGTTATCATATTGTCTAAAGCTATAGGACGGTTTAATAAAGCTTCCTTATGTGGATGAATCGCACAGCGAAAACCTTTCGTATCCAAACTAACTTTATAACCAAGTGGATTTTGCCAAACACAATATGAAGAAATAAGTGAGTTTCTGGTAAAATATATTATGGGATCAGATTAAGTATTTGTTAACTTTTATAATTTTGAAAATATAACTAATAATTTACTCTCATTGCGAATATTTCAATTATGTATATGCCCACCATTGTATACATATATAATTATATGTTATTTTTATACATATATAATTATATGTAATTTTTTATATACATATGTATATATATATTCATATATGAATACATTTTATATTGTAGGTTAGGTTAGAGGACGTGTACTTGTCAGTTAAGACAAGTACAGTACCCAGAGGTCGAATTGATCCATTTTACAACGTCCTTAGAGAGAGAAGAAAATAGAGGGAATAGGATGAAAGGAGGGTATGTAGGTAAGGGAGGAAATGGGAAGCGTTGGAATCACACAGAAACAAACAAAAAGGGGGAGAGCGCGACTACACTGATGAAGTACATTTTATATATATATATATATTTATATATATATTTTATTTGCCCAAACAAACACTCTATTTAAATTCAAATAGACTACTTAATAGCGGACTATATGATTTAAAAAGAGTTGAACTCTAAACTTTAACTTAACTTTATGTTTATTTAAACTACTTCAAAAAAGTGTACTTTAAAATTCAGTTAAAATGCAACTCTGTATTATAAAAATAATTAAGTAAATTTTGAAACATTTGTTATAAAGATTATAATATTAAAAAAAAACTTTGAACAAATTATATTTACCTCTATATAATAACAGCCTTAACACATTTTAATTTTATTTAATAATTTAAAGTTATAAGAAAAAAAATATCCCTTTTGCCTAAAAGCAATAAGAAGTGCTGCCAACAATGAAACGATGTATAGCAAATACAACGCTGGTCAACGAATGTCATCATAAAGCACAACAATCCATTTCAATAATAAATGAAAAAATTTCCTTCTACACACGATAACGCAGAATACAGCAAAAATTTTAATTTGAAAATTTATTCAAAATATATTTAAGTAAAATGTGTTAAAACAATAGGAAAATATTTAGTGCTTAAGTGAAAAGTGTTAACCGGTATTGAACATTTAGTATAATAAAGCGCCTGATTTAAGGCAGATTTTTAGTGGGGTTACTCTCCCATAATAAAATCACGTAGTGCTGTTGTGTTTACTTATTATTTTGGTGAACATTATTTGTGATATCTTGGAATTCCTGTGAAAATTAAAGGACACTAATTATTAGGGATCGGATTTAAAAGCAATTACAATGGATACCAGTGAAAATATGGGTAAGTATTTGAGTATTTAAATACTTTTTAAAAGATTCCTTTTTGCATTTCAAATTGAATTTTCAATTGCTGGTTGCTGTTGCCTGTACCTTTACTATCAATACTGGCAGAAGGTTTGCCATGCATTGCAATGACAATGCTAAGTAGATATCTTTAATTAATTATTAAGTAATAGTTATATTTTTTTATTATAATATATTTAATTACAATTTCTAAAATATAATTTGAATATTTATAAAGTTATTAGTAATTTATTGTGAAAGCGATGTATTGGTGTTGTGTGCATTGCGTTACTGCTTACCAACGGCCACCGTACGTGTTTGTTAACGGGGTTTTTGTAAATTGCTGAAAGAACTTGCCCTGGAACATTGAATTTTATGTTTTAAAAACTTTACTCTTTAGTTTTAAGTAGCAGCGTTTTAGAAATATAAAATTTTGTAAGATTTTACTAAAAATAGGTTTTTTGTTATTATCAATCATTGCCTCCAATTTTTTTTACTTAGAGTGCTGCCATATTTTTCGACAATAAAAATGTACCACATTAGAAAAATTCCTTTTTTGCTGTAAAGAAATTAATCTGGTAAATCTCGATCATATGGAGGGATATTAATAATTTGACATTTTTCTTTGCACATTTTGAGGGTTAGTTTACGCAACCTACATTTCTTGTGAATTATTAAAGAAAATTGTAAAATTTTCGGAAAAATTGACACATTTTTTTATATTGGTAAGTGGCAAAGTGCTCAACTAACGTGGAGGCAATTAAATTATGTACTTTTTCTAGAAGTGGCTTAATTAAGAAGTAAACTAACCGGCATTATGTCTGCACTTTATGCTGTACGTCAGGCAGGCGGTGTGGCCTCATCAGTTTTGGGAAGATGCTCTTCGGTAAGACGTGCTATTAGCACTGGTCGTTTGGTGCGTTTCGTAAAGGGAACACCAGCTGCTTTAATGCAACTACAACGTATTACTTTCCTGCCAGCTACTTCACAAGGTTTCCAGCAATTCGTTCGAGAATATGCTGCCGAGAAGAAGGTATTTGAGCGTACTAAACCTCATTGCAATGTTGGTACAATTGGCCATGTCGATCACGGCAAGACAACTTTAACTGCTGCCATTACAAAAGTTTTAGCTGATAAGCAATTGGCCGAGAGCAAAAAATACAATGAAATCGACAATGCTCCTGAAGAAAAGGCTCGTGGTATTACTATTAATGTGGCCCACGTTGAATATCAGACTGAAAATCGCCATTATGGTCACACTGATTGTCCCGGTCATGCTGATTACATTAAAAATATGATTACTGGTACCGCCCAAATGGATGGCGCTATTTTGGTAGTTGCTGCTACAGACGGTGCTATGCCTCAGACCAGAGAACATCTATTGCTAGCCAAACAAATCGGTATTAATCACATTGTTGTATTTATTAATAAAGTTGATGCCGCTGATCAGGAAATGGTTGATTTGGTCGAAATGGAAATTCGTGAACTGTTGTCTGAAATGGGCTATGATGGCGATAATATACCCATCGTCAAGGGTTCGGCCTTGTGTGCTTTGGAAGACAAGAAGCCTGAAATTGGTTCAGAAGCTATATTGAAGTTGTTGCACGAGGTCGACAACTTTATTCCTACACCAGCTCGTGAATTGGACAAACCTTTCTTATTGCCTGTGGAAAATGTTTACTCCATTCCTGGTCGTGGTACAGTAGTCACTGGTCGTTTAGAAAGAGGTGTTGTTAAGAAGGGTATGGAATGTGAATTCGTGGGTTACAATAAAGTTTTGAAGTCAACCGTAACTGGTGTTGAAATGTTCCATCAGATTTTGGATGAAGCCCAAGCGGGTGATCAATTAGGTGCCTTGGTAAGAGGCGTCAAACGTGATGAAATCAAACGTGGTATGGTAATGTGCAAGCCAGGCAGTGTTAAAGCTCTTGATCAGCTGGAGGCCCAAGTATATATTCTTGCTAAAGAAGAAGGTGGCCGCACCAAACCATTTATGTCTTTCATTCAGTTGCAAATGTTTTCACGTACCTGGGATTGTGCTGTGCAAGTTCAAATACCCGACAAAGAAATGGTTATGCCTGGCGAAGACACCAAATTGATACTTCGTTTGATCCGACCCATGGTTCTAGAACAGGGTCAGCGTTTCACATTGCGTGACGGTAATCTTACTTTGGGTACCGGTGTTGTCACCAAGGTTCTACCTCCACTAAGTGAAAGCGAACGCGCTTCCCTAACTGAAGGCAAAAAGGCCCGTGAGAAGAAGCAAGTTGCTAAAAAGTAAAATTAGTTATAACACTAAAATTTAATCCATACTTTAAGAGTTTACCTTTACCTTTAAAACATTTTAAAGCAAATTTATTATTTAATATGTTTTACCTCCAATCTTACAAATTGGCAATTGTTAAAATTTTTTTTTATCTAAAAACAAGCATTTGTGGTATATACTATATGTAATAGAATGGAGACCCTTAATTTTACTGGGGCTTTAAATAATAGAAGTGCATCTTTTTTTCTATATTAAGTAATTGATTTTTTTTTTTGCGAAATAAAATCTTAATAAAAACATGAAAATATTACAAAAGTAAAAAACAAACTCAATTGTCTTATTGAAGGTTTAAACAATTCTTTGAAAATAATAGAGAGGCAAAAATATATTTTGAATTACATATTTGTTAAAGTTATGCTAGAATTATTTGTAAAAAGACATCTGATATTGAAATATGGTTTGAAATCCGTTGTTTTCAACCATGGCTCACTACATTTATTAGGAGATATGTATATCTTGATAGGTGTTGATAGATTTCAAAAAAAAATCCAGGTTTACCCTTTCTATAAACCACCGATATTTTTGAAATGAACAAATAAATCATGTTAATTAATATCATTAAAAATGGATAATATTTCATAAATAATTTATTTATTTTTAAATCAAGTCTGTAAAATAAGAAGAGTTGTATTGAATGTATGGTAATACAGGTAACCAACCAGAGTAATTTTATAAACAAATATTTAAAATAGAATACTATAATTACGTAATTTTTAAACTGGAATACATTTACAATACGATTTTAGAATATCTAGAGGACTCGTCTACTATGCCAGAGTTAAGTTTTGATGATCTACTAGATCCATCGCCCATAAAGAAGAATATCAAGCCAAATGGTGACGACGACGATTTGGAATTGAATAGGCGAATAGATGATACATTAAATACACCGGGCCCTAAAAAACCTCCAATAATACAAAGAAATACCACTACATCCATATCCTTTACAGGTGCTTCTAAATCATCTACACCAGTTAGAACCCAAGCAGTAAAACTGGGTAGTGGTTCCAACATAATGGCAAATGTTATTAAAAATAATAGCGGTACAACAACAACAGCTGTACCAGTTTTATTAAACACAAAAAACATTTTGCCGAAAACTTCAGCTCAAATTTCAAATAATTCAATTAAATTAACACCAAAAACTGTTGCTAACAACAACACGAGCACAACGAGTTTAACCATTACGGGCAAAACAGCGGCGAGGACTTCGAATGGACAGATTATTTATATACAAAAAACGGCATCGACTTCAAATATGAAGGCAGCGACAACCTCTAACCTGGTAAAATCACAAACTTCTACGGCAAATAACCCTAAACCAATGACAATACAAGTTTTACGTACCGCAGACGGAAATTATGTGCCCATTAAGAGTGCAACAACAGGCAGTAGTGTTAAAAATACTACGTTAACTTTATCGCCAACTAGTTTGGCGGGCAAGAAAATAATTACCTCGGCTGGAGGACAAGTGATAATAAAAGGACCCATTAAGACAACAGATTCCATTGCTAACACAGTGACAAATCCAAAAACAAATACAACAAATACAATTACTAGCATGAAAACAATAGTAAAACCAACTATTTCGACGTCAGCAACTAACGATTCAAACAAATCAAAACCAATAGTAGTACATGGCACTGCTGGCAAACAAATTTTAGTATCGAACCAAAATATTGTTAAACTCTCTCCGAAACCACAAACTATTACGACCATCGCTGGAGGACAAGGCGCATCAACTACCACTACAAGTGGTACGGGACAATTACATGCAATTCAGATTCCTGGAAAGTTAGGCGTACAATATGTACGTGTCTTACCCAGTACGAAAATTGCCACAAAAACTTTGAATCCAACGTCTTCTACAACATCTGCTGTCACCACTGTTTCAAAAACGCTAAACACAACAAATCAACCAGTAAAAATTTTAAATTCTTTACCACAAAAGTTTGCCGTGGTTCAAAAAGTTGGCACTACAAAGTTACTTGTGACACAGAAAAAGGACACTACGACGTCAAATAATACAGGCGATAATAATGCTTCGGTTTCAAAAATTCAAAAGACCATAGTTACAGTGCCTACCATTAAGTCTTTGAACGATGATAAATACAAAAATCATCAAACACAGCAACAACAGCAGGCGTTAACTAAATCCACTCAGCAAAGTTTATTGGCTGGCAACAATAACTTGAATCAGCAAACGCTTATAAGAAAGCATAAAATATCCGATATTAATACTGAGATACAACGGATTACTACGACTTCAGATAATCCTGGGCCCCCTGAAATAAAAAAGTCTGTCCCAAATAATAGGGTGGTAGTTATTTCCAGTAATAACCAACCAAAAATTCTGAACAGCAGTATACAACAACCGGGACGCATTACTGCTACACTCACTCTACCTAGCCAAACAAAAACTACCACTAATTCTAGTGGGGGATCTATAGTGCAGGCGTCCAGTGTAACACAAAATGGCAATAAATTATATACAATTCTTAAACCGTCACCTCAAGAACAAAAGCCTGCTCCCAAACTATATAGTGTACTGAAGACCAACAACAATCAGATGACAGCAACTTCAACTTCATCAGTGTTGGCTGTAAGCGGGGTATCAACATCGACTACTGCCACAAACGCTGGTGCTGGGGCTAGTGCTAAGCCCTTAATTAATAAACAATATCTTATTCAGCAACAACATAAATTATTGCAACAAAAACAACAACAAAATGCAACAAATCAAAGCATAGATCCTTTAAATGCGAAAACAACAACTCTGACGAAATATGTTTTGCCAGTCAAAATAAAAGAAGAGCCTGCGGATGCAAACTTAAATGCGAACACTAACAATAATAATAGCACTGACTTTGTTTCATCAACTTCGATTAGTTTGCCTATGGGAAAGGACGATGTCGATGCCATAGATCCCTTGGTGGGTGGTGTTAGGCGGAAACATTGCAATTGCAGTAAATCGCAATGTTTAAAGTTATACTGTGACTGCTTTGCCAATGGCGAGTTTTGTCAAGATTGTACGTGTAAAGATTGCTTTAATAACTTGGAAAATGAAGATGAACGTCAAAGGGCCATAAAGAGTTGCTTGGAAAGAAATCCAAATGCCTTCAAGTAAGTAACTTCATAAATAATTACATTCTAGGTATAGATATTTATTTTTCAGTTAAAGTGTTCTTAGACATAAGTACATACATACATATTTCATAGAAAAGGCTTTGCCTGTCAATATCAACATTTGAAAATTGTTTTTTTAAAGTTATTCAAATCAAATTAATTGCTTTGTTAGGCTTAATACGGGATAATTCAGTATTACAGTATACATGGGTGGGTCTACATTTGTAAATGAAGAGATTTGTTTTTTTTTTCTTTTTGTGTTCCTTAGAATTTGAATGACGATACGTTTAGGCATTCAAATTTTTTTGGCAGTGCTACCATACTCATAAATTCGTTAATATTTCAAAAAGAAAACTTTAAATATTTTCAAACTTTAGCAGGCTGGTATTTATTCTTGGAAATAAAAAAATTTATTCAATATTTTCTTTATCTCAGGCCCAAAATTACTTCATCCCGAGATCAGGCCGATATGCGTTTACACAATAAAGGTTGCAACTGCAAACGTTCCGGTTGTTTGAAAAACTATTGTGAGTGTTATGAAGCTAAGATCCCTTGCAGTTCTAATTGCAAATGTGTGGGTAAGTAAAACAAAACTAGAATGACAGAAATTCAGGGATTTAATTTAATTTGTTTAACACAACACAGGTTGTCGCAATGTAGAAGATCGTCCTGATTTGGATATGGATCCTATCGATCCTAAAATCATGGCTTCTATAGCAATGGCTTCCGGCGAAACAGCCAGTATGGTTACTCAGAAACGTAGCTATGAAAAGTCTCAAAGGGAATTAAGCGGTGCTATGCCAGCCATAAATATTAAAACTGAAAAACTTTCAAAGGATAATTTAAAATCCTTTACAGGTATAGATCATGTGACTGGTGGAGCATCGCCGTCCTTAGAGCGCCAGCAATGTAATTTCATTACGCAAGAAGTCATTGATGCCACTATTCAATGCATGATAACCCAGGCGGATGAATGCGATAAGAACGGTTTGCCATCTTATCAAACAGAGAAAATGGTTATGGAAGAATTGGGTCGTTGTTTGGTAGAAATAATTGATTTCTCCATACGCAACACGGATAATAGTTATTCTCAAGATTAAAATTTCGAAATATAAAATATTGTAATAAAAATATACGTACATACATATTACATACACATACACAGACGATAAGTTGTCCATATAGTTTTTGTTAGCTAAAAGCCTAAAAGCCTAAAATTAAGAAATTACTTTTAAAACGTATCAATTGTGTTTCTTTTCTTGGGAATGCTAGTTGGGAATTCTATTGTGTTGTTTGCCAAATGAGATCTATTTGTGTATGTAGTTGTATGTGAAAGGCGATGGAAATCTTGCTGGAGTGATGGAAATAAATAAAAAAATTACATTTTTTGAAAGGTTTTTTTTTTATAGTTTTTAGCGCAGTTTTTTAACTATAAACTAAGGTTAAGGATAAAGTTCATTGCTTTTTAATACGTTTGGCATACAGATGCATCACTAAGATTTACTTTTGGAGACTGGTGACTATGCGTATTAATATAAATTAAGATGTCTTGTAAAAATGTATAGTACCCCAAGATGGTTTTAGTTCTATATAAAGTTTTTTCACTGCATTCTCGTTAATTCTTTTAATTACGAATAAAAAAAATAGAAATATTTCATGTAAAAACATAATTATTAACATTTATAAATAAGTTGATTACATATGTATGTATGTATGTATAACCTCTTAAATGTGTATATAATACAAAGAGATATAATAAATACCTACTTTTATATACAATATGTAATCAAATTGGTCATGTTAAACTTTAAAGGTTCATAAAATTTATTGTACC
Organism: Sarcophaga caerulescens; assembly: GCA_927399465.1. Classification (NCBI taxonomy): domain Eukaryota; kingdom Metazoa; phylum Arthropoda; class Insecta; order Diptera; family Sarcophagidae; genus Sarcophaga; species Sarcophaga caerulescens. Next base: position 94,906,980 of record OV656868.1, read on the forward strand.
TATTTCAAAAACAAAAAACCAACACAAAAAATGTATGGTTTTAAACAGTTGTTGGTAGATTTTAGACTTTTGTTAAAAACACAATTCTTTTATTTTCTTTCTAAGTACAATTGCTAATACCTGACAACATACATATGTATTTGTTTATAATGCTGATTATCGTATAAATTTCAACAAATTGAAATTATTTTAGTCTTAAGAAGTTTAATGTAAATGCAAAGAAATTAATAAAAATAAAATGTATATAAAGTTGAAAAGTTTAGGAAATTTTATTTAACAAACCAGTTGCTAAATGTTTTTTTTTGTTTTTTTGTTTTTCCTTATCTTATGGTAACTTACCTTTGTGATTTAAAACATTAATAATTTAAAAAATTGTGTTTTATTTTGAGTGTAGCTCAGTTTTATTCACCAACAACGTATTTATTTCTTCAAATTTGTTCATATTAATAAGTTTTGGGTTTTTAAATCCATTTATATATATATGTATATATGTATGTATACTTAGAAATCTAAAATATTTAGGATATTTCAAAATACATTTATTTTATTTGCTTATAAATATTCAAATTAGTTGCTTTTGTTAAGGGTTTCCTCTTAAAGCATAACTCATATTTATTTTTAATTTTTCTAAATGTCAAAGTGGTTTCTTCCATTGTAATTTATACTGCAGCTGTTTTTATTATTATTTTTTTTTTATTTAATTTAATTTAATAATAGGTAAAAGCTAATAATATATGTATATTATAATTATAATTTTATATCGTATATATATTTATAATATTATTTTTGTATATATTTTGACTATTATGCTCAAATGCAAAACAATTTTTTTTTATTTGTGGAATTTTTACTATAATTTTTAATGTTTTAATTAGATTTAATAATATTGGTCACAAAGAGCTTAATTACTAAATTAATTTATTTTTATATAATGAATATAATATAAGTTAGTATATATGTATGTATATAAATATCAGTGAATAGTGTGTTTGACCCCATACCAGCTTTTTATTATGTGCAAATATTTGAATAGTTATACATATAGTTATATATAGTTAGATTCATACGTATGTACATACATTGTATATGTACATACATAGTCAAGAAAATGTTTTACGTTTTATATTATTTTATATTTTAAAATTATATTGTCTAATTCACACAATAATACTCATTAACGGTTAACCGTTTTAATGGTTTTAGTTTAGTTTTATTATTTTTTTTTGATATATTTTTTTTTTTTTTTATTAATATAGTACTATAATGAAAACCGTTTAAACTTTTTTTGATTGTATTTTAAATTACCCTGTACATAAGCTTTCGTTTGTGTTTCCGTTTAACTTATAGTATAAAAAGTTTATAATAATAATAATGATTGCATTTTTGTGGCAATTCTTGGGCTTGCTAAGAAGAAACGTTCTAAAACATCAATAATATTATTATGGTTTTGAGAAATATTAAGTTAAGAGTATTTATAATTATTATAAGAACATACTTATATTCTGTTTTATGTGCATCTAAATATCAGCAAGTATTTCAGCTATTTTATTATATACAATTTAAATATAACTTTTCTAAATACCTGCTTTCAACTACAAATGTTTGCTTTTCAACTTTGGTTTTGCAAATTTAACCCAAATTTACATTAAACATGGTTAAACTGTAAATACATATATATATGAGATGTTTTTGTTTTTATTTTTATATTTTAATTTAATCAATATTAAATGAATGTTAATTAAAAGCTTAATAAAAACATTTTGGTTTTAAAGGAAATATATTTTTAAAAATTTAAATTGGTTTTTTTTATTTTGCAAAAATTTGCAGCCATTCAAATTTTTGCTTAAAAGTTTTTTTTTTTTTTTTAATTTAAATGTAAAGGATTTTGTTAAGCTTTTAAAACAACATTTTTATTTGTATTTTATTTATATGGCTAATATATGGTTTAATGTTTTTATTAATTATTTTATATATGTATATACATATATATGTATGTACGTTAATATTAAGAATTTAATACAATTACTACTCTATTCCCTTTTTCTGTCAGATAACTTGTGCATAGAAGCAAAAATTTTACAAAGTTTTTTTTTTTTTAAATTATCTAAGATTTAGTTTACATAATAATATTTCTTTGTTTTTGAATATATTTAACAAAATTTATTTTATTTTTTGTAAATTGATTTAATTAAAGAAGCTTATTATCCAGAGTCTTTCTTTTTCTCAAATAAAAAAAAAAACAAAACTCCTTCAGCCATCACTGCTCCACCTAAATGTGTAAACATGTTTCAATAAATTTTCTGTTTCTAACACTGTTTTTATGTTTTTCATCATTTCTATTTTGATTTTCATATTTCAATTGCTTAGAAAACCTTTCGTCATATATTCCGTCCAGTACTTATTATTATTTTTCCTTTGGTAAATATTTTTTAGAAATTTTGGAATATTTCATTGCGAAATTCTTAATTTATGTAAAATTCGTTTTTAAAACTCGGTAAACCCCGTTTAAAAATTGACCATGCATGCAAATCGTCGCCGCAACATTTGTAAGTATTTATTATTAAAGAATTATGATGAATTATTTAAATTTATTTGTTTGTTTTTCTTATTTTTTTTTCAGTCACGTTGGGAGATTTTCACATTTCTAGTAAAGACTATATAAGAAGACGTGAACCGGCTGACCTATTTGAAAGAGATCCATTTAAGATACATTCTTATAATTTTCGTTATGCTAGTAAGCCTTCGCTGTCTGTACCACCTTGGCTGCTAAAGGCAAATAATGTGAATAACATGAATAATGATTGTCAGACATTTTTTTACAATTATGACTATCCCAATACTAATGTTAGCATTCAAACAAGTTCGCCTTTGGAAAACGATGAACGTCTCTTAAATTTAGCAAAATTTCAAGCATATCGTAGGAAAAAATTTCTACAAGAATCCGTCCCATCACGTCTTCAGGATATGACAAATAGACTGCCCACCACATCGAATAGTAATGGAAGTAAAATTTTAAATATTGATAAAGGCTGTCAAAGTTCGAAAAGTAGTCCTCTTGCGCTGCTAAAGAAACCAATTTATATACCAAGTTACGTTTATAAAGATCCGCCTAATAACATAAGCACTGTACAAAGTGTGCAGCCTTATAAAATGCAAACCCCACCGAGTATGCTGTGTCAAAATAGGTCATCTTCTGTCCAAGATACTGATGTAAAACGTAGACACAGTTTAGGTTCGAGCTGTGACATTAATATTAACATTAAGAATTTAGAAAATAATTCCACACCGGAAAGTGTTAATATTAAAATCGCAACCGATTCTCTGTGCAGAAATTTAAATTCCACCAGCATAAATCCACGTAATAATTTCAATCGTAAATCAGATTCGGCGAATACTTTTGTTATTGACAAAGAGCTGTCGAAGTTTAGGCTAAAAAAACCAGAAAGTCAGGAGGTATATAGAAGAAAGGATGCTGATCGCGTTAAGGACTTAACAGCCATATACAGTTCGCAAGTTTTGAGAAAACCGAAAAGATATGCAAATTCATATGAACGTTTACCTTCTCTGATACCAGTCAATAACTCCATTACTATGCGCAATAATAATAATTGTAATTTTATAAGAAACAGTTTTACTAGAAGCAAATCAATGATTGAAAAGTCCAAAAATGATATCAGTATTAGTACGTTGAAAAATAGTCCGTATGATATTTTAACATCATCTACGAAAAGGTTGCAGAGCTTAAGTCCATCAACTTTAAATTCATCTCGCCGTTCCTTGTCCGGATCACTAAGTAAATCTCCGTATAAGTCCACCACCATACCCTTAAAAATTGGAAATGTACCCATAAATGTCAATATCAATTTATATACTGATAGTTTGAATAGTTTAAAATTCTGAAAAACTATTAAAAATAATTACAAAATCAAGCTAATCTGGTCAATCAAGTTAATTCTTTTTAAATTATACAATTTGAGCCCTACATTTAAACATATGAAATGTTTTATAATTTGAAAATTATTTAATTTCATTTCTTTTATGCATATATTATTAATACTTTGAAGCCATGGATATATAATATTATCATAAAATAACTCTTTTAAATAATTCCTTGTTATAAATAATTTTATATGTATTTCAATATTCAATCCAATAAATTTATACATATGTAACAACCAAATCCTTTACTTTTCTTAATTTCTTTCATAAAAACTTATTGACTCATCTCAATTCCAGTGGTTACGGTGACAGCAAACTTCTTTACTGGGAGTAGGAATTTTCTGCTTAGAAAATCCCTGTTTTCAAAATGCTGTCACATACGAAATTGTGCAGTATTTTAATTATTTTTTTTTTATATAATTAACATAAAATGTACAGTTCGAACAAAAATTAATTACAAATTAAATCAACGCATTTCTAAAAGCAGATTTCTAAAATTACAAGGAAAAAAATATTTTAAATTAAATTTTAATATTTCGTTACTTCTTTGTGTAGCATTGTCAGAAAAATATTTTTTTTTATATTTTTACACACATATGCATATGTATGTGCACATAAGTAAGTAATTAAACATTTGCTTAATCTTTAAATAAAAAAGAAAAATAAAAGGTTTTAAAGCTTTTCAAACACTTATGATTTGAAATGACAGTTGTAAGCCCTAATAATTCAACTCTCATTACATACAACTAAACAAAACAAACAAATGTTTGTAGTGCTTGTCAGACTATTGAAAAATTTTAGTTTTGTGAACATAGATAACGTGCAATCAGTCGCCATTAACTAACGCTCGTAGAATAATTATTAAAAATACGAGTAATTAATAAGTTTTTTAATATAAAAATAGCATAAAACTAAAGTTTAAATATTATATTTTGTGTTAAATATAAAAAATCATTGTTTCCTAACGATTTACGGTGAAATATTCGCAATTAAATATTTCGGTTGTGTGAAAAATTCTTATTGTGTGTCTTTGCAATTGAAAAAAATGGTGGCACATGCTTGTTATTTTTGTTGTTTTGATTTCAATGCAAATGCATTCTTGTGCTCTCGTAATATTTACAGTGCTTTTAAATCTATATAAAAAAGAGAAATGCGTTTGAAAAGCATTATAAAGTTAAAATTTATCAAATATTTTTTTCTCGCTTTTTTGTAGAAAGTATTCATAGTGAATTTTAAACTTTATTTTTTAATATGTGTGAATTATTTCGTGAGCTCTAAATAAAATGTTTGTAAATCTGTATATGTGTACGTACGAAGTATACGCGTATAAAAAAAATCAAATTTAAATTTAAATAATCGTTATTAAATCTTGTATTTGTGTGTTTTTTGATCTTTTTTTTTGTACTAATAATACTAGATTACGATATCTTTGCGCATTATTTTAGTGTTTATGTTTCTACGGAACGAGATTTGCTTTGAAATTCTGAAAAACTTCACAGGTAAAATATTTCAATTTAAATATCCTTGTAAATATTTTAATTTCTATATTGAAAACATACTACGTATATTAAATATATGTACATTCATTTCATTGTGAATATTCAAATGTGTTTTGATAAATCGTTATTTTGCTGAGAATGCTAGATGAAAAAGAAGTATTGAAAAGGAGAAAAATAAATGAAAATTAAAATATGTATATGTAAATTAAATTTATTTGATTTACTAAAGTAATTGAAAAGAATAATATAAGATAAAGTGTCCGGTTTCGTAAGACCGACGATTTCTAACGACTAAACAAAACTTTTGTGAAATACAAAATCTTTTTTTGAATAACTCTTTGTAAATTTTGTATTTCACATGAATTTTTCAATCTTTAAAAATCGTTTGTTGTACAGAAATCGATACTTGGTTTGTAGTAAATCGAATTTCTTTATTTATGGCTACTATAACATTTAATAGATTTTTATTATTTTTTGTTTTATTTGTGCTTAATATTTAACCCGCTTCAGTGAACCTTAATATTTTTCGTTAAATATTTAATTATATTTCTGTTTTTTTTTTTTTTTTAATTTTTGTGGTTTTTTTTAAACCATTTGCTTTTTAATAACATAATATTTATTGTATAGATTTTTCCTAATTTAATAACGAGTTATAAAACATAAATACAGAATTCTTCAATTTGAAAACATCAAAAGCCTTGTTTAACAAAAACAAAAAATTTTCATATGATATTCTTGATATTATTGGTTGTAATTTTTTTTTTTTTTTTGGATATTAAATCCGTATGTTTTTTTATGATCGTGTTTTTCTTTTACATTCACCAGTAAGATTTTAATCGTTAGCCTTTTATAAGAGTGATAATTTATTCGTCATCGTCATAGTTTTGATATGTTACATAACGTACAGCTGGTCTCTCGCCTATGATAAGAGACTAAAAAGAAAATTTCAAAGAATTTTAAAATTAAATTTTCTATAAATTTTGTTTTAATAATAAAACAAGAATTAAACACTTAATAATTTTCAAAATGATTTATTAAAGAAATAAAAAATTGAATAAAAATGAAAACATTTCATTAAAATGGTGCAAACTACATACAATTCATATACAGACATATTAAAAGAAAACTTATAATTAAAGCACTAAACTCTTAAAAACTAAATACATATACATATGCACATATGTACATACGTATGCATATATGAAAAAAACTTAAAGGTAAGCAAAATAATAAAAAAATTAAATTAAATTAAATTAAATAATATAAATTTCATTTGAAATTCTGTACTGGCTAATAAAGCAAAACGCATACATCATTTTAAGACTTAAAATTATATAAAAATTAAAAAGAGAATGCAAACGAACGAAAGAAAGATTATTAAAGCCTTTCACTTTCATAAGCAGTATTTACAAGGCCATCTTGTAAAATGGCAGGACTGGTGGCTTGAACAGCCGTTACATCTTCGGGCGCAACACTACCAACCTTCTTTTCTTCACGGGTCGGAGGATTCTTAAGCAATGTCAATAGGGGTGCATACAGGAAACATAATATAGCAATACCGAATAACATCCATTCAAAACCAATCGTTTTTACCAAAGTACCACTCAGGGCAGGGCCGACGGCAAAACCGACACAAAAAGCTACATCGCCCAAAGCGTAAACACTGCCGTAAACAGCTGAATGGCGTATATCGACCAAATAACCCAATTCGGGCATCATAGAAGAATCAACCATGCCAATGGCGAAACCAAGACCGGCATTAGGTATAATTAAATGTGTTATAGAAGTGGCCATGGGTATCTGGTGATAAATAATTATAATGTTTTAAAAATTCTATTTTAAAAATTGTTAAAAAGAAAGAAACCTTACCATTATTAAACAGCCGCCTATAATAACCAAGCCTAAGCATGCAGCAAACCATCTGCCAATTTTATGGCCCAAAGGACCAAATAAATTGGTGCCTACTAAATAGCTAATGGAGGCTGGCAAAAATGCTACACCTTGTTCCCACCGGCTAGAGCCCATATTATCCACCATCCATAAAGGCAAAGAAGGTTCCAGCATAGCTATACCCATATTGGCAAAAGTTATTGAACCTTAAATCGTAGTTAAAAAATTACTGTGTGGAAAATCTTTTCGCCTTCAAACTTAAGTTAACTTACCAGCCGCTATTAGAATATAAGGATCCGATATCAAAGCCTTTAAGGTAGGCGGTTCTGTTTCAGCTTTTTGTATAGAGGGTTGCAGCATAAACAATTGCAATAGGCCATCTCCCAAAGCCAATACGGATAATACCAGGAAAGGTGCTGATTTGCCAATAAACTCATACATTATGCCACCAAAAGGTGGTCCTATTAGAACGCCTAAAGCTAAGCCACCCAAAGCTATGCCCATAGCATTACCACGTTCTTTATCATCCGTATAACGATCGGCCAACATACCCATGCCTGAAACAGAACTGCACGAAGAACCAATACCTTGTAAAGCACGAGCAACGAAAAGCACCAAATATGAGCGGCCAAAAGCAAAAACTAAAATTATTTTAAAAGTGTTTGTTCTAAAGTACCACATCATTTCAGTAAAACCACGACAAGAAACTTACTTATGGTCGATACAAACATAATAACGAAGCCAGCGAACATGGGAATACTGTAACCGATTCTGAAAAAAAGAAAGCAGACAAATTAAAAAATTTTTCTGACAATAGTGAACTGCGATTATTGTGTTAAATAGCGAAGTGTTACTTGCACTCTGTTCTAAGTGACGATAACTATCTTAATGTAAAGTTAGATCAACTTTCTGAAGCATACTTATGTATGTGTATGTTCTGAATTTGAAAATAAAGCCTGAAGGGTTATTATGTATTTATGTATATTCGAATGAAAAAATGCAACAAAGTAAAATGATTTTCTTTTCGTCTCGAAATTAGAGATTGCTGTTTGTCAAAAACAAATTTAAAATTGTATCCTTACCTGTGCGTTAATGGACCAACAATTGGATTAACCAGCAACTGTACAAAGGCTTTAGAAGCAAATAGCAGACCAACTTCAACCGTTTCACCTACCAATTCCTGATGTCTTTCCTCCAATTCACGATAAAATGTTTCATTTTCTAAATTTCGTTAAAAGCAAATACAAACAAAAAAAAAAATAGTTAAAATAGTTAAAATATACCCTTAAAAGATGTTCCATTTTTTTGTCGTTAATTGTCTATTAAATTTACCCTCTGCACTGATTGTTGATACTTCAGCGGTTGGTATAGCTTCGCCATCTTTGCAGGGACACTGTGTTGGTGGCGGTGGTGTATGTAAGGTTAAGGGTGTACGAGGATAACTGTCTAAAGGTGCATCTGGATGCCGTATATCGTAAAGGAACTCAGGTATAATAGGAACTGTAAATAGAATAAAAAAAAATTTCCACTTCTGTTTTAGTAAGTCTGCGTAATTAAGTTGTTAAAAGGTTTAACAAAATTATTTTGCCAAACAATTATGCGAAATAAAACCATTCCATGTTTCCTCTTTCCTTCTTTTGCTTTGGTTTACCATGACTGTTCCAAGTGTGTTCTAGTGCGATTGTCACTTATAATTGGAAGGAAGTGGTTTTTGTTGGGTTGATGGATGTTATTTTCATTTAAACTCGAGAAAATTACATTAGAAAACTTGTTGAGGTTGTTTACTGTTTAAATTCGCCTATTTTTAATTACTTTTTGTTTATTACACGAAAACATAACTAAAACAAAGACAAAAAACTAGACATAGACTAACAAGTAACAGATTTTATTTGTTGGTTAGGCTTATACAAGTGCTTGCAGGTTATTTGAGCTTAAACGTTTGAATTACAGAAAAGCGTAAAACAATAGCAAGGAAAATGCAAAACAAAATCTGCAAAAAAGTGTAAAAATAAACTAAACTAAAGCACATAAAGCACGTCGTGCCTTGGCAGCTACAGGCTAGCCAAACTGTCACTTTTTTCATTTGCAATTGCTTTTTCGCATTCATTTCTAAATCATATTTGAATCTCTGCAATTTGTAATAAGTTTTAACTATTTTTACGTGTTCATCGGTTGTTAAACAATCCATATTCGTAAGTGCCAAACTTCGGAGTAAATAAATGACATTTCAGATGAAAAATATATAAAAGCTGACTGCATTACCAGGCACCAGTGGTGCTGAAGAACTTTAAATGGATAACCCGATATAATCATAATATTAGTACTGCTATAAAATTTCTCTTGTCTACTTCACTGTGTTTTCATTTATCCTTTACGTTTATCGTTCAACATGTTGCATGTTGCAAGGTTTATTGTTTCCTTTCATATATTTTTTTTTTTACATTATTATCATTGAGTCTATCATGATAACGTTGTTGTTTGTTGTAAATTCAATTTTATAGTCTAAAGTTTAAAGTATTTTTGTTTGTAGGCAAGTTTGTTGCTCCTGCTGTTTCTACTGATGTCAGGTTGCTGTTCTGCAATAAAGTGCTAAACACTTGATAATTGCTTTGGCATAATATTGTGGCCATATTTAGACGTTTATCCTTTGGGCCGTTAGCATGCCGGAAGTAGAAACCATTATGTTTGTTAAGGGTATGTTTAAAAACGATTTTTTTTTCCTTCTTTACTTTTATTATGACCTAGTCAGTCGGCGTCTGTTTAGGCAGGGGTAGGCAGGTCTATATGAGTGTTGAGTAATTCTCTGAAGTGCAATTATTTGTATTACTTAAATGGAGGGTAATTTAAAATGGTTTAATTTGAAATGTTCATGAATGTCTAATTGAAGAGCGTACATACATATGTATGTTATTTTAATATTATATTGGTTTTATTTAAATTTGTCTACTATTTTGTTAAATAAAATAAAAAAAAAAAAAAATAGAAAATGGTAAAACAAATCCAGTTGCTTGCTACAAAACTGATTTTAAATGCATAACATTATTTAATGACAAAAATTCGCGTGTCGAAGACACTTTTAGCCGCAACAACAAACTTTCTTTTTTCGTATATTTTTTGTATTTGAATTGATTAACTTCGGTCGCCTAGAGAACAAGAATACATTGTTTGCTGGTAAGCAGAATCTGCGCCAAAAGAATTTATTATTAGGAAACCGGAAATTGTAGGCATAAGAACGACATAAAAAAATACAAATGGAAATAGAATTGAATATGTCATGTTGTTTAGTTGGGGGAACATTTATTTGAAATACACATTTACGTTGTTTAACTTCCATTTAATGTGAAAAGTTTAAGCGTTAAGAGTCAACGAAACTATGAAGAATCCCACAATATGGGAATCAGCCAGTAAACCACTATTTGTGCGCACTGTTTGGCTGGAGAGTTCCGAACTCAGACGTGGTTTACAGCGTCATTTTCTGTGGGACTATGAAAGCAAAAGGCCTTTGGATAAATTAAATGCTACCATAAATACGTTACAACAAAAGAAAAAAGGTAAGCCGTACGTTTGCAAAAAAAAAAAAAAAAGATGAAAAAGAAACAAATTTTTATTCCTTTGCTTCAGAAATCCTCAAACGTTCCTTATCTATAGATCTGGATGAATACTATCCAGACTTGGAAGAGCTTAATGAAACCGAAACAGCTGATTTTCTCTTAGGCTCTGCTAAACTAAAATTGCATGATCCCAGGAAATCTTGTCCAGGCAAAAGAGCCAAGTTGACGAAATTTTCCAGACGAACTTCTTTTTTCAAACGCAAATATCCCAGCTATGACAGCTTTAATTGCTCCAAAGACATAAGTCGTAGACCGTCAGACCTATCGGAATTATATTCCAGAAAAAATTCTTTGCACGATCGAAGAAATGATACTTTGGATGAGCGTTTAGCGGACAGAGTTTTACACTGGCTGGATTTAAAGGGCAAAGAAGAGTTATTAAAGAATATAAACCAGCTTAAAGAAATGGAAGTGAAATTAAGCAAAACTGCTAAACTAAGGCAGGATTCCATAAAGCGTTACTACAACAATAAATCGCAAAATTCCCACAAACATAAAACGTCGAAAAGTAAAAATGCTGCGCATGCAAGTACTCAAAACCAAGTTCAACCGAAAACAACAGAGCCGGTCAAGCATATAACCATAATATTTAATAAAGAAGGCCAGCCCATACGTTTTAATAGACCGGCCCGGAATATTGATCTCTGTGCTTTATCGACCAGTCCGAGTACTACACGCAGACTGGCTGGTTCTTTGGCATCGGCCCGTTTATATAAAAGTGCCGAAAACAGCCGATGTGTAAAATCTTCATACCAAAAGGCAAAGGAAAGTGGCGGCAACAAGTCACTATCGGCCCGTAGGCGTTTAGATACAGTAGCTGATTTGACAAATTCCAATTTGCAAAAACGTTTGCTTGACACTCCTTTGCAGGCCAGTTTCAATAATTTGCATGATGCTAAGAAGCAATTGCACATATTTATGCCCACTTTACCCAAAAAAGGCTTGGCAAGAACTCTTAATAACAACTGTAACAATAATAATGCAGATACAGATGCCGGCATAAGTGAATTAAGCCACAATTTTAGTGAATTGTGTAGAATTTAATACAATTTATCAATCATTTAATCAGCTAATCAGCCTTCACGAGGATATGCCATTAAATGAAATTAATCCCTATGGATTTACTATTTATGTACTTTAAACGTTAATTGCCGTAACTTTATTATTTTACTGACGATTAGCCGATTAAGAAATTAGTTGTTATTTAATTGCCGGTAAGAGAATATGAAATATTTTGGTAAACCTCGTAACTTGCCGGAATCCTTCGGTCTGGCCATTTTGATTTTGAGTTTAGCGGGTCTATTCCCGTTTCGTTTTAATCGAGTGCAAAATAAATTCGAAATTTCTTATTCTTTTTTTTGTTTAACTATAACACATACTATCGTTTTCACGTATGTGAATATAACATGTCTTATGGAGAACTGGTTGGATTTTGTTCAGCCCATGGTGGGACATTCTGAACTGACAGCATTTGGAAATTTGCTCTTTCGTCTCTTGTCAATGGTTATAACATACTTAATATTGGCGCCCTTGCTGCTAGGCAGTCCGTATTATGTAACGTCGTTAAATATTTACGTTAAACTTGTTAATGAATTTATTGCATTGGGTATTGATGTACGAGTTATATACAGGCGTATCTACCAGTTAACCTGTTTTTACTCGGCCTGCATACTGGTAAGCCTACTACTTACCGCCTGGCATTGCATACACTTTTATAAATTGATTACTCAACAAACGCCGCATTTGAGACTTTATTTCATTGCTTTCTTGGGCGATTTCTATAAAATATTGTTTTTGTTTCATGGCTCCATACAATTGATTGCCGTTTACTTGATAGCACGACAATTGAATGGAATTTTAGAACAATTGCTCTTGAAACGTAAAGAAAACTTCAAAGAAAAAAATTTTTTTAAAATATGAATGGATAACGATAGATAAGGAAAGAGTTTTTGAATATGTGTTAAATCGAATAAATGAAATAAATATAAAATTACAAATAATATATGTTTACGTATGAGTTTTATTTAGTTTGTTGGCCATTACAACTCTTTAGTCAGTATTCTCCACCACCCAAGTTGTATGTGTTAATTTTATCCGTAATTCTATCAGAATTTTGCCAGAGGACTGTAAGAATACTTTTTTTCCAAATTCCAGAGCCAGAATATATTAAATATTGTATGTTGACGTATTATTTAATCTGTCAAATGTGTGTTAACAGTTTTGCTAATCTTTCTAGGACTTTTGTTAAAAATTCTTTGGTGAAAACAAAAGTGAAATTTGAAACTTCAATAAGTAAGGTGGCCTTGTATGATTAATATTTAATTATTATTATTAATATTTAGTTCTTAATTTATAGAAGTACATTTTAATATTTTAAAAGATATTATCATAGAGTTTTATTCTACTTTTTTTTATTTACGATATTTATAGTGTACTCATATGTAAACTGCATATAAACAGCTTAAGGATATAATATATGGTATTTTCCTGTACAAAATTAAAAGTACACAAGTACCTAAGTATTATTTATCATTTTCTGTTTAATTGAATGGCATTGTATAAATAATTAATTTTAATTAATTCCCAGTTTTGAAATTATTATCGATACAAAGTCAATATTATTTGTGTTCATGTATGGAACCAAATTAAATAAAACTTTATACATATTTAGTTGGAGTTGAGTTCTTATTGATTTAAACACTCAGCATGAGCTATTTTCGGACACCACGTAACTTGGTGGAGTCTTTCAATTTCGCTTTATTATTTTTTCGTTTAACCGGTTTATTTCCCTACAACTACAATGAAAGCAAAAATCAATTCATATTATCGTGGAGATTATTTGCTGTAACCCTATTTCACATGGGCCTATACATTTATGTTAATATAACATCGCTTATGGAAAACTGGCACGACTATTCGCAGCCTATGATTGGACATTCGTCGTTAAGCGCCTTTGGTAATTTGGTTTTACGTTTATTGGATATATTGATCACACTTCTGGTATTTGTGCCTCTTTTGGTCTTCAAACGTTATCATGTGGAAATGCTGAATTTGTATATGAAGGTATCGAATGAATTGCAGTCGATGGGTATCGATGTCTTTTACGTCTATCGCCGTCTCTTTCATATAAGTTTTGCTTTTGTTTTCATTTGGATTGGAGAAATGGCATTTGCTGCATGGCATTCGATATATTTTTTTGAGCAAATCACTCAAAGGCCACCGAAATTAAAATATTATCTGGTGGTAACATTATCAAATTTTTATAAACTTTTATTTGTATTCTACGGTAATTTACAGTTCTTTGCCCTCTTTATGATTTCTAAACAATTGAATTGTTATTTAAAAACACTACTTGACAGCTACCAGCAGAGACACGAAAGTAAAAGGATCATACAAACGGTAACAACAGAGAAATTCGTAAGAAAAGATTTGCGAAAACAAGAAATTAAAATTAGTTTTTCATGGAATTAATTTTACGAATGCATGCCTTATTCACACACGTGACGTATGATTGTTATTCAATACGTATCAGAAACATTACTCATACGCTTCATATGTCATTAAGTTTTACGACTGAATTTCTTTGTACTTTGTAGTTGAAGTACACGAGCATATTTGTAACAAACATTATAATTATTTGTAAACTGTGTTATTTCTTTTTATTTCTTTCTATATTAAGTACGAAAATTTATTCTGTTCTAGAATTAAAATAGTTTTTCGCTTTAATAAGTTTATAAATTGTTAACATCATTAAGTTTACCGTTATTCATTTCATGCAACACAATACCTATATTATCAAACCATTAAATAGCGCACACATGCCTTAACAAATTTTGTGTAATTTATGGTCTAAAATTATAAAAAAAAAATAAGACAGTTCTTGCTCTGCATGCCATAGAGAGTTCCATGAAATCAAATACATATTAAATAATATTGTATTCTAGAAAATGTATTTCACAATTAATTGCGTTCTTTACGCCTACATACGAGCTTAAAAATAACAGAAATCTCATCAGTATTCAGTTTGAACGTTTTAACGTTCCAACATTATTTGAATTCGAGAGTCTCCAATGGTTCTATAGCTTTTTGGATAGAGAACCGCGACAGCGGTTTCAACTTATCTTGCTGTCCTGACAAACTTCAGAATATTATTCCCTACCTAATACATGATACGCACACGGCATTAATGACGAACATGTTTCTGGTATGTACTTTAAGATTGAGATGGAAGTATTTCTGCTCCTATTGTGCTCGTTAAGTTTACAGAGACTGGTCTAAAGGTCGAAACTATCCTCAAGCTACTTCTCAATAGTGTCAAATCTGTTAAAACCCATTTCACTTGAGAATAATTTTCGATGTTTCTCTATTTTTACTTTCGCCCTTTCAAACATATTTTCCACTCGAGGTTGATTGTTCAGTAAATCACTCAAGGCATTGCTTGGGGAATTCGTTCTTTAAAGGCATTATTTTTTTCTCTGCCTATTTTCTAGCTTCAACATGGTGTATTGTGATAACAGAATACCTCTTCATGTTGCTTTTATCAAAAAAAAAAAAAGTCACTGCTAGTGTAAACCGCTTAAACTATTAATGAATGCCTATGCAGTCATATAAACCTGCAATAAAGTTTCCAATACCATTAAAATTTGTTAATAAAATAAAAAAAAAAATAAACAAAAAACAAAAAAAACTTTTTAATGTCAATTTTAAATAAGTATGTTTATTTTGTTTAAAAAGTCGCTATTAAAACTTTTTTAAACAAATAAAGGACGATGAAACAAAGAAAAAAATATCTGAATAGAACATTAAATTATTTAAAAAACAAAAAAAAAAAGGAGGAGTTTTTATAAGTTCATGTCTTTAAGACATTATATAGAATGTGTAATGCTATCAAATGGAGTCGAGACGAATATGAATTACCTGTATGTTTGTAACATAAGAAAGTGGTTTATATAGTTCATAAACTCAGACATTTTTCATTGACAACAAAGTGTTCAAAACACTCTTTTTTTTATAAACATTTAGTTAATGTTTAGCTTAGTTTTGTTTAAAATTGATTCTCTAATGAGTAAAATGAAACAATAGGTTACAAATAATTTATGTTAAGCAATATTAGTTTATAACGAAATCTAATCTCATGAGCTTTTAAATAAAGTAAATGAGAAAAAAAAAACAAAAAATTTGGCACACATGGTTACCTTTTCAAAAAAAAAAAAGCCGCCAAAATATATTAAAAAAGAAAAAACTAAGACGATAATTGACATGCAAATGTTGATAGAAATTCTTTAGCAAAGTAACTTGACATTTGTTGATTTTTTTATGGTTCACCATAGAAGAAGAAAACAAAAAAAAAAAAAAACAAAAGACAAATAACAACAAAAAATGAGTCATAAAGAAGAGAAAAAAAAAAATAAATAAAATTGCGTGACATAATACAAACAATAGTAGTAATACAAATACCCTGAGTATTACCCCAAATTGGCCTAAAGTTCAAATACTTAACCCCACCTCCAATCTGAGCAGGCAGACAGTCTGTTTAAAAATAGTTACTGTTTACATTCGTAGTTGTAAGCGATTTATAAATACAAAACCCTCTGTACGAGTATAATAAAAAATGGTTTAACATTTATTTTTGCCATTTCAATTTGAAACGTCAATAACTACGGTTGTTTTTTAATAAAAATCCTTTAAAAAGACAAAAAAAAAAAACAAAGCCGGAAAATTAATAGAAAATTCGTAAAGTAAAATTATGTCTACCAAAGATTCTAAAGGTACGATGAGAAATCCAGAAACTGTTATTCGCTGTGAATCACCACCAGTCGCACCTTTAAAACATCAACACAGTTTCGAAGAGCGTTATGCGGCTCTGATAAATCAACAAATTCTGGAAAACACCATCAATAAAGAAGTTCTTCACCGGCAAGTTCAAGCCTTCTTTCCCTTTAGTCGTAGCTCCTCGAAGGAATGCCAGGAGGTAACCAAAGTTTCTGAGAAACCCAACAAGAATTTACAGGAAAATGAGCAGGAAGAGGATGTCAAAGAGGAAGAAAATGAGGATTTAAAAGATACGGAACATGATGTAAAAGTTTTACAAAAACTGGAAACTTTAGATATCGCAGACAAAGAGCAGACTTAAAATGAATTAAGAACATAAGCGAAATGGCGACTTTAAAGGATAATTGTCACACATAATCATGGTAAAAATATTAATTTGTGATTAAAAAGTAAAACTTTACCTTAAAATTGAAAAACTTTTATTTCAAATGTGTAGAAACATCTTCGATTAAAAATCAAAATTCAGAGCCTGATTTTATAAAACAGCCTGTATATGATGGTTAAGTTAAAAGTTTTGTATAAAAGTTGCTGAGAATTTAATTCAAATCTTTAAACAAACATAATAACTCAGTCTTATAAATATTTTATTTTAAAGAGATGATCTATAAAATGTCAAAAGAATATCACAATAATATCAATATATTGTATAAAAAATTAAATTTCAACAAATTGAAATAACTATGTGCTTAAAAAGTATAAATTAAACATTTTATTTGTAAAACATTACTTAAATATTTTCCTCTAACTTGCAACGAGAATATCAAAATAAATGTAAATTAATTATAATAAAAAAAAGGAAAATCGAAATAAAAATATTGTACAATATCAAATTAAAGATTCTTGTTCCTTTTAAATAATTCACGATCCACAATTGTTAAGTATTTGTAGAACAATGTCTTAGGAAACAGAAATTCTTCCTGCGGTGAAAATTATTGAATTTTTCGTTTTCGTTCTTCTGTAGTAAGAACCGAAATTTTCATATAAAATAAAAAATTTTTAATTGACATATAAAGGGTCCGCCAAATAACTTTTTTTTTGAAAATGCTTTAAAAAAAAACTACTGAATATTTTCTCAAATTTCTTTTTTTATTTGAAAGTACAATCCTTTCGGTTAATAATGGAAAATAAATGACTATGCGTTTTCGCTTCGCTAAGTGGGCCTGCGATCGACTTACAGAAGATGCCGATTTTGGCAAAAAAAATCATCTTTTCAGATGAAGCTCATTTTGATCTTGGCGGGTATGTAAACAAGCCAAATTGTCGCATTTGGGGCACAGAAAACCCTCACGCATACATTGAAAAGCCGACGCACCCAAAAGGAGTCACTGTTTGGTGCGGATTTTGGTCCAGAGGCATAATTGGGCCACCTCGGAGCTGCGATTTGACACCGTTTGACTATTATTTGTGAGGTGCCGTCAAAGATAAGTGTTACGCCGACAAGCCAGAGACAATTGACGCTTTAAAGGACAATATTCGTAAAGCCATTGATGAAATACAGCTGAACACAATCGATAATGTGCTTAAAAATTGGACCGATCGTGTAGGCTACTGCATGGCCAGCCGAGGCAGCCATTTGAATGAAATTATTTTCCATTATTAACCAGAAGGATTGTACTTTCAAATAAAAATAGAAATTTGAGAAAATATTCAGTAGTTTTTTTTTTAAGCATTTTCAAAAAAAAAAAGTTATTTGCCGGACCCTTTAGTTGCCGATGAACAAAATGTTGCGAAAAATGGAAAAAATTATAAAGATGTACATATGTATAAAGCTGTATCAAATTTAAAAACAAATACTTATTATTTTTAGTTGAACAGGGGAATACCAGAATTACTCATAAGTGTGAGTGTTGGAGTTCAGCAGGGCTACCCATTATCGTTTGGGCACTTTAGTTAGTTTTCTGATGAAATTAATATAAAAAGGTATTCTGTATAAGTTACAACTTGATGCTTGGAATGTCGTCTCGAAGGTCTGGGCAATGCTAATTGTTCAATCATTTGGAAAATGTTTGATGCCATTAAGGCCAATTTTTTTCATTGACAATTTTTTAAAAACCAAAGCACTCTACCTAATGAATGCTGTAAATGGCTACAAATGAAAATAAGCATTTAGAAAATTAACTCCGGATTGTATATGACCATTACAAGGCAATATCTACTTTAGGCATACAAATGTATGCGTTCTGATTTACGTTGTATAATAAATGGTATCTAAAATAATTCTCTGATTTTCATATGTTACCTGAATTTATTGTTTTATTATGTTAAAATTCCTATTCTAAGTAAGTAAATTAATTTAATGATATAAAAACAAAAACTAGAATATCATGAATAAATTTTTGCACATTCCTTTTGTTTTTTTTTTTTTTTTTTTTTGCTTCAGGAGTGTTAAATCAATTCAATTCTATTATTTTATCCCTATTTACTCGTGTAAAGTGTAGACGTTTCACACTTGAACTCGATAACAAAGTCAGTTAAAAAGTAAATGTTGAATTTATCTTTAATGTAGCCACTTAAGGTAAACTTTATTATCATCAAGATATATAGATAGAGAGAGATTGAGGCAAAAAAAAAAAATAGAAAGCAGAACAGGAGAAAACCAAAGCAAACAACTCAAGATATATTGAGAAGAAGATGGATTTCCTTAATAGTGTTAAAATACGATGGAGGTGGAAGGAGGAGAAAAATGGTCTTTTTCCCTTTTCAAGTTTTCTTAAGCATCCATAGACATTTAACTTAATGCCTTTGACTATACTTTTTTCCTCTGCTATGCGCTGTAGAAAAATGTGTTCTTTGTATGACTTGTTGACTTCCGTTTCTAGCATTTCTTTTCTTAATACTTTTTCGTATCATTTTTTTTTCAATTTTTTTTTGTTTCAACAAGTAGTTGTAGAAGATTTCTTTTTTTAATTTTTTTCCCTCTGCTTTTTCTTTGCGTTGTAGTTGGGAATTTTGAACAAATCTCTATACACTTGTGGTCTTTGTGTCATGTACAAGTATTTGAGTTTTTTCTTTCTTCTCCTACTGACTACTGCTAACTACTGACTGCACTTATTTATTTGTCTGTTAAAATTCAAATACATATTCATTTTCAAAAGCTGAACGTACAATCGTTTTTCTTTTGTTAAAAGTTTTAAGCGACAATGTAGAGGAAAGCATTTACGGTTTGTTAAACTCTACGCAACGCTCAGGAGAATCGAAGGAACCCAAAGAGTCGATTATAACTCATTCCATTTTCTTGGGTGTATTTATTAGGAACATTGGCAATGTCAAAATACGAATTTTCATAATGTCGAGACCAAATTATTGGATAGAGAGAGAGGGAGAGATAGCTAGAATGAAGAATTCTGAAACTATTTTGGCCCTCTAATTTCAAACAGAACAGGAAGCAGCAGTCCAGTTTAAATAAATTTTGTTTTCCATAAAACTCTCGGAATTTAAAATTTTCATTAATTTAAAAATGAATTCCTTAATACTATCTTGCAATACCGAATGTCTTGCAAGGATGAAATCAATTTATGGTGGCAATGTTTACTTATTGCCTTTAAGTGTTTATTTAATTGATTCCTTTGTGAAAAGTGTCCGTCAGTATGAATGTATGAATGTAAATGCCTTCTCCTTTCTTCATCCATCCCACACCTCACTCCATCTGACACTTAAGTGAATGCTTGAATAAATATGTTCAAGAGTTTGTGTCCGCTGTCAGACAAATAAATGGAAGAAGGACTTAAAGTTTGATTGGCTGTGGACAACAGTGTTTACATACATACATATAACCCATTATAGTGGCATAAAGTAAAGGAAATAAATTGTCAGTTAACAGAATAAATAAAAGCACACACATAAAATCGTGATTAAATTGAAGGCTTTTCAATTAATTTTCTTAAGCAATAAAATAAAATAAATGGGCAGCTCACTTACCGACTGTAGTCAATAACATGTTATCGAGTAGCAAGGCTATGGCCACTACGACCAGTACCAGACGTCTGGAGCCACGCCATCCGATCATCCAATTCTTAAGGGCGGCCCAGGACCCGGCAGCTCTATAATCCTCTTGACGATTATGATCTGGTGGTGGTATAGGTGGTCCACCGCCACCACCAGCAACTCCTCCGCCACCATTGCCCGACGGTGAGGTCATTTTAGTAGAAGCTGTTGGTGTTGTAGCACCCACACCCAATATGCCGCCAAAGTTACCACCACGTTCGGCATTATGGACATTATCGGAGTTACCATTCTGTTGATGTTGTTGTTGTTGTTGTTGTCGTTGACTAAGTTGCTGTTTGAAGGGATTCTTACTGGGTGTATCGTTGTTGAGTGCTGTTGAGTTCGGTGTATTGGTAGTAAAGGATGTTGTCGTTTCGTTGTTGCCCGCTTTAGGAATATTTATTGTCGCCGTCGTCGTCGTCGTTGATAATGTGTTATGCTGTTGTCTCAATTCACCACCAGTATCAGTCGATTGCATTGCGTTACAAAATTATTACTGAAAAAAAAGAGAAAAAAAGAAAAGCAAAAAAAAAGTTGTCAAGATTATTTGTCGTCAACAAAAAAGCAAAAAGAAAAACTTGTTACAACATTTAATTAAAGCTTAAATTCCTTGCCAGTCTTTCATGCTCATTATGTACATGGTACTAAAGGTAGCAGACGGCAACATCTGCCAAGAGTTTTTGATTTTGATTTCAACGTTAATGCCTAAATAATCCTATTAAATACAGACATTAATACCCTATTATACCCAAACCCTTATTCATTCATTCCATAGCCTTCCCTTGAAAATAGTAATTCAATTCAAATTAAATGAAAATAAAAAATGTTTAAATTATTTAAAATATGATTTGAAAAAAAAAAAAAAACAAAATTAACAACCACATTCAAATTTTGATTTATTTATTTTTCTCAGTTATAATTCATTCATTCATTTATTGTTTTATTTTCCTTTTAAGCGGATTTAAATTGTATTTTAATTTATCTGCGGTACTTTGCGCTTATTTGCCATAAAGACCTTTCGATTGTGAATTTGTAAAATTCTAAGCTGATTTAAGCATTCATTGTAAATCGTTATTGCCATGACGAATACCTGTCGTAATCTGAACAGCTTTTCTGGGTTTTCTGATATGATTTGAATTTTATTGCGGATATTTAAAGGGTAATTAAGTTTGATTCGAAAAGCTTAACAATAAGTAGATCTTTAAAAGCAAGAGGTATTTTTAAAATTTTTAAGAAATCATTTGAAATCTCGTTTGTCTAGGCTCAGGTGTGTTTGACATCGGTTCAGTTATCTCCTTAAACGTTGTAAATTTGGTTAATTTCATAAAACTGTAGAATGGAACAATTGGTCAAATAGTGTGCAACTATTGAAATTGTTGTAAAAAAAAACACTTTAATGGGCACTCCATTTAGATGCTGATATCTTACAATTGGTTTTAATCATATGGCCACTGGCTTTCGTTTATCTAGTTTTTATATCAAGATCCCAATAAAAAATTAAAACAACAGTTCACACAAACTCAATTAACCGTAATGTAAATATAATTATAATAACTAAAGTTGTTAAAAAATACTTGAACGAAAACAAAAACAAACAATGGATTTAAAGCGAATACTAAATCTTAATTTTTAAAATAGCAACCAATAATTATAACGAAAAAAAATGATGAAAAACACAAACAAATTCATGATGACTAATTAAGGCTGTCCCATAAACAGTTTTAAATTTTGTAAGAAATAAATAAAAAAAAGTAGTTGCTAGCGATGGATTATTTGAATTAATGAATTAATGAATTAAGAATTAGAACAAAACTCAGGCAGATGTTCGGAAATAGAAACAGAAGCAGAAACTGAGAAAATGGGAAAACAATTGTTGGGAAGTGAATTTTTAATTTTTCCAAATACAAATGAAATAAAATGATAATAATAATACTAATTATATGTATATAGAATTAAATAAAATTTATATATATAAAAAAAAAAAATTCACTATGTTATGTTAAAAAAATAAATTAGACTTTGTAATTATTTTGTAATTAAACACAACGCCAATTGATTTTCTCCAGACCTGTATTTTTCCATCCCCAAATCGAAAGCACAAGAGGTAGAGGTTAGGGGGGTGCGAATTTGAAATTATTTTATTGTCATTTAGCACAAAGGTTTTTTGTTCTTAAGTGTTTTTTAAGACAAATTTTCCATCAATTGCCTGTCAATGTCATACAAATTTTGTCAAAAAAACAAAAATAAAATCTAATTGAAACGCTTGGCTTTTTGCTTCCGTTTTTTGCTGCTTGTGCCATCATCATCATCATCACTGACGCATTTATGAGTATTTCATTTTCATTTGCATCTTTAGAAACTGAAAATTGAATTTTCATAATTTAATTTGATTGCCAGTGTGTATAACATGTCAATAATAGTCATAGAGATCCATCCACTCGTGCTGGTGGCAAGAGTAGGAAGTAGATGTCATCTTTTCATATTAGAACTGAAGGCAAAACTTTTTTCTACTTTAAACTTCTAAGCAATTTGATTATAAAGAACATACAATACTTTTGTACAGAAAACATTTTTGGTTTAGAAAAGCAAGAAGAGGAAGAGTGTCTTTGTAGCCATTTTCTTTCTTCTTTTAATTTCATTCAATTTCGCAAAATTCAACTTAATTAGCAACATAAACGAAAATAATAATATTTTGACAGAAATCCAGAAAGTTTTTCTAAATTCGTGGTGTTTCTCTAGCAAATTCAATGTAATTGTTTATGATATTTGTTTTAAAAAAATGATATTTGAATCAATTATAAAGTATTGTTAGTTTTTGGGATAATTAATGCATTTTGTAGATACTGCAAAAATGAACTATGAGAGTGGGAAGACCAGAAGAAGCAGGTCCTTGGACTTGAATTTGTATATCGTTAGTATAAATCGCAAATGTGTTAAGTCCCTTTATTCAAATTTTACAGGAGACACAAAAAACATTGTAGCTTTTTCAGTTTTTAAAATTTGTAAACTGTTTAAACGCAATTATTTTTACAAAATAATAATAATATTAATATTAATAACTAATAATGTTAATTATTATTATTATTAGATAATTAATTAATTAATAATATTAAAATTAATATTTTTCGTAGTTTTGTGGACTTAGCGTTTTTGAAAACCACAACATTACAACAACTTTAAACTATATAATGACATGTTTTGTTGTTGTAAAATATGTATTATGTATACGGTGACCATCCGTCCACTATTATATCGGACAGTCCGCTATTTTAACATCCTGTCCGCTATTTTTTTTGCGTCCGCTATTTGTCCACTATTTTGCCACACGTAACTTTTAAAAAGTATTTATTTTCCAAAATGTCCGCTTTTGTCCACTTTTTTCACTAATTCGGTAAAAACGATAGAGTACTTTCTTAAACAAGAAAAATGCCCAACAATATTGTTTAGGTCTTTTAAAGATCCTTTTGCTATGTCTTGGTTATTACTTATACATGGTCAAGCTAGTGTCTTCCATAAATACATATATAGTATATCGCATTTAGAAAGTCAACATATTTCAATACCTGAAGCGGCTATAATATTAAAAGAATTTAAATCAAAATTAATAGAACGTCACAATGAAGTATTTTTACGACTTAACGTATAAAATTGTTTAAGGAAAAAGTTAAAAACTTTTACCGAACATGTATTAGTTACCTGAACCAATGGGATGAATCTTTCAAAGAAATGAGGGACTTGCTTGGATATTCTTCAGTTCAAAAGTCGTTAACAGTAACAGAAATTAGAAATGATTTAAATATAAATTTTTGATGAATTCACTTACATATGAAAAAAAATTAAGCAAATGCTGAACAAATAGAAATATGGAAACAATCAGCATTAAATCCCGATATAAAGTGGGTTGAAATTTTCAAATTTTTCGAAACGAAAAATATTCTTTATAAAAGCATCCTGAAATTAGTATTCTCTTCACATTTCTAACGCACCAACAGAAAGAGGTTTTTCTATATCCTTCAATATTTGATCTTCCGAAAAATCCCAAATGGGACTAGAAACTTTAGAATCTCTTTTGACCATAAAATGCAATTTTAAAATGAACTGTGCAAAATTTAAAAAATTTTTATCTAACAGGCCCAATACTTAAAAAAATACATTCTGTAGAGAAATATCAGAAGCAAATTTATACACATAAGTATGTATATCCATATGTATGTGTGTATGTATATGTATAAATTTAAGTTTGTGTATATTATTTGTACATATGTATTTTTAAAAATCTTTATATAAAATGTTAATTATAATAAATGAATTTTTTTTTTTAATTTTATATATTTGTCCGCTTTTTTCTCATGGAAATAATGGTCACCGTAATTATGTACAATGTTACCGTTTTGCATTAAAATCTCAATTTTGGAAAAAAGTGGACTTAGCGTCTTTGCGAATTATACTAACGATATACAAGATGAATATCGTAAAGGCCATAAAATTGTTTTACATTAAATAAATTCATCTGCGTGCGATTCAATGGATACGCTAGCAAAAGCAAGAAAGACTTTTGATTTTGTAAAGGTTTTTTTGTATTGTTTTCCAGTGAGACGTCAAATGCTAATCGTGTAAGCTAAATTGCGCTTAATCTGTGAACATCAAATTCGATAAATAGTAGGCGTGGTATATCAATGTGCCTGGTCACAACATAATGCTATAATTAGTAGTAATAGACCAGCCACTCTCTTGGCTGCGTATAGAGTTATAGAAATTGATTGCCTTATGGGTTTAAGTCTTTCCTACAGTATCGATAATAATTTCATAATTTCAATAATTATGAGTTCATTGTCTCTTATATTACTTCAGATTTCAGAGAATATTGTTTTTGTGGCTTTTCATTCATTACATCCATTAAGTTGTTATTTTTAAATTCTGCAACATTTCAATATTTCTCGAGTTTCTTTTTTCACTTTCATTAGGAATTACCCGGTAATCCTTTGTGGTTTTTAGCGCTGACAATTGTTATTCGTAATAAGTTGTTAATATTTATTTATTTATTTATTTGTAATTAAAAATATTTAAAATTTGTCACACTAACAACAGTTATTTGGAATTGAAGCGAAGAGTAAACATTTTAATTTCATTTGTCAAGCCCTTGTCAACATCACTCACGCCCGAAACGAATTTTTCTCATTTGCAATTTGATTTATTTGCTTTAAATTTGTTTAAATAAATTCTAAACCGTTATGTGTGATATAAACAAACTATAAATTGTTACTAAACAATGCGAAACGAATGGAACTTATTTGTTCAGGCGTTGAAAAAATTACAAAAAAAAAACGAAAAAAATAATAAAAAATGAAATGAAAAATTAAAAAAAAAAAATGAAAATAAGTAAAGAGAAATAAACTTATTCGTATGGATACAGAAGTAATGAATATATGGTATTGTATGTACATATTGTGATAAATCTAGTTTCAATTTAAATTTCTTTATTTTCTTTTAAATACTTTGTTGCATACGTGTTTCTGCAATCATTCAGTAATCGGTCAGTCACTCGTTCAGTCTTTCATTCATTTCGATGGAAATGTATAGACGACGTTAGATGTAAATTATACTTTTTTCTATATCTTGACCTAAGATTTTTTATTTAGTAGCTGACACTAGTAAGCATTTGAGTGATTAAGACAAGCAACAATGTCTAAGATGAGGTTTGTTTTTTTTTTTGTTAAATTTTTGATTTAATTAATTATTTTTTACTAATTTTCTTCAACGATTCTTAATTTTAAAATGAAATAACAAAAACAAAGTTGACGTAGTCTAGTGTGTTGGCTTATTAGGCTACGGTTCAAAACCCAGGACCGACATCTCAAAATCAACGAAATATGAAAAAACATATCTTCGGAGACTTTCTCTCTGAAGATTTCTGGCTAAAACTCTGAAGTGAAAACTTTCTCAAAAAATCTTTAGTTTAGAGTTGCCGTTAAACTGTAGGTGCCGCTACTCATGGAATTAGCACACAACTTAAGTCGCCGTGGTCTAGTAGGTAGTGTGCTGGCTTATTAGACGTAAAAGCCAGGGTTCGAGTCCCAGGCCAGACATCAAAAAATGAAAAAAAAAATACAAAAAGTATTTTTTCGGCGATTTCTTCTCAGTTTCTCAAAAAATCTGTCGTTCGGAGTCGACTTTAAACTGTAGGTCCCGCCACTTATGTATAAAATTAACACACACAACATAAGTGGTGTGAGAAACTGCGGGCTTCTTGGGGACGATTGCCTGTAAACTGTCTAATGGTGAAGGTATAGCACTGGCCATTTTATAAGTCACCTAGCAGCAACTCGTTTCCTTGCCGTTCGCATCTTCCCCCTTTCCACCTTTCCTAAAAAACCTGCACAATGCACTGCATGAGTAGGGGCCATCCCCTGAGTGCTGGTTTCATTAAAAAAAAAAAAAAAAAAAAAAAAAAAAAAAAAACTTAAATCGTGTGAGAAGCTAGGTTCTAACCTTTACTAAAGGGTTCTAATGACCAGTTAAGTTAAGTAGGTTTTAATAAAAATTAAACTGGTCATATTAGAAGGATTATTTTATAACGTTAACGAATGCATTAACGTTGTTATTAACATTAAAATTAGGCAGAATATAGTAGGCAAGCAAAAGTATCTGCCAGCCCAGGAGTATAGATACGTTTGTAGGCAAGTTTGGAATCTAGCTCTGATGTCTTACAAGTTTTCATTGACGCATTAGTTCGTTTTTGATAAATTGGCAAACGAACAAGGCAGTATTGCCACTTAAAAAATAGAGTGTCTTACAAAAACACCCTTTAAATTTGTTTTTCGTAGTTTCGAGTTTTGAAGAATTCTTCTTATGTATTAAAAGAAAAGTGTATTCCCTTCTTTTTTGTGAGCGCTAAGAAAAACAGTTTAGATAGCTAATAAGCAAGCTTTATTATTCAGTTATTATGCCTCGGCCATTACAGAGATTTAATTGAATTCTTTTTTCTTTTTTAAAACAGAGTCGTATCGCAAGGGTTCTTTGACCAAATGATAGTGTTATCATTTCTAATTCAAGACATTATTTCACTTGCTGATAGATACACGTTGATGCATAAATAAATATTATATTTTTATTTATTTATTTTTGTTTTTGTTTTTTTTTTTTAATTTGCTTGCATTTGTCGTGTGTTCTATTGTGGCTATTAGTGTCAGGTTTAAGTTAAAAAATTTTCTCTTTTTTTCAATTAAATTCCGCTCATTGTTTAAAACTATCTTGGATATACAAAACGTGTGAGTGCATGTAGACGTATGTGAAATAATTCACTCATGAAGATGTTAAACGTATGATAGGACAGATAAAAAATTAATTAAAAACCAAAAAATTCTATTAAAGTTCTAAATTGCATTTAACACGCCACGAATTAAACTAATTTCTGATTTCTTTAAGAAAACTTACACTTTTTTTTTATTAGAAGAAGACAATAGAAACAATTGATAATTGATCCTGGTTTTTGGTTTTTTAAAACACTAAATTCAATTCTGTTTTTTCTTTTCTTTAGTAATTTGAAATTAAAATTTCCTTGTATAAAACACGTATTAAATTTCTGTTCAGTTCTGTTCTGTTCTCTTTCTAATTATTTATTATCACTATTTATTTTAAAAAAAATGTATAACTTTGGTTTCAGCCTGCTTAAACGCAACTGAGAACATTTCATTGCATTTGCCGGGTTAATAAATAAAAAAGTTTCTTTACTCAACTTAACAAATATCGGTCTACAGTTAGTATTGCATTTTCCCTTCAAGTTTTGAATAATTTAAAGTTAAAAAATTTATTTATTTATTAACATTATTATTGTTGTTGCTGGTGTTGTTGTTATTGTTATTGTTTTTGACGGTAAATTAAAATTAACTTGGGCATCATTTGAATTTTTCTCGAAATAAATTAAGAGTTAAAATGCTTTTGTTACAGTAAATCATTTAATAACCACAAGTATTGTAACCATATTTATTTGCTACGTATTGTAATATTTCTTTAAAAAAAAAACAAAATTTTTTTATGGCATAAATATTTATAAGTGTAATAATAAAGTTAATTTCATTGCTATAATTTAATTAAAAGTCATAACAACTAATGAAATATTCATGCAATATTTATTTACAAATTAAAATGTTTAATTTTTTAATAAGGAAAACTAAGGCTGGGAAACGTTTTTGAAAATGTTGCATTCGACTTTTAACAGCGAATGATGTCAATCGAATGATCGGAAACAATGCAAAAAAAGGATTTTTCTCATAGATTATCCTGCTGAAATATAGGGTGTAGTATAAAGAAAACCAACATTTTACTAATAGACAGCGTTAGCAATCTATTCGGTGAGCATTACTTGAGCACGTGAGAAAATTGGACAAAGCAAAGTAAAAATATGTTTTTTTGTAATAAAGTTTTCTTTTCGATAAAGGCGAAATCGCAATCCAGGAGGCTGAAAATGTAAATATGAGACTGGACGAAGCTGTGTAGTTATAGCTTATTCGATAAGGCTGCATCGTATTTCAAGGGCAAGTGTCGCATTACTACCTGCAGAATGTAGGACATTGGTACACTTTTTGATATCCAGGCGGCTATTAGAGTACTGGCTTCTAGCATGAAGACCTCTGTCATGAATCTCTCAATGAGAAGGGAAAATGGTATGACATTCGTATTATATGTATAGTGGTATTGTTGAGTGTATGAATTTGCCACACATGACACAATTAACAAATCCTCTTGAAGACCTGCAGGCTTATACTTAACAATGCAACGACTTGTGAACAGGTTTTAGTACCGGCAGATAGCGTACGAAATCTGGCTAAATGGAGGGCGTAGAGGAGGTCTACTCAAACTCAAAAGGACTACTATCAGTAAGGTGGTTAGAGTCATTACTGGGCATTGAATTATGGACACTAATGCAAGACGCATTAGTCTTCGATGTATGGTATATGAATTCTGGAGGTGTTCCAGAGACGAATGTTCACATCTAATTCTACCAACATACCTAACCTACAATCCTGTAGCTTTTAACAGCAATTCCAGTTTAAATGATTCCGTTCCTATAATTTAGGGGACAAAGATGCATCATATTGATGCATCAATCTTAAAGTGACAGGCGGTCACGAACGATAGTCAAACCGGTCTTGATGGTCAGATAGGTTTTGTGTTTGGTAAGATTGGCAGAACGCAATCATATATTATGAATTGCTTTTCTACAACTTAACATACATTTGGACCTATGTATACCGCCAACACCCAGAGACATTAACTTGCCTGAATCTTTATAATTCTGATTGGTAGGCATCTATCCTATAGTCATAACAAAGTGATTATCAGCTGTAGTTTACAATTTGTTGGTGAACAACTTGTTTTTATAGAATACTAGCTGACCCGGCAAACTTCGTCCCGCCCAAAATTGATTTTTTTTATTGCCTAAAACAGGTCACATTATATATTTATTGTAATACGCTGCATAAAACAGTTATATAAAAATAACTAACTTACTATAAGTGTGTGGATCTATCTAGCTCAAAATTTAATCGAAGTCGGTACGTTATTTAGGTGAGGCATACAAAGAATAACAATAAGAGGTCCGAATCATGGGTAGCGTTGACGAAGTTGTAGTTGTTGTACTCGCTCCAAAACAAAAACTAACAGACATACATGTTATATATGTACATATGTAGTTATAAACCATCGAATTAGCCGACTTATAGGTTTCTTTTAAAGGGGGAGGGGAGTTGCCACGCCCATTTTTGGTGAGTTTGTCGATATCGACTCTACAAACTTACCCACCAAATTGCATTCGTCTACGATCACTATGTCCCTAAATATTCAATTTTAAAGGTTTGCCACACCTACTGTTTGCTATATCGAATTTTTTTTAAACCATCCAAAACTGATAAGCTTTCGAACAAAAAAAGAATGGTTAAAATCGGTTCAGTAGTTTAAGAGTTATAGGTATCACTTGAAGGGGAAGAGTTGCCACGACCATTTTTAGTGGAATTGTCGATATCGACTCTACGAACTTACCCACCAAATTTTTTTCGTCTACGATCAATATCTACCTAAATATTCAATTTTAACGATTTGCCACGCCCTCTTAACATTTAGGGATATGAAAAATAGATGTTGTCCGATTCTCAGACCTACACGATATGCACACAAAATTTCATGAAAATCGGTCGATCCATTTCGGAGGAGTTTAACCACTAACACCGTGACACGAGAATTTTATATATTAGATATTCACATTTTGAGCCTTATTAAGAGTGATTAA
This sequence comes from Sarcophaga caerulescens, assembly GCA_927399465.1. NCBI lineage: Eukaryota > Metazoa > Arthropoda > Insecta > Diptera > Sarcophagidae > Sarcophaga > Sarcophaga caerulescens. The sequence goes on from OV656868.1 coordinate 94,938,020, forward strand.
TATAACAACGCCCTCCTAAAACGCTATAATTGAACAACTTGTTTTTATAGAATACTAGCTGTACCCTGCGCGCGTTGCTACGCCTCCAACTAAAACAAATTTGAATCATTTTATTGATTTTGTTCATTTAAAAAAAAAATTAACATAAACTTTAAAAATGTAGAGGTTTTCGATTATGAACATTTATTGAAGTGCTGTCGGAAATTGGTAATACCAACTTATAAGCCTTCGTCGGCTCATACGCAACAACTTTGCTAAAGATCATAACATAATCAAATGCACAGTTTACGATTTAATTCATTTTTAGTCATTTTCAGTGGCTCCACCTGTCGAAAATTGGTCATACCAACTTAGAAACCTTCGTCGGCTCATGCGCAACAACTTTGCTAAAGGTCATAACATAATCAAATGCACAGTTTACGATTTAATTCATTTTGAGTCATTTTCAGTGGCTCCACCTGTCGGAAATTGGTCATACCAACTTAGAAACCTTCCCCGGCTCATGCGCAACAACTTTGCTAAAGATCATGACATAATCAAATGTATAGTTTACGATTCTATAAGGTACATACAAACATACATTCATTATTATATATGGGCAATTTCGTGTCAAGTGACCCAATTTTTAAAATCGATGTCTTCCGATTTGGAAGAAATTTTCACCAAGGTTAGTACTATTGGATAGTTGGCCAGACACAATATTTCAGCTCTATCAGTCAAGAACTGCCGGAGTTAGAGGGGGTCAAAGTTGGACATTTTGGTCATACAGGGTTTTTTTAAAATGTGTGTAACTTTTCACCTATTGGTCCTAGCAAAAATTTTCCAAAGGATATTAGATAGCTATTTCTTCAATCTTTCCAAAAATTTTTTTTTATTTTTTTTTTTAAATTATTTTTTTTTTTTAATTTTTTTTTCAATTTGGGCCTTTTTTTTTTTTTTTTTTTTTTTTTTTTTTTTGCTTAAAAGAAAGCTCATAAAATTTCCTTTAAGGCTTTCATAAAAAATTATCAAAAAAATTAAACTATCAAAAAAATTATTTTTTATCTCAAGAAGAAGATTTTTCAATATTTGGCACATGTACCATTTTCATTTGGAGTTTTTTTTTTATTTTTCCTCAAAAGAAAACTTAGACCGTTTCCTTTAAGGTCTTTGTGGGCACTTAGTAGCAAGAGGCATATCTATAAAAAAAAAATATTTTAACACAAAACCAAAGTTTTCAAATTTTACCATATGCACTATATTTTTTTTTAATGGATGTTTTTTTTTTTTTGCTCAAAGAAAGCTTAGTTCTTTTCCTTTAAGAGCTTTGTGGTCACTTAAAGAGATGCGATATATATATATAGATTATGAAAATCGACTGTCCTTTTTACAATACCCTAGATTATTCATCATTTTAACTTAGAATGCTTATTAAAATTTTAATATCATAACTTAACGATCTCTTTGCTTGCCAGAGGCCAAATTCAAATGTAAAATTTTTACATCTCAGACGACATCACATTTAATATTTATAATTTTTTTTTTTTCTATGATTTATTTTTTTAAATCTTTTATTAAATGAAAACTTGAAAAAAAAAAAAAATCTTTTATAATGTTGTTGTTTCTTTGCTTTTGTAAATAATTTTTATCACGCAATTTGCCAGCCATAAGGTTAATTAAAATTAATGTGATTTTTACTATTCTTTATTGTAAGTGTGAAACAACTTAACAATTATGTTTTTATTGCTTTGCTTTTAAGGTAACAATTTTAATTAAAACCAACACGTATCGAATTTTTCTTTATAAATTAACGTAGTTTTTCATTCATTTATTAAATTTTCATTAACATTGACATTGAATTTGCCAAAAATTTTTTTTTCACACAAAATCTAATAAGAGAACTGCTTCTATTTTCATAATGATTAAATTAAAAAAAAAAAAAATCAAGATTTTTTCTAATTGTGCTTTTTTAGTTGTTTTAATTAAAAGCACACTTAGCTGCTGTGTTTACGCTGTAATTAAGTTATTAAATTCGTATTAAAGACTTATTTACAGCGTAATGGAGAAAAATTGTATATTATTTTATGTGCATATTATAAAATGCAGTAAAAACAAAAATAAAAAGAAAATTTTTTATTATTTAAGAAAATATTTTTAAAATATCAAACATCTGTGAAATGTGTTTGAAAATTAAAATTTATACACATTAATTATTACAAATTATAAAATATACAATTCGAATTAATACTATAAAACAATTAAAGATCAAAGCAAACGGTAACAAGCTTAAATTAGTCTTTGGTTTGGCAGTCATTATTTAAAACGTGTTTCTTTTATGACAAACGATGGCAAAGGATCGGAAATTTTTTATGAAAAACACTCAATTTTACTCAAATATTCTTGATGTATTATTTGTCTCAAATTGTTCGTCTTTTTTTTTTTTTTTTCTTTTCTTTTGTAAAACCAGCACTCAGGGGATGGCCCCTACTCATGCAGTGCATTGTGCGGGTTTAAGAAAATAGGTTATAGGAAGGTGGAAAGAGGGAGTAGTGTTTGTGGACATTTGATTTAAATTTACCAATATCGTAACTGACGGGAAAAACTTCCGCAGGAAGATCATTCCACAAGCGAGCAGTGCGGGCAAAATATGAATTTTCTCTGTAATGCATTGTGCGGTTCACTGGACAATCAACCACAAAAGGATGTGCTCTGCGAGAGGTACGAGTACCAAGCCCCTTATCTCTCGAGAACACCTCCCATTATAGTACCGATAGAACAATGAAACACACGCCACATTGCGACGATGTTCCAACGAATCAATAGAGTTGAATACCCTACTGTCATTAATAAGCACCTTCGCCCTCTCCTGTACGCGGTCGAGAAGCTTCAAAATAGACTTTGAAGCACCGGCCCATACATGAGAGTTGTACTCCATCCTAGGTCGGATAAAGGTCCTGTAAATAGTAAGAAGTTTCAAAGTTTCACCGTTTCAAAAAACCAAGGCACGTTCCAACGAGCATCACAACTAATTCTCATGCCCAGAACATCAAGAGCATCCGCCTCCTCAATATTTACATTACCCATAGATACAGATGACAGAACACCAGCACCAGCCTGTGCTGTGTGTCAAAAAACAACATTGGGTCTTGCGCGCATTAAAATTGACCCTATTCGAGCGGCCCCACTCAGAGATTGTTATCATGTTCGACCTCCTTGCCCCAATCTCCAAAAGGCTCGGCCTCCGATCAAATGAATATGAATGACAAATGTTGCTGTCATCCGCAAAAGAGTAAATAGGATTCGAAGTAATAGATAGAAGATCATTAAAAAAAATGAGAAAAAGAGTAGGAGAAAGAACAGAGCCCTGCGGTACCCCTGAGTTTATCCTGAACTCGTCGGAAAAGACGCCATCTAGAACCACTCTAATAGTGCGATCTTTGAGAAAGCTCGATATAAATCGAGAGAAGTGACTACCGACACCAAAAGCAATTAACTTCGCCACCAGAGCCTCATGCCAAACCCTATCAAACGCCTTTGAGATATCCAGAGCTACAACCTTGGCCTCACCAAAGCGGTGAATGGAACCATTCCACCTTTCGGTGAGTAACGCCAAAAGGTCGCCAGTAGAGCGCCCTTTACGGAAATCGTACTGACGATCATTTAGCAAACCGTTTGACTCTAAATACCTCACAAGGTGGTGATTAATCATGCTCTCCATCACTTTCGAAAGAGCAGAATAAAGAGCTATTGGGCGGTAGTTTTCAGGGTTATTAGCCTCACCCTTTTTAGGGATTGGCGTGACATTATCAAGCTTCCAGCATGAAGGAAAAATACCGGCACGATACGACAAACAGAAAAGCTTAGCTAATGGACGGGCCAGCGTCGAAGAGCACTGTTTCAAGACCAGTGCTGGTATACCATCCGGCCCAGAAGACTTGTTCACGTTGAGATCCGCAAGAACCCTCTTAACCGCCCTGGCTCGAAAGAATATACTAGGCATAGTCACTGATACTCTTTCAAGTTCGGGTAGTGGTTGAGTGCTCGGCGGTAGGTGAGAGTTACCAGCAAACAATCCAGCTAAAAGGTTCGCCTTCTCAACCGGGTCCGTAAATGTTTTGTCATTCATTATAAGAGTTGGAACCGAACTAGCATTATTCCGCAAACTTTTAACAAATGACCAAAAGCTCTTACCGCCCCGAGGGAAAGAAAGAACTTTAGTACGAAGATGCTGCTCGTATAAAGCTTTTTCGCGTCTCAGTACTGCGGCACACGAAGATCTCGCCTGCTTGCGTAGCAAATCAGTTTGCGCACACTTGTCATTACGCCAATTACTGAATGCTTCCTCTCTGGATCTGACTGCTAGTCTGCAAGTCTGATTAAACCAAGATTTATCTCTTGATTTGATCGAAATCTTTTTGGAAGGAATAAAAGTATTCATCCCAGTTTTAATTATATTCACAACCATCTCTGCTGCGGCATCGACGTTTGAGTCAAGTTTCCAATTAAAGTGCCGGAAAAAATTGTTGAGTTTATCCCAACGTGCTTTCCCGTAGTTAAATACAGAGCGTTTCGTAGCCGTAGGTGAAACCTCACGAAGTCCGGAGAACGGAAAAAGGCAGAGATGGTACAATGATCTGAATTACCGAGAGGTGCTAAAACCTTAACTTCATACTTATCTGGATGTGAAGTAAGAAAAAGGTCGAGTGTATTATTTTGGTGCCCATCAACACACGATATATGTGTTGGTTCATTCACTAGTTGAGCAAGGTGATTATGCGCGGCAAACAACTCAACGTATTGGCCTTCAGGAGTCGTGCGGCTCGAATGGTGGATGAATTATGAACATTGAAATCACCAGCAACAACAATTTCACTGTTCGGATAATCCTCCAGGATCCTAGTTATGGAGTCAGAAAGAGAGTCGAAGCCAGATATGGTAACCTCTCTTTCCGCGTTTGGACTTCTATAAAGAAACCCGAAGTGCAAAAGATGTGCCCTGATTTTGAACTTAACCCAAAGACAGTTAAATTCTGCATCATACATGCCAATTGATTGCTGGCACTGGTACACAACTTCATTGCGAATGTACATAGCAAGACCCCGATGAAAATTAAAAAGGGATAGTGAGTGATACCCAGGGTTATGAAAATCCTGTAGATCAGCATCCCCAGATACCTGGGTTTCATATAAGGCGAAAACATAAGGCCTATGGACACAAATGTGAGCATAGACAGAGAAATAATTTGCCCTCAGCCCACGCACGTTACAAAAATCGATGCGAAAGCGACCCGTCATCACGACAAGGAACAATTGAAAATCAAACGCCCTACCTCAAGATGCGAACGGCAAGGAAACGGGTTGCTGCTAGGTGACTATAAAATGGCCAGTGCCATACCTTCACCATTAGACAGTCTACAGCAATCGTGCCCAAGAAGCCCGCATCATAAGGTTATTTGAGTTCAAGGGTGAAGGATAGAAATGAAAAGGAAAATGCACCGCCTATGGGTGCCATAAAAGCCCCAAGTGTGGCCCATAAATGTCCCTTCAAATCCACGGAACACTAAACAACGCCGCGATAGCAAATTCACGTTGTCCAAAAACTGTAGTTTGTTGCTATTGTCTTATTAATATTTAATACTAGCAGATTGTACCCGGCGTTGCGCGGGTTATGTAGTTTGGATTAGTTTAAAAAATTAAAAAAAATTATTATTGGGTCATTTTGCATTAAAAATAACAATAAATAAAAAAACGGTTTATATGTTTCGTAACCGCTTTTGAAACCGGTTTCTTAAAAAATGCAATTTTTAAAATTATTCGGAAACCGGTTTAACAAACAACCCAGTTTTTTGAATACTCTAAGTCCTAAATATAAATGCACTCAATTTGCCCGTTTTTGGCCCCTTTCCCCCTTTTTGGACCCCTTTTGGTTCAACTTTAGAAACGGAACACCTCCAATAGCTATTTGGGAAACTTAACCAAGCTAAATCGTAAAAAATTACCTTTAGAACAGATGAAATACAGCATTTATGCATAAAAGTACTAATTTTTGCCCATTTTTTCTCCCTTTGTCCCATTTTTTCCCCCTTTGGGTCAAAATTTTGAAAAGATTTATAGCCTAGAACCTGCACTGACAAAAGCTCGATCTATATCCCAAATTTCAAGAAAATCGGTCCAGGCATTCAGGCGTGATTGGCTAACAAACAAACCAACAAACAAAAAAACAAACAAACAAACAAACAAAAAAACAGACTTACAGAAAGATTTATAATATATATTAGGATTAGGATATTAGGATTTAAGTTATTGCGGTTAAGTGTTTGTAATAGGTTTGTATGTAATAGGTTATTTTTAATAGGTTATTTTCAATAAATATTCCGTTTGATAGTGTTGTTGTCTAAAAAACTGTAATTCCTGAACCCGAAATTGTTATTGTTTTGATTTTGTTTTATTTTAATTTTAGCACTTTTAGTTAGTTGTTATTGTCTTATTTATATTTAAATTATTGCAGTTGAGTGTATGTAATAGGTTATTTTCAATAAAAATAAATATTTCGTTTGGTGGTGTTGTTGTTTAAACTGTAATTAGGTAAAAATAGACGGACAGTGCGAATATGTCTGTACACGACGGATAACAAATTATTACTACTACTATGGATGACTTATGAAAATTTGGACAATTTAGAGTCAATTTTTATAGAAATTTCGTTTGATATTAAATTCCATAATTTAGCTACTGATTTATATTAAAATTTTGTATAAATTTTTGCAATTTGTTCATATATTTTCATAAAATCCGAAAAAATACTTTCGTTTTTAAACACTTCTGATATGATGATCTACGTTACAGTTTTAATTGATTGATTTTTATACAAAAATAAAATAAAAACGCGTAGAATAAGAAGTGAAATGAAGAGAGTAAATACACTGTAATAACTGTGTTATATTCCCTATGCAAATAAAACAAAAAAAAAATGAAGAACCATTAAGTCATGTTTAATCGTTTGGCAAATTATTGTTGGCTGTAGCGGCTTTTAAACAACCTGTTGCTATATAACACGTATTACTCGCTCTCTCACAAAAAAAAATATCCCATTCTCCTGTTAAACAGTATTTGTCATTCATTTCCCTATAGTATTAACACACAAACACACACAAATATACATATGTATGTAAATAACAACAGCTGTCTTAAGAAATATAAACACTCGTATATGTACACTAAAACAAATTTCCCCCCATTGCTAGTAGAAATGAGATTTTTCATGTTTTACTTACCGTATACTTTATTTGTATGGTGGGATGTTGGTGGTTGGGAACAGAACCAGAATATTGCCTTGCACTTCTCTGTTCTATAGACAACAATATTTGTTGTTGTTGTTGTTGTTGAAGATGATGACTATGATTGCAAACGATAAGGTTGTTGAAATTGTCTTGTGTTTTTTGTTATTTGGTGGGGAAGGAAGGAAAAAGAAAATGTTGACGTTTTACAGTGTAACTGGTGGTTGTATTAAAAAATCCTTAGCAGATGATGATGCGGATATTTTTGCTTGATTTCTTTGGTTTTTCGGTTCTTTATTTTAAATTGCAGCAGCTATTGTTGTTCAAGTTGTAGTTGTGTATGTGTTGCTATTATTTATACTTATTGGTTGAAATATTTCAACAGGAATATTCCTAAGGGAGATTAAGTATTTAAAATACAAGTAAGATCATTAAAAATATAGAATTGAATGTAATTAAAAAAGCAATTAGTTTTTAAAACTTTACATATTCAAAGCAGTTTTTAATTTAATATTTAAGTGTGTATGGTCTAATAATAATTTTTTAATAAATTTTATTAAAATTTAACTAAAATTTGTATTTCTATATATTTATGAATTTATAAATACTCTTAATAAGAGATTCAATGATTCAATCCCCTTGTTACTCACAAATTATTGACCAACTGTCTATGAATGTCTATGACATTTCGATCCTGGTTAAAAGTTATTCATAGAACAACACTCTCCTGAAACACTGTAATTGTTTGTGTTCTTTGCTAAAATTACCGTTATATTCAACAATTTACTCCGCCTCCCTCAACATGTACTAATAACAGAACAAAAAGGTTTATTTTGATTATTTTAAAATTTGATCTCATGTACATATGTATGTACATACATATGTGTGTGTTTGTGAGTGCGAGAGCGAATTTCCTCTTTTAGAATGCGGCCTCCGGTGTTGTTTTTTCTGTGGGAAATGTTTAAAGAGTGTTTAACTGTTTTTGACTTTGACATGTTTTAAGTGCTGTTGGCTTGCTATCGAGTTTGTCTATTGACTGACCACACTGGTCAATTGTAATGAATAATTGAGTGAATAAAACAAAAAAAAAAAAATTGCTTTTGATTTATAAAGAGGGTTGCTGGATTTTGACAAAAGATTTCACAATATCATACAGCAAAAAAAACATTAAGTGATATGAGGGTTCTGAGTGTTTCTCAATGGGTTAAAGTAAGAGTATTGAATTAAGAGTATGCATATAATGTATAGGTGCATATATGTACATATGTACGTATGCATAGGCATTTATATATGTATGTACATATGTCTAGTACGTCTTGAGGATTTATATATAATAAATATAATAAATTTGTCTAAAAGGATCATTATTTAATTGCTAAATTCATTGTTTTTTACGAAAAATTTCTTTAAAAATCCATTCATTCTCCTGTAATCCCATTTATATTATAGTATGTACTTCCCTTAGACACTTGATATTTTTTTTTTCGTTTCTCTTAAGATTTTTGCGCCAGTGTTGTCGCTATAAAACTACAAATAAAAGTGCATACATACAGTGTTAAACGTTTCCTGTGCTTGAGGTAATTATGTACTACAAATGGCAGATTATTTTAAAGATTTCTGCAATTGGTTGAAGAAATTTCGCTTTCACAAGAATTTTTATTCAAAAACATAAAATAAAGTCATAAAAGGATCTTATTTTAATTGTGATATGTATTATCATTATATACATACAACAACTATAATGGATAACAAAATTATTAACACCCTAACAGCTATGCATAAAGGATTTATTTAAAAATAAAATTTGGAAATAAAATCGAAGGAAGATTAAACAATTTACAATTACATCAAGTCTTTTATGTATGCAACAATTGAAAATACTTCTTTCTTGCATACGTTTAGGAAGTTGGGTCTGGCTGAAGCTATCCAAGCTTCCTTTTGTACCGTGATATCTTACAACGGACAGTACAATCAGAGATATTAAGAATGGGGATCGCTTTACTCTTAAACGTCTTGACACATAAATTGAAAGATGGTCCCGTTCTCCTCCTCTTCTAACTTGCAATTTCGTAGAGGTAACTTAAGGAGGCGAGCATGCCTGCAGTGTCTCGTATTTACAGAGATTACATAATAAGTGTTCAGGCAAGTGTGAAACGTGAGATTTTTTGTTCTCCTGTGGATTAAGTATCAAAGATACTAATTTGGCTAAATTGATATTTAAATCCCGTTTCATAAAAGACAATATTATTCGATTGCTTTGTTGAATAATTCTATATATGTGATGTTTACTATTAAAAATTAATAAGATTTGCATTAAAACGGATCAAATATGACAACACCAGACCATGGCTAAAACTGGGACTGCCTGTTTATGAAGTTTGGACGTATTCATCAGGTTAAGGCTTGTTCCGACCTCTGCAGAACTCTTTTAATAATGTACGTTTATATTTTGTAGTTGCCTGCAAAACGTAATTGAGTCAGTTTTTCGATCAGATTACGATTAAAATGGCACAAATTTGATTTAATAAAGCTCTTTAGAAATATAGTGAAACGATGTTTCAGTTTTAGTTAGGTTAGGTTAGGTCGGAGTGGTAACTCTGATGTCACAAAGCTCACTTGAGCACGCATAGCGGCCCGTTGTGATGCCACGGGTGAACGCAGTCCCTGTACTGACCAAGTTCCACCACAAGCAGGGAAAAGGAAGAAGTTGGCCAGCGCAAGGGCTGCACAACGGAAGCACGACTATCCCGCACTGGAAAACCAGCCAGAAAGTTTGATGAACGAAGCTATATCCTTGATGTCAATGGATGATAGCTCCGTTAAGCTAACAAGGAATGGGGAGCCAAATAACCTATATCTACACCTAGCAAGAGACGGGAATAACAGTCTCCTCTTCCTCAGAGGACCTGCAACCACGGCAGAAGTCGTTAAAAGGGAGCCTCATTCTTTCCGCGTGTCTATCCATGACGCAATGACCCGTTAGCACGGCCACTGTAGTCGAGATGACGTCACGACCAAGACCAAGTAATTGGTTGGTACGCCTTTTATCCATCAAGGGCCAGGTGATTGACCCAGGATAGGTTGGCGTCCCGAAAGAATTTCCGAGCAATGGTCAACTTGACCGAGGCAAGTGGTATACCCAATTCAACAGAGGAGGATTCCGGAAGGAGCGCACCAGCTCTGGCGAGCTCGTCGGCCCTACAGTTTCCCGGAATTTCACTGTTTCAGTTTTAGTTAAATTACTATCAGAATTTTTCGACCACTCAATATACTGAGGGTTCTATGCTTCTTGTCGGAATTTAGAAGATCTTTTTTTCAGGAATTTTATTAAGTTATCGATATATATAATACACATAGATAATACATGTTTATTTACTCTCAGAGTTTTTGCCCGAAATCTGCTGAGAGGAAATCGCCGAAGAAATATTTTTTTTTCATATTTCGTTTTGATGCCTGACCTGAGATACGAACCTGGGCTTTACGTCTAATATGCCACCAACACACTACCTACTAGACTACGGCGACTTCATCGATGTTACGATCTATAATAAAACAATGGATGGATGCGATTATAATTCATTTTTTAGGCAAGTCGCCGTAGTCTAGTAGGTAGTGTGTTGGCTTATTAGACGTAGAGCCAGGGTTCGAGCCCCAGGCCAGACATCAAAACAAAATACAAAAAGTATTTATTCGACGATTTCCTCTTAGCAGATTTCTGGCAAAAACTCTGAGAGTAAATAAATTGCCATGAAAAAGTTTTTCAAAAAATCTGTCGTTCGGAGTCGACTTTAAACTGTAGGTCTCGCCACTTATGTATAAAATTAACACACACAACATAAGTGGTGTGAGAAACTAGGTCAATAATCCTGACTGAAGGGTTGTAATGACCAATTATGTATGTATGTATGATGATATTTATAGATTTTTATTCTTATCTACATATGTATGTAGCTTTATATAGCAAATATATAGTATAACTTCCGGAATAAGAATTGAGATTGATCGTACAATGGGTCAATTCGACCTCCGGGTACTGTACATACTTGTCTTAATTGACAAGTACACGTTCTCTAACCTAACATAATTGAGATTTAGAAGACAACACAAAAATTGTCTCTTTTTCTTAGAATTTCTTGTGAAGCGCATTTCTCTCTCTCTCTGCAAGTGCTTAAGATAAGAAATATGAAATTTTACAAAATTTTGAAAATATTCTAGACTTAAATTTACTTGAAAAACTTACACCCTTATATTGTTGTCTGTTGTTGTTATGTTTTATAAGCGTTTCATATTAGTTTTTCTGCTAAATTTTATATTTGCTAGGCTTGAATTTCGCGATGGATTTTTGGCTAAATTCTCACTTTTACAGCATTGTTTCGTTTATAACAACAAAAACTAAAATAAAAGTTCGCTAAAAACTAAACTATAAAAAGATAAACGAAAAATTTAAAAATTTTTTTTTATTTTCAAAATAAAACTTTTAACACACACTTGTTGAGTTTATTTTCGTTTGTGTTTGTTTGATTGTTTGATTGGTTTTCAAATTTCCTTTGAAAGAGACAAAAATAAAACTAAAAGAAATGCAACACAAAGCTTTTTATTTAAACAAAACAATTTTTTTTTTATATATTTTATCTGTTTTTCTTTTGTATATGTATTATGAATATAATTTTATGTTTTAAAATTAGTTTTTATTTTTTGATTTAAAAAAGAAAATATTAAGAAGACACTACCAACAGCAACGAGATCTCGTCTCGCACTGAATCTAGTCTGTGATTAATTTTAGCTGGCAAGGATGCTGTGTGGATAGTACGAACTGATACCAGTGATGCTTTACCATCACAAAACATAGCATTCATACACACACACACACACACACACACACGCATACATGGGATAGGAATTGTATGATTGTAGTTAGCAAACTCACGCATACGCTGTTTTGCCTTTGCGTTTTCGTCCTTATTTTTATAAGCTGCTGCATATTTGTTGTTGACATTGGAGCCACCAAAAGCAGAGAATTAAAAGGCAAAACAAAAACGAAAAAAAAAAAACCAAATTATTACAAAACAGCCTGTTGCAGCCCCCATCTTATGTGCGTGTACTGAGAGTGCTTTTTATTCTAAGAAAGGGAGGATGTTCGCTTGTTTGTGTTGTTGGCAGGCAGAGTCATTGTCAATGCAGAAATCTCTTGAGTAAAATTGTTTTCTAGAAAGACTGAAATCTCTTGCCGGTTTTCATGCCCAATTAATTTTCAATGTATTGAGATTTTTTCTTTTCATTCTTAAGATTTTAAATGTTTTTTTTTTTTTTTTTTTTTTATGGAAAAGAAGGGTTTTGAAATTTACAAATTTTAGAAAACCTACTGAAAACTGTAAACAGTGTTGAAAAAATAAACGCCTTCAGTTTAAAAAAAAAAACCAAACACTTGGGCATATGAATTAGGCTGTGAGCCACTGTATATAAATCAGAGATCAGCAACGAGTATTCAAAACGATGAGTAGATTCGAAACATACTTATAATTTCAGATACTTATACGCATTCATACTTATTTGAATATCATACTCATACTACTCATATTCAAAGTTAGAAATACTCATCGTACTCATACTTAACAATATGCACGATGTTGTTGATTTCGACTCTCCATGATTCAACATATACACGAAGCACAAAATAAGTATGATTCGAATACGAACACCACAATACTCGCTAGAAGGTTGTGTGTGTGTGCTTTGCTTGCTGTCTTTGTCTTTTCTTTTCTCTTCTTTTGTAAATGCAACAATAACTACTACTGTAAATATTGATGAATGATTCGAGTGACTCGAATCATTCGTAAGTATTATAAGTATTTTTCTAAATTTATGAATCTGAATGAGTAGGCGTATGAATCAAACAATGAATCGAATGTTGTGAGTTTGATGTCAACGTTGTACTCATACTCATTGCAACCTATACTTATAAATCAATGTTAAAGCGAGTACGAATGAATCAGAGTAGTTGAATTTCAATACTCTTGACTCACTCATACTCAAAATTTCATAAGTACCTATGAGTAGCGAAAACACGATTCATTGCTGATCTCTGATATAAATATATTAACGAATCAAAAATTACAATTTCATTCAAAGAAGAATAAATTAATGAAGTTTATATGTATGTACTCAGTTTCATACATACATAATTGGTCATTACAACCCTTCAGTCAGGATTATTGACCTAGTTTCTCACACCACTTATGTTGTGTGTGTTAATTTTTTATACATAAGTGGCGGGACCTACAGTTTAAAGTCGACTCCGAACACTACTACTACTACCGAACACACTACCTACTAGACTACGGCGACTCAGTTCTTCGCCTTTTCTAAAAAAACTTTCTCATTTCCGGTCACTTCTTGGTGATTGAATACCCTTCTTGCATTCCAGGACACTGCTTGCTCCCTAATTCTAGGTTGGTATTGCTCTTATTGTTTTTTATGAGATTTTATTTATGATATTTAAATCCCTGTACGTCGAGTCTAATAAGTTATCAACTTCTCTGCTTGCGCATATCTCCGCTAGGAAAAGCCTTAGCACAGGTCATAATTTGGTTTGTGGTTCTTTTATACAGAGGCCTAGTGATGCAGTTGGTCGCAATTGATACATCCATCCAGTGCCTTAATTTGATGAATTTTGTGACAGAATTTGTGGCTCTGGTTGATCTTTTCCCCATAGCCGTCTCATATCGACTCCATATTTCAATTTGGATTTGAATTGAAAGTAATTTAGTTACTAACTAAATTATACCGTTTCTCTTCACTTCTGCTCTTTATTTTATGTAAGTGCTTATCGTTTCTACATCCGTAACATAGATGGGCACTTTGCAGTACCAGTAAAATTTCAGTAAAAATTGATTTTTACTGATTACTGAAAAAAAATTACAGTTACAAAAATGAAATCTAAATTTCATTACCAGTAAACATTTACTGAATACTGAAAAGCTTAATGCATTAGAATTAAAATGCAGTATGCCCATGTATGATCCGTAATTTAATGCTTATATTTTCAATGCAATTAAAGAACGCCTTTGGGAACCACAATTTTTCATGACATTTTTTGAAAGCGATAATTTCTGTTAGTGGGCTATACTTCCCTTATTGCTTTTAAAAACTACTCATTTGTTTAACTTCTTTAGCACGTTTTTGCGGCACAAAAAAGCACAAAATCTCACGCATTGTTAAAGATTTTATTTGATTTCTTTTGTTTTTTTGTATGTTTTATGTTGTTTTTGTATCTTCTAAAGGCTCTGATAAAATTGAGTGAGTATGTCTTTAACGAAATGAACTCAAAACACTTGTTGATGATGTGTTTCATGCTCCTCTTACTTATGTATATAGAGTGGACTGGACTAACTGTTGCTATTAAAAGGGCTATGGATTCCTTAAGAAAACACCAACAACACATATACAGTGCAAAAAAAAAAAAAGAAAAAAATCATTAAAAACGTCAAAGAAGATTTTGAAAAGAAAACAAAACAAGTTTTGATTCCCAAAATGTAAATTTTTGTTAAAAAAATAAAAAACAAATCGAAGGTTTTAAGTTTTTAATTAATCAAATAAATTAATATGGAAATAATAAAAATAATAATGGATTGATTACAAATCATAGCGTAAAGATGTAGGTTAAGCTGGCGAATTTGCATTTTAATTCAATTTAACAAATGCAAATGCAAGTCAATGAATGAAATTTATAATCTCTAGGTAGGGTGCCCTGGTAGTCCAGTGGATAGGGTGATAGACTGTTAGCGTCAGGGTTGTGGTGGGTTCTATTCCCAACAGAGACTCTGGGTCTATGGTACACAATTCGTAATAGTTATAATATAATTTGTATATTCCTTAAGTTATAACACACACACACACATACACACTATATCTCTGTTTTTTATTTTTTTTATAAGTTTCACAGTTAATAACTAAAGTTTTCTCACCTTCTTCCTTGGGGTTGGGGTAATGATATCTTTTTCACCTATGTATGTATGTTTTCTTTTATTTTATTGTTGTTTTTTTAGTTTTTACTCTTACAAAGAGACATTGCTGTGTTTATCGAAAGTATTTTAATTTTTTGTTTTTTTAAGTGATTTTTATTTAGTTAATAAAAATTTTTTTGAAATTCGTTTTTTAATACCAAATATTAAGCAAACTGTTACAGATTTCGAAATAAAAAAAAATATTCTTTTGATTCTTTCTTGATTCTGTTTTTTTATGTTTTAAAATTATGCTTTTGAAACCAGTTTTTTACTTTTTTTTCCGTAAATTTTATTTAATTCTTAAGAGAAGTGAAGATGTACGACGTTTTTTATGCTTGTTAACCAATGCGTTGTGTTTTTATGGACCAACATTTAACGATTAACGAACAAAACAAAATCTGACCAAAAATATTCTCACACATGAAACAAAAGGTATTGTTTTTTTAAATTAATAAAAAAAAAAATATAAAACAGAAAACTAAAAACGTAAAAATATATTGTATAGTTTTTTTGACTGTGTAAACTGTGACGCTTACTCTGACTTTACACTGATACTGATACGCTGTATGTGTTTGGGGCTTGTATGAAGCAACCGATCTGCCTCTAAAGGGTTACAGCCTATAACGCCATCTCAATTCAAATTTCAATCTTCACATGAAACGTGTGATGCTTTTCTTTTAATTATTCATAGTTTTGGGAATTATTTTCAACGTAATTATTTTTATTTTGTGTTAAATTTTCAAATTGTTTCAATTCGAAATTGTTTTTATTTTTGTAGGCTTTTTTAAAGATTTATTTTTTTTTTGTTTTTAATTTTTGTAACTGGTTTTTGTTTCATCTGTCTTTAGTAATATTTAACAGAAAAAAAGAACATAAAATTCTACGAATTAAAGTATGTATGTACATACATACATATTTACATATTTTTTGCTTTATTTAATTTCTGATTTTAATTTTTTTTTTGATTTTTAAGAATCAAAATGTTTTTTATATTGTGTATTAAACTGATTGGAACGAATATTAATGATTTGCATAAATTGTTAAATGAGCTTAACTACGAAATATTGACATCCATCAGGCGTTTACCAACAATAAATATTAATTATTATAAGCAGAGATTCCCAAATTGCCATGAAAAGCTTCTCAATAAATTTGTCGTTCGGAGTCGACTTTAAACTGTAGGTCCCGCCACTCATGTATAAAATTAACACACACAACATGAGTAGTGTGAGAAGCTAGGACTGAAGGATGCGGGCTTCTTGGGGACGATTTCTGTAGACTGTCTAATGGTGAAGGTATTCGCATCTTGAGATGTCCACAAACACTACTCCCTCTCTTCCACTTTCCTATAACCCATTTTTCTAAAACCTGCACAATGCACTGCATGAGTAGGGGCCATCCCCTGAGTGTTAGGTGAGCGAACACACTCAGGCCTCCTACAGGGCCCATTGTGATACCACAGTTTCATCTTTCCCCTATTCTAGGAACCACTCGGAGCTTCCGATGAAGCGACTTAGACTGCCAATATCCACTGAGTGTTGGTTTCACCAAAAAAAAAAAAAAAAAAAAAAAAAAAAAAACTTGCAAACTGGTTATTAAAAAATTAAATTATTTTCAAAATTGAATATGGATTTACTAATCCTCAGAACTATTTTTATATATATTTATTTACAAGACAACTCACATTAAAAATTATTTATGATGGTCGGTCGGTAATAGCGAGAGAAAATACCAAACTTAATGGTGCGTAAATTCGAAGCTACTGCCTTAAATTTAAATGATTGTAAAATAACACACTCCATATCTTACTTTGCTGTGTCATATATGTCCCGGATTCTTAACAGTGCCGTAATAGCCTGCAAAGGAATTACTTGCACTGCTAGAACTAATTTTTTTTTCTTTCTAAAAAAAACTTATGAAAACCTCACACATGGGCATTTAAAGGGCTCTATTGTGTGTCCTTCAAATACAGTAAAAAGGTATTCAACGTATAAAAAAAAAACAATGAATAAGAATAAAAGAAGGCCAAATAAATAAGGGAAACACTTAGACCGGATTAGAACAAAAAAAAAAGAAAAATCAAACTTTTCATTGTATTTACCCACTTTTGTGCCATTTTTACAATTTTCTTTGTATTCGATTACGATTTTTATTTCATGTTATTTCTTTCCATTTTCACATTTTATTTGATTTGTTTCTTCGTCCCTTCTCTTCCTTGTGATTCTGTTTTTTCGGCCTTTTAACCAAAAGATGTGTCAAATTTGTGGGTTAAGAGGTTAAAATGCAAAGCTTTTAACCATGAAAAATTTACTTAAACATTGATTTCCCTTACCATACCCTTACCCCCCCCCCCCCCCTCGGCCTTACTATTTTATTTAGCTTTTTAACTTTAAAGCATTCATAAAGTGTTTGAAAGTGTACAGGGTAAAGGGAGAGGGTAAAGTGATGACATTTCTTAAAGTATTTCTCTTAACATGTTCATATTTTTTTCCCCATTTCCTTATGACATGTTATCATCCTTCTAAGCAGTTTTCCTTGAGAACGTTGTTCTTGTTTTTTTTTTTTTTGCATACTTTCACGTTTCTTTTGTTTTATTTCAACAATTTTTGTATTGAATCTGCTGCTGCTGTGGGTTCTTTTTCATAGTCCTGCTGGGGTTGTTCTAATAAAGTGAACAATTCAGTTCAATTCATTCCCCAACAATTGTTCTCCATTCAAGAAAAAGAATTCATTAAGAAATTCCTCAGTTTTTATTCGTTTCTTATTCTAAAAATAAAGTGTAAAGAATTTATAGGATGTCACAGCTTAAATGAGTTTGAATGCTAGTGGCTAACCTATGGGAAATTGAAAAATTATAAAGAAAATTAAAACTAAGGAGACTTTTAATTTAAAAGCAGTACTGGCTGACTGTCTATGAATCAAAACCAAATCTATTCAATTCTTCTAGTGGAACAGCATTTTTTTCAAAATCTTGAATTCCTTCTTTAAAAAAAAAAATTAGGCAAATGTGTTGGCAACAGGTTTCTTTTTAATCAAAATTTTAATGTAAATCATTGACTGTTTCTCTGTGTTCTTGGGAGAGCTAGTACTAGTCATGCAGCATAATATTTCAATTTCACATAACCAACAATTCTATGGGAGCCTTTTGTCATTTTTTCATTTTATTTGAAATTTACTGGCTATCCAGTGCTTATTTATTTTCAGTTTTTTCGTTTTACTCCTCGAGAATAAAATTACTTTCCTGCCTTTAGCAAAGTTTTAGAGTTAAAATAAACCTCTGAATTAAATTCTACTAAATAACGTTACTCATAATTTTTTATAGACTGATATTTTATTGTTAGTATGGCCAAATGAATTCAATTTTCCGGTCTATTAAAACGACTTTAAACGGCATTAAATCAATTGTCACGTAGAATTAAAATGAAAAAAACAAAAGACATTAAAAAAGACGAAATCATCATTAAATATGGATGTTTGTACGTACTTCATAAGAAGTAGTAGGAATACGAATAAAAATGTCAGCCACTAATTCGCACAATATAAGATCCAACACACACAGACATACGCTTGCAATTCTCTCCACTCTCTCTCTGAATCATTTTACACACTAAAAATATCAGAAAAAGGAAAGTACTAAACAATAAGTATTATTAAAGAGAGCGAGAGAGAGAGAATTAAGGACGGTTTTTATTAAATTTTTGAAATTCCATTAGCACACAGAAAAAAAAGAACAATAAAAACAAAAATGGAAATATAATTGATAATGACACTGTGCGTGCGTATGTTAGAAATCAAAAACAACAACACTATGTTCAAAGTCAATTGGAAAGTAAAAAAAAAAAACATAAAATAAAAAAGCTAAAATAGGCACACATTCATACATAATTGAGAAATAAACCCTTAAACAACAACAACAAAGCCCATATGTACTCTTGCCTTGCTCCCACTTACATTATACGTTACACTTTACCAAAGATTACTTACTCTTTACTGTTGTGGCATGTGAAATAGAAACAACAACACTTTACAAAAGCAGCAAAAATATCATGCTTTGGCAGCACTTAATAGAGCATACCATCAGCAACAGCAATTTGTCATGTTTATATCGTAGATGTAAAATGATATGAACTTATTTTTTTTTTTTGTGTTTTTATTTTGCTCCTGATGGGAGTATAAAACAACACACTCTCATACATTACATGCACGCATACAGATATCTACATGGGGGGTATTTAGAAAGCATTATGCACACTTATACATACTTCCTTAGAATATTCAAGAGTAGAAAATTTGGGTTTTAGCAGGAATTTATAGAGAAATGATATTTGTGTGTGTGTGTTGTGTAAATGAAATTTCAAATTTTTATTTAAAATACCAAAGAAATATGAAAAAACTGATAGATGTTGAGAGATTATAGTACTGAAGGAGATTGTGGTAATTTTTAAAAGGAAATTCATAGAATTTACGCGATGAAAGTACCATGGCTACCTCTTTTTTATTTCTTAAGTGTTTATTACAGGTTTTTATAGTATTTATGGGTGTAAAGCATATGAAATTTCATATAGTTTTAGTTACAAAGATTCAATCCTTCTAAGTTATCCAAATTTAAGGCCTATTTACTATGATATATTGTAAAGGGTGATTTTTTTAACTATTATCTTTTTGGCAACACTGGTTTAAACAGCTCATGCACGTTTCGTGTTTTGTTTCACTGTCAAACATCTTCAATTTGGTCTATAATTTAACCATGAATCGTCTTACAAACGAACAACGGTTGCAAATCATTGAATTTGGCATCATTGGACCGTACTTCTTCAAAGATGCTGCGAATCGTAACGTAATTGTGAATGGTGAGCGCTACCGTGAGATGATATCCAACTTTTTTTTGTCCAAAATTCAAGAGCTTGACTTGCATGACATGTGGTTTCAACAAGACGGTGCCATATGCCACACAGCACACGTAACAATGGACTTATTGAGAGGCGAGTTCGGTGAACATTTTATTTCACGTTCGGGACCGCTTAATTGGCCGCCTAGATCGTGCGATTTAACGCCTTTAGACTATTTTTTGTGGGGCTATGTTAAAGCTCATGTCTATACAGACAAGCCCGCCTCAATTGACGCATTGGAAGACAACATTGAAGCATTTATTCGTGAGATACCGGCCGAAATGTTGAAAAGAGTATGCCAAAATTGGACTAAGCGGATGGACCATTTGAGGCGCAGTCGCGGTCAACATTTGCATGAAATAATCTTCAAACATTAAATTATATGGACCGTACAATCGATTCAAATAAAGATTTCATGCATTTTTCTGAATTTTATGTGTTTTTTTTTTTTTGAAAAATTTTCCTATAGCTCTTAAAAAATCACTCCTTATATTGTTAATATACAAATGATATTTAAAAAAATTGAATTCAATTCAAATTTGCTCCCATTGTGTTTTAGGATACTAATTAATGAGTTCATAGATATTCTCTTTAACCTACATTTTCAATATCAAGTCAAAGGGCAATTATTAGTGCTACATCCATACATACATATGTACATAATTGGTCATTACAATCCTTCAGTCAGGATTTCGACCTAGCTACATAGTGTTGATAATTTTATTATAAATTGCAACCAAAGTACTAATTATTGTACAATCGTTATCATCTCCATGCAAAATGATGACTTTTCAAGAATTTTTTTTGGTTATTTTCCAATACACACCCATTTTTTTTAATTCTTTATTTTTTTTTTTTTAATTTCAAGTGTCTTGTCACTCGCAGTTGAAAATATATAAAAAATAAAAAACAAATTTTTAATTTTTAAAAAAGTATTTAAAGATCTTTCTCACAAAATTTATCAATGTGACCACTAGATTTTTCCTTTTTTAAATAATAAAAATAGAAAATAGTTGAACTCTTTTGAAGTTTTTGTTTTTTATTCTTCTCGTATAAACTTTTGATATGTTAACATATTTGACTGAAGATAATAGACAGAGGCCAGCACCGTGGAAGTCAAGCATAAAAATTTAATTTCCTCTTTCGTAAAGAACATTTTGCGGCAAGGGGACTAAAAGATTTGCTGCATAAACTATTCAATCATTTTTAGTTGTTTTCTAAATCAAACATGGGGATGATTCTGTTTAATAAAATTCATTACAATAACTGCAAAGAGAGCTTCAGCTAAATTAAATTAAATTGGTGGGAACTAATATTTTTAAAAATCAAAAAATTAAATTTAAATTAATAGCGCTTTATGTCTTTATTCAAACCTTCAAATAAATGTCAGATAGAAGGTGAATAGTTAACGGTAACTGAAACTAGAAAGGAAATCGAATCTGCATTACTCAGTTGGGGGCTGTATTTTGAAACCAAAGAAAATCAATGGCGTCAATAATTAATTTCATTGTAGGACACCATCCAGTTGTCTTTGTTGAAAAAATTATCTACTAAAGCGAAGATCATTTTCATAATTTGAATGGCTACAGAAGCGAAAACAGTTAAGGTCTCTAGATTTAAAACCAAAGCACTATTAACTTTGAGTTGTGTTTAAAGACAGAGTTGATAAACACTCAGGTTTTTCCATCTGAGAAATGGTGCCCAGGTTTCAGCTCTTTTTTGCAAACGATTGCCATCAGCCCAAAAGGAAAAGAAGGGGAAGACCTGTCAACAGCTAGAGCGGACAGTTAGAAACAGAAGATGATCGCACGATCACCATTGAAGAAGAATTTTCATGCGGTCTTTGCAGTGTTCCACTCTGGGACCTTAGGAAGCAATGTAATTAATCGCACATACATACATACATATGTACATGTGTATGTATGTATGTACATAAACAGAAGAGGCAACACAGAAAAGATTTGAGTAGGTAAAATTTTTTTCTAGATTGATTTTTCAACTAAAGGCCTATTTTCTGAATTTCTTACAATCGAATGCATTGGTGAATAATGCGAATTATGGAAAAAGCATAATGCCTTCCTTTGGTTTTGAATTGTTCCTCAGCTTTCAATTTTATAAACCAGAACTGGTTATTTAGAACATAATAATAAATCGGACCTAATGAATCTGATTCCAAACAAAATTATTAAATTTCTCTGTAATTCAACGATATTTGTAATAAAATCAACAAAATTTACCGCAAAAGATATCATCGAATGAAATTTTTGTGTTTTTATTGAAAAAAATCATTTCAAATTGGTTTTTATAACACATACAAAAATTTAGAGTCTGCGCGTTATATACCCTAAAGCATCTGGGGCGTGCCTTGGAAAATGAATTTATCCGGCCAATCATTTTATGGGGATACAATAAACAGGAGAAATTTTCAAACACATAACCTAACAGGATAATGGAAAAAGGATGCTGTTGTTAAAGATGATATGTTCGCGTATATAAATTTTGCTAATAAAAGGGACATAAAAACAGAAACACTTGTTGCTGGGAAGTGGGGCAAAAAAAAAAACACAGTAAAAATAAGTACAAAAGAATGGGAAAGAAAAGAAAACGATTTTTATTCATTCGCTTACGCGGCATTAACATGACTATTAAATTTTATGGATCCTATTGTTTCTATGCAATTTCTTCGTTTTTTTTAATTTTTTTTTTCTTTTTTTCTTTTTTTTAGTTTTTTTTCTTTAAGAATGTTAATGTGTTGAATAGATTTGATTTGATGAGGTGTTAAATTTGTTTTTTTTTTTCATTCGTATTTTTTTAAATCTTAAGCAATCTTATAAGATTGATAGAAAAAAAAAGATGAAAATTTGTTCGTCCTGTTTTCCTATCCCTATCCTATCCTTACATGTCATTAGTCTACTTATTTACTATTTAAAGTACAGGAAACGGATATGCCTTGCGTTTACATATATGCATGTTTCTATATACAATACATACATACATATGTACATATGTATATACATACATAATGTAACGGTAAATACGCTGTGGTATCTTTAGGTTTAACTGTTTAAGTAGATCAAAGATTTAATTTTTTTTTTTGTGATTTTTCTTTATTTCTTTGGTTACCATGTTTTCCTAGAATGATTTATTGTTGGACTTAACTATTTCAGTGTGTAATGGTAACCACAAATGCTATCAACTGTGGCAATATTTAATAACCTTTAAGCTTAAAATTGTACATTTTCAAGGAACAGACATTTAAAGCTATTAATTCGTTGAGTGAGTATTTTTTCTTTCGAAACTAAAAGTCGTTTAATTTTGGCATATTAAACTTCACTTCACTTCAGTTGCTTATGGCTTTAAACACTGAGCCTTTACAGATTGAATTTCTTTAAGCCTTTAGCGACGAGTGCCTTGTATATACGGCAATCATTTGGCCTGTTTGGTCAGTGTGGTCTGTCACGCCGTATGTTATTTTTTAAGCTTAAAATTGTTTCTGGTTTGTGTCAGTAAAGTGGAGGTTAAAGATATTAGTGTTTCAATACTCCAATGGACGTGGATTACCACTGTAGTTACGGTATTTAATGCATCCTAAGAAAAATCTAACAGCGTTCAGCAGCGTGATCTTGTTGGTCAATTAACGTCGCCAAAACATGGAATTATTCTTTATGAAACTTTTAAAGTAATGCAAACGAAATCGTTTGTTTTGTATACCTTCTTCTATAACATGCTGTTGAAACCACTTCATAATCCATAATGGCCATAACGTACTGAATTGATGCCAACAGTTCTTCAAGGTTTAAAGTCGCCGTAGTCTAGTAGGTAGTGTGTTGGCTTATTAGACGTAAAGCCTGGGTTCGAGCCCCAGGCCAGACATCAAAACAAAATACAAAAAGTATTTCTTCGGCGATTTCCTCTCAGCAGATTTCTGGCAAAAACTCTGAGAGTAAATAAAATTGCCATGAAAAGTTTCTCAAAAAATTTGTCGTTAAACTGTAGGTCCCGCCACTTATGTATAAAATTAACACGCACAACATAAGTGGTGTAAGAAACTAGGTCAATAATCCTGACTGAAGGGTTGTAATGACCAATTATGTACATATGTATGTATGTAGTTCTTCAAGGGCCATTTTGCAAAAAAATTCGACCTAATGACTATGCCAGACAGGCCCTTTTTTGATGCAGTAACATCTCTGGGTTCACCAAACCAACTATGCGACTACTTTGCATGTGGACGTATGCAGCGAGTAAGAAATGAGCTTTATCGGTGAAGAAAATTACATTCGGAAAATCAGTATTGAAAACGTGTTGCTGTAGCACAAAAATTGCATTTTCAGTTGTAACGACAAAGTGGAGAAAGTCTTTCTTTCAAATCTCTGCTACGTTTAAGCGTATCCAATTAAGGACATATAGAAAGTGTTTAACAGTGTTAAATGTCACTTGGACTTCCATTTAGAGAAAGACTATTTGACAGCGTATTAGCGTAGAGTGTTATTCACTTATAATTCACTTTAGAAAATACATATTAAAACCATTTCTGCTTATTAAATAGATAAAACGATAAATTATGGCATACTTTTTGGCTCTAGATTTCAAGTGCAAAGCTTAAAACAAACCAAGCTTTTAACACACGAAACTTATTTTTGAAATTTCTCATAATTTTATTCGTTTTTCATTAACTTGCGCAACAATTTGAAGCGATTGTGCAGCTCTTGAAATTAAAATACTGATGAACTGTCAGTTGGAATACTCGTACGTTTGCCGGTCGCCTTTCTTTGAAATAATAAATTGATTTTTGCTTCTTTTTAAACAAGAGTATTTCTTTCTTTTATTAATTGTTGTTGTTATTATTAAAAAATTGTAAAACTTAGTAGAAAAAACAGGACCTAAGTAAATAGTATATATGAATACATATCGTATTTTTATTGTTTTTATTATTATTATTATTTAACGATTGATATTAATATTTATAAAATGATTATTTTTGTTGTTGTTGTTGTTTTGAATCTTATTTAGTATTAATAATATTGTAGTAGAGTGTGTGTATGTGTGGGTGAGTGTTTGTGTGTGAATGAATATTAAACTAAAATACCTATTATTTAATCAAATACACAAAAGACAACTAAAATAAGCCAACCATTTAAAGAATATAACCGAAAAATGTAGTTAAAGATTAATAAATAAACAAAAAAACAAGCTTTGGATTAATAACAATTTTACTAAATTCAATAAATTTTTCTTTTTTTTTACAATTTTCTTAATATGTGTGTGTGTGTCTTTTAAAGAAAGTATTGAAGTTTCTAACAACCAAAAATAATAAAGAATATATTTTTAAATTAAATTGTAAATAAATTAAGCTAAACAAATAAAAAAAAATGTTTTAAACATTTTTGTTTTAAACAATAAAAACAATACATTGCTTATAAATTGTATTATAATCAGAGAATAATTTGAGCTGTTAAGATTTTTGCTAGAAATTCTTGATATATTTTTACATGCCTTCAGTTAAAAAAAAAAAAAGTATACATTTAAACTAATTGGCAACAGTTAAACAGTTATATTATTGTTTAATTTTTATAACTAAATAATATATTTAATACAAATTGCTTTCTTTCTTTCCTTCTTTATCTTTTTTTTTTAAATACCAAATATTGTAATAAAATTTGATTTTTTTACAAGCATTTCTTAAGTTTTATTATTTTTTTTTTTTTTTTTAATTTAATATTTACGTTTGCTTTTATTTTGATCATATTCATTTTGTATTGTAATATTTAGTTTTCAAACCAATTGACACCAAACTAAAGCTTACAATGAATTCAATTTAAACTTTGCCTTATTAGTAATACAATAATAATTATTTATAATAATATTGTTGTAAATTTTCCGTTTTGTTTTATTTTCCTTTTTTTTTAAATGATATTTGATTTGTTTACTACTGATTTGTGTATTATTATGCATCATGTAATTATGATTACAAACGATTCTAACGAGTGTTTAACAATTTTAACTATCTAACAAAGAATCTGAGCCTCTCTCTAGCTCATCTAGCGTATCCTCGGAGCCCGAAGCCGTAAGGTCTGACAGCTCATCTAAGCACTTTTGCTTCTTGCGCACATTCCAGTGCAAGCATTCGGCCAACGAATCGAACCAATCAGATATTTGATCTTGAGCACATATACTGGGCACCGGATATATAGAGGTTGTTACCCTTAAGCTATCACCATGGAAAAGTTCTTGACGATTGCGGCCATCGAATGAGACCCAGGAAGTATTACGACTGTCAGGCGATACAGAAATCTGTGAAAAATAATAAAAATATCGTATTATTTTTTGTTTTTTTTTTAATGATTAAGTAAAAATCAGTTGAACTGCTCACCTTTAGTTCAACTCCTGCAGGTACAACAATCGGACGAAAACTTAATGAGTGAGGACAAATGGGTGTTACCATAATGGCGGGTACTGAAGGATGTATCATAGAGGCACCAGCGGCTACAGCATACGCTGTACTACCAGTAGGCGTTGATACAATAAGGCCATCACCTTGCACTGAGGTAATATATTTGCCATCCAAAAACAAGTCAATGTTACTCAAATACGGCGAAGGACCACGATCGATAACCACCTCATTCAAAACCTTTAGAAAAACAATTTTATTTTTTTCAATTAAATTAAATCTTAATGCAACTAAATAAAGTAATGCATGTAAATGGTACTTACCAATATGTTAGTTGAAGGAGTTCTAGAACAGCCTTTGCCCACCGTAGGTATGCCCGTACAAGAGTCCATGGAGACACCACTATCCGCAGACATGCTGCAATTTATTTGCTGTCCCGATGTCAGCTCTGACGAATCTTTACGACGATCTGTCTTTCTGTAAATCACACAACGTAAACGACTACGCAGTGTTAGAGCAGCATGACCCTCTAACACGTTTGTTACTTGCTCTTGGAAATTATCGAATTGGAATGGTGTCAGAAAGCCCAATGAACCCAAATGAAAAGCCATTACCGGTGGCACAGATTGTTGAAATAAAAGTGAAGCATACAGCAAAGTACCATCGCCGCCCAGACACACAATGAAATCTATGCGATCGGTTAAATCATCACGACCATCTCTGTGTTTTTAGAAAAAAAAGAAGGAGAAGATAAATAAAGTTTTTTTTTTTGTACATATATAAAATAAAAATGCATGGATAGGAACTTACTTAAAGGTAACCAGTTTCTCTTTAACCGCTTGGAATTTTTTATCCTCTTGTAAGAGGGGATCATCTAAAACAGCTGATTCTACCCAAACCACCATGTGTTTCTCTTGCACTAGCCATTCTACCAATTGTACAAATGGTGCCAGCACCATAGAATCACGTACTTTTTTTATAACCAACACCGTTAAAGGTGGCTTGTACCAGGTAAGACGCTGACTGGCAGGGTCCTGAATTTGCATAACCATGGCCGGATTTTTCATTATACGTCCACATGGTCCAAATTGTTGAAATGGTGAGGGGGCATTTAAACTTCGAGTGCGCCTGCAAATAGCAAAAAAAAAATAAAAGAGAGAAAGAGAGAGAGAAAATTTAATGCATTTCCTTTACATAAATTAATTACTTTTAACATTTAAACTGAATTTAACTTTAAACGCTAAGAATTTGAATAATTGAGCGATCATTTATTTATTCAAGTTTAAATTAATCAACACAGCATTGGGCTTAAATAAAAAATTTTAATCTTTAATTGGTTTGGTTTGAAAAAAAAAGTCGCCTTTGAAACGTTTTTACTTTAGAGTGAATGGGGGGTAGGGAATAAAGATCTGAATATATTAACCATCCAATTGGTAATTAATCATCAGTTTACGAATTTTAAGAAGGAAAAAAAAGTACGCAATTTCGGAAATTAATAACACACAGATGTTTTGCTGTCAAAACAAATCGTATTTAAAGAAATAAAAAAAAAAATTATTTTTATTTTAATATTTTTAAAAATGATACAAAATTATGCAATGAAATTATTCTTATAATATCTACTAATAAAATAAATAATAAATAATTAAATATATTATAAATTAATAAAATATATCTCGTTTTTATTTTTTGCAGATAAGTGGTGTATGGAATGCGATTCTTTTGGAATTTTCAAAAATGTTCACAGGTAAGTAACAATTTTAAACCTAAATTTTGATTTTTTGTTTTGTTTCAATTAAAATTAATGTATTTTAAATATGCGTGTTTCGTTACCCATTCATTACCTAAGTGGTGGTCTACAATATAAATTGTTTTTATAAATTATTCAATGACGTTCTGCCCTTTGTACTAAAAAAAACTGATTGACGGTTTCTGTTCAAGCATTGAACTTTGTTTAATGAAATTAAAATTAAAAAAATAATAATAATTGTGCATTGAATTATATAAAACATATATGTATGTACATGTAGTTAACGAAGCTTGTGGTGTTTAAATTTTCATGAAAATAAATTTTAATTTTAACGGAAATTTCCACAAAAACACACCATTGAGTAGTCAGTTGCATGTTAATCTTCCTTGTGTATCCAGCTTCGTTGTGTATCCAGATTTCTTCAAATTGTTGATAATTGTTTGAAGAAGAAAGTGTGGTTCTACCCTACCAACGACCAGAGCTAGCATTTCTTTAGTATAAAATCAAAACATAGCGGTAACGTTCCGAATTTGTGTTCATTTTTAAACTTAAATAACTTTTCTGAGAATAATGTCTGAAGCTTAAAATGAAGTCTTTCAAATAATCTCCCGACCAGAGCATTATATAGAGATGTTAGGCGAATTCTTAATACCTGAATAGCAAAACATTACAGACTAATACCCAAGCATATATTTGCAGCAGGTGTGAACAATGTCACACACGACCAATATGCCTTTGTCATATGTTCTTGGCTTCCACCCAGTCCTAGCCTGACTATCCTGACTATCGACCTATCCAAAATCTATAGTTTACGCCAATTAAATGCTTTTTCCGCTTTTAAATGAAAATATTCATATTGAAGATTTGTTTCGAAACGTCAAACTATATTTGATTGCATCTTTCAAACAGTACGTACCATTGCCCAGTTTGAAAAGCATGGCTTTATTGTTACAGTTGTTGGCAAGGCAAAGTATTAAGAATTTTTTTTTACGAAATATTTATTGAAAAATTTAAAATTTTCCAACAAAGTATTATTACATTATTAACGTTTAAATACATTTGATGTGATATTTAAAATCTGATTGTCTAATACGCAAGTGATTTATTGAAAATTTTGAAAAGAAGAAAAAGAGCAAATTTTAATTTTTCTTAATAAATTTCGAAATATTTATTAAAAATTAATATTAGAAGCCAATAATGTAGCAAAATGTATGTACATCTCAGAAAATATTGTATTGAATTGAAAATATTATAGAAATGCTGAATTTGTTTCAAACAATTTAATTTTGTATTAAAAATGTTAATTTTTTTTTATTTTTTTTTTTACAAAATATTTGAAGAAATATTTTTCGTTTTGTTTTTTCTCTTTTTTTTTTTTTCTTTTAACTGAAACGTATTTAAACAATAAAATGATCTTTAATCTATTGGCATTAAAGTTATTGTTGTTGTTGCTGTACTATACCAGTACTACTCACTTAACTAAAAAGGCAATAACTACAAAACTTTAAGAGATACACAGCTTTTATAGAGAGACAGAGAGAGAGAGAGAGAGATGGAGAGAATCTAATATTTTATAAAAAAAAAAAATTAAAATTTGGAAATTATTGTTAATCGCACCTTAAAATACGTAGTGAAGGTGGTATTTTTTCTGTCAGCGATATATTCTCTAAATTGGCGACAGTAGCATTAAGATCCGAATGATAATCATTTTCCATTATACCACTGCCACCAACAAGTGTTTGAATATTGAACTCCTCAAAGCTGGAGGAGGTGGTTTCACGGCCGAAAGCCTCTTGCAACAGCTGTTGATGACGTCGATGTAAGGGTAACATTTAAAAATATTTTTTTGTTTTTTAATTTTCAAATTTCTCACTGATTTAATAGGTTCTTAAGCACTGCTTTTTTTTTCTGAAACTTTTATTAAATGAAAATTATTTGTGTATTTAAAAAATATACTAAAAAGTTTATGAAAAAAAAAATTATTAAAAAAAATTAAACAAGTTGCCGAACTTGTTAGGCGCGCTTGTTGTTATTGAGACGAGAGTTTTAACTAAAAACAACGTTAAAATGGTATACATATACCATATAAATAAAGGAAAAAAAAAAAAACCAACAACAACAATAAGAAAAAACAAATATTATTATAATAATAAAATAATGTTTGAATTTAGGCACGACTTGTATTGATCGAGTACGACAAAATTAAAAAAAAAAAAAGACAGAAAATAATCAAAACAAAAAATCACAACCACTCAAACTGAGTTGTGTTATAAACGAAGGTTACATTAATACTGGCAAAGAGACGATAACGTTTATTGCCAATAAACCTTTTTTTCTTGTCTTTTGGTTAGAAATTGAATTAAAAATTCAGTTGATAAGTTTTTTTTTTATTATTTAACACAAATACAACATTTAAATACGATCCAATATTTAAAGAGCAGAGATGAGAGATTCTATACAAAAACATACATACATATATCTCTAACTACATGCTGTTACTGTAGCAATTTAGTTGGCAACACTTTTTCATTGTTTACAACATTGTTGTCTTTGTTTTTTTCTTGCTGCCCCCTTAATGCATATTCTTACATCTCCTCTTTATCTTTTAGAGAGATTAATTACGCCTCAAACAACTGATTTGAGATTACGTAGAGAGAGAATACCGTAATGTTAAGGTCTTTAATGTACAGGGCTGGAGTTTTATTGCATTTTATAATACAATTGCTTATGAGCAAACTCATATTTTGTAAATACCTATCCACTTGGTGCAAGAGACATAGGTTTTATAGGAATGCAGGTATTTCCCGACTTACGACCGAGATAGGTTCCTCTGTCATCGGTCGTAAGTCGATTAAGTTGTAAGTCGAATTTCATATAAAAAAAAATTTAGAAAAAAAATTACATCTGTATTACTAACTTTGAGGGTCAGGAGAGTGAAACTATCCAAAATTCATATAATTCTAACTTTATTTACTAGTTCCAGCCATTTTTGGGAGGATATAAAATTATTCACTTAAAAAAATACCCACTTAGCTAATGTAATGTATTATTTGTACTGAAATATGTAAGTAAATCGAATTTTTTACTTTTTTTTTAATTTTTCTCATATATTTTAGGGATTCCTCGCAACTACATATTTGTCTTTAAGTATTTTCTATGAAAAAAAAATTGGAAAAAATGGTCGTAAGTGCGAATAGTCTTAAGTCGAACGGTCGTAAGTCGGGGACTACCTGTATGTCGTAACATACATATGTATTTTGTTCAGAACACGTTGAAGGGCAGCATTTTCATTTCATAATGGTTGCTGAGTCACAATAAATTTGATACATTTCTAAAGCTAATAAGCTAGATAGGATTAGCCGTGAGAAAAACTTTTCTTTGTGCTTAGTGAGATTGGGAGATTGGGAGAAAATTTTTAACTGTTGGGCTACCCTAGGTCCAAAATTCAGACATACACCTTCAAGAATTGGAGCGTGTTAAAGAAAGAAGCATCTACAACCGTAGTCTAGTCAATTAGAAGAGAAATTCTGTAAAGTTTGTAAGAGTCACCAATTTAAATATTATTTTTGTGTAGTTAAACGTAACTGCCTTACCCATTAGCCTTGTAAACTAAATTTGAACTTTTTCTCTTAGCAATTAACGTGGGTGTTCATCAATATTAATTGCTTTTGATGACAATTATTTTTTATTTTTTAATTTGGTGCACAATTCAATGCTGTTAATAATTCCTTTAAAGCCAAAGCCTATTCGTATTTAAAAAAGGCTAATTAATTATTATTTTTTCTTCTTTTTCTTTTTAATAATATTTATTTATTAAAATTTCTGCACTTATGCAACAATAGCTATTGATTGATTGTGGATTTAATAATGGTTTTTGATCATTAGACGATACCCCCGGGTGATTAATACCTTATTTTTTGATACTTTTTTAATTGAATAATAAAAAAATTTCAATTATCATTGGTTTATAGAAAAACACTGAGAGAAATAGTATTTAATTTATAAACCTTCTGTAAAAAAATTGCTAATGAATAAAATAATACATAATTTAATAATATACAATAGAGCAACCGGGTTTAAATGTGGAAAGCTAGTTTCTCGCTGGGTGGTTTTGTTCACAAGCAAAATTACCGCTAATGGAACGACGAGAACCCAAAGGTACACTTTATGAACCATATTCGATCGAAAATTCATCTGGGAAAAAGAATTACCGTCAATGCAGAGCTCTATGTTGATCGACTTTTTTGCCTAAAGTTGGATATTATGAAATGCATAGTATGTGGTTCCTACATATACCACTGCAATGTATTCCAGGCAAAGGTTATGGCCGTATTCTAAGCTAGGAATGCTTGTTTTGTAATGGGATTTTCTATGAAAATCTTTTGATTTAATCGAGCAGTCTGACTACAATTCGTTCCCTTATGAACATCAGCTCAACTGCTGTGGTCGTAGATAGATGCCGACCATTTCTCAGAGAAATTTCGAATAATTTAAATGTAATCCTTAGGTGGATTCCAGGGCATTGCGATGTCATCATCGGCAAATACATACGTTGCTGATGAAAAGGGTCAGTGCCACTGCTTTATGAGAATGTTAATTAAGAAATAGTAATTACACGCTTTGGAAGCTTCAAATTCCCACAAATATCATGTGATTTAACAACGTTAGTCTTTTTGTTATGGAGTTAACATTAGAGCATTTAAAAACCAAAATTCTTCAAGATATCAGCGAGGTACCGCCGGCTATATGCGAAGAAATGATTGAAAACTAACATAAAAGGATCTTCTGCTGCAAACAATCCATGGTAGTGAAACAAAAGTTTCAACAAAACCGTAACTTTATGAGTGTTTTAGATTTTATTTTAATTTTAAACCCAAAAAATGGATAACCCGTTATCTATCAAAATTGTACTGATTACGTTAGGCGCACGCCGTTACTAATTACATTTACTTACTTAGTCTAAATACATTTTTTTCTTTTCGATTATTTCCTTTTTTTTAATAATTTTTACACTTCTTATTGTTTTGAATCTAAACACTATAATATTTGTAAACAATTTTTAAACAGTTTTATTTTCTTAATTAACAACTAATTTTTGATGTTGATTATTTATTAAATAAATAACTTTAAATATTTTTAATATTTCTTTTATTTTCTTATTCAAAACATTAAACGTTACTTAATTGTAAAACAGACCGTTTGGAGACTAAATAAAGAATGATGTTGAAAATGAAATAACTTTTAGTATGTGCACGACTTTTGCACGATAATCACTAATTTAAAATTAATTAATTTAAAATTCTATAGAAAGTTCTTTCAGCGCTATAAGGTAAACAATAAATATTTAAAGAAATTGAGCTAAGAATATTTAATTAAAATTTTCACAAATAATTACTTTTTACTCTGCTTTATACCCTACAAACAAAATGAAATACTTCAGAAATTTATTGTTATACCTTATATTTTTATATTTAAAAAAAAAAAACCGCTTAATTTTTTGTTTTTGTTTATTACCAAAGCAAGCGTCACCACAAAAGTCCGGTTTAGGAAAAAAAGTATTAAAAAAAAAAAACAAAACAGACTATTAAAATGTTTATTTTTTTGTACCAAATTGAAACAAAAAAGTTATAAAAAAACGTAAGAATTAAACATAAATAAAATAAACATGTTCGAAATAAGAAATAAAAAACAGAAACAGAAAAAAATGGTAGTGATTAATGGCGCTCGGCACAAACTGGTACGAAATAGTTTATATTTCCATATGACAAACGAAGAACAAGAATCTGTTTTTAGAATTCCTGAAATGTTTCTTTTTTATTTGGATAAACAAATTATTTAAATTGTTGCCTGAGGTTAGTAACTTAAAAAAAAAAAGAACTTATTTATGTGGGATTTTAATTAACGGATTTTTGTCTGCGTTTGCTTTCCTCTGTACTTTTTCAGTAAATCATTATGTCCAGCTGTGTTATGGCGTTACCAATTATTAGCATAATTTTTGTTTATTTGGTTAAGTTGTGTTGAATTGCTCTCTGATCAAATAACGGTTTCATTTAACAGCTTTACGTTGTTGATTTTCATTTTCTTGCATTTAATATTTACAGTGCAAATGTGAAGCTTTTAACATAAAAGCTTTCTGTTAACATTTTAACATAAGCTGTTAACAGTGAACATTGTGTACAAATATTAATAGTAACAGCGTCAATTCAACGTCCTCGATAGTATAGTGGTCAGTATCCCCGCCTGTCACGCGGGAGACCGGGGTTCAATTCCCCGTCGGGGAGATGTTTAAATATTTTTTTTATTTTATTTAATAATAATAAGTAATTTATAATAATTGTTTTCTTTTCTATACCAAAATATTATTGTAAAGTCATCTTTTTACTTAAAACTCAAAAATATTGATAATGATTAAAAGATAACAATTTAGAAAATAGTACACACATACATATTCTTAAACAAATACACCCGTACCTCGATTTACGCGGTAGATGCGTTCCTGGCCAATTCGCGTAAAACGAAATTTACATTTTTGTATGGAAAAACCGCGTAAAGCGAATACCTACTGTAAAAAAGCTTTTTCATTAAAAAAAATATAATTTTGTACTGTTAATAATTTTTTAAAGTATGATTTAAGTAAAAAAAGATAAACATTTATTCCATTAAAAAATACACTTACATACATATACTATGTACCTCATTACAAAACATATAAAATTTTTAAGCTAACTTAATCGCTATCATTTTCAACAATAAGTCTTTTTTTACGAATTT
This sequence comes from Sarcophaga caerulescens, assembly GCA_927399465.1. NCBI lineage: Eukaryota > Metazoa > Arthropoda > Insecta > Diptera > Sarcophagidae > Sarcophaga > Sarcophaga caerulescens. Next base: position 94,973,079 of record OV656868.1, read on the forward strand.
CTATGATTTCCGACTCATCACTGGATAAAGTCATCTCATTAGGTTGTGCAATGGTTTAATTAGTTTCAGTTTGAATAGAATATAAGTAAAAATAAATTTTTTCTTCATTCTAAAAACCGCGTAACACGAGTTCCGCGTAAACCGAGGTACAGGTGTAATTGATAAATTAAAAAACACTGATAAATTGTTTATGTTTATTTCATGATCGAGAGTAGTTCTTTAGGTTTGCAGAAAATTCATGTGGATTGTTTCTAAGTTAAAAAAATCGTTTCTTTGTACTTGAAATATTCGCCAATATTTCAAGAATTTTACCAATTAAAGAAAGAAAAAAAAATTATTCAAATGCTGCTATTTTTAGCAACAACAAATAATTGCAAATTAGGGAAAACTTTTGTTTCAACAAAAATGTACTAGTAATTAGAAAAAAGAAGAAGAAAAACAAAATTACGTAGACAAAAGTTATTCTTTCTTTGTATTTTAATTTTTCTTAAATATAAAAAATAAATACTGTTGTGTGAAGTATAATAGCAAAGCCGCTGAATAGATTTGTCGGTGCCCTAACTAATAGTAAACAGTAGCGAAATGATTTCATCGGTTTTCATCCCCAGCCCTAGCTGTCTAATAAACAGCCTAACAAAGGTAAAGGCATCATCCTTGTGTCCAACAACTTATAATAAACTGATACTAAACTGAAGAGATTGTATGCTAAAGACCCTTACTTAGGATCAGTTCCGTAATATGATTTGTGGCCAGCCAATAACTGTGAAAAAGTTATAAATTAAAATATTTTCAATATAATTTTACTACGATTATACACATGAGTGTATATTTGTGATTCCCTATGAGAAAAAATTTCAAGAGCAAAGAATTTTGTTGTGCATCGTTAAAAAAAAAATTAGTACTTAAACTTTAATTATTTTATTTTGATTGCTTTCTATTCTATGGAAGTAATAAAAAATTAACAAAAAAAAAAAAAGATCGTCTAATCATTTAACACTGTAAAGCTATTACAAGACATTAATTATCGAAACAATGGGCGGGTTGTATGTGTCACTCTTAAAGATTTTTACATTTTTAAACAATAAGTATAAAATTGAATAACTTACGGCCATGTTCCCGATCTACGCCTGCGGGTGCTGGACGTGAAATATGAAAAATCTTCGTCATCATCCAAACTGGATGAAGAATCGCCGCGATTGAGTAGCAATTTCTGTTTACTTATGAAATTTAAATGTTTTATTTTATTCGTCAAATTGTCCATGACGCAGTTTCCATTTAAATCTTTTTTTGTATTTGATGTTGCGTTAACAGTGGTGGCACGTGTATTAATCGTGGCATTACGTTGCAAACACAAACGTGTCATGCTACTAAAGCCATTGTAGTTGTCATTGTGCTGCTCTTGAGACGGACGATGGTGATGATTCGGTTGAAAGGATAATTTATAATTTAAACGTTCTTCCAGGCGTGTTTTATGCAATGTGGCTAAATCAATGTCCGATACACAGGCCATCGTATTTTGTTTTTAGAGTTTATATGTTTTGATATTATTTTGTTTTTATTATTATTATTATTATTTAGATTTTATTATTGTTTTTGCTTTAGACAGCTGATGATAGTTTTTTTTTTTCACTAACTGTATTAATATAAATCCATATTTATTAAAAAAATTTTACGTTTTTGTTGTTGTAGACAATACATATATTGTATTAATGATCTTTTAATGCCATTGTGTAAAGAGCTTATAAGGTTAACGCTCTTATCTCGTCTATTTAAATCTGGTTGATTCTAATTTTTAGCATTATTAAACACGCCATAACTCAGTAATGGCTGCAATTCATCATCAATTTATTACAATTTTTTAAACGAAAAAAAAAAAAAGAATTTGAACTTGACTTTTGAATCTTTTTTTATATAAAATTTCTATACAATATTTTTTAAGGCGCTTCCTAATTTTAAATTTAAATAATAGAAAGTGTGATTGAGATCTATTGAGGCGATTATGTGTGGAATATAACATCAAATGTCTAACACGACTTTTGTGGGAGTAGTGCATCCGTAATACCGAATTTTCCATGACTTTGGCATATAAATCAGGCTGAATTATGTTCCCAAGAGAGGCAATAGATGAAAGTGAAAAAAATCACCGCAAAAATGGCATAAGAAGATAACAAAACAATGCTATACTCAAAGATTCTATCAACCAAACGAAAAAATCAAGTTCATTGGAGGCTAAACTACCACGTTAAACACTTCTAAATTATGTTTCTTTAAGCGTTTAAACAAAATGGTTACAATATCCAAACGAAACGACCCATAATTGAAATAAAAACACAAAATATTTATGAAATTCCAAAGGAATTCCTCATTACAAACTTCGTAAAATGAAATGATGGCTAAAAGACAAGTTAACAAAAAATTTAAAAAAAAATAATAAACAACCTGTTTTCTGTTTTAAACAAAAGATGCTATTGGTTGGTCAGAAAGTTGGTTGGTTACAAAAAAAAAAAAAAAAAAAAAAAAACCAAAACAAGAAAAACTAAAAAGACAACAACATAACCTTGATCTGTTTAACAGACAATAATAACATGATGATGCATCATCAACAACAGTTTACAACATTCCTTTTAAACCCTAAACGCTTCTGGGAAAATACAACCAAACTATGAAAAAAACAAACGATATTCACACTTGAAGAGAAGTGTAAAATATTTAGATAAATAGGTACACAAACAATAAATAAATTTAAATTAAAATGATATTGATATACATACATACATATGTATGTATGTACACATAATAATAGTTTTTAAATTGTTAATAAACAAAGCCAACAACTATAATTATAAGCAATGCTTTTCAATTGCTTCGTTTAGTTTAGTTCCGGTAGGTATAATTAATGAAAATAACCCAGAAATAAAATAAAACAAAACTTCTATTCTTAAACTATGTTTTTCCTTTCTTTCTGTCTTTCTTTCTTTATGCATAAATTGAAAATTGAATTGAATGAAATAAAATATTTTAAAAAAGAAAACCTTTCAAGAGAATAACAACAGCCAGCCGATGACATTTCAATAAAATTGAATTTTAAAATTGTTTAAATATTCCATTTCAAATATGTACCGTTATTTTAGGGTAAAAACCCCTTTTCCGTATGACAAGTCAAAAGAAAATAAATTAAAATAAAACAACAACAAAAGGGTTATTGACCGCGCTAACACAGTTAAACATAAAAACATAAACCAAAAAAGAAAAATAACAAAACAAGAACGAAAATTCACTGTAAACAAACCGCAATTAAACCAACGCAAAGCGAAAAAAAGCAATAACAGTTAAAAAAAAAAATAGACAAATTTTGATTTTTCTAAGAGAATTAGAGCATAATAATAAAAAAAAATATCAATTCCCTTTACTACAGCAATTTCCCTACACTTAACACTAATGTTATACACACACACATATACACATACATTTATATACATTTGAATAGCATTTAATGGCCGTTGTTACACATATGCTTACAACCACCCACCCTGAGATGAAATGTAAACAATAACAATTAACGATCGAGTTGAGTTCTTTTTTTTGGTAGTAAAAGTAGTGCTCTGGTGGTAGTGTGTAGTACGAGTATGTTTTTTTTCTTTTTTGGTCTTTTAGAAGTTATTATTGGCACGTATTTATTTCTAATTTGTTTTATTTTTGTTTTTCTAAATAAAAAATTAAAAATGTGTAAATTATTTTATACTTGACATTAATTTGTAAATTAAATATGTGTGTGGCAATGAAAAATTAGCCTTAGCCACTATAAAATTTTGCAAAGAATGAAAGTCACAGACGCTAACTACCCTACCTTGTGTAGTTTTAAGGTTAAATTGCCTGCAATTTACTTCTAAATTTAGAAAATATTACAAAATTATTGAGAACCAACAACTGTTTTTAAAACTTTAGCAAAATTACTTGAAATTTATTGTTTTTTTTAATAATTATCAAAATTAAATATTGTATAAGGTGTAGTGGAAACAAAATTGCGTTTAAAAAGTCACATAAATTGTAGTTTTTCAATCGCTTGACTTATCAGTAATGATGTTCTCAGCAGACACCAGCAAAATCTACACCCTGTATTTAGCTAATGGGGATGAAATTGTGTTTCACTACCTCACATGCATGGATAGCGACCAGTCTAAGGCGCCATAAGATTGGTTGGAACGTTTTTAAATCATTACCGACTGTCTCTGGCAACCAAAAGGTTGTTTATTTAAAATGAATCTAAGTATGCTAAATAAATTTATGATTGTCATGCAAAATTAAAGGATTTTCTCAAGGCATATCCAATAGGTAGTCTTATCTCAACAGCTGACGAGTATTTGAATGTCAAAATTTTGTTGTTTTTTTGTGTGTTTTGTTTCGATAATCATTTTCGTATTTATAAACCCTCATATGTACCGGATGTATCCTTAACGATACGCACTCTAGAAATTCTTCAGGATTACTATTTCAAAGCCAATTTTATTAAAATTTTTGCAAGATGATGATCATGAGATAAGTCTTTAATAAGTCTTTAACACTAAAAACACATATCTTTTAAACTACAACCTAGATTTACTATATTTATTTAGACGAGAGTGATGAATTACCCAAACAAGATTTCGGTATCTCCAACTAGGTGCATAAACTATGACCAATAACAAATAACGTTTGCAGCTGCCATTTTTCTCGATGGCCATATAAAAACATGTTCTTTACATAAAGTGGAAATGTTATCGACTGCATGGCATATTTTTTTTTTTTAATTTATAGGTGCCCCACTATTGCGTAATTAAGCATGACATAAAAATCAAAAGAAATTAAATCATAAAAATTTATTTAGTTTTTTTAATTGCATTTATTAATTTCCTATGGAGGTTTGAGGGTTAATTTTTTTGACATTCCGCGTACTCTTTAACAAAAACAAAATGCCTGTTGTTTTTGCATTGTTGTACTTGTTGTACACTTGCGGTTACCTATTAGATGTGCCTTGGATTTTCTGTTTTCATTTAGAATGATCACCCATGTACACACGTTTGTATGTTTCCCAATGAAATGTTTTATTTTCCTTAATCTGACTTTTATTTTAATTTCTTCTTTGAAAAATTCTTTTCCTGGAAAATTTCTGAAGGTCCCATAATATTACATAAACAATATTAAATTCAGCGTAATGTTTTAATTCTATTTTCTTTTTCTTCATTAAATATTAATTTAATATCACAACAATATTAATAATAATAAATTAAGATTTTCCTTAAATTTCATGTAAATAATACGGAAATGATTTTCATTATTGTTTTAATTTTTTTTTTTTTTTTTTAATTTTTATAATCGACAAAGAAAACACACAATTTATCCTTGTGCTATTGTTCTACAAACAATAAAATATAAATTAAATAAAATATGATTATAAACTCTCATAAACATTACAACGAATGATATAGTGAATGCAATAAATCAATAAAAAAAACAAAGAATTTAAAAAAGAAAAAGAGGAAAAACAATAAAATAAAATAAAAAAGAAAATGATTCATTATGAATGAATATCAGAAATGAAAGTTAAATAATCGAATGAAAATTATCAAAGGAAAATAAGAAAAACAATATTCATTCAAATAGATGTTACGTATTTGATTAAAAACAAATTGAAAAATCCCCTCACCTCACCACCTCCTCTTGTTTAGCATGCTTAACCATTTATTTAAGAGTTGGCCAATTGAGCAATACATACATACATACTACGTTTATAACGAGGAGACTTTAAATGCTAATCAAAGAAAAATTACACGCAAAAATAGCTACACACTGAGTAATGTATTTATACGTACATACGAGTACGTAGAAACGTATTTAGTTTAATAGGTTTTTCTTGCTGTTGTACACTTTACACACTTTAGCACACTGGTTGGTGTTCACACTTGAGTTTGAGTTTGATTGTGTAAAATACACATGCGTAAATTGATTTGAATGAATGTCATGATGATGTTGAGTAAATTATTCAAATTGTGAGAGAAACATTTTGAAATTGAAACGAAACAAACTTTGCCAAATATTGTTGTTGTTGTTGTTTATCTATGTAGTACATACAACGAAAGGGAATTTTTGTTTACAAATTATTGTTGTGGTTATTGTATGTATGTGAACTAATGTCAACTATAATTGCGGGTAACCGTATTGATTGTTACTGACTGACTAACTGGCTGACTGACCGACAACAAACAAAATAACCTTAACAATGTCTTACAAGAACTTCAAATTAAATATGGTGGTGGATGGATGTCGTCACTATTCAACACAAGACAATACAACACCACACACAATGTCAATGTTTATGTTTTTGCTCTTCGTCCACCGTTAAACAAGAAAAAGAGAAAGCTTTTGTAAATTCATTAAATTAACTGTAATCATTTGATTGTATTGATGATGATTTTAAGAAAAAAAAAAAAAATAAAAAACCATAAATGAGCGACTAAACCGCTTTACAAAAGAGAACAACAAACAGATTAGAACGTTAGGATCTTCCATAATAGCAGGTAATTTTAATTGGAACATGATGAATAGAAATTTAATATGTGCTCATAGCCAAACAACCGGGACAATTTAGTTGTTATTGATCAAATCTGGTGGGTTTTTTTTTTTTGTTAAAACAGAACAAACATTCAATATAAACAACCAGAAATGCTTTTAAATATTATAAAGCTATACCATGCGTTGTTGCAAGTAAATTGAATTATTTTATAAAAAAAAAAAACGGTAATTGCAACACATTTTGAAATCTGCATATGGCCAAGACTTGTTTTTTACTTCTACATTTGTAATAAATGAAATCAAGTTAAAACGTTACAACATTAGCAGTTTTTTATGGTTATACATATTTACAAAAAAAAAAAAAAATAAATTAAAACTTATTCTTAACACTTTATATACCATAAATGTTATTTATTTATCCGCTAACTCTTATAACCCTCATTAAGCACTTATTAAGGCTGAAAGATCATTAATATAATAAAACTTGTTGAAATATAATTTAACATCAAAATATTTTAAATCATTTAAACTGTTTTATAAAACACATAACGCTTAAACAATATTAAATAACCGCCAAAAAAGAAAACGAAAACAAAAAAAAAAAAACATTTTTTTTTTGGTCTACACAAAAATTTGTTTTTTGATTTTATTTAGCTTTTAAGCTCAGTTTATATTGTATCAACCCGTTTCTACAAAAACAAAAAATATGTTTTAACCAGAAAAACACAAATGATGGCAATAATTTATACAAAAATTAAATAATGAAACAAAAAACAAATTAATATTGCAGAAAAACACCGGATTTTGTTTAATTTTATCGCACGATTTCTTAAAATTAAATAAAAACGACACCCCGATAGAATTTAATAAACAGATGAGAGAGCGAAAAAAAAAACGCAATCATTTAACACTTGTTGTTGTGGTAATAAAAGCACAAGGAAACGTTAAAAAATTCACAAAACGAAAAAAAAAATAAAATAAAACAACGAAATCAACCTTTACCTCAAAGTGACGACGACCAACTGAATCTAAATCTACTTTTAAGATTTTTAAAACAAAACTTTGCACTTCAGCCACAAAAAATAAATTACAACATCATAACAACAACCACAACAACAACAATGTATAGCAAAATCAAAACCAGCAGAATGAAAGCAAAGCAAATTAAAAAAAAAGCCCGCAATAGCAATAAAGCCGCAATGAAATTTATTTACAAAACATCGACCAACACAGCTTTAATAGCCAAAAAATAAAAACAAAACCTTTACACTGAATATTATTTGAAATGTATGTATGTATGCATGTATTGTAAATAATGCAAAGAAATGTACTTTTTAACGGTCATTTTCTTATAAATTAAAAGCTCTTGCTCTCTCACTGTAGCTGTTGCTATTTTAAAATATACCTAACATGTTTAGAAACGGACAACAAACACTTTTAAGTTCTAATCAAAACAGCTGTTTATCATTTTCTAAAACTAGTCTTGGATCTTCAGTCCATTTGTTTTCAAATCAATTTTGTTATCATGTAGAGACATCTCTTCAAACTTAAAACAAAAAAAAAAAAAAACGAATTAAAAAATATACTCGTACACTCATTTGAGCAGAAATAAATAAAAGCAAGTAATTCGAGTTATTAGAGAAACAGAGAAAGAGATCTTAAGACAGTGTGAGAGAGAGATTATCGATTATCAGCTGATACCAATTATAAATAATAATTATTTTTCTGTTATTGTTGTGTTAATTATTATCGGTGTGACCACATGCTAGAAACAAAACAGCTTAAATAGCTTTGCGAAAATGACGACAAGTTCCACTACATTTTTTATTTGACAAGCAAATATATTTTTAAATATAAAAAGTACATCTCAAGCATGGGCTATTCCCTCGACTGCGTACAGGAAACGTAGGGCGAAGGCTCTTAATAATTTGTTTCCTACTCTATTGCTTCATTAGTGCCATAGCGCACCTGACTCATGTGTTTACCGCTGCTACAACGGATTGTGCTCTAGTAAAATAAAGTGAAATGTCTTACCCACTTTATCTATGTATGTACCATATATTAAATAGATTTGTCTTAATGGACTCACTTCTGAAAGAAGGGAACCTCTTCGTTTTTCTAGGGTTAATAAAAAAATCGTTGCCACACGTGTGTCACATCTCTATTTGCGGAACAATTCGTAGATATGTTGTCAGTTATTTCCGTCACGATTCAACAAAAAGAGAGAGAGAGAGTGATAAGTCGCAAATCTTTTAATTGCCATCAGAATTATTATTACGATCACTCCAACTATTATTATCTCCATTTGTTCTCTCTCGTTGAATAAAGAATTTAAATTTTTTTTTGGTATTGGTCTGACAACGGACTGATGTCTTAAAACATCAGATTTAGAGTATGGCAATAAAAAAATCTTGACGTTCTCATTTTTAATTGCAAAATTTATAGGATTATAAAGCGTTTTTTTTTTATTAATTCATAGGAAGACAATTCTATTAAATGAAACGGTATACAAACTAGTATTTGCACAAAACATTATAAAAAAAGGAAAAGTAAAGATTTTAAGCAAATAATAAATAAAATTTGTGTATAACTTTAATCATATCTTAAATAAATCTCTCCATCATTTAAATCATTATAAATTTCTGCTTAGAAACAGATTTAGAAACAGAAACTTAATTCGTGTGCTTACTTTAAATGCTTAGAACACAGAAATTGAACAATAAATAGTTATCGTAACTAAAATAACTCAATAATAACTATTTAATTGCAGTGATTAAACGGAAAATTACCCAAAACCAGAACCGCAGTTAGATTAACAACACTTATGTATGTATAAATAACTTGCAACAATTACACAGTTACACATTGATGCTGCTATTGATCTTAAAACTTTTACGATCAAAGTCTGGCGGTTACTGTGATAATTTTAAACTGGCACATCATGACTAACATTACCTGGCTGACTCACTGACTAGCTGATTGGCCAACCAGCGTTGGCGGACAGCCTGTCTGACTGCCGAATAAATTTTCTAGAATGAAAATTGAAACGATGCCCTTTTTTTGTTCTTATTTAAACGTGACTGAAATTCCTCAAGCAGAAATGCATATCAATTCAGGAGAGATAGAGAGAGTGAAGTATGGTGAAATAAACATTACTTTGCTGATTTCAGGCAGTAATGTGACCAACTGACAACCATAACATACCAAAACAATATTTTCTAAGCCACAGTTTTTTTTTTGATATTTTTGCAATTTCAATTATACACTTTATACACAATTATTCAGGTTAAATAATATAATTAGCCATGAGAAGTTGGATACCCAAACATATTTTCCAAAGAAAAAAACTTGTTAGTTCACCCAAAGCTGTTTTCTTTTTAGGCTTCTACTTTAACCCAACTTTTGAAGCCGTTGTCTAGACTTTCCACTTAGGGCCATTATTACAACTTGCCATTAACTAAAGGGAGGATTTTAACGGGCAGATAAATTGTTTTTCATTATTATGAGTACCCAATAAGATAGAAGTGATCGTTAAGCTAAAGGGAAGATCATGCTACCTTTAACATTTATGGGTCACTTTATATTTGAACTTGCCATATCATATACTATTTTGGATATGGAAACTTCAAATTTAAACAAAATGAGCATATACAACAAAAAAACGAAGTCCGCTGTTGCCACTGCGTTAAAAAAAAAAACTTGTTTAATTGAGCAGTTTTATCGACTTTGCTCCGGCACTGCCATATTTTAATTTTATTTTATCTGTAAGTTGTAATAATGAAAATCAGTTAAAGGTAACTTTACAGTTCCCTTTAGCTAAAGGTATCTTTAACTAAACCCAAGTTTAACGGCAAGTTGTAATAATGGCCCTTAGAATAGTATTATCTTATAAGAAGAAAAGTTGGCAGTATTTTTACAAATGAAAATTTTGATTCAAAATCATTAAGAACGATTTCTTTGAAACAATTGTAGTTGGTAACATTATGTATTTGCCATAAGTACTTAAAAAAGGAAGATAAAATTAAAATTAAAATAAAATTCTATATCGGAAGAAGAAGAATTGATTATATAAAGAAAATATTAAATAAAGATGGATAGATAATTATAGAATTAAATCCACAAAAAAAAGCAAACGAACGAACGAAATCGTGACTTTCAAAGCAGATTTTATTCAATTTTTAATTCGTATTTTTTTTTTTTTAATTTCTGGCGTTTTTTTGAAAGTATTTGCACGTAAGAAAATCTATAAGCTGATGTGGGGAGGGGGGGTAACCATTAGGAGAATTTTATGCAATTATAATTTAATTTTCCAGATATTTAATTTCTTACACACTTAGATATAAAATTTATTTTTGATTGATAGAAACGAAAAAAAAAAATTATTTTAATATTTATAACTAGACAAATATGTAAGTGATTAAGTATGTACGACTGCAGTAAGTAAAATTATTGTAGATAATCAATACAAAATATGCAAGCACACGCCATAATGTTAAAATCTTATAAATATTAATTTGTTGCTATAAAATAAGCTTTGAACTGAACTAAAAAACGAGAGAAAAAATAAAAAAAATTACTTACAAAATATGGCCACAGAAGTTAATGCTGCTGCTACTGCTGTTGGTTGTATAATTTATATTCTGTTGTATTCTATTGATTGACTGCGTTCATGCGCGTATTCAAGTTTTGCCATAAACAAGTTTCGCCAATTAATTGACTCTTAAAAGGCGGAAAGTCTTAAACTATGCTGGGCGCAACAAAGATCAATTGAAAATACTTCAGACTAGGCAGTCAGCCAGCCAGCCACTACACATTACTCACGTCTCAAATTATAAAGTATACGCTCGCTTGGATTTTTATTTATTTATTTTTTTCAAATCATATCCAATCAAAAACATTAGAACATTAGAAACGTGCCACACCACATCACACACACACTTAATGAATTCAGATAATCAAATCAAATTAAAACGAATTGAATCGAATTTAAAACCGTAACGAAACGTAATGCAAGAACAAGTGATTGAATTGATTTAATATTTCTACAACACTCGGTTAGAGAACTTTCTTATTTAAATTGTATATTGAATGTACATATGTATGATATTGTAGAAATTATTATATTATTAATTGTAATAAAAGAATAATTCATTAATTATTTATTTCACTGAAGCCCTTAACGTTTCTTGCGGAATTTTTCGAAATGAACTGCTTAAAAGCGGGAAATTCTATTGTTTATATTTAAAACCGTTATCATACAACAGCTCTCATTTTGTATATCCACTCTCTCTCTCTCTCTCTCTCTCTCCCTCTCATACTTTCTTTATCTCTGGCAACACAGGAAAAAAGGAAATTGAGCTGTGCAAAAATACCTTTCGACTTCAAAAGAGTGTCGTGTAGGCGCATGCGTTAGTTTTCCAAGAGCACAATTGAAAAAAAAACCTTTGTTCAGTGACGATAATATTTTTATATTTTTACACTCTGCAGATCCATTGTTTTAATCAAATATCGATGATGACCAGCATGTATTGTTATTATTATTCATTTTATTATTTGTTTACTTCTCGTTTTGCTCAACTGTGCAAAAGCGATAAGAAGTCAATAGGCTGCTAGAAAAATAGCATACTCTTCTCTACAATCTATGGTATTGACTCGGCTCTCTGTCTTAAGATAAGATTTTTGTGTTATTAACCATAATTGGTTAAAAACACATGTTACTAGATGTTACATGACAATTAAATAATGAAATGGTTTTTCTGATTCATTAAATTTGTTTTGTTCACATGAAATCGTGATAAGGTTTACTTTACTTTCTTTACTTTCTCAACTTTAACTTTTTGTGTCATTTAAGCACAAAACTTAACCATACATCATCCACAATAATAAAATGGAAAACCTGTCATATGTTTAGGACCGTAGTGGTCTACAACTGATGAACAGCATCGTACGTAAATAAAATATTATACATTATTCGGTTTCACAAATAAAGTTAAAAAACACACACCAAAAAGCCTTAAATCTTGCCATTATATTTGATATCAAATGTAAATTGTAATCAATTTAACAACAATCGATCCTTTTGAGGTAGTTTTCGACCGCCCGAAATGTGTGGACCATTTTTGTCGAATTTAACGTAGACGCACAAAATTGGTGCAAATTGCTTGATCTAATACTCCATAAGTATAGAGCGTTATGAATAGTCAGTCGACCTTAATTTCTGCATGAGACGAACTTTATATGGACGCACTGACAATTAAAAAATTTCAATTGCTGAGAGCGTCGTGGAATTGATTAATTCGCATTATTCGCCTCACTTTCTCTAGTGATGGCTATGCGTACATTGCAGTAACGCAGTGACATGACCCCATCTGTTACGCTTTCAATCTTTTCAACTTGGTTTACAATCTTGAAAATTCCTTTCATAGTACATATTTTCGTTATGACGATTTTTTTGAGGGTTCTTAAACTTAAACTTCCTTATTCTAACATTAATAGTCACAGAATTTGACCTATTTTAGGTTGTTCAACTTACCACCACTCTCTCATGGCTTCGACATCAGGCGATGAATTTGTACCACCCGGCCCAGGTGCTGATGAAGCATTTCCGCCTGCATTTAAGCGATTAACGCTTAAATTATCTTTAGCTGCTGCCGCTGCAGCATTTGTTAATGACGGTTTGCACTCCAAAGCAGCAGTGACTCCAACACTAGTGGGGGTAGAGTGAGCAGCTGAAAATGTTTTATTACTATCGCTGCTGCTACTATTGGCGTTGCTGCTGCCGGCATAGTACACCCCATTTATTTGTGATTTTGACATGGTTTTCTTTGTATAACACTTTTGTTAATTGATTGTTATCGAAGGGACGGACACCCAATAGAGTAAAATTATTTAATCTTTATTACAAACTCTCCGCGCCCTCTCTTTCTCACTCTCTTTCACTGTATTCACTATTTGTGCAATCACTTTGTAAACAAAACACGACACTCTCATTAATAACAACTTCTGTGTGTGCGATGGTGGTGAGTGATAAAAACAAAATATCAACGGTGTGGTGGTAAGTAAAACAACTCGTATTATTTATTAATTTCTTTAAGCATTTGCTTTTGTTGTTGTTTACTTGGAATGATTAGAAATGGTTTAGAAACGAAACGAGTGTAAGCATACATGTGTACACAAATTCAATTGTTGTTGTTATTTTTCTTATTGGGTTACTTGGTAATACGAAAAACGGCGAAAACTTCAAAACTTGACCACCTCACTAAGCTTACACACACACACACACACGTGCACACTCAGATACACCTTTTTATTAACACGCTCTCTCCTTCTATCTTCTCACAGCACTTGTCATGTATTTACAGAAACAAAAAAGCAAAATGAAAAAAACACTCTTTCGTTGTGTATTAATGTTGGAAAAATTTCACTTTTTTTAAAAAAACTTTTTATCTTTAGGTTTTAAACCAATTGGCTTTAATCGCAACACAAATTTGTTTATTCTTGACAAGATTTATTACCGCAAGAGCACACGTTTTTGATAAACTTTATGATTTTCGGATTTATTTGATTTATTTTTTTAGAAATTCTTCAACTATTTTCCTTTATTAGTACGCGAGGTTAAGAGAAATAACAAAAGACGAACACAAAAAACCAACAAATAATTGTGAGAGAGAGGCACACCACACAATAACGAATGTGTCTATATCAGCTGTCAGCTGAGTGCTGCCATATGTATGGGCATGTAATAATATCATTCGCAGAATAACAAAGAAATCCTTCAAAAAAAAAAAAAACGCTTCAATGGATATATTTTTGGGAATTTATTAATGTTCGTGTGACAGCAACATTCAAAATTAGTTCGAAAGTCTTTGCTTTTATAGTCTTATATTTTTATGAAGACTGCTTTTAACACCCCATAATCCATAAACCTGACATGTATGCGTCAATGAAATTACACTTTTATTTTTTCACTTGTCTTCCTGCTACGCTTTACTTACGGCGTCAAAATGAAACTGGCGTACGCAATTAAAAATCCCCCTCGCACTACATAATAATAAATTTTGCTGAAGTGGAATAATATTTTTGGGCTAAATAAGCATTTGTTTATAAGCATTTGTTTATTATTTATTTTTGTATTATAACTAACCATGGTAGCACACAGATTCATTCGCAATATATGTTTTCATTATTTATGTATATAACTTGTGCGTTCACGTTTCCTTTGTTTTTTTGGAACTTTAAGTCATCTGGTAGCCTTAATATTGACTATACAACAGTTAAGCTTTGTTTAGCAAACATACGGTTAACAGGAAAGCATTTAAGGCATTGCCAGATGCAAACAATTCATAAATACTATAACCAGTGCTGTTATTGAACAGATAACGGCCGCAAACAATTAAATACTCATATTTCATTAGATTTTAAATTACTTTTAAAATTTTAAATAAATTTTTACTTTAAATAAACTTTTAAAATGTTTATGTTTAAGGCTTTATTTTAAAGTAAGTGAATAAATTTTATAATTTATAGTTTTTCAAATTGAAGTTATTATAAGAAATAATGATTATTTCAATTTTAATAGTTTATTGTGTAATTTTTCCAAACAAAAATTGTTTATTATTTACGTTTTTCGTACATAACATTAAGAAAAATATTAAAAAATCAATTCATTCATAAAATTTTGTTATTGTTTTTGTTTTTCTTTACAATTGTTTGTTTTGTTTACCACAGGAAACACTTTCATAAATTATGACAGACAAAAGTGTACACGATCAATACAATTTCTAAAATTAAACATTAAACAGCCAAAAATACAACACAGGCCAAAATGCAAAATAATTAACAAATAAATACATTTATGTACATACGTTTGCACACACTTACATACGTACATATGTATATATATTGTACAAACAATTACAAATACAAACTCATTTAGATACATATAAAGAATATAAATTACATGTAAGTGTATACACGAGTATATAAATTAACTTACAAAAATAAATAAAGAGAGATTAGTTTGATTGTTTATACGGCAGCATTTATTAGCATTTTGTCTTTTATTTCGTTAGTCCACTTACCGAAATTGATTTCTCTTCTCGATTAAATCCTGTACTCGAGTACGTCTTAAAGGTGCTGGCGAAGTACAAGGTGATGATGATTGCTCCTGGCTTTCGGCGACTAAAGAGCGCGCCATGGCTAAATCCTCTTCTTTCATTTTAATTGAAGGGATTTTTAAGGATTTTATTTACTTTAAATAAATTGTTGTCGTTGTGTTGTTCCTCTTTTTTTTCTCAAATTTTTAATGATTTTGCATTTTGTAGGTATTAAAGACAGAAAACACAAGTAAATTTTTTTTTGTTTGTTTATAAAGTGAAGTAAAGTTATTAACAATATTTTAGCCTTTTATTTGAATTTTTTCTCGGTTTTTTATTCAAGAATTTCTAATTTTTATTTAAAGAAATTATTTAGAATGTTTTATTCATTTTTTTTTTTTAATTAATTTAGAATTAATTTTCATTTAATATTTTAATTTTAATTATTAATTTAATTGTTTGATTTCGCAAAACACAACTGTTCACGTTTAAAGTCAAAATTCAACTGATGCGTTCAAATGCATGAAAAAAATATCGAAACAAAAATTTATTCAAAAATAATCTTAAAATTGTATACAAAAACACACAAAAAAAAAAAACACAGAAAAAGTTTTTATTTAAACAATATTATTAAGATATCCAACGAATATTTTGAACCCTATAACAACTACTATGTGCATTAGGAATTCGCAACTGGTAGCGTATCATTAATAATTTATATGGCATTTCGGAGGACATCATTTATTAGAATATCATATTCCATATGGAATGTACTGAGAAGGAAATGTGACATCAAGAATATAATTCAAATCACCAGAGCTATTAACGAGAATCGAGAACGGGATCATCAGTTAATCATTTCATACCAATGCCTGCTATTATTTAAACTGTTCGTCACCTTACTGGATAATATCAGGAGCAAAGACTGTTATGAGAGAAAAGACTTTCTCAATTTATAGAACATAGAAGCAAATCTTGAAGATGTGGATAGACGAATCAAGCATAGAATATACATATATTGAATGTGTGAACGCTACAATCAAATGCAAGTAGCTGAGAGGCATATGCAGGATGGTCCGACCGAACACCAAAAGCTATACGATCTTTGGAGCTTAACTGGAGATGGATGGACCATATCATTGCACAGAAATCTTTAAGTCTCAAAAAGTACCTCAAGATCTAGGAATAGGTCCTCTGACATATGTACACATCTCAAGGGACTCGGTTAAAGGTGACATGAACATGAAAAGTTTGACCTTAAGGTATTCCTTTCTATGCCTTCTAGATTACTGTACTCAAGAGAGCTTCTATTGCCAGTACAGTTGTAGAGTCCGATTTTGAACTCTAACTGCAGCGATTACATTCGTATACGAGTTCCTGGCCGTAGGGACATCCCACGCAATTATGTAGTTGCTTAACTTAGTAGAGTAGGCATACACTCTACTGCCCATTCACTTATGATAACAGAAATACTTTTTACCTCCGTTCAAATGATCTTTCAGGCAAAGATTCAAAGATCAATCTAAAGGAGTTGTGCTATCAGGCGAAGCTTATGTGTCAGTTAATCTTGAATCGTGTGCTCAATTAAGCTTTGAATTCAATTAAACATAATTTTATTGATTACAAAGCATACATATATGTACATATGTACCATACATAGGAAGGGTACGCTGTAGCGTATTCAAACAGTTTATTGTTATTGTTGTTCTTGCTCTATATTAAATAAAATGCAAATAATTTCTGTAGAAAAATACCTACAAAATCTATCTCATTGTACAACAACAGTAACGAAAAAAATATTACAAAAAAAAAAAAAAAAAATCAAGAATTAACAACAACAGCAACATTTCAAATATCTAATAGATTTATTGTATTAGTGGGATATATCATATCATATGTACGTACATACATACATATGTACACATTAGACGATTATATAGAACGAGTAGATCGCGCCTATGCTACTACACTCACTCGATAGACAAAAACAAAAACAAAAGTTGTTAAAATTGAAAGTATGTATGAAAAATACAAATAGGATTAGAA
This sequence comes from Sarcophaga caerulescens, assembly GCA_927399465.1. NCBI lineage: Eukaryota > Metazoa > Arthropoda > Insecta > Diptera > Sarcophagidae > Sarcophaga > Sarcophaga caerulescens. Next base: position 94,990,769 of record OV656868.1, read on the forward strand.
AAATCCAAAAAACCAAAAAACGAAAATACACAATAAAATTTACATATTTTGAGAATTTAAGAGGTAGAGATATAGATTCCAAACGATATATTGTATCGGTGTATGTACATATGTATATAGCAAGCAGCTGATAGACAGATTGAATGACTGGCTGAATAAAATTTGCTTCCTAACGGTGCGACTGAGACCGATCGAATATATTTCATTACCTTACCATAGTGGTGGTGGTGTCGGTGGTGGTGTTGGTGGAATATAAAAAATTCATACTCTTCCGAAATTTACATTTAACCTGAACAAAACTTTACTTTGCCACCACAGTATTCCATGGAATTTAATCTCTAAACACATTTTTGTACGGTCACTCGTTCCTATGGACAGAAGAGCGGAATTTATGCAGAGTTTTTCACCTAATCACAGGCGCGAATTTGTATTCGTAGTTGTGTTTGTAGTTGAGCATTCACAAGTGTGATCAGGGTTAATTAAATCTTATGTATCGTCGACACGGATGTTGGATTTTTTGTTTGCAGAGCATAAAAATGTCTTTACGCTCCTCTCTTACTCTTAGAAATTTTAATTCTTTCTCAGATGTTGTATTGATTGTGTGGTAAAATGTTTACAAAACAACAAGTGTTTTAAGATTTTTTTTTTGAGGGGGGGGGACTTTTTAATTTCTTATAATTTACAAAAGAATTGTTTTTTTGTTTTACATCTCTATTAGAAAGTAAAAGTTTTTATTTTTAATTATTGAATTATTCTTTCGTTATTTTTTTTTAATTTAATCGTGTTTTATGGGAGTGGTATTCGTTTAACCTTAGTTTTCAATGGAAACAAGGATTTTATTGAAGGTTTTTAATTCACAAAAAAAATTCAATACATTTTTTAATTATTAGTAATAAATTTAAATAAGTTTTGTATTTATTACAACCATATTTAACTAAAGTAAAAGACACGCATAAAAATTACTATAATTACGGCAGCAAGCAAAAATATATCAAATAAAGTCGATTAATAAATCGATCAATAAAAAAAAAAATTAACTTTTCAATACAAATCGAATTGCAGGAACAGCTACGAATCAACAATGACTACAATAAACTATTGGGACTGAGGCATTGGTCACTACAGCATCCTCTGAGAAGTGTAATAATCAATCTGGGGAGGTGTTCAAAAGAATCAGTACACCACTAGAAGACTAAGGCACTTTAGTGCATGCAAATTTTTTTGAATGGTACTGCTTTGTAAGTGTGTAGCTGTCGAATCTGTTTTCTAGATACACTGTTTTCTAAAACAAAAAATCATTAAAATTACAATACACTCAAACCTCGTTTTATGCGATTAATTCGTTTCGCAAAAAATCGCATAATTCAAATTCGCATAAAACGATACACTAGCTTCATACAAAATCCACTAATAGGGATTTAAATAAAAAAGCGCATAAATTCTAATTTAACCCTTAAAATTCAAATAAAATCGCATATAAAAAATCAACAAAAAATGAATCCCTTGCTGAGACCATACAAAATAAGGAAAAAGATAGGAAATAAACAACAACTAATACAAAATTCCAAATAATGAAGAAAATACATAATTTTTCAATAAAATAAAAATATAATACATATTACTCCACGTCCATAGCATTTGAATAATACTTCATACATCAGAACCGGAAATGCCGAAAAAAATTTAAAGATAGTAGTAACTTTGTTACGAACAACACATTTTTTTGGATTTTAACATTCAATATATCCTTAAAACCGTTTTTGCAAAGAAAAAATTTGAGAATTTTGAAACCGCATAAATTTGAATTCGCATAAAACGAGGTTTGAGTGTATTTAGATTGTAGTGGGCATACATTATTATTATTCCTTTAGTTTTTCAATTGATTATTGGGCTAGTAGGTAGTGTGTTGGCTTATTAGACGAAAGGCCCGAGTTCGAATCCCAGGCCAGACATCAAAAAAATACAAAAAGTATTTCTTCGGCGATTTCCTCTCAGCAGATTTCTGGCGAAAACTCTGAGAGTAAATAAAATTGCCATGAAAAGTTTCTCAAAAAATCTGTCGTTCGGAGTCGACTTTAAAACTGTAGGTCCCGCCACTTATGTATAAAATTAACACACACAACATAAGTGGTGTGAGAAACTAGGTCAATAATCCTGACTGAAGGGTTGCAATGACCAATTATGTATGTATTGGGCTATCAGAAGGCACTTCCTCTATTTTCTTATGCCTTGTTCTACGGTTTTCTCTCTCTCTTGCTCTCTCATCACTTATAACCAGTCGTCGGCACAAAGAGAACATATGAACATATAAAGCCGAAGAAAATCTGCCCCTGAGGGACATTGGTGCCGACGTCTGCTTATAACCCTTTTGTTGTGTGTATGTGTTATTATTAAGAGGCTGTGGTTACAATGAGATGACTTTCTTTACATCCATCAGGTAGGGTGTTCATCTACACCAACGCCACTAGTTATACAGTGTGTAAATAAAATATTGAAACGAGTTGATGTCAATTCTAAATATTGACATTTTTTTTTTTTGAAATATTATTTTCGATATCAATTAATTGAACTTTTATAGAAAATAAAGTAAGCAAGAATACAAAAACAAAAATATAAAAAAAAACTAAACTAAGGTAAACGAGATATTACAATAAAAAATGTGTGTTTTTTATTTTATATTTTTATTACTTCAAAATGCATTTTAAACAATAATAATAAATAAAACACATACATATGTATGTATGTTGTAGTAGAATTAAACTTAAAATATTTGTAGAGTGCAATTAATGTATACAAACATACATACATACTATGTTTGTATGTAATAAGAAAACTACTACTATTAACTAACTAACTGCTAAATAAAATTAAAATGTTTGTTTTTTTATTCTTTCTATTTCTTTGCATTAAACAACAAACAATTAATTTAAACTTGAACGTGACAGTCAAACGTTTAGTGTGCACACACTCTAACAAACTTGAAAACTTTTTTCCTCTTGATTCTAAATGAAAAAGCCAAGCAAAAAAAAAAAATTGTGAAAAACAATTAAAATGCGTTTAAAATTTAGCACAATAAACATGTATACGTACATAAAATAATTTTATTTTATTTGTTTTTATTTTATTTGTAAAAGAAAACAAATTAAAGAAAAAAAGTGGAAAAAATGATTAATTGTTTATGAATTTATTTCTGTCTGTTTATTTGTTTGTAATTTTTTTTTTTTTTGTTTAACATCACTAAAGAATTGTGCTACAATATTTTAATTACTATTCACACACACTTATTAAATAATTTTAAAATTTTTGAATTCAAAATTTTACTTATTAAGTTATTTTCATATTTTATTTTTTTTCCCCTTTTATTTATTTGTTAGCAATAATTTATTGTGCATTTATTTATATTATTTGCTATCAATATGTGTTTGATCACATTTTAATTGACTTTTCTTAGGAATTATTTACAGATCGTGTATGGTGGTTCAGACATTTTTAATTTATAGTTTTTAATGCATTTCATTTATTATTTATTTAATTAATTTATTTTTGTTATTACTAAATAACCATCGTTGCTTGTTGGCAGTTGATATGTATACATGGAACACAAAAAATAGTAAAAATAATAAATTTTAATTTATTTTTAAATAATTACATTGTTTCCGTATAATTTTTAATGTAAAAAATTATGTACAATATTTTTACACATTTTTTTACAAATAATTTTCGAATTAACATCTTCAATGCGTTTATCTTTGATTGAGGATTATAGGGCCTTGAGTAGTTCCAATAAAAGCTGGTACATCCATCAATTTTCACTATTTGAACGACACTGGATGGATCTTTTGTTGGAATCTACGACTGGACTTCATTTTAGATTCACTAACAAACACCTGCACCTTTTTTTTACCTTGTTGTGGATCCTTAAGGCCCTGACTGTTTTTTTCCTTCCAATAAGGATTCTTACCCGATTTTAGTGTCCCTGAGAGCCATAGAATCGATCTTTCTGTAGATCTAGATTCATTTATGATTAGTTTTCGTATCATAGGGATATTCTCGGCAGAAGAAAGCAAGGACACATGTTGTCAGGCTAGATTAGATAGAGGATACATAGACAGATTACCATCTTTCAACGGTGGTATAGTTCGGACTCAATAAGATCATCGTGAGACTTGTAATCGGATTCCTTATGGGATATTGTGATTTCAGTTATGATCTAAGTTGTGGATATTTGGTGATTTCATTTCAGAATTTGGTCATAAAATTTTTTTTATTGCCTGGCAACATTATACATATACAAATAACATTTCGGTCATGTTAATGAAGCGCCGCTGTTAAATACAAATACGACTCTGTAAATTCATGTCATGAAATTTTCCAATTGGATTATACAAGTGTCAAAAACATATTGTGGCATTAAAAAAAAAATTATCGTAAGTGCGGTAAAAGAAATTAGACGGCAGATATATTCGACATTTTTTTTTTGTAAATTTTTATATTAAAAAAAGAAACAAACATAAAATGGCTACAAAACAATTATTGAATGGGCAAAATACGAAATTCATTTCTCTGCTGTCAAATAATAACAAAATCTGGAGGAGGTAAGTCCATCAATAAAATTCAAAAGACATCAGAATCATAAGCCAACAGCTGCAGCAACAACAACTACGCTGCTGCTGATAATGGTTTGAAAGTTAATTTCGTAAAGAACGTGAATGAATGTGACGTAATAAGTTAACCCAAGCCATGATATGATTTACATATAATTATTATTATTAGAGGATATATTTTGATTTTATTAAGAAATTATGACTGAAGTATTGTGTGTTTTAATTTAACAGTCGCTGGTCTGCTGCCAGTCGATTGTATAGCACTGAAAAATCCGCCGAAAAAGCAGAATCCGCCGCACAAACAGAGCAAGCGGCACCCGCACAACACGTTAGCGATGAAGTGAAGAAATTAAGCGAAAGTGTGGAAGCTTTAACCAAAGAAGTCAAAGACTTGAAAGAGAAAAATGATGAACTGATGGATAAATACCGCAGATCGTTGGCCGACAGTGAAAACTTGCGAGTGCGTTTGAATAAACAAATAGCCGATGCCAAAGTCTTTGGCATACAATCGTTCTGCAAAGATTTGTTGGAAGTGGCTGATATATTGGGTCATGCCACCAAAGCAGTGCCGCAGGATCAATTGAGTAGTAATCATCATTTAAAGAATTTATATGAGGGCTTGACCATGACGAATGCTTCGCTTTTGCAAGTATTCAAGCGTCACGGTCTTGAACCCATGAATCCTCTCAATGAGAAATTCAATCCCAATTTGCATGAAGCTTTATTCCAAAAGGTACGTTTTATTTGCTTCATAAATATGCAGCTTCTTTCAAAAAATGAATCCTTTTTTTGCAGCCTGATTCCTCGGTAGAACCTGAAACCATTGTAGAGGTAACCAAATTGGGCTATAAATTGCACGAACGTGTTATACGTCCCGCCTTGGTAGGCGTTTCAAAATCGTAATAATCCAATTGTTTAAAACGAAATATGCATACATGTATTGTAAATGCCTCCAATTTCCATTTGAAATCTGTTTAGTTTATAAAATTTAAAAAGAAAAGGAAAACTCTACTTTTTGTATTTCATTCATTGAAATATAATCCTATTTAATTATAAAATTTTATTATGAATTTAATTCTGTGGTAGATGTAAGTGTTTTCCTTTTACTCGAGGGTCTAGCTCATCTCATGCGATTTTTTTCCTATTTGTCGTATGTGCTATAAACCTCGATATTGATATCGTCAAGTAATTTCTTTAGTTTCATAAGTTGTACGTGTAAATATTACCAAATAATTAGTACCGTCGAAAGGAAAGAGTTTTTTTTTTAGTTTTATATTGAATACACAATTATATACATACTTGACTTGTTAATATTCTTTTATTATTTCTTTTAACAAGTTAGCTTATGACTTAATTAAAACTCTTTATGGGAATTAATAGTACCTCTTTGTATAATTAAATTTTAAGAATTTAATTTGTTGTATAATAAATAAAATTTAAAAAGAACGCCTTTATCTCTAAACAATTAATCGAAATCAATTATTGACATGCATACATAAGTACGTTGCTATGTCGCCTAATTTAGCTATAAAACTCCAAACTCTCTTGGCCGAATTTTGAATGGGAACTGAACATCAGTTGCATTCAGTTAGTTGCCAAATCGAAATCGCTACTAAATTTACTTGGAAGTCTTAAAAGTTAAACAAAAGAACAAATTTTTATTATTTTTTTTTAACATTCAAAATCAAGGCACTTATTTATTGAAAAATATTATTTATTATCCCTTAAAGATAGTTGTAAATTCTCTTAATACTTAATTTTTTGTTTCATTACAAACAGTTTTTAGTGTAAATAGTTCATTTTAAAGTGGCTGTAGAATTTAAAAGTTTCCTTAAGTCCTCGTCTTCTTCAATAGCTTTTTGAACGACTGACATAACTTGAGCCTCCATGGGTGAATTACGGTCATAGCCCAATGGAAAACGGCTTACTTTAGTAGCCAATTCCAAAAGTTTAGGTTTGCTAGCCAAAAAATTTTCGATTTCTTTTGTAGGCAGTTTTGTGACATGTGCTAGTTTTTGCACATGTGGTATTAAGATTTTGGGTGTGTTTAAATGTACCACCGAAGTATTACTGCCTGCAGTTGTAGTAATTGTAGGCACAGTTGAACTTTCCACTCTTATGGGCACAGGATAATTAAATGGTATTGGATCTGTCTCTAATAGAGGTGCGTTTAAAATAGAGTTGCTATACGTTTCTCTTTTAAGCTCTGCTATCTCAGCTTCCGTTTGACTATCAAAATCATCATCATTGGAAGCATGTTTTTCTTTGCTTATTTCAGTTGTACTTATGATATTATCTTTTCCATTTTGTGCTTGTGTTTCTTCTTTCTGGGCGGGTTTATCAAATAAATTGTTTAAATGCATAAAATTGGCAATACGCTCCATAAAGCTGGCATGGTGCGTTTTAGGCAATTCCTTAAGCTTTTGTATGATTTTCGATGCTTTTCTAGGCTTTAAGGTGGTGGTTTTTTCATAAACATTATAATCATCATTTAAATCCTCATCTTTTATGACTACCAAACCTTCATCGTTGAGTTTAAACGCCTCGTCAATCTCACCTATTCCATCTGCATAATAATCATCGTCATTGTGATTATTCTTTAAATTTCCAGAGTTATCGGTATAATCTGCAGATTCTATGTAGGCTTTCATTAAAGCAACACCTTGATCGTTTGAGGTCAGTTGTTGTATATAATTTAAGGTCTCTTTGGGAGTGTTGGTGCCTAAAAGTTGACCCAGTTCAGATAGACTGGGTATTTCATCCAGACTCTTAAGGCCCAATTTATTTTGGGCAATATCCAATAATTCTTTGGGAAATTCATCATCTGTTAAGAATGGTAAAGGAGTTGCAATAGAACTGATAGGCAGGACTGTAGTTGTGGTGGGAAAAGTGATTGGGCTTGTGGTTGTTGTAGTGCTGGTAGTGGAGGGTATGGTGGTGCTCGTGGTTGTGGTTAAAGGTTTTGTGGGTTTTGTTTTTGACCAGGTGTTTATAGCCAACACTTGTTGTGGTAGTGGCGGCGGCGGTGGTAAGATACGATAGCGTGGATAATGACGCCACAAAGGAAATGGTGCAGGCAGTCTTATTTTATTGGCATAATTCACTGCCTTATTATTACTATTCGCCAACCAAAGTTTGTCTGCGTCTACAATTATGGCACTGTTCTCACCATAAAACTTCGGTACGTAGCCAAAACGTGCCGCAGTGAGTTTTATAATTAAAATTAAACAAATTAACTGAAAAAATTAAATATACATACATATTTATTATATTGTATTTAAAAAATAAGTATTCACGCCCACAAAAACTTTGGGAAACTGAATAGATTTAAAGAAAAGGTGCGCTTGTTTGTTTATTTTTTAAGCTTACATTTTTAAACATTTTGTTTAATAAACATCCAATCACTTTAAAAACGAAATTTAAATAGTTTTTGTTTTAATTCAAAATTTTAATTTGTAGGCGTTCGTTTATTTTATTTTAGAACATTATTGCCGCGTCTAACTTCTTTCACAACCAAAGGACTACTGAATACATTTTGAACTTCTACATTCAATACTTCTGCATAAGTTGGGCTTAGAAACAAATTTATGACCTACGTTTCTATTTACATGCCATAGTACATGTTGCGGACATAGTGAAACTCCTACCAAATGAGATTTTATTAATGAACACGAAATTTTTCATTTGAAAACAAAGAATTTCTTTAGAATATTATCTGCGGGATTGTTAAACACATCTTTTAAGCATTAATTTTTATTTGAAATAGAAAGAAATGGGAATGAAACTGGAAATAGAAAAGAAAGGTTTGCTACAGCATTAGTTGTGTATGCAAGCCAGGTCGATTGTGTATAGATTTTCTAGCCAATAATTTTGTAGGCTGTGTGTACTATAATCATTCTATAGCCTTCAGGTAGGTCTGTCTGTCTATCTGTCTAAATGTCCATTTTATTTTCATTTGCTGGCAGACAATGTCTATACCCTCAGAGAAATTCTTTGTATCGTTAAGGGCGAGTACCTGCGTTCAGCACGTTCTTTATTTGAATTTCGATACTGAAAATTGTTGATTTTGGTTTCTTTAAGTAGATTTTATTTTTTCTATTTAAAAATATTGAATTTCTTTTTATTTCTCTTCAAATCTTGTAGTTTTTTGTACTCCTATTCAAAACAGAATTCTCTGTTTGTCATCTACGTTACAGGGCTTCAAAGGCAATTGCCGCTTGTCTGATTTGATATGATTTTCTAAAAAAAAAACAAAATTTGTCTTCAATTATTTATGTACATCTGTATTGTTGTAGTTCTTTGAAACTACATGTTAATGGCTTATTTATTTTAAAATTTAAATATTTTAGGAATCTTGTTAAGGGCACATTAATTTTTATGTCTTTTTTATAGTCATCACCATGCTGGTAATATGAATGTAATGTATTATTTGGTATTCAGATAGTGGGTACTCCAATGCAGATAATATGAAGGGCTTTAGAAAATATTTTCTTGTTTTTCTTTAAGTTGTCTTCGATTAACACAAGATTTTTGTAAGAATTCTATTGAAAAGGCTCCTCAATTACTTGATATAATGTGTATAATATTACCTTTCAAAACAAACTTATTTTGTAGGACTAAATTATGAATTTTTAATGTTATATGCATAATGACGATTTAAAAATGAACATTTTATTTCATATACATACATACTACATAAGTATTAAAGAAGTACAGAAGAATCTGGGTAACAGGGAACAAATTTCGATGTTAATGGCGAAAAATGGCTGTACCATATGAGATAAATTTATTTAATTACACATAAAAAACCGAAAAAAATTAATTCAATTCTGGACAAACATTTAAAATATACGATACCCTGGTAGTCTAGTGGTTAGGGTGGGTGCTAGACTACTACCGTGAGGGTCGTGGGTACGATTCCCATCAGAGACTCTGGTCTGTTACTCTACACCGAGCTTAAAGTCTATGTTACACAGTTCGTAATAATTATAATACATATATTTATTGTAATTGTATTTTAATTAATTTTTAAATAAATATTTCAAATATGCTTATGTATAAATGAATAATGACATTAAAAGGAGTCGATATTCTACAGAAAGATAAAGATAAAGAGGTCTATTATGGAAAGCAACTAAACTTCAGTACAAACCAAAGAACAGTTTTTACAAAGTGATAAAACGTTTTATTCAATATATGTAGGTAACTTATTCTGAAATAAACTTGTATTTTCTACAAAATAAATTTTAAATTATATCATAGGCATATACTATATATAAAGAAATTGTGGCTGTATCTTAAAACGCATAAATTGGATTAGAATTGAATCAACATTTAAACGCAGTTATAATACATCCGTAATATTAATTTAACGCCTTTCAATATTCCAAAAAAAATATCATATTTTATTAACATAAAAAATACAATATTACACGAAAAAGGCGAAAATGATAATAAAATGTTCGAATTAGAAAATTCTTAGAGTCATATTGTAGCACCTCAAACCGTTTAAATCATTAGAAAATTTATAATTCAAACGTTATTAAATGCTACATCAGTTTAATCTATCGCCAGGTGCATAAGTTGCAATTTTAAAGGAAAACTAAATTGCTACTAAAAAATATTGGCGACTTTTAACATTGATGACATTGTGCAGAGATGTTGGAACAATATTGTTGTAAATAAAGGCCACTGTTAATGCCTTTATTTATATCTGAATATTCCAAAGAAATTAATCTGTGTCCTTAAAATAGCACTCAAAAGTTCTGGTTTAATTGTTTAAACAAATGAGCGTGCATAGGACAGGCAAAATTTTGTACAAAAAAAATGTATTTATGTAACGAATTGAACCGAGAAGACCACGTTGCTTAACGTTTTAATGCTGCTTTAAAAGTGAGTGATTTTGATTTTAGTGAAGCTCTAATGACATGTGCACACATTAATTTATGCTTGAACTTGGCAGCACTATTTGTTTGTAGTTGTGAGGAAGTGCTTGGAAACAAAGTAAATGGTTTTGAATATGCTTGACGTGTCACACAATTGAAAATTGTAGAGTTGCCTGTTGGACAGTGTTGCAAAATTGAAATTATGAAATTGTACTGATGAACTATAACTGAAAGAGTACATTTTTTGCAGCAAATGGTAGTTTTATAAAATATATATTTATACTACTTACGTACGGAATGGAATGTATAGAAAGAAAAATATGTTTCTTATATACAAAACAAAAACAGTTGATTCGAAACGTAAGGTTTAGTCAAAAATGTCGACGCAACGGGTTCATTCAGCATTCCTCATTGCTTTTTGTAATCTAAAAGCGAACATACATACATACGTTAGCCTAACCCCATTTATAGTTGAAAAGTGCAAAAATAATACAAAATAATTTAAATTTAATTATTTCTTGTATGCAGTTTTCTAATTTTAATTTTTTAGAATTTTAAATGGATTGGCACAATGGCAACATTGTTTTAATGCAGTAACCAGACATATCGGTGAATGCCTCCACTAACAGATGTGAAATTACTTATTCTAGACACGCACCGTCCAAATCACGATGTACAATACATGTATTTATGGTAATACAGTACCCATTTCGAATAACGGCACTTTGGTGAGTTTCGATTTTATTCACCACATTTTGGAAGAACTCACCACACTAGAAACTCACCTTGCTTCGATTTTATTCACCACACCATATAAATTCACCACATTTTGTAAAAACTCACCACACTAGAAACTCACCACAACTACAAAATTCTTCAAAAAAAATTAAATTTTTTTGCTTTTCTTTCCAACCAGCAGCGAGCACCTTGTTTTATAATAAATAAACAACATTCCACAAACCATTATGTTTTTTTTTTTTTCGTTTTGTCCGAACCTGGGGTTGAACCGGGCCTCTTTTTGGTGAGCGAACTAAAACCACCTTTTTACCACCTACTTTTTCTACCTACTACAACATTCACTCACACACATATTAACTACACCGTAATGTTTTTTGTTTGCGTTTTGTCTGACCTGGGGTTGAAGAACAGTGACCGTTGGGCGTCTAATAAGGCTACTTTAATTTGTAACTACCTATTAGACAGACAGACAGACTACATATAGTAGAATGTGCGAATTATTTATTAAAAACGAATTTGATGAAAAAAGTACTGAAAGCTTGGCGGGGGTGCTGCGGTATTTTTGAAATGAAAAAGTACTCTAAAATTATTCAAAAACTCTCAAAAATAAACTGTTGGTAGGCACACATGTTTACAACCATACATAACTATATACATATATACTACTTATGTATGTATTTATAATTTTATCACAGTTATTATAGTTTATTTTCATTCATATTCACAAAATTATTAATTTATTTTGTTAAACATTTTTGTTTTTTTCTTCTTTCTGTTTTCCTTTTTATTTTTTTTTTGGAAAGTCCTTGAATAGTTGTCTGCATGCCTAATACAATGGCCTTAGTTGAGGTCATTTATTGGTTCAAACAATTCAAAAGTTGTTAACAAAACAGAACTTGAAAAGTTTTTTGACCTTTAATAATAAAACAATAACAATATACATATATGACTGTATTTGTTGTATTTATTTAACAATTTATTTTATTTTGTTTGTTTTATAAATAAATACAATTTATAACTTATAATAATTAATTTTAAGCAGCATGTTTAAAATAATGATCCCCTAATATACTACAGAATAAAAATCTCTGATATTTATGCGAATACATGTTTTGTTGATTCTTAATTTTTTGTTTTTTTTTTTGTTTCTTAAGTTCCTAGAAATTCTTTTTGGTTTCTATTGCAGAATGTTTTGTTTATAAACAAATTAATTTAACATACACATGTATATACATACTACATACAAATATACGCATGTAAATACGTACATACATACATGTTAAATGTATAACAAAATATTAGGCGAACAGAGATATTTTTGATGTTTTGTTTTTTAATAAAAATTATGTTGTCTTGTACTAAAATGTGTCACTAATATAATACAGTGCGAGACAAAAATGAACAACATTAGATACGGATAAATTTATAATTTTTATGTTTTCATATTCGCGTATGAAGAGACTCAATAAACCATAAGTTCCTCTCAGCAGATTTCTGGCAAAAACTCTGAGAGTAAATAAAATTGCCATGAAAAGCTACTCAATAAAATTTGTCGTTCGGAGTCGACTTTAAACTGTAGGTCCCGCCGCATGTATAAAATTAACACACACAATTATTGACTAATTATTTGACTAATTAAAAGTGTAGAACCAATTTTCAACATTAAAAAAAATAAAAGATAAACACTAACACGAAACAAACAAATCTTATACTGTGGAACAAATGAACAAATGTGAACAAATAAGTAAAAAGAAAAAGAAGTTAAAATTTTAAATAAGATTTTTATTTAAAGAAAAAAAACAACAAAAAAAAAGAAACGAAACGCAACCATAAGTGTTGTTGAAATAAAAAAAATATACAATATTTTATTTGTCTTTAACTTGGGACCAGGAAAAGTGCCAAAGGAATACAAAAAAAGAGAAGCAAAAGTGTGCCATAGATTCTCCAATCGGTTGTCTTCGATAATCCGAAAGAACGTTGAATCTTTATTTAATGCAAAGGAAAGTGTCTGATTAGGTGTGTTAACTATTGCGCCACGACTAATTTTGATTTTGGTTTTTTTATAGCGGTCAGAGAAACAGCCCTTTTTTTTTGAGTGTTCTCCATCCCCATACAGTCCACGGGATTAACATTTGTTAACATTTGTTAACATTTGTTAACATTTGTTAACATTTGTTAACATTTGTTAACATTTGTTAATCCCGTGGACTGTATGGGGATGGAGAACACTCAAAAAAAAAGGGCTGTTTCTCTGACCGCTATAAAAAAACCAAAATCAAAATTAGTCGTGGCGCAATAGTTAACACACCTAATCAGACACTTTCCTTTGCATTAAATAAAGATTCAACGTTCTTTCGGATTATCGAAGACAACCGATTGGAGAATCTATGGCACACTTTTGCTTCTCTTTTTTTGTATTCCTTTGGCACTTTTCCTGGTCCCAAGTTAAAGACAAATAAAATATTGTATATTTTTTTTATTTCAACAACACTTATGGTTGCGTTTCGTTTCTTTTTTTTTGTTGTTTTTTTTCTTTAAATAAAAATCTTATTTAAAATTTTAACTTCTTTTTCTTTTTACTTATTTGTTCACATTTGTTCATTTGTTCCACAGTATAAGATTTGTTTGTTTCGTGTTAGTGTTTATCTTTTATTTTTTTTAATGTTGAAAATTGGTTCTACACTTTTAATTAGTCAAATAAGAATGATTAAAAAATCTCAGCTGATACATTGAAGAAGCCTAAATTAATTAGGTTATAGAATAATGTTATCAAATTCCAAAGCTTTCCTTAAATTACAGTACAATGTTATTACAAAAACATAAAAGCTTAAATTAATATTGTAGCGCCCTCTGTTGGCGGCTAGATTTCTTCAATTGATCACTGAGATGGGACTTTGCTATCTTTGGACATAAACATTCCGCCACCCTTGCAGTACTGCAATCAAGATAGAAATGGCTCCAACGATAACGCTATAGGGAAGGAAATCTAAGAACCAAAAAAAAAAAAAACTGTTATGTAAATTCAAATTTGCTTAGGTTTATTTTTCCAAAATTTCCGTTAAATCAAGAAATTAAAACTAAATTTATATCAGCTCCGAATCCTAAGACTCCAATGAGGTATCCGTCCGCTGCATTAAAAAAGATATAAGGAAATTAAAAAACTATAAAGAAAAGGTGTATTTAATAAGTATCATGGTTCAAGGCGAAGTGTGAGAACTGTGAAGGGTGCGGGCTTCTTGGGGACGATTGCTGTAGACTGTCTAATGGTGAAGTTATAGCACTGGCCATTTTATAGTTACCTAGCAGCAACTCGTTTCCTTGCCGTTCGCATCTTGAGATGTCCACAAAACACTACTCCCTCTCTTCCACCTTTCTATAACCCATTTTCCTAAAACCTGCACAATGCACTGCATGAGTAGGAGTCATCCCCTGAGTGCTGGTTTCACCAAAAAAAAAAACGCAACTACGAAGAAGAAGAGGAAACCACAGAACATCTTCTCAGTCATTGTCCGGCGCTTGGAAGAAGAATTTTTGGATTTTTAGTGACAAAACTGTCTAGATAAAGGCGATATGAGGTAAATCCACACTTTTATAAATTCTCCGGATGCTATAATTATAATTCTCCAGGAGCTATAATTATTATGTTATTTATGGTAATTTTTTTCCCAAAACTTTAAACAATGTTAGTAATTTTTGTTCCGCACTGTATGTATTTGACATAAAAGGGCTGACAAACATAGAGGCCTACTGAATACATAAAATACGTGTGAGCTTGTTTATCTGTGTTGCTCAATTGTTGGGAGTGCGTGATAAAAGTGTGTAATATATCCGTTTTTTACTGAACATCAATGCCATGGCTAGCCCACTATCCACTAAACTATTATAATGGGCTGGCCTAAAGGCCTATAAAAAGCTTTTTTTTGTTTACGAAAATTGTCTATTTTTTTTTAATGTAGATTCAATTTTCTTTAGAAAGTATGTGTTAAATTTTTCTGTTAACCCATTACACACTACTAGTATTTGTTTATAAAGAAAAAAACTTAATAATTTTATTTATTTCATGAAAAAAGGAAAAAAAAATCGTATATGAAAGGATTGTAATACCTATTTAAAAATATTATTTTTTGACTTATTTATTTATTCAAAGAGCTACAAAAACTATTTTATTTAAAGAAAAACTATTTTTCATTTTAAATACCTACGTTGTTTTTTTTATAAACATTTAGAAAAATTTTAAATAATTTGTTTTTATTTCTGTTTCTTCTTTTAAATTTAACGAGTTCTGTTAACCCAATACAAACAACCACCATTTGTTTACAGAAAAATTTATAAATTTTTTAGTTGTTAGATGAAATTGTTTAAAAATTTTAAAAAATAAATTCTAAAGCAAACAGGTGTAGCCATCGTATTAGGGTGACAGCAAATTTCAAATTCGAAATTTAGACAAAAAGAAAATAAGCAGTGAGTAAATGTGAAATGCCTCTGCCTCTTTAATTTTCTGATAAAAATTCAAGTCATCTTTATAACAGATTACCAGCAAGCGAACATACATATGCACATACCGCATAGGCTAGTAGGTATAAAATGCATTTTTTTTGTAATTAAAAACAAAATTCAAATCATTTAGATTTACTGTTTGGATTTTCTGAAAAATAACCTCTGCTTGATTTTGAATAAGTTGGCAGAAATATTTGTTGGTTGATTTTCATTTTCTTTTTGTAAATTTCGAATTACAACAAATAAAATTATTTGTTACGGAAAATCTCGGAAAATCTATTTCCTTTGATATCTTGTAAAGCAAATAATTTTTTTTTTTCAAATATTTTATAACATGTTTTGAAAAATGTTTATTTCGTTTTTGTTGACGTTTTTATATGAATTATGATGACATTTATTTATTTATTCCATTCATTTATTTATTTCTTTAATTGTTTAGCCGTTAATCATCATAATTTGTGTGATAATAATCAACAATTATTTCATAATTTGTAACAGGCCCACAGTGTTAACGCACAAGTAAATCTTTTTCAAAAGAAATATGCTTATAACAGCCTAGACCCTTAAATTGTAATTTTAGCCCTTAAGCTGGCAAATATGGGTCTTTCAAGTATCTGTAAAAGAATCAACAAAGACACAAACGAAGACAGAAGACAAGAAACATTCAACAGCAGAAATCTTAATAGAGGATAAATGACCAAACTTACCGGAGTAATCCCAGCTGAGAATGTGTTCGCTACTGCACTCTAGGACATAGTCCCAAAAGGTGCTCATAAAAATCTAGCCCTAAAAATCAAGCCCTATGTCATCTCGTTGAGTAGCCTGCGGAAGTTCAATGTATAAATATGTACATGTGTAGGTATTAATAGTATTAATTTATAAATTCTATGAATTTATTTAAAAAAAAAAAAAATTAAAAATGTTTCCCCAACACATATATATTTTCACGTTGTTGGGTTAATTGTTTAATGTGCATTTTTAGACTAAAAAAATATATTTACATCATTTATTTAAATCGGTGGTTTTACTTATCGTTATTGTTGTTGTCGTTGTTGCAAATGTGTGATTTTGTCGCCAATTATTGAGAGAAAAAATTTTATATTCAATGCTCAATGATCTCTCTCCCTTTGCATTTTTATTGTAATTCATAAATATGTAGTTGGGTTTACTGACACTCATTTGTTTGTGGTTTGTTCGTAACGTTGTTGGTGGAGCTGTTGTAATCAATACAGCATGTCTGCACGTGTTCATTTATTTTATGTGTCGCTTTAATACTTCTGTTGTTCGTGTGTTTTATTTACATTCTTCTTTTAGTTCTTTTTCTCATTGTCATCATTTCGGTTGTTTATCTTAATTTTATTACTGTGTGGTGTGGTTTGGTTTTTATTATTTCATTCAGTGTTTATTTAATGTTTTTTTTTTTTTTTTTTTTTTTTTTTTTTTTTTTTATAAAAATTGTGTTAAAAAAAAGTAGTGAATCTTGGTTTTTATAATTGCTGTTGACCTGTTATATTTGAAGACCCCTAGACAAACTTCTTACGAAATGGGGGCCCTAAAATACTACAAAGAAATTGTGAAAAAAGTGTAAAAGATCTTCCGCCATTTTTTTTTTATAAAAGAAGACTCCAGAAACTGGATTTTCTAAACAGTCTGAACCTGTTTGTACCTGTTTAATCGGGAAGTCTAGGTCTTGAATTCTAATAGGTAAGCATGAATTTTTATAATTTATTTGAGAAACCATTAAAATATTAAAAAAAAGAAAAGAAAACAAAAAAAAACCTGCATACACACGTACACACATACACACACTAAATGCTAATGATAACAGCCGAAAGCGAACAAAAAGAAAAAGAAAAATTGAGAAAAAACTTTATTTATTATTGTTTAGATAATTATTTTATGTATGTATATATATACATACATACATATGTATAAATAAATAAACAAATATTATGTATAGTTTTTGTTAATTATGGTTTATGTATGGATGTATGTATTTCCAAAAATGTTTATCATTATTATTCTGTTTTTATTTCTTTGGTTTAACATTTTGTTAAATTTTCTGCTGCCTTGGTTTATATAAACAAATGGCCTTACCCAATAACAGCACCAACAAACATCATCATCATCATCATTGTCGTCATCATTATCATCATCATTGACCCAGACATTGTTGTTGAGTTGACGACAAGGCATAAAAAAAAACAAAAAGAAGTGTTACAAGGTTTTATTATTGTCTGTCACACATTTTAAGTTCATTGTGCCAAATAATGAACTAAAAAATAAAATTTGTGAGTGGGTGTTGTTGGTTTGCCTTTTTTTTAATCTTTTATTCACCATGCCAGAACTAGTAAAAAAAAAAAAGAAAAAAGAAAAGAAAGAGAATTAAGATTTTTTATTTTATACTGTATATGGGTTATGGCCTTCTTTTTTTTCTGGATTTATGCCATACTTTTTGCAATTTATGTGGGCCTATTACAAAAAATGAAATTTGATCTCAGAATTTATAGACAGTAATTATGATGATGATGTATGTATGTATATAGATACAGTTCATATTGGACCATATTCGTCCAGTTGATAATCAGTTAACGAAATCTATGAAACTATTGGTGAATGATGTTATAAACATAATAGACGCAACACGATAAGCAGCACAGCAGAAATGATTATTTTAAAGTCAACGCGACAACAAGAGACGATGCTGCTGCTTCGCATTTCGGTTAATTTCTAAATATTTTTACTAGCATGTATGAAATAGAGATTTTAAAAACGTGATGCATGAAAGGGAACGAGAAAAAAAGTTTTTGTGGCTCCATTGATAAATAATTAATGAACTGTTTACGTTTTATTTGTTTTGTTTATGCTTTGCCGCTGGAATGACTCTACTTCTCTGTCAATTGATCTGACCGTATTAAAATTCTTCCATTCGAAGATTTTAAATTAAATTTCGATTCATTTAACAATAAAACTTTTCTTCATTTATTTACGAATCAGTTAATGTTGCAACCATAGCTGCCAGATTTGACGATTTATCGTCATTTTGACGATTTTGAGCTTCAAAAATACCATATTGACGATATGACGATTTATGCCCTTATTTTGACGATTTTTTGAAATTAAAAATTTACGTCATATTCTTTACTTTAATACATTAAAGGCCACTTTAATCTTTGTATTTGATTTGCAATTGTTACTATTGCAAGTTTAGGTTAGTAATAACGAGGAGTTAATTATCATATTTCGAGTTAATTATCATATATCGAATACCTGAGATGATTTTTCTGTATTTTATGCCTTTTTCACGAAGGGAGTTCCACATATGAATAGTCTGACTAAAAAACGAATTTTGTCCGTAAGCTATTGTTCGATCCACTGGTCAATCGACCACATACGGATGTGCTCGCCGAGAAAGACGAGTGTTACCTAGGAATACATGATTCTCGGGGATAAGTTCACTTATTTCGCTCGAGCAAAATTGGTTGTAATAGAGATAGAACAGTGAAATACAACCCACATTGCAACGATGCTCCAATGAATCAATAGAGTTGGATACCCTACCGTCATTAACGAGCAACTTCGCCCTCTCCTATACGCGACCGAGAAGTCTCAAAATAGACGTATTCCATTCTCTTTCGGATGTACGTGGTGTAAATAGTAAGAAGATCAGAAGATCTTGCCCGGTCTTAAGAAGCTAAGGCATTGAAAAATGTGTCGATTCCAGCGAACATCACATTGAATTTTCATGCTCAGAATTTCAAGAGCTTCTGACTTCTTAATATTTATGCCACCCATAGATTTAGATGACGCAATATTATTGTTGCGGTTATGTTTCAATAAACAACTATTTAAACCTTAAACAGTTTTTTCCTGAAAATAGTATAAAACTTCTTGATTTTTGGAAAAAAAAATCAGAAATGAAAATAAGAAATGGTAGCTTTTAATTTCTAGGCTTGACCAAATTTATTAAAAAATTTTGTATTATAAGCCAAGTTATTTTAAATTAAACTAAATTCCTTAGAGGCAATATTATATAAAAATATTCACCCTTATTCTGGTTGTCGTCGTCGTCGTCGCCGTCGTCGTCGTTACCAAAAATGATGTCGATAAAATCAGACTCGACAAAATCAGAGTCGACACAACACAATATCGACGGCGTATTGACTAACAGAATACCAAATGTGTGTCCGACAGTCATCTATAACTGTCAATAACGACAAACAGAATACCAATGTCGACGCAAGACGACGTCGACGACGACAACCAGAATAAGGGTGATTATTTAAAACTTAGCAGTCGTAACTGCTTCGACTTTAATATTGTGTCTGATTTGATTAAATGTTTCACTATAATTTTCTTTTTAAATTTTAATTTATGTATTTATTTTTTGTGATGATTTTTTTTTACGATTTCCATGAACGCCCTTGACGATTTTGACGATTTTTTTCTAATATTTGACGATTTAATGCTTTATCTATCTGGCAGCTATGGTTGCAACCGTTTCCGTTTTTTTTGAAAATAAATGACTTCCTTACGTTTGCCAAATCACCATGGCATGGGTGCAGTCGCGAAGAACTTTGTCCATTAAATGTTATTCTTTCTGAAGAGGTGGCGCTGTTAAATCTTATGATGTCCATTGTTTTTATTATCCTAGAAGGACAGGTCAGGGAGCCTACTGTATAGATGATTTAGACAGGTGTTGAAGCCTTTTAAAATTTGAAAACCAGCCCCAAACTCCAACTACCCGCGATTGATTTAAACTAAGTGAAATCGCCGTAGTCTAGTAGGTAGTGTGTTGGGTTATTAGACTGAAGGCCCGAGTTCGAATCCCAGGTCAGACATCAAAACGAAAATATGAAAATATTTCTTCGGCGGCTTCCTCTCAGCAGATTTCTGGCAAAAACTCTGAGAGTAAATAAAATTGCCATGAAAAGTTAACTCAAAAAACTGTCGTTCGGTGTCGACTTTAAACTGTAGGTCCCGCCACTCATGTATAAAATTAACGCGCACAACATAAGTGGTGTAAGAAGCTAGGTCGTAATCCTGACTGAAGGGTTGTAATGACTAATTATGTATGTATGTATGTATGTGAATCTTATAGGAGATATACCACATGCTCAACCCCTCTGAAATTGTTTGTAGTCCTGCAGGATTCGAATTTTTTTCAGGGAAATCCATCCTGAGTGCACCAGACAATTTAGGGTTTATTGAAATCGATTTCTTTTATCATCAATCACTGAGTAACTGTGTATTACCATTGAGTGTTTGTTTCATTTCTTGTATTGCAAACTGTCGCCTTTCAACAAAAAAAAATTTCCAAGAGAATAATAATGGATGGTACTCCTCTGTCAGTAAATGTCCAATATTTTGGAAAAAAAAATATTTTTGTGTTATTTTCTGTTTAAATTGGCATCGATTCATATGTTTTACTTTCCATTTCATTTGATACGCAACCATTTCTGTTTTGTTAACGACTAAGAGTGAATCTTTGTTAAAAAGTATTCCAATACTTTATATGAAACAACCAGGATAACAGAAGAAACAGATTTGAGACTGGCAACTTGTATTGAAAACTCATCAACCGCAACGACGGCCCTCTTAATTAAATTAAGAGTACGATTGTGTGTTACCAGCTCATTGAACACATCTATTGGATATGGTAACAATACATTTACGATTTGGTCTGGTTTCTTTCACTTTTTAAAAGTTTTTTTTATTTTTTTTTTATTATTGAAAGCGTGACAAATTCACTACATTATGACTGACTACTCGTACACATCGTTGTATTATAATTGCAAATGTGATGCGGATTCGAATGATGCTGATGATGTCGGTGATGATGATGTCGGCAGTGTGGTGATCATCAATTATCATGAGATGCTGTTAAGTGAAGTGAAACGAAGTGTAACATTTCAATAGGAGACCAGCATCAATAGTTGGTCGGCTGCTGTGATTTTTGTTGAATTTTTTTCTGTTTTAATTCATTGCACTACAAACTACTCCATTAATGACTAGGTGCTGTACCGTTTCGACTGACGTAGATTACCGCTTGAATGCATGATGCGGGAGTTCGTGAGTTCATGTTCCCATAAACAAAGATTTTTTTTCTATTTTCAAAAAATCAAAAAAAAAAAAAACAAAAAACAAAATACTTTAATAATAAAATGAAAAACTAAAACCTATTCATTCGTTCATATTGAAACAATAGTGTTGTATTATCATCATGCATGGGAAAAAACCATTAGACTATATCTAATGGGTTAACCACTGCTCTGCACACCTTCTGCTCTACTCCGCTTTGCTCTAGTCGGTCTGTTCTAATATTGAATAACAACAGTATGCAGTTTCTGGTTAGACAATGCGGCGACATCGAATCAAGACTACTAGACAGTGTGCATGACTTGCTTTTGAAAATGCATTCATTCATGTGTCAACAATTTCAATTTCAACTTGAAACGCTAAAGTTGAAATGGTTTAGCGTGTGCTAATCAACTGATTTGAAATTCAAATAAAAATTTTTGAAACAGATGAAGTTAATGATGCTGAGAATAATTTCGTTAACGATGTTCATCTAGTGGAACCATTTAACAGGAGATCATGTTAATGTGTAACAAATATCACACAAAAGAAAATTGAACAATTTTTTCTTTTGCTCTTAAAATAGAAAATTGAAAGAACATGTTCATCGAATGACATGTCAATTTTCCAATATTTGAAAATTAAAATGGAAAATACATTTGAAATTTTTATTTTTGAAAATTCTTAAAAATTTATTGAAATTTTCACTCTTTCTCTTTTCTAACAGGAATTCATAGAAGATCAGTAAGACAATCGAGAACATTTTTACTGAGGGAGGTCGACAGTTTTCTTTCTTATTTTATTTTCCGTATCTTTTTTTTGTTGTTTTTCTTTCGGATGATATTGTGTAGGCAGGAAAAATTAACATCATGTTGAGATTTTTATTAGAAAAACAATATGAATCTCATTAAAGAAATTTATCGAAAAACATACGATTATACAAATACTATAAGAATCTATGTACGTATGTAAATACATATTTTTGTATATATGTATGTATGAGACTTTATTCTCTAAAACAAACGCTACGACAATGTGATTTAATTTCGTAGAGGATACTAAATTAAAAAAAAAAATAAATAAATGCTGAACTAGAAAAATTTTCAATTCCTTTATTGAATGCAGGAATCACGGCGTACAAACATTATTGGCCATTATAAATCTTTAAGCTTCTGCATTACACGTTAAAAGGCTTGAAGGTTTTATTTAGTACAGTTTTGTTCGTTTTGTTACTACTACTTACAGATAATTCGATTATATTGTACATAGAATCTCTCATACATAGTCCGCGCAAACATCATTTTCATTATGTATCTCTTATAAAACTCTATATCTCTGTTGGTAAAGAAAAAACTAAAGGAAGAAAGAATCGATTTTGCATGCCACACTGAGGTAAATTTTTCACCACAAAATTATCCGCAATAGACAATCACAAGCTGCTACATAACGCCTATAAAGTGCATGCTTGAAAGCCACACAACAAAGTTCCAGTAAATCATGGCGTTGCATTAACATAACATAATACCTCCGTTTACAATTGCTTATTTAAAGAAGTTGTTGAAATTTAGAATTCCTATTGATTTTTTAACAGACTTTGTAGATGATTTGTAGGCTAAAATGTTTATAAAGAACTGTACCGACTGCTATTGTGAAAATTGCCTTACAAACAGAATTTTCGCTACTGGCGGTTACGTGCGATTGCATTTCTTCATACTCTACTGAATTGTATTGAAGAGTAAAGGACACAAGCATTATTTGCGTTTTTCAAACAGAGACAAACACTGTTAAGTGTTAGCAACAAATTTGTCTCCATATAGGTCACGTTTTAGTTTTCTATTATTTTCGATAATAACTCTGGTGTCGGTGCCGTTTGCTGCTCCATCAAAATCACTGTGGTGTAACAAAATTCAAGGATTTTTATTAGGAACTCATAAAATCTAGAGCATTTAGATGATGATTCGAATTGAAAATAATGAAACATGCATTGTGTATATATTTAAAAATAATAATGAGATCCGCTAACAATATTGCATCTATGCATGCTGTAGAATGGAAGTTCGTGAGTTCATGTTCCCATAAAAAATATTTTCAAAAAAAAAAAAAAAACAAAAAAACGCACTCATTCATTCGCTAACAACAGCAACAGTAACAAATTATTAGAGTATATCTAATGCAACTCAATGCAGTTTGAATGAAAACGTTTAGGCGTTTCCAAAACTTAAAAATAAATTGTAACGTTTAATTAGTTTTTTAGGTTTTTTTCGGAAGTATTTCTTGAATAGTAAGTGATTTTATCGTTTTGTGTTTAAAAGAATATTTTTTATTCGTTTTTAACACAGTCAAAATTCTTTTTTCTAAACTGCTCACTGTTTGTTAAGTGATGATGCGTTAGAATAGCTGCCTTGTCGTTTGTCGCTGTGATTGTATTTTGTTATATTAAATAATAACTTAAGCTAATTAAATGATTTGGCGTGTGCCAAATCATGCTGATGAGAACTGAATTTTATTTATTTATCATGTGCAACTACTGGAACTAAATAACAGGAGATCAGTACTCCACACAAGTAAATACGATTTTGTGCAAAAAAAAAAAAAAATCGAAATTTATGTAAGGATTTCTGTGCATATATTGCATGTGTTTTCTTTATTTGAAAAAGCTAAAGGATATTTGGCGGCAACAAAACATACATATATAGGTGAAAAAAAATTTCTTTAATTTTTCATATGATGCTTGTCGTCAGTAGCTTATAAACAAATTGTTTTTACATTGATTGATTGATTTTAAATCCAGCGTTATCAACTATTTCTAAAAAAATTACAGAAAATGAATTTTCAAATAATTTTTATAATCTTAGATTAGATGGATGTAGTCCTTTGCGGTCAGATATACCATATTTCCTATCATAAACACTTACATAACAAAGGTGATATGACCAGTGGTGTTGTGCTAATTTTTTTTTACCGGAACGCGTATACATAATTATATAGACAGGGCCGATCCTTGGTAGGCAGCCGCTCTGTGCGGTCTCATGTCCCAAATTTAACGACGGGGGTGATTTTCCATGATAATCCTGGCGGCGGCGTTTTTTTTTTAGTTCTCATGTCCCAAATTTGACGACGGGGGGAGGGAGATTTCCCCCAATTAACGATAAAAAGGCGGAAATACCCGCTCTTCATTTTTGTATGGAAAAAATAAGTGATTCCCTTGGTAGCAACAGTTAAATTTAAAAGGGTTAAAAATGGTTTTAATGGAAAAAAACGTTCCGGACTTCGGTTCACGGTTCGGAAAAACAAGCCGGTTCGTTCCGGTTTTTGTTCCGGTTCGGGTTCGGTTCAAACCCTTGTTTAGAAAAGTACATATAAAAATTCGTCAAAAATTAGAAAAAAAAAAATCAGCAATTCTTTTTAATTTTTTTTTTTTTCAAAACGTCAGCCAATTCTCGTTATCAGAAATCATCTTTAGTTCCGGAACGCGTTCCTGTCCAAAAAGAAAGTACCGGAACGACGTTCCGGAGCGTTCCGGCTCGACAACACCACTGGATATGACTTCAGCCTGATGAATTTCCACGCATTCTGCTGCAATTCTGTTCAGAGATTTTTTTAAAATAAGCTATGGTTCTATAAATAAACATGTTTTCATGAACGCCACTAATCGCTTACCGTTTTCATTGTGTTTTTACTTTAAATTTTACATGCCCATTTTAGCCAAATAATTACGCGTTTCATCGAGTGTTGAAAATGGATTATAAATCAGCTGGAATTTGAAATGAATTGAACGCTTTTATTATAAATGCTCATTTAGTGGAACCAAGTATTAGGCGAACATTTTCTGACAAAAGGCGTATAAAATATTTCTATTTTTTTTCTTTTTAATTTATTTTTTTTTTATCAAAAAACTACTCAATAGTAAAATTAACTGAGGTAGAACGCATTCATACAAGGATTTTTGTTATTGTAACTCCAATAGAGAAAAGTCGTCGTCGTCGTCGTATTTATAATATAAAATCAAATGCAAAAAACTATCAGAGTGTAACGGTAAAAAAGGATGACGGAGGGAATACATATGTACATATAAAATGTCCTAGACAAGTTGCGTGTTAGCCAAATAGAATTAATTGTTTCAAAGGCGGCAGGATTTCGTTCGTTTGTTTTTCGCAATGAAAATATGTTTTTCCTTTAACCACTATATTTATGTAGTTAAATAATTTTTTAAAAATATATTTTTTCAATAATGCAGTCTAAAAAAATACTCCATTTGGGTATTTTATAAGTGCGAAAATGAAAAGACATGATTAGAAGGATTTTCTATTCGCTTAATGTGGTTTATGATACGTGAAATAAATTTCAGTCATGCTTTTCCAAAATTACTGTCGTGGAAAGCTAAAAAATCTTAGTACTGGGCCTTCATAAATGTACCCCTTATGGTACTATAGTTTCGAATTTTCTTTTTGCCACAATTTTGTTTTAGAAGTTATCACTTGAGTGCATGCTGTGGGAGTTTGTGAGTTCATTTTCCCATAAATTATT
Source organism: Sarcophaga caerulescens (assembly GCA_927399465.1). NCBI lineage: Eukaryota > Metazoa > Arthropoda > Insecta > Diptera > Sarcophagidae > Sarcophaga > Sarcophaga caerulescens. The sequence goes on from OV656868.1 coordinate 95,017,098, forward strand.
ACAACAAAAAAAAAAAAACATTTCGAATAAGAAATCGTAATAGTATGAGGTGTAGTAAAAAGAAATCCATTGCTTTCCTAATCAAGGCTTACAGTATGTCGAGCTTTAGAAATTCAATTAGACTACGTTATTTCGTTTGTAATTACTTAAAAATTACTTTGCCCTATCAAGTTTGTGCAAAAAAAAAAACTTGATGGACTGAATTATCCTCTGTAAACCACTGGTTCAAAATCTGAAACGATTACACTGACCGGTGCCTGTTAACAGAAACAATTTTAGTCTTTCAATCTAAGTTTAGAGCAGAAATAAAGTGTCTACTGTCTGCATCTGCATCTGCCTGTGCCGCATAATCTTTTTGTTAAAAAATTCATAAATTTTATCAGTGAGTGATGATAAAATTTATTATCATTTTAATCAAAAATGGATTCATTTTTACTGCACCTTGTAGCCTGTACATACAACAAAGTTTAAACAACTTCAAATCTAATCTGTTTTTAAAAAATGAAGTGTCAAAAGACTTGTGCTGTTTGATTATGATTTGAAATTCAAATCGCAGAGGGAATTAAGTCATGATGCTGGGAAAATTTGCTTAAATCGTGTTCATAAAGTGGAAATATTGTAATAGGAAAGCAGAAAATGGAAAAGAAGTTTTTTCTTGTTGTAAAAATGATCTTCAAACATTACTTTTCTATTTATAGAACCAAGTTATTCCTTTAAGACGAACTAAGATGCAAGGATTAAAGCGGAGAAAATATAAAAATCGTTAAGGTTTCTGCAGAGTAATAAAGTCTTTTTTTACACTGTCATCCTTTTTTTTTTGTTTGATACCACTAAAGAATTTGCGAATTCACTTACTGGAACCGTGGACTGGGCTTTCATAACCTGTAGTAAGTTTTATAGAAAATTTAGTTTTTTTTTAACGATTACAAAAAAAATCCCACCCATTTACTGAGGTGTAACGTAGCGGAAGGATTTGAAAAAGGGATTTCACTGAACTAGAAACATGTGTTAAATTTACTATGAAACTAAAGTGAAAACAAAAAAAAAAAAAAAAAAAAAATTATTCGAGTGTAACCTTTTGGAAGGAAATATATATAATAGGAGTTAAGGAAAATTCAAATTGTAGATGAAGGAAGAACTTCTTAATACAAAATATATTTGGCCTATAACAATTTCGAATAAATTATAAAAATAAGTTGTAAAACTAACAAATATTATTAAAAATTCTTTTAATTCTGTGCACAATTTGTTCTGAAACTCATTGTAGTGTAAAATTTTGCTTACTTCTTACTAGGACCTCATAACTTGTTCGTAATTAAAAAGGTTTTCTTTTCTTCTTCAATATTTTTCAATATCTTTTTGAAGAGTTATCACTTGAGTGCATGCTGTGGGAATTTCTAAGTTCATCTTCCCATAAACAAAGATTTCAATAGAAAAACAAATCAAATATTCCAACTGTCGTTGGGAAAAATCATTAGACTATAACATCTTGGCATTTTTTTTTTTAATGGCAATTACGCCCGTGTCTTTAACGCTCTAAGGCTGCAAATTAACATAGTAATTGAAGCATTTCACATCTTTAACCATTTAACAGGGTAGCAGCATAATGTAGTGGAAGAAAGGTTTATTAGAATATTAAATAATTTCAATCTTATCTCAGAATATGTACTACGTACGTATATGTTTCCATGATACTAGGCTAATCATTAAAGTTATTGTGGCAAGAAAAAGTTGAAAATTATTGAATGGTCGCTCAGTAGAGAGTGAATAAGGATGATTGTTATACTCTTAGTCGTCAGCGTGGTCTAGTAGGTACTGTATTGGTTTATTAGACGACGTGAGGCCTCTGTTCAAACCACAGATCAGACATCAAACCGAAAATATGAACAAATATTTCCTCGGCGACTTCCACTCATGTGTAAACTAATCCTGACTAAAGGGTTGTAATGACCAATTCTGTATTTATGTTATGTATGTTATACTCTAGTGATTTTCTATTAGTAAACCGCTAAAAGGCTAGTTAAAGAGGCCAAGTGGCTAACATACAGTAGCGAGAAAAAAAAAATGCAACGCTATGTCGTATGATACTCAATCGAGGCTCGAAACTTATAACGTTATCCAATTCCACTCCACTTTTGTTTTTTTATTTGTTGATTTTTAAATTTTAATAAAAAGTATCATTAAGCGTTGTTTGCTTCACTTTCTACTTAATTTTTTTAGGATTTATAAAAAAAGTAAAAAAATTTAGCGAGAAAAAAAAATGCAACGTAATGTGTTAAAGGTAAAAGGAGATCAACTAGAGTAATTAAAATAACAGTTTAAAGAAAACTTTGCAAATTATGAATTTTAAAATAGAAACAGCTGACAGCAGATAGTAAATTTGCCATTATAAGGGCTCTGGAAGAAGGCAAATCAATGAATGAAGTTGCTCATCAATTTAATATCAACAAATCAACGGTTTGTCGGATTTCATCGCGATATCGTCATAAAAATAACGTGGAAAGAAAGAGGAAGTGATCGATCTCGTAAATCTACTATCTACTATCCAAGACCGTCAAATGGTAAAAATAGTAAAAGTTGACCTCGGAAAACGGCAGTAGATTTTACTAATTATGCAAACGACCAATGAGGGATTTCTATGGGCGTCCACACAGCCAGAAATAGATTAAGAGAGGCAAATTTATTAGCTAGAAGGATTGATTGTCAACCAGTAGTAATGAAAACCTAAGGGGAGTTTTTCCCGAACTTGTTCCCATATTTTTATGCGTAGTACACGTTTGTTCGTAGTGTTTAGGAACAGTTACTTGCATTCCTTTTCGGTCATTAATTGTTGCTTTGCTTCCGATTTTATTGCCACCGAGTTGTTTAATTGGTGCATACAATTGAGGCGTTTTTCTGTTTTGTTTTTTTTCTTTACAAAATTACGTCTAACATTTACTACAGTTTTTAACAGGACCTCATAAATATTATTATTGTGTAGATTTGAAATGAAATTAAAAGGATATCATTTACATTTATTACATACAAACATTACTCTGTCAATTTTGAGAATCACTGTTGTGTGACGATTAACAGGATTTTGAACAGGACAACAGGAAAGTTCAAAAGAAAAAGTTCAAATTTCGAACAATAAATCGTGACAAAAACTAATTTTGTTTTGGTTTTTTTTTTTTATTCCAAATGATGATGATAATTGACATTAAAACGAAACCACTGATTTGGAACATTGACAATGAATGAATGAATGAATGAAATAAAGCCAAGCCGTCGTGTTGCCGCTGCTCATCACAGGATAACAATCAAACACAAACAAACAACAATAACAACAACAAGTATTGAACACAAAATTTAATTTTGTTGTCAAAATAAATAATTTCAAATATAAGGCACGAATGTACAGGATTTATAAAACTAAATTGCTCTTAAGGACAGCAGGAAATAAAGAAGGATAAACGGAAGGGTAATCATTAACTACATAAACCTCATGCATATCAATGACACGGAAAATCACTCAAGTAGACGATAATTGCTGAATTTTACTGGGACATCAGGCCAGAAGACAACTAAAATCGCACAAAATTTATTTTAAATTTGATTGTGCTTCAATTGATAAGATTCGATAGAGAGATAACAAATATACACACATAAGGTCTTTAGGCTTCAAAAAGTATTGCATTCGTTGCATTAAATTTTAAGAGAAAAAAAAAAAAAAGAAGAGAAAAACATAAAAATTCAAAATTCGCTGATTTGGAAATGATTTGACATTTCTACTGGGCCAACAGCATTTGAGACGTGCTTTCAAACTCAGATTTTTTAAATCTGTTTCTACTATTTTTCAACCATTAGCCTGCAATTAAGAACGTCTACAGAAATCAGTGAATTAGAACCACTTGAAAAGAAAAAAGGATTTGTAACATGAAACTGGTATTGTTTAATTAAAGGCTACAATTGTTTGTGCTGTCATGCCAGGACTAAATAAATAATACCTACTTTCGCATCATTAACTACCACTCTGGCTCTCTCTATCTCTCTCACTTTTGTGGCAATCGACATACACCGCATACTTCAAAAATCACTCAATTGAAACAGAGTGGCAGCCTTTGTACAGGGATCCCATAAGTTGGAACAAATATTAGTTGATTATTATCAAAATAATGTAGAGTTTATTAACAAAAAAATAAACCCAGAAAAAAGAAATATTGAAGTACACTAACATGAATGTTTAACACGTTGACACCAGTGTTGAAAAATTCAGTACTTTTGTACTTTTTTCAGTACTTTTTAATTTCAAAAATACCGCAGTACCCCCGCGACTTTTTCAGTACTTTCTTATTATTGCATATTTTTGTCTTGCGCTTTTCAGCTATTAATGCATTAGCATTTTTTTAGGTTTTAGCCCCGGTTATCTAAATGTCCATGGAACTTACATTCGTTTTTAGAACACGAAAAGCACTGAAAACGCTTGCCGAACGGTAATGTAATTTCGGTAAGCATTTGCATTGCTTTTCATATGCTAAAAACGAACGCACAGTGAGCGTCAAAAGAAAGTGTACATAAAAAGCTATACATTATTAAATTATCGTTATTTGTATTTTAAAATTGTTACATTGCCAGTTTTTAAAATTGAAACATAAAAAAATTACAAATTCGAAATATTGCCAAATTTTTTCGGGCACTCTCCTTACAAGTGGTAAAAGTTGAGTTTGTTGATTGTTAGAATTTTATCCATATTGTACACTTTCTTTTGACGCTCTCTGTAGGGCACAATAGGTTTGACTAAACGAGGCTTTTACGTTTTGTTACGTTCCGAATCAGCTGTTTTTGTTTTATATGTAGGGAACACGAATAAGTCGTTAGTTTTTCTGTCCCGTGCCGTATGTGTATTAAATATAAATAAGTAAATACAGGTATCCCTCGTATAACGCGATACTAATACAACGCGTTTTCAATATACCGCGATTTAAAAAAAAAAACAGTTTCATTATAACGCGAAATTTCGACTTGTATAACTGAAATTGAAAATGGCAATGCCTTTTATTTTTGCCTTACACAGTTTGTCATGCATTCCTGGGAATTACAATTTTGGGCATTACCCGTTTTTGCTTTCAAAACTTCTATAACGCGAATTACATAGCGCAAAATTTTCCTGGAACGTAACCACCGCGTTATACGAGGGACACCTGTAGTCTAGTAGGTAGTGTGCGGGCTTACGTCTAGTAAACCTCATGTCAGACATCTCCATAAAAATATAAAAAAATATTTCTACGCCGACTTTCTTCTGGCAAAAACTCTGAGAGTAAATAAAGTTGTGTCTGAAAAAATGGACCAAGTGGGGCAATGGACCTAGTCGACTGCATAGCCATGACCTCAAGGATTCCCAAACAGGTTTTCTTACTGTCGGACGTTACTTGGGGCCACAGATATAGGCAATAAAGCAAAAATAAGTAATATTCTCTATTTTAATCCTGCAAAATCGGAAAAAATGGAACTAATGGGGCAATGGACCTAATCGACTGCATAGCCATGACCTCAAGGATTCCAAAACAGGTTTTCTTACTGTCGGACGTTACTTGGGACCGCAGATATAGGCGATAAAGCAAAAATAAGTAATATTTTCTATTTTAACCCCGCAAAATCGGAAAAAATGGACCAAGTGGGGCAATGGACCTAGTCGACTGCATAGCCATGACCTCAACGATTCCAAAACAGGTTTCTTACTGTCAGACGTTACTTGGGACCGCAGATATAGGCGGAGAAACTAATTTAAAAAAATGGAATTGTGGGTTTTTAAGTTCACAAGTAAAATTTTTAATAATTCTCATTTAGTTCATGTCCATTTATACAATATATATCCAACAAAATGTCGTATTTTTTGCAAGTTTCATTTCTTTGGTAGATGACTTGGATTACCTTGGTTGATGACTTGAATTATTCTGGTTGACGACTTGGATTATTCTGGTCGATGACATGCATTTTTTTGGGTAGATGACTTGCATTTTTTGGGTAGATGACTTGCATTTTTTTGGTAGATGACTTGCATTTTTTTGGGTAGATGACTTGCATTTTTCTTGGTCGATGACTTGCATTTTTTTGGTAGATGACTTGCATTTTTTTGGTCTATGACTTGCATTTTTTCGGGGAGATGACTTGAATTTTTTTGTGTAGATGACTCGCATTTTTTGTGTTGATGACTTGCATCTTTTGGATGATGACTTGCAATTTTTGGAAAGATGACTTGCATTTTTTTTGGTCTATGACTTGCATTTTTTCGGGGAGATGACTTGCATTTTTTTGGGTAAATGACTTGCATTTTTCTTGGTCGATGACTTGCATTTTTTTGGTAGATGACTTGCATTTTTATGTTCTATGACTTGCATTTTTTCGGGGAGATGACTTGCATTTTTTTGGGTAAATCACTTGCACTTTTTTTGGGTAGATGACTTGCATTTTTGGGTCGATGACATGCATTTTTTGGATAGATGATTTGCATTTTTTTGGGTAGATGACTTGCATTTTTTTGTTCTATGACTGGCATTTTTTTTGGGCAATGACTTTCATTTTTTGGTAGATGACATGCATTTTTGGAATATTACTGGCATTTTTTTTGGCCGATGATTTGCATTTTTTTGGGCGAAATTTGTAAATGACTTTTGAATAATTTCTTTCTTTTACGTTTTATTCCCAAAATGCTTGCAAATTGGAAATTCTTTCTTGAAAAATATAATTTTTTGTGCTTTATTCGAATCGGATCTAAATTATCTAAATAAGGAATTCATTCATTTTTCCTCTTTTTCAGAAGTTGGTTACAGATTTTTAGTTTCCTGGAAACATTTAAATTTCGAAACATTTCAGTATTTTTTATTATTACAATTTTATGGTATGCGCTTTTCAATTATAAATGGACTTATGCAGGCTATAATGACTATAATACTAAAGGTCTTTAGCCACGGTTAGCCAAGGGCTAACTAACGTATGTATGTTCTTTTTAGATTACGAAAGTTGCCGAATGCTAAATTAATGAAAAAGTAAGTTAGTTTTTCTATTCCGTTCCGTACAGTATTAAGTACAAATAAATATATATTTATAAAAGTACCATTTGATACAAAAAGGTACTCTTCTAATTGTAGTTCAGTGCTATTTCAAAATTTTAATTTTAATTTTTAATTTGTAACACTGGTTGACACCAAAGAGTTGAACTCTAAAGAGTAATATCAGTTGAAATAAATTTTTCGAATCTTCTTAAAAGTCTTATTACTGTTTCGCGCGTTATCGGAGTGCAAATTGCTTCTCTCGATGGTGAAAAACAATCTTGACGGTTGATATTGATAAACTTTTGGAAGTTATTTTAGTACAAATACGAAATCCAAATTGGAGGCGGAAGTAGCCAGTTGGGAAGGCTTGTCTTTTTGAATAGGTAAAGCATCGCTTAATTACTGCGATTTCCGAAAATTCAATTCGCGAACCTCATGTTCATGCATTGAACTGGTTGAGGGGTGTACGTCCATTCTCGTGTAGCTCTTCTATTTTCTATTTCGCTCTTCTTATTATATCCCTATTGCCATTTCCACCTCCTCTTCCCTTCGTTTTCTTTTTTTTCTCAAAGACGAGCACATTGTGTCCTACGATCTCATCATGGCTGTAAACATCCCCAAACCTAGTAAACTCATGTTTGTGGGATCCTAATATATCTTGTCTCGCTAATGATAGTCAAGGAAGGGTAAACAGACTGTCAACTTTGTCAAAAAATGTTTTCTTTATTAATATTTCTCAAAACTCATTGATTTGGAACACTGACAGGATATTTAACTGGGCGCTCAGAAATTTTAGAAAAAGCTACAAAATTCAACGTTAAGCTCACTTCATTTTGCACTTCATTAAATATAATACGATGGATGTATTAAAATGTAATCCACTTGAAAATTCACTGAACCAGAATTAACGAAAATACTCTCTTCTTATAAGAATTTGTAATGCTGCACTGCACTCTTCTATACTGCCAAGACAGAGCTGCTGCTTATTATATTTAATGAAAGGACATGACAAAAGTTACTTTTTTTTCTCATTGTCATTTCGAATTAAAATTACGAAAAAAAGAAAGAAATTGAATTCAAAAATCGCTGAATTGTAACAGAATGTAAAAGGAGAACAGCATTTGAAACAGAGTAAATTCGTAATTTTGAGGGAAAAAATTTTGTTTTTTTTGGGTTTTTGGTTTTGCGAACTGGTCATGATGATAAATTAAGTGTAAATAAGTAAAGAATTAAAGGGGGAAACGTAGATTTCCTGTACAAAATATTCTAATAAGATCGGTAATGTGGCAACAATATTTTCCAATTGAATTGAAATGTGCGCGACAAAGTGTTGCCTGGCCAGTATGTTTTTATAAAAACCGTTTTTTTTTTTGTTCTATGTACTCCATTTAAGTGTTGCCATTGTTTGCCTTCGCTCTTATCGTGAATGCATTATTCTTTTTCCCAAAACTGGAGAAAATTTACTCTAAAATGTGTTCTCTTTAATTAATTCTCGTTAAGGGTGGAGAATATTTTTTTAAAATATTTGTTGTTTCGAAAATAGTTGCAGTAGGCAATCAGAAATAAAATTTCGAATTTTCCATTACATTACATTCTTTTGCAATATTTCGTATTAAGTAATTAAGGTTTTCAATTTATTTTCAAAACTGTAGAGTCGTTGAAAATTTCCTTCTATAATTATGACTTCTTTCTGCGAAATGTAGCAGGATGTCAGCGTTTTAAGCAAGATAAATTTACAAAAGAATAAAGGTCTTCCAAATCTTGATCGCAAGAATATTTTTACAGGATAAGTACGTATGTAGCTCGTTTTATACTCTTTTCTTTTAAATCTTACAGAAAAATTCAATACAGATGCAGTAATCTAAGGAAGCTGAAATTAGAAAATTGTCTTTGGAATTATTTTTATAATTGATTTGATTAATTTGTGGATAAGATATCTACTGTGGGAACATCCTCAAACCATGAGAAAACTATTTCCGTAAGAACCCTTCTTCTTTTGCTTTTTATTTTTTAAAGAAAAATTCAACAAGGGCTCAGCAATTTTGGCATGTGGATTGAATTATCATTTAAGGAATGTATTTAAAATTCAAAAAGGAAAGGATTTAAAGGAAAACTATCTCCTTAGTGTGGGAATTTTCCTTGTGATCAATTAGAAAATGTAATTCTCAAACTTTTACTGCAAAATTAAAAAAAAAAAAAAATGCGTGAGAAATTTGTTTTTTGAAAATGGAGAGGACCGTGTGAAATTCCTATACTTTTCTTTAATTATGAGAGACATTTTAACAGGAACTCAGCAAATTGAGAAATTATTACTTATTTTAAGAAAAAGGAAATTGTTTCAACGAAAAATATTTAGAGGAGAAAATTTTTCTTGCAATCAATTAAAAAGAGAAAATTCTCACACTTTTAATTTAAAATTCTATCATCGGAAATGTATTTTAAAGAAGAGAAAGTAAAGAACGTGTGAAATTCCAGGAAATTAAACAGAGACTGACACTTCTATTCTTTGACTTTTGAGAGGCAATGTAACAGAGATTCAGCAATTGTAATTTAAAAGGATATTTTTCTTTAATTTGTGAAAATTATATGGAGGAAAATGTTAAAGAGAGTTATTAAAAAAAAACAAGTGATCGTGAGAACAAGAAACATTTATGGAATACAAAATACGTATGGGATTTTAAAAGAAGAATAATTATTACCTGATATGCATAAAAAATCAAAATTCTCACAATTTCCTTTAAAAAACTGAAAATAGAAATCGTGAGAGTTAAATTTATAGAGAGCCATCAATCTTAGTAAGTGGAACTCAGAAGAAGGATCTCTAAAATTACACAAGGAAATATATAATGTGGGAATTTTCTTTTAACACAAATTAATCTTTAGATCGTGTAAAATTTCTTTACTTTCTTGTGACTTTTGTGACAATATTTAACAGAGCCTCAGCAGTTAAGTAAGCGTTAGTTCACATAAAACATTTCTTACATTTTAAATTATAAAAAGAAAATCGAGAAACATTGTGCGTAAGAAATTTCAAACATTTTTCTTGCTATGGTTAGGCTTCACTTGTACCACTGAGAGTGGTAGAGTACAGCATGTAAGGCCTCCTCTAAGGGTAATGGTAACATTGTGTGTCAAATCGATATCACATTTGTATGGTGACTTTTGTTAACAAATGTAATGGGATTTCAGGAAAACTAACACGAATTTCTTTCCGAGTAGAAGGATAAATATTAGAAAACAAGAAAATCTATTCCACCGAACCATTTGGAAATTGAAATTCATAGCATTGAATGTGAAAGATCATTCTCAACAGTTTATCCAATTCTGTCGCTGTTCTTTCTATCTGATTCTTCTGTCATAATAATTTTTCCAAACATTTCGAAATAGAATTTCAAATTTTTTCAATCCAAACGTCTAAAGCAATTTTTCTCTTTCAAAACTAACATTAGAAGTCATACCATTTGAATGCCTACAAATATTGTGCACAACTATCTTCGATATTTAAATGTAAAGGAAATAAAACATTTTATTTCATAGGAAATCAGCAGTTTTCACAAATATTTCTTAAAAAAAAAAGAAATACTCGTATGTACATTCTGCTAACACAAACTAAATATGGCAAGAGTTTTCCATTTTTCCAGATGCTGGTCCTTTTTTGGCTTAGGAATGAGTGTCAACTTTTTAGAAAGAATAAATAAAATATTTAATGTAACGGGAAATCAGCCGTTTTCAGTAAATTCCTTAAAAAGAAAATTCATTACATATGTATGCTAGCTACCAAAGCAAAATGGGGTGAGTTTCGAATTTCATGCATCCCGGGTTAAAAGTGTTACTATTTGTGCCAATAGTTCTGTGCCATAGAAAAAAAGTATTAAAGTAAAGAAGTATGTTGTGGTACTTTTAGTTCCCCACACTAATATTCAAATGACAAGCGATAGGAAAATTTGTAGCATTTTCTTTCATTGGAGATGCATTTATTAAAATGCTACTGTGAAAAATCTCTGGCTTCTGGAAATTCTTTTTAAAATGAATACTTCACTACCTTTAGGTAGACTACTTTCTCCGGTGACAGTTTTCCAAAGTAAGAGAAGAAATTTTGGAAATGTTTCTAACAGGATAACAGGAAATCTAAAACACTTCCTCTTGGGAAATGAAAAGAAAATTCAAATGATCTGCTTTATATGGAAATTTCTCTTTTACGATTTCTTTTTTTTTTTTCTTTTCTTAACATATTCTATTTGATTTTTCTAATTAATTTAGTTTTTCCTTAGTTTTTCCATTTGATAAATAGTGATTACATGTGAGTTTTCACACATGTTTTCGTAAATTTTCCACTACTTTTAACAGGCCAACAGAATTTTAAATGTGTGTGCGAAAAAAGAGGAAAATCCTCTTTTTTTAATGTGGAAAATTGTTCAAGAGAAAGTAAAAGAAAACTAGTTGCATATAATTTTCCATCTACACACACACACACACACACACACACATTTACACATACATACTCTTGTAAACAACTTTAAGGGTGGGTTTTGAGCAGTTTTCTCATCATTACAGCCATCATCACAACCACTTGTTGAAGGGAAATGCAGACAGAGACTGAGATTTATCATTGAGATGAAACCCTTTTTTCAGAATTTCAAATTTTGAGAAAATTTCTCACGCTAATGCTTTTCAGCAGCGTGAGAATTTTGCCCCAATATAGATATTTTAAGGCTACTTTTGATTAGGAATACAGTAAATGTAGCGCAATACCTGCTTCAAATTAGTCTTAAAGCGTGGGATAATTTAATATTTTGCCCATATTTTGAAAATTCGATTGTTTTTTAATAAAAAAAAATTCCTTTCCTATTCCATGAAATTCCCACGATCTTTCATGTTTTCAGAGACTGGGAAAACAAGTCTGAGAATTTTTTTTTCGGAATTTATGGCTCGATTATGGTAAGGAAATGAATTTCAGTTGCATTGTCTATTGGAACTCACAATCAACACTTAAATATTATTCTTGTAAAACAAGTCAAGGTTTCAGTTGTTAACCGGTAATGCAACTGAAGTTTGAATTCCATGCACAATAGGCCGACCCATTAAATTATTTTCTTTCTTTCAGGGCACAAAAGGTTTTCGAAGGAAAAACTGTGGGAAATATTATTCCAAACACTTGTTAAAAATACACAAAATTTTGAAATTTAATTTTTTACTCAGGAATCATTGATTCTTTGAGATTACGTGAGAAATTCCACGCATCGAATGTAACAGGATTTCAGAAAATTAAAATTAGAGATGAAATTTGAAAATTATTCTTAGAAGACAATAGGGAAAATAGAATTTGAATAACCTCCAATACTTCAATACTATTCTCGAAAAGAATTTTCTTTAAATACAAAAAAAAATTAAAAAAAAAATGGTGAAATCTTGATTTGTGGACAGGAATACTACTTATATTTCCTTTCTTAGAAGACAGATGTGAGATATTTTCTGTTGAGAGTGAATATTTTATAACAGAATAACAGAAATTGTATAACAGACTCTGCACCTAAAGGAATTTAAATTTTTCTGCCTGCAGTAGAAAGGTAGTGGCTGCATTAGTTTTTCAAATGGAAACGTTTTAAACTTGAGATAAAATAGAAACGTTTTTCTAGATTCTCACGCTGAAAAGATTTAGAATTTCTCTACCGTTTAAATAATTGGTTTTCCGTATTCTAGAAATTAAAATTCTCACGAATACACTTTAGATATTCGTAAGAATTCAATACATATTTGAAATTTTGAGAAATAAATGTGTTGTATTCATAGGGAAAATTGAAGAAACCAATGAAACCCCATATTATTCTTATCTACTAAAAGCAGACAAATGAATTTTTTGATTTAAGTATACCCCCCTTTGGCATATTTCTGCTGTCCTGTTATAAAATATTAAAATTTTTTGTCGATTATCGATACGATTTGCAATCGAAATTGTTAATATTTCCAATATATTGGGTACGTTAATTTAAGCAGGTGGTCATGAGAAAAAAACCACAGTTTTTGCTTTCAGAATTACATATAAATTTCAGCTTGAAATTAAAGAAATTTTCTCATCAAAACACGTCCTTTTTGTTTGTAAGACTAGAAGAAACCACAGTTCCATTTCTTTTTTGCTGTAGATAGACAAATTTTTTTATTTTTTTTTTAAGGAAAGAGGAAAAAAATTCTTTATTTGTTCTGTTTTTAAAACAAAAAATTCTCAAAAACTTGTAAGGCGCGTTTCCTTAGAAGAATCATCTTTTGCAGAAGATGTTTGTGGAATAATGTCGTCATACTAGATAATTTCATTCATAATCACGTTTCATTACGGATGTACATATATAATTGTACGAACACACGGATTATTAAGATTTCTTTTTAATTTTCTCATTGTCAAACTGGAAAAAAAGATGTGTTCTCAACTAAATGTAGCTAGAAAGATTTATTGTTCTTTAGAAATATTGTTTCGCAAATTTATGATGTCCTGTCTTAAAAGTTTTGAAATGTTTTGCTTTTCAGCAGAAAATTCTCACGAAGATTCTTTTAAAAACGGAAATTCATATCCGTATACGTATTACTCTCTACTCGGGGAACGTTTTTTAAAAAGAACATCTTTTAAAACAGGTGTTCATGGGAAAATATCACGTTTTCGAAAACACATGCCATGTAAGTAATTGTGAGAATTTAATTTTTCCTCTCTTTGCAATAGAAAAAAAACTGTTTTTTAAACATTACAGAAGAAGTGCTAACTGTTTTTTTAGCGTGTGAATTTTTGGAAATTATGTCTGTGTTCAAGCATGGGTTTTTAATTATTTTCATTGGAAAAACTAATGGTACTGCACGCAGCGAAATGAATTAATTTTTGTTTTTCATTTTGTGTAGGGATATCCATCGTTAAATGTCTGTTATTCTCTTATTAAGTGTTATGCTTTCAAACAAAAAATTCTCGGCAAATATTATTTTACAACACAATTTCATATGGTTTTAGGAAATGGTAATTCAATAACAGCTTAAAACATTAGAGAAATTCTCAATTTTTTAATCATGGGAATTTTTAAAGATTTTCTCATCTCTCTCTCTTGCAAAATAAGAAAAACTGTTGAAATACGATCCATTCTAGTGTACTTCCAGTCACAACGGAAATAAAAGAGAAAAGTAGACCGGTAGTCATGAAGTATCTGAATGAAAATTCAAAGAGAATGACTTTATCATTATGAATCAAATTCATTTCTTGCCATTGTTATCAGAATATTCGTTAAGACGCTAAACTATTTTCAGAATTAAAAAACGATTTAAGTAAACAGAAGGAATAAAACAATTTTCAATCAATTCTAGTGTTATTAATTCAATTTATTCGGATGTAAAAACTTGGCAAGTTGTTAACACCCTTTTCTTAACGCATATACTACATATGTATAAGGATGTATGCATTTACATATGTATGTATGTATGTATGTGTTCATATGATGAACGATATGATGAAAGTATGTAAAAAAAAAATATTCGTCTATACAAAAGTAATGGGAGAGCATAATATCGAAAGGTAACGGTTCTTTAAACGGTACTTAAATATAAAGGAAATTACATCATCTGTTATACAAATAAACTGTTAAAGTATTTCAAGCGTTCAATTCTATTTAGCAGTAACGACATGACCACATGCCATTTTTATATTCTCTGTTACACGTTTTCCTATTTTAACATTCGCTCTTTTTATTCTTCTCATCTCTTTAAGGTGTTTGTAACGTATTTTCCCATGTAAACTAACGGAAGTTGTTTTACATAACCGTTACTATTTTGCTCTTTTGCATCACATGTGAGAACTTTTTCAAAACGGGAGAATTTTGAAATGTTTTACTAACAGGAGACGAGGAGTTTAACAAACCGAAAAATACAATAAAATGAAATAAAACTGTAAAGATAATGCAAATAATTCCTTTTTCTCACGAAAGTGAGAGTGAGTTTTTGTTGTTCCTTGTATCCTTTTGTATGCCTTTTGTAATGTGAGAGCATATCTCCTTAAGTGAGAGTTTTCCAAAAAAATTGGAGAATTTTTAGATTTTTTGTTAACAGGAGTTTAGACGTCATAGCAAGGATTAGGTAGACAGTTCTCTTCAATTTGTGTAAACAAATGAAACGGAAATAACATTTCTTTCAATAACTACTGCTTCACTGGACGTACATATGTAATTCGATTCGTGTAATTTCCCCATGTCAAACCGTTATTTTGTTTATGTATTTATCATGTCATTTGCGTTTTGCACATGTGTTTAGTTTTAGTTTTAATTTCATATTTCATCCGTTCTCTGCGGTTCTATAATCATTTGTAAGAAGCGGATATGCTTCACTACTTCACTTAAACGGAAGTAGTGACGCTACTTTTTAACGAACTTATTTTCACTACGATTTGTGTATTGTTGTTGTTATTGGGTTGGTGACATGTGGTCTGAATATTGTAAGAACGAATGAACGAACGAACATGTTTGTTGATTTAGTTTCAAAAAACTTGTTTTCGCAGAATACCAGGGCTGCAGTAATTTGAGAAAATAAATTCTACAATAAAGAGAAATTAAGTAGAAATTCATTAGGATGGTTCCTGATGTTTTAATTTAAAAATATAACAATACGAGAACACATACTCATTCCTATGAAAGAATAATGATTACGATGAATTTCGCACACATTCATCGTTAGCTACAAAAGTTATATTCATTTTAGTGGATAGCCATGGTATCAAAGATTCCAAAACATGTTTCCTAACGATCGTTACTTTGCGTTACTTGGGACCAGAGATATAGGCGACAAAGCTAATTGTTTTCTTCAAATGAGCAACAACTGGGGCTAAATCGGATAAAAATATACTTGTGGTGGAAATGGCTGGATAGCCATGATATCAACGATTTCACAACAGTTTTACTTACGATAAGGCGTTACTTAGGACAAGAGATATGGACGACGAAGCTAATTGTTTTCTTCAAATGAGCAAAGTTTTCTATATAAAGCGGGAAAAAGCGTCGCATTTGAAGTGTTTTTGTCGATGTCTCCATTTTTTGTGTCCATGTTTTGCAGTTTTTGGTCGATGACGTGCATTTTTTTTGGTTGGTGACTTGCATTTTTTTGGTTGGTGACTTGCATTTCTTTGAATGATGACTTGCAATTTTTAATCGATGACTTGCAATTTTTAGAAGCAGTTTTTTCGACCGTGACTTGTGTTTTTTGATCGATGACTTAAATTTTTTGGTCAATAACTTGCATTTTCTGAATGATGGCTAGCATTTTTTGGTTGATGACTTGCATGAGAACCTTTAACAGAACTTTTAGTTTCATTAAAAAATAATGAGTTTCTTTTTACTCATCATTATGTAGAATAATGAGTGACTTTCATATTGTTTTTCGTTTATATTAATCTGAACCACCCTAATGACGAACCAATTCATTTTACATCATATTGTGTGTACTTAAGTGTACTATAAGGTTGTGTGTGGTGTTCATTTCCCCAATCATTTCTATTCATTTAAAATGTTGCTTTTGTTTGTCTCCTCCATCATAAGGGATTTCGTAATATGAATCACTAAGAATTTTCATTCCCTTTCTCTTTTGTCGTACAGTGTACTATTTAACAGACCTGACTAAAACTTCTGAAAGCCTAGTGAAAAACGACAATTTTTTGTGGTTATTGATTGCTATCGCAAGAAATAAAAATGTCAACAACATTTTTATTCATTTTATTTAAACAATATGCTGGTCATACTCGTACTATAACAATAGCAATCAAATTAATATTATCGATCGATTTAACGAGAACAAATACAATAGAAAAACTTAAAATATTGCCGCGAGGTTATTTTGAAAAACAAATGCTGATTACTTGTTATTCTACCATAATTTATTGGAGTTTTTTAAATCGACAATAATTTCAAGAGATTTTTGGAAATAATTAAGAAGAGGCCGGTCGGTCGTACGTAGGCTACTAAAATTTCTGTTATTCGTATATTTTGACAGTTTTTGATTAATACTGTATGTATTATTATTTGTTTATTCGTTGAGGGCCTATTACTTTCTAAAAAAAATGTTGATTTTTGTTTTCTTTTATCTTTTTCATGGGCAGTGAAATTTCTCAAAATGATCGCATTCCCCGTATATGGCGACTAAAGAGCACTGTTTCTTTAAATGCTGACCACCTAATAAGAAACAAGCAATTATTAACAACAGCAATCAGACATAATAATTAACAATGAAGTGATGAAAATAAAAGTACGAATTAAATTATCATTAACCACATGGGAAGGAAATAAAATAATGGATGGATGGAACGACGAAACCAAATGATTTCCAGGTAAGTTATTTTCATTTTCATTTTTAAGCAACGAGGCGTTCAGAAAAAATAGGCTGAGACTTTTTCATTCCAAGTAAAAGTTTTTAAGTTTCATTTTCAATTTTAACAATTTGTTTAATGTTTAATAAGCGTTTATCTGCCTTACAGAGTAAATCTGATAAATTTAAGCAGCTATTGTCAGTTACTTAAAGTTTCGAAAAACACTGCGATTTTAGTGTTTAGAAAAAAACTTGAAATTTTAGCAAATATTTAAGGTATTTTGTTTTCCTGAAAGGTTGACATGTTTAAATTAAGAAAACAAAATTTTAACTAGTTTCACTGAAAGAATAATTTTGTGCTGTTTAACCAGTTAGACAAGCGATCAAGATTTTCATTTTTGAATGCCAGATTATTGCAAAGCCAAGTAATAGTTTTTTAACTTATCACACACTCTTCGTAGATCTTTTTCTCGCTTATTCTTTTAAAAGTTTAAAAAAAGCAGCAGCAGTAATACAAACATGTTGCTGTTGTTGATTTTAATGCGTCATTAAATATTTCAAGTGGTGAGTAAGTGAATAAGTGTTCACTGTATGAGGGCAGTGTATGGAATGACGTAGAAAAAAAATTCTGTTTTTTTTTATTCTTCAAAAAGAAACTTTTTAATGAAATTTCATTAAAGTGTTTCATGATCTTTTGTTAAAATTCCGAATTTTATATAAAAAGAAAACGAAAACGAAAACAACTTCGAAATCTACTTGCTATACTTGATGATATTCTATTCAAATGATACACTTTTTACAAACATATTTAAATTATTTCAATAGCAATAAAATAATCAACAAGAAAATTAATAATTTTATAGATTTGAAAAGAAGATTTAAATGTTTTTAAGTACTTTGAATGCTGTTTACCCATTATAATGCCTAGAAGCAGCAGTTACCTGCTGAACTCCCAAAAAAATGCTTGTTTTTCGAGTTTCAAAATTATTTCTTTGGCTTTCAAATAGCACTTGAACTTCTAGCACTTTAAGGCCATAAATAATAATAAAAATTTTTGTTAATTTATTTATTTATTATTGTTGTATTATTGTATAACGATCATGTCAAGATAATTTTATGATTTTCATTAGGCGTTCAAAATTAACAAGAAGAGCTAAGTGAGCGAATACAATTTTCAAAAACTTTTCTTAACTTTCTTGCTCAAATTTCAAATTGAAATCTGTCCGTTATTTACGATCATACTGATGTATGGATGATCTTTATTTTCTTTTGTGTTTCTGTCGACAAAATCAATATTTAACCAATGTTTTCAAGCAGGCATTCAGCTTTAAGTGCAACATTATTTTTTGTTTTATAACAAATTGAATTTGTTTAAAGAATGCTTTCATGTTTCCTCTTTACTGTTTACAATAAAAAGGTCTGAGCTGCGTTTTTGTTATTTTCGTTCTGATGTGGCTTAAACAAATTCTGTTTGCCTGTTAAAAATCCATGAAATTATCGTGACATTTACACATAAATTTTAATAATAAATGAACACGTACATGTGTGACACACGAGGGTATACATATAAAGAATAATTATTTTAACCATAGGGGTACTAAACTGGTATTCTTCCTATACCACGTCTATAGTGAAACAACGCATGCACGCAAACTCATGATAACTTGAACATGACAACTGAAACGAAGCACACACAGTGCAATTTTAAATTGAGCGCAGTGCAGTGATCATCAACATTTATTCATTCATTCTTTTCCACTAAAAAAACAAACACAAATTTAGTGTAACTCGAACACAATATGAATTCACGGCGATAGCGACAAAGCTGAATTTATGTGTGTTACCACCAGAGATCAGCAACGAGTATTCAAAACGATGAGTAGATTCGAGTCGTACTTATAATTTCAGCTACTTATACGCATTCATTCTTATTTTAAAATCATACTCATACTACTCATATTCAAAGTTAGAAATACTCATCGTACTCATACTTAACAATACGCACGATGTTGTTTATTTCGACTCTCCATGATTCAACATATACACGAAGCACAAAATAAGTATGATTCGAGTACGAACACCACAATACTCGCTAGAAGGTTGTGTGTGTGCTTTGCTTCGAGTGTCTCGAATCATTCGTAAGTATTATAAGTATTTTTCTAAATTTATGAATCTGAATGATTAGGCGCTTGAATCAAACAATGAATTGAATGTTGTGAGTTTGATGTCAACGTTGTACTCATACTCATTGCAACCTATACTTATAAATCAATGTTGTAGCGAGTACGAATGAATCAAAGTACATAGTTGAATTTTAATACTCTTGACTCACTCATACTCAAAATTTCATAAGTACCTATGAGTAGCGAAAATACGATTCATTGCTGATCTCTGGTTACCATGTGACCACAATTAGACAGAGTCTCAATCGTAGAACCAACCTATGCTCGAAGCTTAAAATATTGTCCAAGTGATGTGTCCAGGTTATTATTCTTGTAGATCTTATCCACGCCAGGCGACTTCCGACGAAAGCAGGAAGGTGTCAGAGAAGGTTTTCTGCTGTCTCCTGTTTATTGTCATCTCTACAGCTGCTGCAGTTCTCATAACTCCCCGAAACTATGTCCAGTAGTCAAGGACACAACTGTCAACATGACAAAACAAGACAGCTTCTCAAAATAGCGAGACTACCCACGAAGATGTACATTTTTTTTTGCACCCTGGTTCATTCAGTATATTTATCAGATTTCGCGCTCTCTTTATGACGTACATATATTCCCTCTGGAAGACCGAACAATAGGACACCATATCATGAGAATCTGTGCGTTGTACAAAATAATTTTTAGTGAAATTGATAAAAATACAGGCCAAACTCTAAGAATTTCATCAAATTGGTCTCCCTGTAAGACAGTTGAGAGTCTGTTGAGTTAAATCAGAGGGAAAGCTTTAAAGTTATATAGTATTTCGCATCAGCAAATTATTTTCAAACCACTGTTTTTGCATTAATTGCAGCTTATCGCCTGCAGTAGGCATTCTGTTTGAACTTTTCAATGCAAAATAAATGAATTCATTCATGAATCGTGATCATATGATATGATTCATTCATTATTTTGTTTGCATGCTCAAGTGCCATTTGGTTCTATACTTGGTCCCGTGGTGAATTGCTATTGTTATTGTATTATTGTTGCTTATTTTACTTAATTGACTTAATGGGTTGGTTGGTTGGCTTGTTTGTTTAGTTGGCTGGTTAGTTGTTGTTGTTTGTTGTTGTTGAATGAATAAAAAAATACTGGGCAACCATCAATTGTAGCAGCCAGTGTTTGTATTTGTTTCTTTTACGTTTTTAATAACAGGCTTGCAGTTGTTGGCTAAAAACCCAAAAGGGGATGATGAATGGCAAATTATTATTGTTGTTGTTGTTGTTTGTATGAAAGACTATGAAATGAAATAAATGTTAAATGTACTAGTAATAGTACTACAATATATTCTCTTAAAAAAAAGAACGAAAGAGAAAAAAAAACTATAAGCATGTGACGTTTTTAATGCACAATAATAAACGTATTGAAAGTATATTGGATTAGGATTTTAGTTTATGTTAAGCAAATTCGACTATTTTCGTAATTAAAGGCCTATTTATGTAGCTATGTATGTAATTGATAATTAAAAGAAAGTCATTTACTACAGCGACTTTCTAATGAGAGCCTATCATGAAAACCTTTCGAATAAATAAGAACATAAAAAAGGAGTGTTTAGTTTATTCTGATACTTATTTGTAAAGATCCTCGACCGTGTGTTGTCAGATATATTTGGGGATCATCATATACATTTAATTGATGACAGTATATAATATAATTAAATATTTTACCATAGGAAATCAGTTCTCAGAATATGATCACAGTTCGCCATATTTCGATATACGATCTCTTATCGCTCCATGCTGTTGTGGGTCTAAACGTTTCCAACTTCAATTACTATTCGTTTCAAAGTGGTCGATGATATAGCGATTCTACAGCTATTCGTAGACCGAAATTTGTTCAAATAGGTTGGTTTGGTGTTGTCCTGATCCTGTTTTAAATGTATTGTTAAGCTTCTTGTATTCTGAAATTGCAATTTGCCATTATTCTATCAGTATATTCGATAACTAAACTTTGTGAGTGTGGTGCAATTTTCCGTCTTTGTTGAGAAAAATCTGTAAACAGCCCACATTTGAGGACCTTTCAAATAATTCTGCAATCAAGCAATTAATAACGTAAGGTAATCCATTTACACTTTCGATCAAACAATCGAATATTTTTATAAAATAACTCGTAAATATTTAAATTACTGCCTGCTTCTCTTGAAGCGATTTCAAGCGATTGTTTGGAATTGATTGTCTTGCAGAAGTAAGCCCAACTTTACTTTGTTTTCTTCATAAACTAAGTTAATTTGTTATTTGAATTTCAAATCAAAATGTCTTTAAAATCGAAATGTCTTTATACCATATTTGGTGGTGATTTCTCATGGGATCACAGAACCTATTGCTGGGTTGAAATCGTAAACGATATTGTAAAATCTCTATATTTTTTTGGATTCGTATTCATATTGTCTTATAAAGTTATCAACAAATTAAGAAAAATCTAAAAAGTCTGCAAACCTTTCTTAAAGATTCTTCCATTGAACATTGCCTTTTTTGGTGGTTGGTTTTAATGGGACCTCAGCATCTGTAGAGGGTAATATTTGGATTTTTATTTTTCTTACAAAAATATTGAAAAATACTGTCAGATTACAATCCCTGAATTGAATATAACACAGCTATACAGACAGATATTCATACATACATACACATAATAATAATAATAAAAATATTTTCTTAAAATATGAGATGATAATGAATGCGTTCATTTAAGAAGATCATTAGGTGCGATAAGCACGATCTGTGACTTACAAAAAACCGGCTTTCAGAATACAAAAAACGTCTCATTTAAGGGTAAATCAATGTTGTATTGGATTTGGATTGTATTGTAAAATATTTCAAAATTAGAGAAGAGTATAGAAGATCTAAGACACAGTTTTGCTGTTGAATAATAAAAACGTCATGCGTGATGATATTTCCAATCAATTTTGTCAAGGGTTTTATTAAGAAAGCAGAACTCTAAGGAAGCTAATGAATAGAATTGTAATGTGACATATGTATGTAGGGTTTGTTTTTTTAAATTTTATTGCTTTAATGGTATTTGAACGCTTATCAAATATAATTTTATTGAGTTTAAAATATGCCATAAGTTTTTCTTAACGATCACATTAACTGCCAGCCAATTGTATCAGGGCATTTCTACCTGTTTTAATAGTAACAGGCAATCATTTTTTGTTGACAGCTATCGAGGTTTAAAAACTGAATATTTATGCTTTAGGGTGGTTTTTGAGGTTCCATTAGAAATAATGAATGTTTTTCAGGGTTTCTTTTGTCACACACTTAGGAAAGAAGACGAGAATAAAAGAAACCAAAATTTTTTTTTCTTAAGATTGTATTTAAGACGTACAATGTCTTAAAGGGATCAGGCGCTAAAGGTGCATAAGAAGCAAGCCAAATATACAATGTTGTCGTGAATGTTAAAACATATCTTAATTAGAATGATGACTCAATATGTTTATATTTCATTTTTGTTTGTTTATATTGTATTGTGTTTTAGAGATCACTTTACATTGCTGGAAGCAAACGTTTGTTTTATATTTACCAAGTTCTCAGTTTTTCTAAAATGTTTCAAGACGATAACATTTGAGTGGATTACTCGTATACTGTGCAGGAAACTTACCTTATAAATATGTTTTCGAAATCACTAGATATTCTCAAGATTTAACAAATTATTAGTCATTTATTTTATACAAGGTATTGTAAAAAGAAGTTCAATATACATACATATTATCCCACAGCCGACTCTGTTCAATATATGAAGCAATGGGCCTTCCTCATCGGAAACTACATCAGATCAGAAGTCTCTAGTTAACCTCCTAAAATATGAATTAAGTTTGATGTATCACCATGAGCCTTCACATTCCTCTTGCGATTGTGTGTGCGAACGTTTACGAAATATTTCTTTAAGAAAACGAATGTCTTGGAAGTACTAGGAGATCAGTTTGTAGAGAAAGTCTCAAGGGGCACCATTGGTAATGATTCCAAAAACTGTGAGGTTTATTTCTCTCTTTGTGTATTCCATGCAATATTGTTTTTCATATCTCCGAATTGAATTTCAACAAATCTTGGCAGAGGTTCTCTGTGTCTTTAAGATGTTGTGTGGTGATGTTGTAGTAAATTTTTCTAAAAATAAAAGCATGAGCTGATATGGGGGTTGTTTTTAAAGGTTTTAGTTTAAAGAAAACATTTTGTAATACGATCTTACTTCATATACAACCTAAAGCACTATAGATACAGGGAATTATATTTAGTTTCTGCTAAGGCTTGTAATAGTCGTAGGATAAACACTTTCAAGATCGAATGTAGTGTGCCCATAATTGTCAACAGAGCCTAAGGATTACTTGGATTACACTTAATCTACATGCGACTATCATGTTAGAATTACATCATCAGTTTATGGTTGTTAGCAGAGTTAAACTATCAAGTTAGGGTATCATGTAGTCTAGGTCTGCCTTACAGTAACCTTTATACTAGTTTCCTGCTCAAATTTATGCGATCTTCATGAAATATGTTTAAGGCACGTGACAAATTCTAAGTTTGGAATAAAGGGTCGCTGGTACCTGGTTATTTTTATTTTTTTATATTAAAAACACAACTAAATATTTCATTTTACTTTTAAGATCCTGTTACTTTACAAGTCTTTGCCACGTCATCGTAAATTTTAAAATTGTCTCACACCAAGTGTTTCTTAAATAGTTTGAATATTATTTCACAAAATTGCCAAGAGTTAAAATGATCTTTTGGAATTCCTTACTAAATTTCTAAGCAGTATTGGAAATGTGTTAAGAAAATTAAAAGGTTATACAAGTATTTTAATGGAAGTATTATTATTCCTTCTATATGTTTGTGTGATTTCAACTTCCAGTTAAATGTTTCAAATTCCTTTAACGTCTTGATCAAGCCAGGAGTTCATCTTCATCTGTAAGTAACAAGATGTTTTCAAAACTTCTTCTTACATTCAAGGAATTCTTACACTTGATTAACACTCTTGTTGAGAACATAAGGGATGAAATTTCTTTGCCTACCTGGGTTTAAAATCTTGGAATATTACTTCTACTTTTCCTTTGAAATATAATGTGCTGTGATTATTGTTGCTTGTGCTTCAGAATTCCCTCCTCTCACGTTTAGAAATTCTTTTCTTTGTTGTAAAATTATTCGGATCACGTACTTTTGTGTGGTAATTTGACATTGTCTGAAGACCATCGTAAGTAATATTGGCTGCAGACGTAGTAAGAAAAATTTAAATGAATGCCGTTAACCCTTATCGTATTACCATACGTAATCGTAGTCATAATGTTGTGAGTTTATTTAAATAAATATATAAATCCACAAAACGGAAAAGATCCATACTTCTCTCTCTCTTTCTTTAATACTTCACATTTTACTTCCCTACAATGTGATCACGTAGCAACGTCTTAGAATTTAGCAGGATCACAGCAAAATATGCATGATTCTGCTCTTCGCATTTACCAAAGATCTAAAATAACAGCTTCAGAAGTCATGCAAATGAAATTTGATCAGCTTAAGACATACGGAAATTTAAAAAAAGTGTGCTTATAAGTATAAGGGATGTTTTTCAAAGGATCTTTATGAAAACCAAAAAAAAAAAAAACCTTAAAACATGATCTTAACAAACAATGCGATTTCTTCAGCATATTTTATGAACAGCGGCAAGACTGCAGAAAGACGGAGAAAAAAACCCTTTTTGTGTAAAGAAAAAAAATTTGTCACGTGGTTTAAACATTTTTTACGAGGATCACAGCAATTTTAGCAAGATTAAAAAAGATGAAATTAATGCGATCACATTACATGATAAAGTAAAAACCTTTTCTCTTCAAAAGGAAACATTCTTCTTAAAGCAAACGTTAGCATCATTGGAAAGAAAGAAAGACGACCCTTTTTAAGAAAATCTGTTGAAACACGGAGAAAGAAGGTGATGGATGAATGGTGTGAAAATTCTCACGTGCAGAACTTCATTCTTACCAGGATAACAACAAATGGTGGCAGTCTTTAAACGAATTTTAAAGACGATCTTAAAGATTTGTCACGCTTAAGGGCTCGTGAGCCACTTTTTCTAAATTTTTTTCTGCTAATTTTTTTCCTGACCATAAATGGTGTGAAATTTGTCATGTTTTCGTTGAATTTTCAATAGGCTATCAGAAATTTAAAGACAGTCTTACTTACCTTTTTAAAGGACATTTTCAATAATATTTTCAATAGTATTAACCCTATAAAGGTTGCTAAATCCACGTTATATTTCATTTTAATGTATGCCTCTGTAATCCGTTACTAGCCTCTATTCCCCTTAAAGGATTAACTTATGTTCAGCAGCTGTTACAAATAAAATTCATACATTCTTTTTTCTTGAGAAACTTTAGACCTTAACAACCATTGCAAAGGGTTGTTCTCTCTTGGTTTCCTTTAATTAAATTAAAATCGATTTAAACAGGTATGTGTATGTGTATATGGTTGCCTTAAAGGATATCGAAAAAAGTAAGCAAGACCTTTAATTCAAGGCCATAACATAACATCTGTTGTCGTCTCTCTCTATAAAATGTTAACACGTGCCATTTTTATAAAAATGGTAACAGGCTCCGAGTTATTTACGAAGGCCACAACAGAAGGATTTTATTTTGCAAACAAATTTTCTGTTTACTTCATTTACTTCCAGCAGCTGCGTTGCCAAAATATGAAATCCTGTTGAAATTTGTAAATAAAACATGATAAAGTGTCATTTAGTTTCTCACGATTTACTCAAGAGATTAAAAGAGAGAAAAAAAGAAAGTGATTAAACAAATGAATTGTCAATTTGGGTGGTCTTATGGTGAGTTAAAGTAGCGAAAGACATTCACAAGATGTTATTAAGCAAAATGTCGTAAAACATCTGTTAAAGGAGAATTATTGTCAAATGATATATATACATACATACGAGTACATATGTATGTATGCTTGATTTTGGCCATAAAATAAAACTTTATAAGGATTCATGTTTATTCTCATTAGACACTGTGAATCTGATACTTATCAAAAAGATTATTTCACGAAATTCTTGAATTTTCCTGAATTGTTTTTGCAATTCCAAAATTTGTATTCATTTTCTCGGCATTTCTGTGATCCTAGTGATGGTTTAATGATTTTTCCCAAGTTTTTTTTTTTTTAATTTCTCCTTTATATAAAAACAATAAAATTTTATCTCTTTCTTTATGTTCTATTTACTGTTCTCCTGTTGCAATCACGCATTGGTTTTTTATTGATTTGCAGAAAATTTTCTCACGGGAATTTAATAAAATTGCGCTGAAATTCAATCTTAAATTAATAAAAGAACAGATGGCTTAAAAAAATCCTATAAAGTCTTAAAATGGCTAAATATTCTGGACTTTCTTTTTATTCAATTTATTAACACACACATTTCGTGTCTTTTAGCAAAAAATACATTTTGTGGGTGTCGTATTTCTTAAATTTTTTTTGATGTCTTTTAAAAAATTGCCGCATTTTGCAAATAATTTTTTGCAGGAATTTTTTTTTACCATAATCAAGTTGCTGAGTTTCTGGTATTTAAACTCCATTCTTGGTCAACATTTTCTCATGGATTATTCTCACGATAATTGGTTTTTAAATTCCAGATGATATAGTTTTTAAATTTTATTTTAGATGTCTCTTAGGACATTCCACCATATGCAAAGATCTGAGATTCTGGTAATTAAACTTCTTTGTTGATAAACATTTTCTCGAAGGGTTTTTTATACAGATTTTTCCCACGATTACTTTGCCAACGATTTTTGAAAATCCTTCGAAAATTACCGAAAAAAATTTATGAGATCCTGATAACTAATACACAGAGTGTTTCTCATAGGTTATTCTCACGGCTATGTCTGATTTTACATTTTTGAAATTCCTTTGTAATGTTTTAATCCTACCAAAGCATTTTTAGTATCGTTTGATGAGTTTTTTTGGGTTCCTATTACAAATGAAGTTAATTTTAAAGGATTATTTTCGATTTTTCTCACGCTTTGCCCTAAAAAATGCCGCAGATAATTTACAGACAATGATATCTGCTTCAAATATCTTTACATTCAAGACTAACTCAAAAAAAATTTTAGACTTTTGAAAGAATTTCTGATAATTGATATCCCTTTCAAGGATGTTTTCGAAAACGTTCCTGGTGTTGTATTGTCGCAATAAATGAGAAGCCATACATCCTTGAAAATATTTACAAAGATTTTTCTGAGGAACTTTACAGGTTTCTGGAATTTCTTTTAATTATTTGCAAAAATGGTGTGTATTTTATGCAGAAAATTTCTGATTTCCCAATACTTATGAAGTCAATATTTTAAAAGAGGAATCAAATTTTCTCACGTTTTCACATCAGATAATTTTTCAGGCTTCTTGATACGTTTTTTTCTAAGTTAGTTGAATACCTTTCAGTTAGAAAGTGTTTTAGTTTTTAATTTGGTATTTTAAAACTGCAAACAAGACCTTTCATATTTGTAAAACCTTTAAACAAAAGAGGCATTCTTCACTAGAATTTCTAGGGCGTCTGCGAAAATAATCCTGAATGTATTTAACTAGTTAATCGCCTTCTGATACCCTGATCTCTGCAAAACATAAATTCTTTCAATGGTTTCAAAACGTTCACACATTAGGCAGCCCGACAGATGACAATTATTTTCGAAATTCTTAGAATTCTTTTAATTTTAGTGACACCTTGAGTTGAGGTGTCTTTAACAACAAAGACATACAAATCTGTCAAATGTGAATTGAACCATATTTTCCTCTGTTTATTTGATTTTGTGCCAGATGCCAATCACCTCCTGTAATCAAATTGTGTGCGTTCTCATTCCGTTGTAATCTTGAGAGAATATCTCAGAACTGAATACCTTCAAAAATCTTATTGCGGCAGTTGAAAGAATATGTGTGGCATACTTTAAAACTGCATTTATGTTTGCCTGATTTTCAGGCATTTTAAGGGCATGAAAATATTTAAAATTTTCTCACGTTTATAGTCACAACTAATTCGCAAAATAATTGGAAAAACTATAAAACTATACACAATTTTATGAGTTCTTGTTACAAATCTGAAGAGAATCACATTGTATTCCAGAAGATTTTCTCACGCTAATTTTCTTGTCTTCTGATAATTTAAACGCATTCCTTTTATCTTCATTTTTTACATTTTACATACATTCTTGCAGGACTATTATAGACGAAAACTGCTGTTATCCTGTTAAATTTTATGTTGGCATACATACATGCAAATTACAAATATTTTCCCATGTCCATTGATCCTTAAAATATGCAAAATAAATCGTTTGTGGGCAAATATTTTTGTATATATGTACGTATGTACATGTATGCTCCCACAACATGTGTTTTGGCTTGAATATTTTTATAGCATACATATGTAGGTATGTTTGTAAAAAATTCATAAAATATTTATTTATTATTGTCTTATATTTTAATAGAAAAAAATTGTTTAATTTCACACAGGAGCTCTGAAATTGTTGGTACTTTTCTTTGGTGATCCTTAAGATATGTTGTATTTAAATTGTTTAAAAATAACTCCTAATAGTGGGCTTTCCTTAGATTCTGGTTACAGAGAAAGACTTGCATACCAGAGAACAGCAACGAGTATTCAAAACGATGAGTAGATTGGAGTCATACTTATTATTTCTGATACTTATACGCATTCATACTTATTTTAATATGATACTCATACTACTCATACTCAAAGTTGGAAGTACTCGTCGTATTCATACTTAACAATACGCATGATGTTATTCACTTCGACTCGTCTCTACTTAACATTAACACGAAGCACAAAATAAGTATGATTCGCGTACGAACACTACTATACTCACAAGAAGATTGTGTGTATACTTTGCTTGTTGTCTTTGTCTTTCCTTTCTTCTTTGTTTGTATATGCAACAATAACAAAGGCTGTAAATTTTGATGAATGATTCGAGCCACTCGAATCACTTATAAGTATTATAAGTATTTTTCTAAATTTATGAATCAGAATGAGTAGGCGTATGAATCAAACACATTTCGAATGTTGTGAGTTTGATGTCAACGTTGTACTCATACTCATTGTAACCTATACTTATAAATCAATGCTGTAGCGAGTACGAATGAATCAGAGTAGTTGCATTTTAATACTCTTGACTCACTCATACTCAAAATTGCATGAGTGCTTATGAGTAGCGGAAAAACGATTCATTGCTTATCTCTGTTGCATACCAATATTTTTAATAATTTCCACAACTATTTTTTCCATTTTGCTTTTTAAATGTTTCAATCGAACAAATTCTTTGTTATTATTCAGTACTACTTCAGTATGGGAAAAGACTCAAAGAAAGATATTAGAAGATCTCTTAATAAAAAGTATTATGCTTGGGAATTTCTCTTTAGATGTGAAGAACGTTTATTTGAATTTCATAATACGTTAAAATAACGCGTATGCATGTATGTAAGTGTTTGAGTTCTGCGATCATAAGATCTGTACTACTACTCTCCGTTAACATCGTGTATTTCTGCAATGCCTTTACCAACTCCTTTCATCTGACAAACTTCAGAATGTTGTTGGGCGTGAATAATATTAATTCCCTGCCGTGATGATTCAAACTCCTTATCACATAATCTTCATATTGAAATGGAAGCTCAAGCTACTTCAGCATAATCTGATGCTAGAGTGAAATCTCTTTGCATAGCTATTATCCAACAAAACTTTAAACGGTCTTCAATTCATTTGGCTTGAAAAGAGTCTTCGCCTACCTTCATTCTATCTTTGTTCGACTATACCCTCCATGGCATCTTTTCCTTTGTACTTTTTTTGGTACTTTTCATTTTTGTTTTTTTAGAGATGGTTTCTAAGCTTTCAATTTTAATTAATTTCTCTTTAACTAGCGTTTGATTTGCATGAAAATAGAAATAGTTCAATAAAGTAACAATTGAGTAGCTTTTCTTTTAAACGCTTCATATAGCAAACTTTCATTCTTTGTTTTGTTTTGTTTTTGATTTCTTTTTTCATTAAATTAATTTCCCTGATGACTATGATTGATGGCATACATTTTGTTTCATGTCAAATTACTTGAATTTCATTAGGCTTTCAGCATAAGCGAGTAAGTAGATGTCTGGTGTCTGTCGTCTCTGTAGCTTTAGTTTTTTTAAATTAAAAAATTTTGTTTTCATCGTATTTATTTTCTTTTTCTTGTTATTTTTTTCTTTTTTGTTTTCCTTTTGTTTTTGTTGTAATTTAATCTAAACATTAACTTGACTCTGGTAATTAGTTGTTGGCTTATCTAAAGAGTTTTTTACATTATTTTCCCCTTTCCAATTTTCCCTTAAAGCTAAAGATTGTGGTCACCACAACAGACAGGCATCTTTAACGCATGCCACGCCATATGAAGGTTTAATTAAAGTGAATGTCTGTATGTATGTATCTCTCCTACCGTTCGCCCTTCTTCTCTGGTGGCTTGTGGCATTATGTGCCGTTTATAATAAAATATGGCAGCTACATATGTATGCATGTACGTGGCATGTATGTACATATGTATGGCGGCATGGCATAGTTTTGTGTTTTTATTTCGCATTTAATTAGTATTCATTAAATATTTAATTGCTGCATTAAACATCAATTAAAATATTCGTTTTTCTGAGCAAGCTCTCTCTTTCTCTCTATTTTTGCCAAGAAAGAAAATGAAACCACACAGAATGTTAATTGTACTCTGTCTCTTTCTCATCTCTCTCATATGCACTCGCTCGCTCTTTCTCCGTATTTATAAGGCCTTATTAATAGCAGTTTTACTGTGATGTATCATTATATTATTTAGACACTGACAGTTAGGCGGGCAGACCACTAGTCGTACCGACGTTAGACGTTTAGTACGTTTTGCATTCTGTTATTGCCTATAAATGTTTTTGCTGTAGTTCTTATTATTGTTGTTGTTGTTGATGTTTCACAACCAAACTTTAAATCCTTTCTGCTTATTGCTGTTCTCCTATTGAAAATGCCAACTAATTGCTCTAATTTGATACATATCATCTACTATCTCTCCCTCTCTCATACTCTTTCTGTTTGTTTTAAATTTATTTCATTTATAGAAATTTGCCAGCCACCTCTCGCCCACTCCTTTAGTTGGCTTTAAACAAATGCGTTTTAATTAGTTTTTATACTTGCACGTGAATACCCCTTTCTTTCATTCTTCTATTGGTGCTTGTGGTCTACATTGTGTGGTACTTTTAACGCTAAGCAATTAGTACTTTAGAGTAACAACCATCTTAAGTCTGTTCGCCTTCTCTTTGTCCATGCCATGCCATACCCGAGGCAATTTTATTTAAAATCCAATTAAATTGTAAATTTATACGAGAAAACATTGATTTGTTCGCTTCACAATCAACACTTTGAAAAGCTTAAGAATACCCATGCCAATTAATTAATGAGTTTTATTTATAGGCCATGTATGCATGCATACATACATACATACATAATCGTACATATTCATGTACATAGTTAATCATGAATTAGTACAGTAAAATCTAGCTATTGTGAATGACAGTGGGCGAAATATAATAAAAACAATTATCGGTTGTTGTTTTTTTTTCGAAAGCAACCCAATTTGTCAATGTCCCTTATCACCAGACGTCGGCACCAATGTCCCCCGGAGGCCGAACATCTTCGGCTTTTTACACACATAGGACACGAACATCAACAATGTTCGTTAAAATGAGCGTAAAAATGCATTCAGTTGCTTGTCAGCTTTTAGTGAAGCAGGTTCTCGTCGCTTCTTTTTGAAATTTTTTTTGTATATCAATTATACACCCAAAGAAAAATTTAATTAAAATGTGAAGAAAAACTGGGAAACAGAATTTATTTGCTTTAAATCTATTGAATTTCAGGTACCTGCAATATGTAATGATGACTCTTGCTACAAATCCATAAAAACTTGTGCGAAAAATACCAATGGCATCAAAAAGCACTATATTTGTTCGAACACCACTGCTTGAAACAATAATTACTAACAATTTTCCTCTGGGTTATACACATGCTTCTCACAAATACACTCACATTTTTATCATGTTCTCTTTGTGCCGTCGTCTGCTTATCACCGATGGAGACAGTATCACGTGAGGACATAATAAATGCCAGTGTTGGAGAGAAAACCATATTATTACGTACTCTCTGTGTTAAGATTAGACCAACACAACCTAATTTACGAACAAGTCCTCTCTGTTTTATCCAGAAAGTGTTAACCAAGGAATGGAAAGTAGAATAGTGCGGGTATTTAACATTTTTTTTGGTGCAAATTTTGTTCGTTATAGTGAGTTTTTGCTGTATTTAACGCAATTTTATATCGCTTCCTATGCCAGCCATACTTATCACACGAAGGTATTTTATATTGTGTTTAATTAAATCATCGTCCTTAAATATAGTTTCTGAAAGTGTGTGTGTGTGTATTTGTGTATAGATGTACATGTGTGTGTATTGTATTATTCAGAAAACAAAAGATCGTATATCACTTATTCATCATTATTGTACATATTTTGTTTCGTTATTAAAACTGTATTGTTTTCAGTTTTTTTCTTCTTCTTTTTTGTTTGTTTTGTTTTTTTGAAAATTCACAGAAACTCATTAAAATCTTTTTAATTTGGCAAATTGTGAAATTGTGGTTTATTTTTTAATTAGTGAGAGTAACTGCCAGGCAGATAGATAGACAGACGGACACAAAATGTAGTACACATACTCTCACAACAATGAACAACAACATCTGTTATCCTGGTATAAATGGCTTTAATTATCCTTTTACGAGTATATTGTATTTTTGGATTTTAATTAAAATCTTTCACACTCTTCTCTCCCCCTCTGTCTCTCTCTCTCTCTCTCTCTTTATTATTAATTGCAAGTCTTGTATGCCTTTAGATTTTTGAATTTTTATTTGAAAACTTAACTGAACTGAACAGAGCTGAACTGAATAGTATTTCAATAAAATATTCGTACAATATTTTGTATTTTGTACGTCAGCGAGTATGTGTATGAATAAATGAAAAGTACTTTCTCCAATATGCTGGGCTCTTAATGAAAATCTACCTTAATTAAATGCAAAATGTATACACAAATTTTACAATTTCTTCCTTTTTTTTCTACTCTTTTTTTCTCTTCATTATACTCAATACATATTGTATTGTAGTATTGTGTTGCTGCTGTTGTTGAAAGCCAATTAAAAATTGTTTATTTTAAATCTACAACATGTTGTCTAACAAAAAAAAAAAAAAAGGAAAAACTTTTTATATATGTAAACGTGTGTGTGTTTGTATGAATTTTTATTGTAAATGAATTTTAATTGCTTGTTAAAGTGTTAATTAAGGCTTTTCATCATAATCATCACAATCTACATCTGATGTTTTCTTTTTTTTTCTTTATTTTTTCTCTATTTTGCTTCTGCTGCTCTTGCTAATGTTTGCAACAGAAGCTGTTGCTTCAACCAACCAACCAACCAACTAACCAACAAACAGTGCCAATACAATTTTCAAATTTTTTAGTTGGTGGCAATACACAACAGCATTGTAGCATAGTAGTCGTAGCTATACAGACAGTTGCTGCAGTCACACTTGAACTTTAAATGGTCGTTTACGAGTATATCCTCTCAACTCAATTCCATTCAACTCGTCTCAACTCAGCTCTTTCATTCATTCATTCATTGATATTGGGCATGTGTGTCTTTGGAGAATGTATTTTTAAATGATTTAATTGCTTATGTACCACCAGCAGCATTTTATCTTTTTTGGCTTTCGAACTCTAACTCCTATTCTTCTTAACGTTTTTTTTTTGCTTTTTGTTTTGTTCTTCCCTTTTTAGTGGCGTTTATTGTTAAATTTCGTTTAACAAACGTACCCATTGAGTCAACCCGTAGCCTCTTTTCTCTCCCTCCCTCTCTCTAATATTCTTAATTTTCTTAAAACACAACAAAAATTCCTGTGTAGCCAATTTCTAGTTTCACAACAAACTGTGCGCCTATTAAAAATGACAACTAATTGCCTGTTTGTCTGTCTGTCCCCGTTTGTATGCCTGCCTGCTTAGCTGGCTTGCCTTTTAACCCTTTTCAATTAAATTTAAAACCTACAAAAAAAAATTGTCATTTTCTTTCATTTAAATGAACTGTTTGTTGGTGTTATTGTCGCTGCTTGTTAGTTGGCTAATTAATTTAAAAAATAAAGACACAATTCCATACACACACTCGCACACAAAAACTGTTACTCAGAAATACCTTTAACGATATCAATCCTTGCCTATATGCCTCCTTTTGCTGCCTGCATGCCTAACATAATACACATACACCTCTCCACCACGTAATGGTCGTTAAGTCTTAAATTTCTTAAGCTTAATGAGAATCTAAAAAAAAAGGGAGACAGGAATGACATACAATTACCTTAATTGCATTAAAAAAAAGTATGTTAAGGAATGCATTCATCCTTCAATTTATTTAGCCACCAAGAGTCGAACATTAGTACATGATGCGAAAGATAGAAGAAGCTCTTGCTTCTGGGTCTTTCTCTACGGCGGCTACCTCATAGATTGTAATCTGTTATAGCGTTCAGAACAATTTAGAAATTTAAAAAGGAGTGCATAAAGCAACCGTTTCTAACACCCGTGAGTACTGAGATCCTCAGACTGATTTTATTCTCATATGAGAGTTTTGTTTATCATTAAGTCAATAAATATCATTGAGCTTGGCCAAAAGTGAATTTGTCATTTATATTAACCTATTCCGCTCAAACTCCTCATTTGACCAGCCATAAATGAAGAACATGAAAAATAAATGCTGATGTCTTCTGCAACAAACGTAGAAGGTCATGGAAATCAGTACTGGCGTAGTAATGCGGCTATAACATCCATTTTTTGACAGGTTCCTGCATAGATTAATGGTGTTTTCTTTTCTACAAAGAAAATATCCACCGTCTTACAAGGTGCATTAAAACAATTTTTGACCAACCCTGTTGTAATGACATTTTTTATTTGAGAAGAACATAACACAAATATTAAAAAAGATATGCCCTGTGTTTACCACTTATTAAGAAAATGAATGAGGAAATGCCAATTTGTTAAAAAGTGTTGCCAGATCGCTAATTTTTCGACGTAATTTTTTGCACGCTTTTTTTAAAAAAAAAAAAAAAATATTTTAACACTGTTCTAACATTGAATGCAATTTTTTATATTGCTGACCATGTAGCTTTAATAATGTAATATTTCCTTAAGATTACTCCACAAAACAATGAAAAAATTAACTTCAAATTGGATAACAATACCAGGCGACTTTTTTTAAATTTCATCTGGTAGCCCTATAAATAAACAAAAGTCATATGTTTTACAGGGCATTATCAGCACTCTCGATTTATACAGGGCATAAAATGCAATGCCCTCCACCATTGGCAAGTGCGAATTATTTAGAATAAAACATACCACCCTTTTAGAGGGCGAAACATTTTTAAGAAACAAACGCAAAATTGCATTTTGCGTTAATAAAATGCACATTTTTTGGTAGAAAAGAAAACACCATAAGTCAAATAAAATTTTCCTTAAACCTCTTCTAAACAAGTTCATCTTAACGAATCCATTATCTTAAGTATCTGTCTTACATTTTTACAAACATATGTATGTACTCGTACATCTGTACCCAGTTATGTCGCCTTAATTTATGTATATTAGTATGTGTATGTGTGTGTGTAACTTTGCTTTTGTTATTCTTAGAGAGGAAGTCCAATTAAGGTCTGAAATTCATTTTATTCATTCTCCTGCTGTCCATACTTTATCTCATGTTTAGTTTGGTTAATTATATTTAATTGTTGGTGGTTTTCTTTTGGTCCCATTTTTTTCTTTCTTATTTCTGTTATTACGTCTGTTCGCAGACATTCATTCCAAC
The DNA here is from genome assembly GCA_927399465.1 of Sarcophaga caerulescens. NCBI lineage: Eukaryota > Metazoa > Arthropoda > Insecta > Diptera > Sarcophagidae > Sarcophaga > Sarcophaga caerulescens. The sequence goes on from OV656868.1 coordinate 95,053,526, forward strand.
AATATTCGCATTTGCACGTGAATAGAATGCGACATAGCTACGACGCTTCGACGAGTACGGCTGAAACAGACAAAATGCAAACACGTGTGGAGTGTAAGTGAATCATTGTGAAATTGTGTCAAGGTTATGTGAATATGTGTCGAACGTTCTGTATGTATCATGTAAGCAGTGTTTATTGAACTGTTTGATCTATTCAAATAACATTTAATAAGCCTAGTAAAGTTGTTTAAGTTACACATCTTATGAGCTTCAAGTTTGCTTAACAAATATGGTAACTTTTTATTTTACCTGAAAGCAAAGGTATATTCTTGGCATGAAGACGTGACACCATTGTATCGGGTGATTTTTTAAGAGCTATAGGAAAATTTTTCAAAAAAAAAACACATAAAATTCAGAAAAATGCATGAAATCTTTATTTGAATTGATAGTACGGTCCATATAATTTAATGTTTGAAGATTATTTCATGCAAATGTTGACCGCGACTGCGCCTCAAATGGTCCATCCGCTTAGTCCAATTTTGGCATACTCTTTCCAACATTTCGGCCGGTATCTCACGAATAAATGCTTCAATGTTGTCTTCCAATGCGTCAATTGAAGCGGGCTTGTCTGTATAGACATGAGCTTTAACATAGCCCCACAGAAAATAGTCTAAAGGCGTTAAATCGCTCGATCTAGGCGGCCCGGTCCCGAACGTGAAATAAAATGTTCACCGAACTCGCCCCTCAATAAGTCCATTGTTACGCGTGCTGTGTGGCATGTGGCACCGTCTTGTTGAAACCACATGCCATGCAAGTCAAGCTCTTGCATTTTGGGCAAAAAAATAGCCGCTTCAGTGGGTCGATTAAACTGACCATAAAATGGAAAAAGCGCGCGATGAACTTTCTTAACAGAGCACGCATTTTGATAATAAAATTCTATGATTTGCAAGCGTTGTTCGTTTGTAAGACGATTCATGGTTAAATTATAGACCAAACTGAAGATGTTTGACAGTGAAACAAAACACGAAACGTGCGTGAGCTGTTTAAACCAGTGTTACCAAAAAGATAATAGCTAAAAAAATCACCCGATATATGTATGTAAGCTACGGCTTTAGGGGAATGCGATTGGATCGGCCTAGTATATGTCGTAAGTGATTCGTCACTGTAAAAACTGTATAGGAGCCTTTGAACCACACTGAATTCATTACTTGGTAGCAGAAGGTAGGGGATCCTATCCAATCTCACGTAACTGATTCCTTTGTTTCTATCTTCTTTCCCTCTGTGTCTGTATCTCCCATTGGCTTTTCTTTTTTCTCCTTAATTTTTCTAGGAAAATGGGATCAATGACGTCAGGGTAAATGTTTTGGCTACTACAGCCATATGTATTTTGGAATCTAACTGAATTAAAAATTAAATTATTAAACTTTTTGCCTTTTTGCCAGAAGTCGCCGTGGTCTAGTAGGTAGTGTGTTGGCTTATTAGACGAAAGGCCCGAGTTCGAATCCCAGGCCAGACATCAAAAAAATACAAAAAGTATTTCTTCGGCGATTTCCTCTCAGCAGATTTCTGGCAAAAACTCTGAGAGTAAATAAAATTGCCATGAAAAGTTTCTCAAAAAATTTGTCGTTCGGAGTCGACTTTAAAACTGTAGGTCCCGCCACTTATGTATAAAATTAACACACACAACATAAGTGGTGTGAGAAACTAGGTCAATAATCCTGACTGAAGGGTTGCAATGACCAATTATGTATGTATGTAAACTTTTTGCCGCTTATAATGCATTACGAAGTCGATTTCTATTTTTAAAATTTTTAAGACTACTTTACCTATTGCATGGTAAAGTAAACAAAATTTATTTTTCAATTACCCAAACGCTTATTGACACAATAGGTTTCCCAGCACATGAGTACAATGTCTCTCAGTCACGTCTGCGATGGTGGCACGTACTGGTGAATGACTGTAAGAATGAGTGAATGAATGAATGGATGAATGGATAGTTGTATTTACTTAATTTCGATTCACATGTAACAAATTACATAGAAAATCCCTTTTTTTCTTACTTACGATTACGATTACTTTCTATCTCCTTCTCTCATTGTTGGCTTTTGAGGAAAGAAAACTTCATATGCTACCATCACCATCAGCACCACCCACTAGCTGAGTTTACTGGGAGCCTGGTAAAAAACATGATTTTTAAATGACGTTATCTAAACAAATCTAAAATTTATGACTTTATGCTAATAAATGCTGTAAATAATCAAATAAAAATGCCCCATAAAAGTGCCATCATAAATTTTCATTTAAACAGCTCAGCACAGCCCAGCCCAGCACACCACAACACACCACAGCACAGCCAGCATGGCCCAGTCAGTGAGTGGAGTAGACAAATAAAATGAATTTCAATTTAAACAAATCGAAATTGTTAATACTGATACTGAAATTGCTGCTACTCCTCGTCGTATTTATTATTTGTTTATGGGGCCCTAGATTATTTTAACAAATAACACAGAAAAAAGTTTTTTTTTTTTTTGGATTTGATTTGTTTATTTTCACCAAGAAAACAGAAATTTCAGAAGGAATTTCTTGAAATGCCTAAACAAAAGTCTCTTTTAGTCTAAAAAAAATTAACAAAATAAAGTAATTTATTTATTTATTTACAGTTAAAGTTAAACAAAAACAATTTTATCAATAATAGAAATCAAGTTTATTAATTCGAACAGGGCCATAGAAATTTAGAAAGATTATCTCAAGAAAATTTATTGAATTTTTGCTTGTATTCGAACGCAAACAGAAGTAAGTGGGATTTTTAAAAATCAATAATTAATAATGACTTTAATAAATAAATAAAATTTATTTAAATAAAATAGGCAAACAGAACTATTAGTCGTGGCAATAATATTAATATGATGGAATTGTCATATGTTAATATCATCAACAAACTAAGTAATGTTCCTGAAACTATGATAATATGTCTTTGACAAAAGAACTCTTTTTGTATTCGAATTGCAACTTTTATTGTCATTTGGAGAACGTTAAGAGAACATTAGGTTTCGTTATAATTTGAAATTAAATATCGCATTCACTTTATTTTTAAGTTTCTTATTATTTCAGCTGATTTCCTAATGAAATTCAACTGGTTTTTAGTGCTGCATTGATTTTTAAAATCTGGATTTCTCCATTTATTTTATTTTTACTTTCATGTGCTTACATTTTATGGTCTTTTACAATCAAATATAGTTATAAGAAAAACAGGTTCAATGAACAATTAAATACCGGATTTCATTCCATTTGCATAGATAATAATCACAGACGACTGTTAATTTTGTAAAATTATTGAAAAATATAACAGGATAACAGAAAAAATATATATTCTATGTATGTACGTACATACATATGTATGTACATGGGTGGTGTATTAAGTTCTAATGAACAACCCAATACCATCATACTAAATATTATATTTCTCAAACTCAAGTTTTTAGTAACAGTTGCTCAAATCAAATACAATTCTAAAGTTATTTAACTCATAGCACATTAACTCATAAACACGTAACAAACTAGAAATTTGACACAAAAAATAAATAAATAAATTGAACAGCTATTGCCACAGTTCAAAAAAGGACAGATGGCGGATCGTTCTTAAAGTGTTATAACGGTTTTAGGACAAATATTTGGCCCGTAGGTTTACGGAACGTTCGTTCGTTTTTAGAATATGAAAACCAATGAGAGCGATTACCGAGCCGTAATGTGATTTCGATAAGCATTCCTTAAACGTTTGACCGATTCTAGCTTAACCCATAGGAATACATATGGGCAATTTCGTGTCAAGTGACCCAATTTTTAAAATCGATGTCTTCCGATTTGGATGAAATTTGCACCAAGGTTAGTACTATTGGATAGTTGGCCAGACACAAATTTTCAGCTCTATCAGTCAAGAACTGCCGGAGTTAGAGGGGGTCAAAGTTGGACATTTTGGTCATACAGGGTTTTTTTTAAAATGTGTGTAACTTTTCACCTATTGGTCCTAACAAAAATATTTCCAAAAATAATTTTTTTAATTTCAAAATTTTTTTTTTTATTTTATTTTAAAAATTAATTTTTTTTTAAATTTTTTTTCAATTTGGGCCTTTTTTTTCGGAAGACATCGATTTTAAAAATTGGGTCACTTGACACGAAATTGCCCATATATAAAAATATAAATAAAAATATACATTCAAACACAATTACAACTTGAAAGAAAATCTTTTAAATCGCACCTCATACATTGAATGAGGAATAAACAAGTCTTAATTGCGGAGATAAAAAAATAAATAAATTCGGTGTCTTTCTCCATACAGCATCAGCTTCTTAGAAAGAGCATTTCAATTGTGCTTAATGAACCGTAAAATTAACATGAAATTGATTAGGAAAGCAGAAATTCCAGGGCAGCTGCTATTCTGATATTCTTCACTGATTTTAATACGAAACAATAGCAGGTTCTTTCTTTCATTCAAATAACAAAATCGCTGGAAATCATAAAAAGCGATCGTTGAAGATTAAAATAATCAATCGTGTTAGTCAAAAGTATAAACAAAAACTTTTTAGGAGAATTGTATACACCAGCAAACAATGCGTTTTAATTGAAAAGATGAAATCAGATTGGGGAGTGATATCGGAGAGAAATTGGAAATATTTTATATTTCTTCTTTGAGTCAGAATTTAGAATCTTAAACGTTTTTTTAAAATACTCTTTCGAAAGCCTGAGAACATACCACTTTATACGTTTACATCGCCGCGACCTTAAGTGAATCCATTAAAAAGTCAGTAAAATAACGAAATTAAAAAAAAAAATCAAATCAATGTGTTCTTTTCTTAAAGAAGTATATAACGGGTGATTTTTTAGCTATTATCTTTTTGGCAACACTGGTTTAAACAGCTCACGCACGTTTCGTGTTTTGTTTCACTGTCAAACATCTTCAGTTTGGTCTATAATTTAACCATGAATCGTCTTACAAACGAACAACGCTTGCAAATCATTGAATTTTATTATCAAAATGCGTGCTCTGTTAAAAAAGTTCATCGCGCGCTTCTTCTTCTATTTTTTACGTGACATGATATCCAACTTTTTTTTGCCCAAAATGCAAGAGCTTGACTTGCATGACATGTGGTTTCAACAAGACGGTGTCACATGCCACACAGCACGCGTAACAATGGACTTATTGAGAGGCGAGTTCGGTTTATTATTTTATTTTACGTTCGGTGAACATTTTATTTCACGTTCGGGACCGGTCAATTGGCCGCCTAGATCGTGCGATTTAACGCCTTTAGACTATTTTTTGTGGGGCTATGTTAAAGCTCATGTCTATACAGACAAGCCCGCTTCAATTGACGCATTGGAAGACAACATTGAAGCATTTATTCGTGAGATACCGGCCGAAATGTTGGAAAGGGTATGCCAAAATTGGACTAAGCGGATGGACCATTTGAGACGCAGTCGCGGTCAATATTTGCATTTCCTCTCAGCAGATTTCTGGCAAAAACTCTGAGAGTAAATAAAATTGCCATGAAAAGCTTCTCAATAAATTTGTCGTTCGGAGTCGACTTTAAACTGTAGGTCCCGCCACTCATGTATAAAATTAACACACACAACATGAGTAGTGTGAGAAGCTAGGACTGAAGGGTGCGGGCTTCCTGGGGACGATTGCTGTAGACTGTCTAATGGTGAAGGTATAGCACTGGCCATTTTATAGTCACCTAGCAGCAACTCGTTTCCTTGCCGTTCGCATCTTGAGATGTCCACAAACACTACTCCTTCTCTTCCACCTTCCTATAACCCATTTTCCTAAAACCTGCACAATGCACTGCATGAGTAGGGGCCATCCCCTGAGTGCTGGTTCCACCAAAAAAAAAAAAAAAAATGAAATTATCTTCAATCATTAAATTATATGGACCGTACTATCGATTCAAAGATAGATTTCATGCATTTTTCTGAATTTTATGTGTTTCTTTTTTGAAAAATTTTCCTATAGCTCTTAAAAAATCACCCATTATGTACATACATATGAAATGATTAAATTTTTCTTCAGCTTCTTCATGATTTGCAGTTTGTTCAGTTGAAACTAATTCTTCGAGATGTGCTCGGAAAATAAACAGAATAACAACAGAATGTAGATTCTCTTCCAGACAAAAGAATACAATACATATGTACAGATGTATATAATATAATAAAATTATATTTTCTAACAACTTTCTAGAGAATAGGAATTTGTGTTTCCAATATGTTCTACTCACCTCATTTCTTACATTCTTTAAACTTTTCACTGTTAAATTGCAAATAATTGTTACAATTTTATTGGAATCGTTCAGGTGTAATTAGGAAGAAACATTAATCAGGAGAACAGAATTTGAAATAAAATTTCTCTTTGAAGCAACACAAGATCATTATCATTAATCTACGACATTAACAATATCTTTTCTGATTTTCTATGGTGTTTCTCAGAAAATATTTTCAAAAATACCTGTTAATCTCTTTAGGCAACAGACAACATTTAAAAGAAACTATCAATTGTTTTTAAAACGAAAATTGAAACGAATTTACCTGGATATGCTTGGGAAATTCAATAATTTTCCTTTACTTTCTGAGAGCCTATCCTAATGTTATAATTTGAAGTGACTCCTTTAACTCTTTCGATAACAAATTCTAGCTTTTCACGATTGGGTTACAAAATTCTGTTCCATATGCTCATGCAGTATAACGAATGACAAGCCGTCGCACTGATGGATTGTTAGACTTCTGTACAGTGATCAGTAATTGACTTAGTTTTCTTATTTTTTTTTTAATCACTGATCATAAACCTTAAATTTCTTCTAAATCTATCCCTTAAAATACATGCAGGTAAATTTTCTTGAATATTTCTTAGAAGATTTCGTTGATTTTGTTTTAGAAAATCATGGAGTTTTAGTGCTAATCTCTTCAGGTAGCAAATATGTAAAATGTACAATATGTAATACACTCTTATCGATCCTTAGCTTTTCCTGAGATCCTATTCAAATGCTTTACTTTCAGATGACTTATTTTAACTCTTTCACTTGAATCGACTGCAACATTGAACATGAAAGACTATGTAATGTGGAGATCACAGCGAACAATTAAAAAACAAAACTCACATTAAAATATATGCTATCGTCCTACATTAATTTTGATTTTTTTTTTTTTTTATCAGTTTTCCCTTTGTTTGGTTTATTTTATCAGAAGCATTCAGGTGTTAACTTAGCGTAAATATTGATTAGAGGAACAGAATTTTGAAAAAGACCAACAGCAAACGAAAATGCTGATCCTTATAAATCACAATTGTTTGTTTTACTAACAATTTTAAACAAAATATTGTGTCCGATTTTCTTGGAATACGTATAAATTTTTTAGAATTAATATTTTAAGATTTTAAAACGCCCACCTAGCTGCGGTTTGGTACCTGCAATATTGCCTGTAGATTTTTAGTTATTGAGCTCTTCTAAGCTATATCTGAGAGCCTGTTTAATTGATACACTTTGAAGTGTCTTGCTTAACTCTTTCAATTGCATCGAATGGTAACATTTAGTGACAGACTAATATGATGTTTTTGTAACACAGGCTATTTCAATTGCATGCCTGTTTGCATGGAAAACACAAACAAAAACACTCAATTTTGTTTGTGTTTCCCTTATAAACAGGCAGGCAAGTGAAATAGGCTGTGTTACAAAAACATCACATAAGTTGTGAAGGTCTAAGAACAACCAAAGAGTAATGGCATAATATTTCTGAAACTATAATTGGTAAATTATCTGGATAGGTGTAAATAATTTAAACATTCTCAGTTTTTTTTTTTTTCTGAGTTCCTATTCATTTGAAACACATTGAGGTGATTTTGTTAACCCTTTCAATGGAATACTAATACTCGTACTAATATGGTTTGCAATTATCAATCACTAATCAAAATGGCTTCAGCATTTTACTTTGTCTCTTTGATAAATTATAGGGTGATTTTTTAAGAGCTATAGGAAAATTTTTCAAAAAAAAAACACATAAAATTCAAAAAAATGCATGAAATCTTTATTTGAATCGATAGTACGGTCCATATAATTTAATGTTTGAAGATTATTTCATGCAAATGTTGACCGCGACTGCGCCTCAAATGATCCATCCGCTTAATCCAATTTTGGCATACTCTTTCCAACATTTCGGCCGGTATCTCACGAATAAATGCTTCAATGTTGTCTTTCAATGCGTCAATTGAAGCGTGCTTGTCTGTATAGACATGAGCTTTAACATAGCCCCACAAAAAATAGTCTAAAGGCGTTACGATTCGCAGCATCTTTGAAGAAGTACGGTCCAATGATGCCACCAGCCCAAAAACCGTACCAAACTGTGACTTTTTCTGGATGCATTGGTAGCTTTTGCAATGCTTCTGGCTGATCTTCACTCCAAAATCGACAATTCTGCTTATTTACGTATCCATTGAGGCAAAAATGAGCTTCGTCGCTGAACACAATTTTTCGATAAAGAAGTGGATCTTCGGCCTACCTTCCAAGAGCCCATTTTGATAATAAAATTCAATGATTTGCAAGCGTTGTTCGTTTGTAAGACGATTCATGGTTAAATTATAGACCAAACTGAAGATGTTTGACAGTGAAACAAAACACGAAACGTGCGTGAGCTGTTTAAACCAGTGTTGCCAAAAAGATAATAGCTAAAAAATCACCCTTTATAATTGATTGGTTTACTACTACTCAGGTGTTAATTTAGAAGAGATATTAATTAACTAGGATAACAGAATTTTAAAAAAGGTTGCAAGCCGAAAAAGAAAATGCCGGCGGTTATAAAACACAATGGTTCTTTTATCAATTTTCCGAATATTCTCGAAATTTTCTAAGACAAGGTATATGCTATGATATTACCTGGAAGCAACAAAAGAGATGCTCTTTGACCAAGAAGAAAATAGTTGAAAAGGAAAGTGGGAAAATTTCCAAATGATCTTTAGTGAAGCAATCTTACAATGTTCTTTCTGAGAGCCTATTGAAATGATACATTTAGAAGTGATTTCTTTAACTCTTTACATTTAAACAAATGTTTCCTTTTATTGGATCGATGTACTGGACAAATTGTTGCACTTTTTCTATTATGGAAACATATAAAAGGAAACATAATAAAAAGGTCACTGAAAATAAACTAAATTCGGTAGAACAAAGACATCCATTATCCATTCAAATAAGCATTAAGGGGTTAAAAAATATAAAAAGTCACGTAATTGAAGCATTCGAATAGGTGGGCATAAATACGCAAAACAATCTGTTGATCTCTCCTTATTTTATTTTCCTCAGCTAGAAAATTCATCGAAAAGCAATGCATTAGAAAGATCTTTAAAAGTATAAAAAATGAAGAAGTATAATTTAGGAAATGTTATAAAATTGCAAAAGATATTGAAATTTTGATATTTCTTAAAATAAAAATAATAAAACAATGGCTTTAAAATTAAAAGTCACCACAAAATGTAGCATGTGAACAGGAGTTCATAACTGAAATTAGTTTTAAATTAAGAACAATCATTGAAGCAACAAGGAAATTTTTAAATTCCTGAAATAGTAATTCGTAGTAGTTCGAACAGAAAATCTGAATAAAACAGTGCGATTGTATCACTGTCTAGTTACTGGATAGTTTGATATATCACTGTGATAAATAAATCCGTTAATCTTTCGTAAAAGGTTGAATTTGTTTGAGTTGAAAGAGTTGAAATAAATCACTTGAAAGTTGTATATCATTTGAATAGGAGTTCAGGAATAGCTAAAAATAATTGAATTTTCGGCGTATATCCAGGTAATTTTCCTTACTTCCTTCGTTTAATTTTTTGTCTTTAGTTGTCTAAAGAGGTTAACAGTTGTTTTCGAAAACACTCGAGGGTTTAAACTATTAATAGTGTATCGAATGGTATTTAAAAACGATTGCGGCTTTCGTTTACCTGTCTATTGTTTAGAAATAGAGTTTTTAAAGGAATATTGAATGTGTAAGGAATAGAGAATTTCCAAGAATTTCCAGAGGTTGCATTATTATTCCTTTATTTCAATGGTTTTTTCAATTCTTAGACTTCTGTTCTCCGAATAAATTTTCCTTCTAGATTTACACGCAAAAATATTAAAATAATATTGTAAAAGCAATATGGAAATGGAAATATTTTACAAAAACGTGTTAGAAAAGAACAAGAGAACAATATGAACTAGAATAGTGCTTCAATGCAATAATCAATCGATTACGTTTCAATAACCAGGTCATACAAATTTATTTCAATTAAAAGAGTTAAAATCACTTCAAAGTGTATCATTTGAACAGGCTCTCAGATATAGTTTAGAAGAGTTCAATAACTAAAAATCTATAGGCAATATTGCAGGTACCAAACCCCAGCTAGGTGGGCGTTTTAAAATCTTAAAAAATTAATTCTAAAAAATTTAGACGGATTCCAAGAAAATCGGACACAATATTATGTTTAAAATTGTTCATAGAACAAACAATTGTGATTTATAAGGATCAGCATTTTATTTAACTGTTGATCTTTCAATGATCTTTTTCAAAATTCTGCTCCTCTAATTAATATCTACGGTAAGTAAACACCTGAATGCTTCTGATAAAATAAACCAAACATTTATTGAATAATTTCTCAAAAGGAAAACTGATAAAAACAAAAATCAAAATTAATGCAGGACGATAGCATATATTTTGATGTTAGTTTTGTTTTTAATCGTTCGCCGTGATCTCCACATTACATAGTCTTTCATGTTGAATGTTGCAGTCGCTTCAAGTGAAAGAGTTAAAATAAGTCATCTGAAAGTATAGCATTTGAATAGGAGTTCAGAAAGAACTAAGAATGGTTGAATTAACTAAACATTCACATGTAATTTTTCATTTTTTTGTTTTTGTTTTGGAAATGTTAGACCGGATGCAGATATTATCAGGTAAATTTACTTAAGCTGTTCTTGGAAACACCTAATAAAACTCTGTACCAAAGTTAAGGCTAAAATTGTTAATGATGATCCTGCATCAGTTGTAAGATAATTTACTTGCAATGATTTTAATTGTTTTCAATCATTTTTAAATTTTATGTTCTCCGGTTAAATACGTATTCCTGGTTTACACCTGAATGATTCTGCAAAAATGCAGAGATAGACGACAGTCTCTTTTCCATAATAGATAACAACAATATGCCGATTAATATATTTTTTAACGTAAATCTATTGTATACAGGTAGGCCTCGTTGAACACGGGGGTTACGTTCCATGAAAATACCGCGTTAAGCAAAATCGTGTTAAGCGATACAAGAAACCAATACAAAAAGGTTTTCATGGTTTTCAAAAAAGCAAATTTTATTAATTTTAATTTTTTTTTAATAATATATACATACATGTTAATCCATATCTACGCATAAAAACAAAAATATTACATTCAATTAACTTAATAATTCTCGAAATATTAAAAAAAAAATATTTCACGACAGTAATATTAAAAAAAAAAATAAAAATACATAACCATAAAATTTAATCTTCATCACTGGATAGATCTATCCGACGTGGACGCTTTTGTAGTGATTCAATGTTGTTACTTTTTTCTTTAAAAAAATCTGTTATCTTTGTCTGATCATTAGAAAGATTTTTGAAAACCGCGCACAACCGAGGCTTTTTTAGTGTTAACCGAAAATGTGAACCAAAATGTGAATCGCGTTAGACCGAGGCCGTGTTAAAAAGAGTACGTGCTAAGCGAGGCCTACCTGTATATTATTGTGTATCGTATACAATATTATATATATATGTACATACGTATATATGCATGTAGATATATGTATGTACATAAGAATAATTCTTAATCTTTTTTAAAATTCTGTTCTCCGGCTTAATATCTCTCTTAAGGTTATACCTGAATGATTCGGATGAATTTATCCCAATTAATTATAATTTAACAAAGAGAACGCAAAGCGCACACAGTGATTAACAAAAAAAAAATATTTTCAGATTTTTGCTTTATAACGTGGGCTGGTATGTGTGTATGACGAACAGAACAGATAAATCAGACAACGACACTTTTAAGGAAAAGTAGGAGTCGGCAAAAAGTTTCCCACCATGGCATCTAATTAAACTGTTAATCGGAACTGCATTTTTTACTCATTAGAATTTCTCTAATCCATAACATATGAACACATTTCCAGACCGATTTCCTATGATACATCTGGTGAGTGCACTACGTGCAATAGTTTAGATGTATGCCCATAACGACGCCTCCGTTCTATAACATTCTAAGTCGAAAAAGTGTGTTTTGAGTTATGAGCTCTCAAAGTTTTCACGCGACATACGACTATATGTGTATTCTAAGTAGACTTCGGAACGGATCGGCGTATCTTAACCAAATTTTGACAGTATTTAAGTTAGAGAACGTAGAACATTTAAAACGTTCTAAGTACACTTAGAACGTAATAGAATGGAGGCGTCGATAAGGCATACCAGTCAGTCTACCATGCCTTGTCACATTGTCCAAAGTAATAATAGCTTTGTATTGTCGTCATTCGGGTTACAAAAATCTTTCTTTTTTTCAATAATTCTTTGTATTTTCATAACAGTTTCCTGGATGTGAATTTTTTATCTTCTTAACCACGGTGCAAAGATGCTTTAACCGTTTATGGTTTCTTAAGAAATCCTGTTAAAAATCTTGTTTTTCTGTCTAAACATCCGTCATAATTTTATGCTTCACTGCCTTTACAAATGATCTTTTATTATATATTTTTGTACGTCTTGCATGTGCCATCATTCCATCATTCACGACCCGATCGTGGTTAAAGAAAAAAAAAAAAAAAGAAAACCAAAAGCAACAAAAAATAAACAATAAATATAAATATACAGCATCCATTCCATATAAAACAAGCGATATAGTGGCACGCTGCTGACGATTCTAAACGCCTGTTATATTTTCTCAATCAACCCACATGATGAAGTCTCCTTAACACCCACCAAATTGAATGAAAAACAAACAAAAAAAAAATCAAATGTATGAACGAACGAACACGCACAGCACGATCCATTAAATAAAATATTATTCATAATGCTTCCAGTGACAATCACTTGCCAGTGATCACCGCCACAAGCACGATCACAGAGATACATAAATGTCACTGTGAGTGGGTGCCTGTCTTATGGGTGGGATACGATCGAACGGTTAATAATCATCGATCGTGTTTGTTTAATTAAAAGAAATGAACTGAAAATGAAAAACATGCGTAATTGTAGCAAAAGAACAGGTGCTCAGCATTTGCAGTATACGTAACGAAAAAAAAACGGATCTCTGTCGATTCCCTTTAACGAGAATATGAATGAATAAAGTCCCTTAGCCAAGGCCACTCACTGTTTGTACATGTTTTATTGTGAGTACTTTTTTTTTTGTAACTTGGATACTTTTATTAGAGTTTCTTTAGAATTATTGCTGTGTCTGCATGTGTGTTGACTTACGACGACGCATCTTGGCTGCCTGTTCATCTGCAGTTTTATTTACACTCTGTTCCACAGAAATATAAATAAAAAATAAACATGTTCTCTCTCTTTTTCTCTTAATATGCCATAAGATTTCAGAAGTCAACAACAGAAATTGATTACAAAAAACTCTGAGCAACAACAAGTGGCAGTAGGCAGTAAGTAGTTGCATGTTATGAAATCAAAGTCTGTGTATAAACCAAGTAACGGCGTTAAGTAATATTGCGTAACTAATTAAGAAAAAGTCGCAAGCCCCCTCATATCTTAAGGATACATCATCTTGCGCATCTTCTTCTTGTTGTTTCTTGTCTTCCAGCATATATTCCTCATAGGACTCAATCAATAAAGCACGAAGCTTATAATTAGATTTATTATAAAACCGGTTTGTGTTTCATTTAAAAACACACCCTAATCTATTGGGAAGAGGAGTTACCTCACCCCAATATATGGTCCTTCGAACCGGATTCAGTGGATTCAGTTATTTAAAAATACTATCGCCCCTTGCAGGTATTAAAACTATTGACATTGATCTGCAATGACTTTACGCTAAGAAGAGATAAATTTTTCAGTGGCACTGCCGGAAAAAGTAATTGTTTGGTAAGCATTATGGTCTGAGATACCCATTAAAGAGATAATATTTGCACAGATTGAGATGAGATAGAATGCCTCGTTAGAAGACTGTAAAAACATAATCTAGGGCTTTAATCCTTATCTTTTGTTAACTCATCAGACTCCAAATCTTTCGATAAAGGTAGCACAACATTGGAATAAAATTTCTAAAAAGTGCAATTAGCCTTAGAAATCTGTTATTTGATTCTGTCATTATGTTTTCTCTTTTGTTATGTGACGGCTTATCCGCTTTACATTACGGCTGACATTGTACTCTGTTGTCTGTTGTCTGATTATAATTTGTTTGTGAAGAAAATCGTGTGTCTGCATTATGATTCCCTTAATGATCTTGTTTTTTCTCATGCATACTCCAATCGTTTGCAGTTACCAATTAACAAAACACACAGTTTCGAAAGGCATTTCCTGTGATCACGTTTATTTGTGATTTAAGATTGCCGCCGATAGAAGAAAATTTTTCGGTTGCCTGAAGCATCTTCTTTCTTGTCTGCAGTAACAGGTTTCAAGCAAATATAGCTGGTGGCACAACCAACAGATTTTTTTCTTCTTTAATCTTAAGCCTTCAACAGCATTATCTGCTGCTGCTGCTGCTGCTTTACCACCAACTGAAAACACTTTACCTTTCGATCGTGGGAACCTTTTTTTTTGTTTTTTTTGGTTACTGTTACTGTTTCCTTTCGTTGCTGTTGTGGTTGTTGTTTCTGTTTTTGTGGTTTTGCTTTTCCTAAAGGATGTTATAAGAGTTGAAGGAGTGAGAGGGAGAGAGAGGGAGAGAGAGAGAGAAAAAAAGGTTTCCTGCCTGACCCTTAAGCTGTGATTGAAATTAAACATTAAGGCGTGACCGTTAAGATTATCTGCCAGTATTATGTTGTGGTTGTTGGTGATGGAGACGAAGAAATTTTTTGAAGAAAATCCAAGAAATTCCCACGTTCAGATTATTATGCGTGGGAATAAGTTGTTGAGATTTTTGACTTTTGCTGTTTAAATTACCAGGCTTAAAGGATTTTTAGCTCGAGTCTAGAGGATGAATGTGCAAGAAAAATGAGAAACACAAAACGAGAATCCTTTAAAGTGTTAACATAATATTTTTGTATTATGTTCGGCTGTGTATGTGTACTGTGTTCATGTACACAAGGGTCTTCTTTAAGATGTATTTTCGATTTTCTCACAGAAACCATAAAATTCCCACACAATGCTTTTATTTTTCTACTTTAAATGGCAGGCAGTCAGGCAAGCAGGCATATCATAAAGATGACCCAATGCAAAGCAGAACAGAACAGAATAGAGCAGAGCGTGAGAAAATTTAATCAAAAATGAGTCAGAAAGTCAAATTTCTATCAGATGGTCAGCATATGTAGAAAGATGCTCAATTAAGAGACTTCTTCAGCACAATTTCGTATAAAAGATGAGTGAAGTGTGTGTGTATATGTGTGTGTGTGTGCGTGTTTGGTAAAGGATTGAGAAACTAATACTGGAGGGATATTAAAGGCTGTACTGAAAAGGATTTGTACTAGCAAGAGAAGAGACATATTCAGATTAGGTTTGCGGTTGCTGCATATGTTTTAAGGCAGGCATCCAGTTCTGTTTTGTTTTATACTTATGTGTTAGCATGTGCTTGTGTTTGCGCTTGTTTATCTGCATGTATGAAAATGTTTTTAAAGACTTAATAGAAAGGATTTTCTGAAAAATTTTAAATACATCTTCAGTATTGGTTTAACCGTTGTCGCTATCATTTCGTAAATTAGCTCTTGCAGGAGGAATCATTTATGGAATCAAAAATTCGAGTTGAAACGAAATTTTTGTTTTTAATTTTAATTCTCCCAACATACAAGGTGATATCAGCGGAGTCATGTGGATAGACAGCATCTCGTGTTGTCTTATACTTTTCCAGCAAAGAAGCTAAACGCTGTAGTATTTACCCAATTATTGCAGACGATCGGACTCTACATTCACGCGGCTCCAAAGCAATCGATTAATTACACTATGCGACAAAATAAAAAAAATTAAATACACCCGGCTAATGACATGGTGTAGGTTATGAGTTTTGTTGAGTAGATCTCAAAAATATTTTTTTTATATTTCTCGAACCCTCCAAACTTTTTTATTTGACAAAAAACTGTTTTTTTTTAGACTTTACGCACAAATTTCTGGATTACTCAAACATTTCTGACCCGATTTTCAAAATTTAAATCTTGTTGAAAAGGGAAGAGATGGACCCTTAAAACGGTATACATACATATATCCATCATTTGACTTAATATGCTATGAGTTTTGATGAGGTAAACTTGGAAAATGTGAATTTTTTTCATATTTTTTCAAGTTTGTCCGTTCATAGTAGCAAACTTTACTTAAAAAATATGAAATAAGTGATGACATTCTGAAAGTGCATTATCTTGTGAAGAGATTGGCATTTCGTTTGATCAAACCGGACAAAAATTAACCTAGTTATTATATAAATAGTATAACAGTCGTGTTATATTTTTTTATATATGTCATCTCATCAAATGAACTTTTAGTTCAAAAATTTTCAGAATTTTTGATGGATCCTGATTGTTTATCACAAAATGTGTCAATTTCACGTTTAAGCGGCCACCAGAAGTTGGCCAATGTTTGCGCAAAGAGAAATAATAATATTTGCAAAAAACAAATATTAGCCGACTTCTGGAAGTCGTGCAAACGACAAATTGACACATTTTCCGATAAACAATCAAGATCCATCAAAAATTCTGAAAATTTTTGAACTAAAAGTTCATTTGATGAGACGACATATATAAAAAATATCACTCGACTGTTAGACTCTTTAAATAATAACTACGGTAATTTTTGTACGATTTGATCATATGATGATTCAATCTCTCCACAAGAGAACAGACTTTAAGAATATTATCACTTATCCTATATTTTTTATTAAAGTTTGCTACTATGAATGGACAAACTTGAAAAAATATGAAAAAAATTCGAATTTTCCAAGTTTACCTCATCAAATATCATAGCATATTAAGTCGAATAATAGATATATGTGAAGTCGCCGTAGTCTAGTAGGTAGTGTGTTGGCTTATTAGACGTAAAGCCAGGGTTCGAGCCCCAGGCCAGACATCAAAACAAAAATACAAAAAGTATTTCTTCGGCGATTTCCTCTCAGCAGATTTCTGGCAAAAACTCTGAGAGTAAATAAAATTGCCATGAAAAGTTTCTCAAAAAATCTGTCGTTCGGAGTCGACTTTAAACTGTAGGTCCCGCCACTTATGTATAAAATTAACACACACAACATAAGTGGTGTGAGAAACTAGGTCAATAATCCTGACTGAAGGGTTTTAATGACCAATTATGTATGTTATGTATGTTACGTAATAGATATATGTATACCGTTTTAAAGGTCCATCTCTCCCCGTTCCAACAAGATTTAAATTTTGAAAATCGGGTCAGAAATGTTTGAGTAATTCAGAAATTTGTGCGTAAAGTCAAAAAAACAGTTTTTGTCAAATAAAACAAGTTTGGAGGGTTCGAGAAAAATAAAAAAATTTATTTTTGAGTTCTACTCAACTAACTGAACAACGTATGCTATGTAGTTACTCGGGTGTATTTTCACTGTCGTACCGTGTTATTAAAAGAAAGAAAACATCAAAACAATTATCTTAAGGATGAATTGAGGCGAAATAATTATTAGGCATTCAATAATTCTTCGACAGAACTTGTATGGTTAGAGGTGCTTTGAATAAAATCCATCACAAAATCCTTCACAAAATCCTTCATAAAAAGCCTTTAAAAGGATTCGAATGAACTATTCTGACTGCGACTTGCAATTTAACCTAATCCAGCCTAATGCACTCTATAAGTTCTTAGAAATTTATTGAAATGCTTCGACTAAAATGATTTTGACGTTTTAAGTGTCGAACAGTGTTTCTTTTTTTAGGAAACAAAAATAAAAAGGAGACCTTAATAGGAATCTGATCATGTGTCAGATCTGGAGGGATTTGAAAACTTCCGATTTGAATTTTACAATTAAATTCGATTATGCATCAGAGCCAATTTGATGCAGGAGTTGAAAGGCAGCCATATGGGACTAAGAATGAGAAATGAATGCTTCTTCTCACATTTAATACTATTTTTAAAATCATTACCAGTGGCGCCTAATATAGCAAATTATTGTCGAAATAAAAGAAATCTTTTAGGTTGTGATC